>CM032342.1:8100268-9300268 GCA_019022885.1 Schlechtendalia chinensis
ATAACAGAATATTCTGTCATGGATAATTTAGTCATTTTGATATATTATTGTCAATTTGAATAAATGTTACACCTATAATTTTTAAAATATTCGTATATTAAAAGCGCCCCTATAAAAGTAGCGCCCCGGGCAACCGCCCGGTTCGCCTGTATCTTGGGCCGGCACTGTTTGTACACGTACATGGCGATTCGCGCTGTATACTTAAGACCGATGTTCAATGATCGATAGCCGTGTTATTAAGGAAACGGGAACGATTAAGTCTTCGTATTAGGATTCACTACAGTAGCATGTCGAACATTTTAAAGACAAGGAGCGGACTACTTTTCCTAACACTCACCCCCTCTATAAAAACGACATATAAGTAAAAAAAAAAAATATGTATCGTTTTTTAAATACTTTCTTGCTTTTGTCTTCTTCCAAGTTCTATCTTCTACATTTTAACCAACATTTTTCACTAATAAGTCAAGGTATATTACTTTATTCATAATCATTTAATACAGGCCACCCACCCAATTAGGAGCGGCCGTTCCAAATTTACTCCTTCGCCACGCTACTGATTCACTATATATATATAATCTATTGTGACGAAAGAATAAAAATAAATATAGATACCGAAAAACATTGCGTATAATACAAATATATATATATATATATAGGTACATCATATATTATTATATCAGTTTGTACAAATGTAATACAATTGGAAATGACTTCATGTAACACAATATAATTTTTGTATACATATTTAGTAAATAATAGGAAGTACCTTTATTCCACATACAAGGCTGGAACACGTGATAAAAAGTTGATTTCAATTAAGTAAACAAATGCACGGATAACCAGTTATTTTTTGTTAAAAAATTTATTTAAATTGCATGTATAGCCGCGAGTTAAGTTCACATTTTAAATATATTTATATCGGTATACTTATGTGAAAAATGAAAAAATGTATTCCCTTGAGCTATACGGGCAGAATGAATCAACGTGTATTATATATAACAAATAACATATACTCGTACTATAAAAACGACCACGGGATATAATGGTAAATTACAAAAAATGTGATTATTAATTTGTATATCGATCGCTGTTAATTGTTAATATCGAAACGATAACCACTTGAGAATTAAATCGAAAAAGATTTTAAAGAAAAAAATATTATTAACCGATTTTTATCCGCCTATAAAGTTTAAAAATAAAAATCGTTTAACTTACATTCGACAATATTAACACTCGACGTGTTAAACAAATTTACCTTAAACCAGCGCCCAGCCTTGCTAATACGAGTTCAGTAATACGCATATTATATATAATGAACGCAATAACAATTTTTATCTATTATACAAATGTAATCGAAACTAGTGTACAAATAAAAAAATGTTAATCACTAAAACATTATACAATAGCCATTAAAAAAAAAGAAACAAGCGTTAAATCACCCTTCATTTTCCAAAAATGTCTTTCTATTTTATTTTAATTAAATTTTTAAAAATTTAAATGTCTTTAAAAATCGTTCAACGATAAAACATAATTTTTACATTTTCGATAAATGTATTTGTGTACATATACTAGTTTTCTATCTTACTATCAATAAATTAGATTTGAGTGAAAACATTTATTAATGTTTTAAATTGAATCAAATTTTTAAAAAAAAGATGTTTTATTGTTTATATGATGTTATCTGATGTATTATATGTAACCATTAAAACACTAAAAGTGCAAGTTGCTACTGTTGCAGTGATATAATAAATATTTTAGATAGCCACGAATTATACTTAAAGATTAAAAATACGCATTAAATAGTGAATGTCTAAAGTGTAAACAAAATAAAAATTGTATCAAAATTCTGTAAAATATATATTTTTATTTCATTTATAAAACGTTTTACTCAAGTCTGCTACATATTAAATATACAAATACGAATAATTAATATATTTTTCATATTATATAAGAACAAATGTCTTCAAAATTGCTCGACTATTATTATTATTCTAAATTTTTTTCATTTTATTAGAAAAAAAAACAGTTTGTACAAAGTATGCTAACGTTTGGGTTCGAGCCGTAGCGTTTTAAAAATAGGAGAACGATCGGAACAAGGGTCAAGGAGATTTTTTTTATTTCTTTGTGTGTGTATCAGGGACGTACGCAGAAAAAAGTTTTGGGAGGTTGTTTTTGAAAATCGGTTATTGAAAATTAGAACTATTTTTTTTAATAACCATACGAAAATTGTTTATTTGTTCGTATTCAATTTTTATTTTGCTTTAGCCGGTGCTCCACAAACATAATGTAATATTATACCTGTCTATTAAAGTATAATATAACATTAAAATTGAATAAGTAAATAACCATACAAAAAAATCAAACACATTGGAGTGTGTTTGAACACCCGAAACACCCCTCTGAGTACGTGCCTGGTGTATATGATTTATGGAGTGTTAGTCAGAAAAACATCTGAAGTACCGGCGAGACATTATCTGTTACAGACGGGCTAATATACTTGAAGAGATATAGGTATTTGAAAGACAATTGATATTTTTTGCATTTAAGTAACCGCCAACAAATAAAATATAATGTTGAGATTTATAATATGAATAATGAGTGTTTATGTATATATGTATGTTCATAAGACAATTAATACAGATATTTACAGACGTAGTGTAAGTACGATTTCGATCGATCCACGACGTTTTCTATGGAAATAGTACGTTTTTATGTAGTGAAAATTATAAGTACACATATTATATGTGTCAATTACCGATGGTTGTTGCGTGGTATTGCGCGTTCATTCCAGCTTGGCGCCCATACGTCTCAACGCCAGAATCGTGTTGGTCGCCCGAATCCATTGTTTTTTTATCACGTATCGTTTCAGTTTGGTCTTGCTCAACGTTTTCTGCTGTTCGGCCGTTTTCAGCCACTTGTGTCCGACAGCTTCGACGCCGGTCATCCGGTTCCTGTTGTTGCGCACACAGCACGCGAATCGAAACATAAAACAAGAAAACCGCGTTAAACGTGCAACTATCGTGTTATTACGCGAGATTCGTTTCACAATTTTGTCGGCGTGCACACGTTTATAATACAAACGCACCAATCCTAACTAACGCACTAAATGATCGATTGGTAAACCGCAGTAAATGCGTTACGTCGTCTCCGCGACAAGAGGTGCACATTTTGTTTATTGTTCCGTCGTGTTGTGTGGTTTTAACCATATACACTTAACACACGTACTCGAACAGTGGCGGATTTAAACCCCTAAAAGTCATTCTGCGATCTCGACCAACTGCAGTAATTGGTATTATTATTTTTAAGCTTTAAAAGCCAATGCCTGTACAGTTTGTACATCGCGTTAATATGCATTGTATATCGAATTGATCTAGTGGACAAATAATGATCTATAATTTATAAGCCGTATGTGATTTTAAAAAGCTGTCTTGAATGTCGGCAGATGATTTTGTTTAGAAAATCGCGTATTCAAACATTATGCGTATTTATAAACATTAATATCTTTATTTTCGGAACACACGTAATTGGACCGAAGTATCTTAAAACAAGTCGAAGAAAAAAAAAATGAAAATTCTCTGAGCTTTAACACATTGACTTCGGATTTCGGAGACATTATTTTCAGCTGTATTTATTATTGTTTTCTGTAGCAAAGAGTTTAAAATCAATCATAGACGAAATTAACACGTGACTTTTGTAATCCGCCACTGAACTCGAACCCGTCTGTGTACAAACTGTGCATGTAAGCGAAAACGAACACAAAACTAAACGTGGGATAAAAAAGCACACCGCATGAAATATTAGTATTTGTGAAGACGACATTTGCGACGACGATGTTATATCTGGTCGTCGTTGGAAGTCGTTCACACGATTTGATTTTACGTCGTTTTTTTCTTCTTTTTTAATTTCATACATGCGTGTATTATATTGTATTAGGCATTTTGAAATGTAAATCGTAAAGTTTTCACATGGCCAATATACCCACGTGGCTAAAGTACATATATGCGCGCGTTACCGTGTCGCGGACAGCTATTATAAGACGTATGTAATTGGATTACTTAGGCAATTAAACAGACAAAATAAAATAAAAACACTCGTGCGTAACCACCTACGGTTTAAACTGACGAACTTAAAAAAACAATTTATATAAATAGATATGCTAAAAAAAGAAATAATTTTTTTTAACGTCTTACTAAAACGTCATGTGACAAATGCACTTTAATTTTTTGAATTAATTATTATAGTTAAATTCAATAAGGATATTATATCTAAAAATATTTATATATCCAATTAATCCTATATTGAGCCAAATATATTTTTACAATCGTTATTTTATATATATTATATATATATATATATTATAAATATATTTTATTATAATAGGTATAGTTACGATTAGAAATACATTTAAAGAAAAATAACATAAAACTTTTTTTTACAGTCGTTTTTTACAGTTAATATGCTAAAACGAATTCGGATAATAATAGTGATAAAACATGATAAAATTAAAACACGCGCAACTAGTTAACGAATAACAACAACACCGATAAACAAAAGTATAATTAAATTTGATCAAGAAAACAAAAACTACATCGATAAATTAAAAAAAAAAATATATATATATATAACTCATAAAGAATTGTATAATTATAGAAGACCTCGCGAAATACGAAAATAAAACGCGATCGACCGGATGGAAGGAGCGTATATATATATATATATATATATATATTACTATATAACAAAGAAGTAAAAACGGGAATTTGGTAACTAATAAATTGTTAGTGTGCGAAGATCGTGAAAGAATTAAACACTGCTGGTCTTTTTCCGCCGAATATTCGACGTGGAAAACGAAACAACGTAACGTACACCCGGTCGAGTGCTTCGGGGTCGGGAATTCTCGCGGGTGTGTGTGTATATATATATAAAACACACGCGCGCGTTGGGATCGAGCACACGCGACCAGGAGCCGGCGGGACGGGTGCGGCGCGTTTTCGTACGTCCCGAGCACGCGGTTCACGGGATATATGTGTGTTGTTTAAGTGGTGGTCAGCTTGGGTTCAGAGGCGGTCAGGGTTTTCTCCCCGTAGAACAGCTTGAGCAACATTTCCTTGGCGGAAAACGCGGCGGACGATTCGTGTTCGGGCGACGCGCGTTTGCTGTGCGGCGCCGACGACGACGACGACGACGACGACGTCGTCGTCGTCGTCGTCGTCATGTAATACATGAGATTGCTGGCGGGCGGCGGGGACCCGAACGGCACGTCGCGGTTCATGGGCGACATCTTGAACTTGGGCCGCCTGTCCGCCGCTACGGACAGCTGCTGACGGTTGAGCAGCAACCTATGCAGGTTCCCGCCCACATCGCCGGTGTGACGGTCCCGTTCCACGAACATGGTCTGCAGGTCCTGCAACCGTTCCGAGAGACCGTGCATGTCGGCGGGATCGTGCAGAAAGCCGGCGGTCGTGGTCCGGAAACTGGAGAACAAGTACGATATGTCCGACGCCCGACGGTTCGTCGTCGACTGTTGCACAGAAGCGTGTGACCATGCGGACGCGGCGGTCGTTCGTCTGTTGTCGTCGCCGTTCGCGAATTCACGTGACGGTATGTCAATCGCAGCCGAACACGCAACTCCGGGCTTCCGGGCGTCGTCACTCGATTCGCTCAATGTTGCCGCGGGTTGCCCGGAGGAAGTCGCGACCGCGGGCTGCCCGGAGGAAGTGACGACGGGCTGCCCGGAGGAAATCGCGACCGCGGGCTGCTCGGAGGAAGTGACGACCGCGGGCTGCTCGGAGGAAGTGACGACCGCGGGCTGCTCGGAGGAAGTGACGACGGGCTGCCCGGAGAAAGTCGCGACCGCGGGCTGCTCGGAGGAAGTGACGACCGCGGGCTGCTCGGAGGAAGTGATGACGGGCGGCCTGTTGGCGATTTCGTTAGAATCCAGTAATACAGCGGTCGATACAACGGTCGTCGCCGCGGTCTGGTCGTCCGCTCCCGCGTTTCCGTTGTTCTTAGACGATACTCTACAATCTCTTTGGATCCGCAACTGCGCCAAACTGGGTGCAACCGTCGCGATCTCCATCGGCGATTGGCTTCGAGACTTGCTGCAAAATTCTCTCAAGTTGTCCTTGCTCACGTCCAACGGCAGCTGCAATAGCAAAGGGTCTGGACTCGTCGCCGTAGCCGCCTCCTCTTGCTTCGTCGTTTCGTCATGCGCAACGACTTCCGTCTGCTGTTGACGTTTCGCGGCCAGTTTCTTGCTCGAGTTTTTCCGTACCGTTTTCTTCGGTTTTTTCTTTTGTAGCCATCGGTGCGTTAAACACTCGGTCGCGGTCAGACGGCTCCTACAACCAACCAACACAAACACACACACACACACACACACACACACACACACACAATAAAATCCGTAGCTAAAATCAAACGTTGCTATGTTTTTTATTTTTATTTTTTGTATATACTTATGTCATAAACGCAAAATTTATTTATAATATGTACATAAAAAAAGAACTACGTCGTAAAAAAAACTTATTAAAATCACTGATATATATTTTTAACGCATGTATGTATAAAATATTAAAATGTGTATATATGATAAATGTAATTTACATAGTTAAAAACGATATACTGTAAAAAAATATCAATACACCGAGAATAAATAAATAAAAAACAAAAGTTTCAATTACGATTTTAAATATTATTATTACTAGGTACTTCACAATTATTGTGATTTTACTACTGTTAAATGTGTATGGTGTGATGGTTGTATATATGTATTAATTATAGAATAGCCATTTCTGTTTTATTAAAAGAATTAATAAATATATATATATATATATATATATAGGTACTTATGTTCAAATAAGTTTTGATTTAAACAATTTCTAATACAAGTCAAAATCTTTACTTTTAAATCTAAATAATAATTTTGAAATATTAAGACAATTTTTTTTCTATATGTATATTTAATTTAATTTGTCAATGTGTCGAATGTTTTTTTCTGATTTTATCATACAAATATCGAGACTTAAAATAAATTTAAATGTATTCAATTTTAGTAATAAATATTTGATAAAAAAAAAAATAAAATAAAAATTAAGATATTAAAATAATGAATTGTACTATGAAATAAAATTATAAATTTATAGTTACAGTTTAAAAAAAATACATGTATGTATGAATTTAATTACATATTTCGATTTCAAATGTTCAATAACTGTTATGCTTACACGTCAGAGAAATTGTTTTTATTAGTTTTTATGTTAATTCAATAAACTTATAAATATTTGTTTTTGAATAACAATATTCTATTTCAAAAAATTTATAACTCATAATGTGTTCTAGTTGGACTTTAAATGTATTTGAATAAAGATCGAATACAAAACGCGGCAACTACTGTATGTATTAGTACACGCTTGTGAAATATTTCGCTGTTATTACAAAGAAACAGTAACACGACTGTTCATAAAATTGAATGTACGTCGATCTCTGTTCAACAATACTTACTTTGCAGTGATTTGAAGATTTTCAACTTATTTTTTGACTCAATTAAATCATAGAAATAATAATAAAAAAAAACCCAAAAACGTGCTTAATACATAACACCGAACGGCGCATTTTGCTTTTGATTTATCAGTGAGTTTTAATTAGTCTTAAGCATCGAAAATATTCTATAACATACTCGTACAAAACCAATAATCATACTTGTGATCCTTGACAAGAAGTTTTTTGATGAAATCCTTTGCGTCGTTAGATATTGAATCAAACGCCTCGTCGTCAAAATCGTACTGAGCAATTGTCACATTGGCCATAGTTTCCACGTCGGTTTCTCCCATGAAAGGTGACAGACCAGATAACCTACATTGATATAACGAATCAATTTGAACTTAAACGTCAGCTTTGAATAGAAATTTTAACGAAAATACACTACTTACAATACATAACATATGACCCCGACTGACCACATGTCTGTACCGTATCCGATAGCATCAAAGTTTACTACCTCTGGTGCAACAAATTCTGGTGTGCCAAATAACACTTGAAGTTTATTTGCTGGGTTGAATTTCCTGGCTAAACCAAAATCAATGATTTTTATACGATTTCCGGTTTTAGTCAGACACAATATGTTTTCCGGCTGAAATTTGAGTAGATTTTGCATTACATATTATACCTTAACTGTGCAGTTTTCGATAAAAGCAATTTTTTGTTTATACACAATTGTTGAATAGAAATACCTTAAGGTCAAGGTGAAGTATATTTTTGGAGTGAATAAACTGTACTCCTTCACAAATCTGTCGCATAAATATTGTAACTGCTTTTTCGGTCAATACAAAATCATCACCGATAACTCTTTCAAATAATTCCCCGCCTTCAACTCTAAAATATTTTTAAATACAGACATTAAATAATATATATATATATATTTAAAAATATTAATCAAACTCCCAATTACAGTTCTAATATGAAGCACATTGCGTTATTTGATTCAAAAGCATCATAGAGTTGTATCAATCTTGGATGTTGAAGTTCACACATTATTTCTACTTCCCTTTCTACGTTTCGGCGATCTTGTTTATGAACAATACCGACAAATTTAGCAGCCAACATAAGACCTGTAGCCTTTTCTCGACATTTGAACACTGTACCAAATTTTCCTCTTCAAAAAACAAATAAATATAGGAATATGCAATTATATAATGTGACAGAAGTTTAAAAAATGTAGTATTTGTATACTATAATTATTTGTTAATATTTTAAAATTTAAAAATATTAAATACTCAATATTATATATTATATCATAGATAATATCAATTACTTGTAAAGCAATTATATTATATAATAAAAATCAAAACAAAACGAATGTTTAGTATAAAAGTCAGTTAATATAAAATTATTTTAAATTCATTTTTCATAGTTTAAATTCAAATAGTTTAATTATACCATAGACAAACATGATACAATAATGACAAACGAAAATACTAAAATATCTTAATTATACCTATTCTGTTTTTCTGTGTATTTTATATTTGAAACTTTCTCGAAACACTACATTACACTTTTAGTACAATTTTAGGTACAATGAGACGGAAATAGTTTTAGTAATTTATAATAAATTATTTTAGGACTACATAACTTAGACATCGAACATTATAACTAATATAATTTATTTTTGGTAGAATATTTGTTTTAGAATTCTGGAAACGTCTTAAGCGCAAATAAAATTTAAAATATTTTTTTAACACACTACTCTTTAACTACATTGTAAAATTGAGTACTGACTAGCGAATAGTGAATAGTGACTAAGTGTATATCCATTTTAACGTTTTGTTCTATTTCTATTTTTTTTTTTTTTTATAGTTGAGTTTAAATATATTTTGTGAATGAAAGAAGTAGAAAAGTAAACTTTAAGAATGGGATTCATAACGTACAGTTGGCTCCACTGTAGTAGTCTCCTCCTCACGCATCCTAAAATTGTATATTCTGTGTCAGAACGGTGAATTGTACATTTTGTTATCAATGTTTTATTCTGCGATATATTTTACATCTTAAAATATCATTCTGCACTATTAGAAGCTCAACAAACAGCCATCGAATTTCTACTTGAAACTCAATACCCTTTTGTTTCTTTTGTGAAATGTCTATGTAAGTATTGAATATTATGATTTTATTATTATTCACTACTTTGTTCGTTTGAAGAATACATTTGTACGACTGTACTTATAAGCATAAATGGATCAGTCTTTATTTGTTATTTAGACACAATGACTTGTCAAAAATGTATACCTTCAATTAACTTTAACGCTTAAATTTAGCTTAAAAGCCTGATGATTAATAAAGAAAAATGATTTTATTATATTAATATTTTTTAATAAATAATTTTCTATGTATTTCATAACATTTATCCAAACGTTAATACGAATCTGTTTTAAATAGAGAGTTTTGACTTAATCATCGATAATGATTTGTTTTACTATGTTTTTTATTATTAATTTTACTTTTTTTAGCAATTATACTCTTAACATCATCTGAGAAAATTAATACAATATATTTAAAATGAAAATACTGAAACTATAATTACTAGATATAGTTAATAATTATCGTCAAAAATTATATTTTTTAACTTTTATTACTCTAAGTAAATTTTGTGATATGGGTTTCAAACATTTTAATTATATAAATACTATAAATTTTCTCTGATCAGTAACTACAATATTCAATTTATAAATATATGAATATGAATAATTCAATTAATTATAAATGATTAAACAAATTCAACAAATCATTGAATATATAAATATATTATTGCTACAACTAAATTATGAGTTGGGTTATATTTTAATATATACACAAATAACTATTATACTTGCATTTAAACAATTTAAATACTCCTCAAAAGTAATATGAAAGACTTTAAGTAAAAAGTATCATCTTTATTATTAATCATTTTTACTATTAAGTATTTCTTTCATCATTTTTAAAATGTAAAATGGTTAAAATATTTAAACTATTACATTATACTCAAATTATTTGTATAAAAAACAGTTATTAAAATGTTTATTATACAGAGTTTATTTATAAATATTTTATGTCAAAATGTTTTTGTTATGATCATACATGCATTTTTAAATGTTTACATTAAACGGTAATATGTTCAAATCAAAACTGTTGAAATAAACTTTATTTTTAATGAATTAAATTGCATCCATTTAATACTTGTTGTTTACTATAAATGTAGTTTAAAAATATACCTTGTGTATTTAAAATTAAAAATAACTATGATTTAATTAGAATTAATAAGATATAAGATATGAAATTCAAAGTTATTATCTTTTGAAAAGATTTTCACAATGGCATTACCATAGAGTTTCAGTTGTTTTTAGACAGTTGGCATTAAAAGCTTTATATATTTTATAAATAGCTTAAAGCTAGCTAACATGGTCTTGATGGTCATTATCACATAGTTTGAATATTCTAGCTTTAACTCTGCTAGTGCCAGTAAATAATAATTAACTTTGTGCACAACCTACAGTTTTTTTATTTATCTTTCTAACACTATTCGTGTACACACATCTTTTAATTAATACATATATGGTCTCGCAGGTATTTGTTCGCAATGTTAATTATAGTTAATTTGTAGATTAAAGTAGAGATATTTGGCAAAAGTACTATATACAATGTATCAAGTTTTTGTGCAAGATATGAAAGCTGAATATGTGATTTTTATAATGGGTCTTTTTGATAATGTTAAAATTAAAGTTTTTTTAATGTTATTTAATGGTCTGTCTATTATTAAATATAAGTTAGTAATAAAATTGTATACAGAAGATTTGTAGACTTACCTTCCAATTTCAGATTGTAGTTCATAATGTTCTTTCATGTCTACTCCTTTGCGAATTGTAATGTCTTTAAAGGGAAAACTAGGTTCCAGTTCTAAAAAAATAATAATAATTTTAAAATGTTTTTATTGTTAAATATATTTTATTTTTATTTTCAGTACAAACATGGTACAAAAAGAAGTGGAAATGTCTGAACTAGAGGAGTTACAAAGCAAAAAATTATGGCACCAACTGACTTTGAAACTACTAATTTATGTAAAAGATACAAACGTTCAAAAAAAAGTTGACTTGTTGGCGTTTTACAATAAATTTATTCAACCAATTGAAAACAAAATGAATTCGTTTGCTTTAGTTGAAATAATTTCATATATAATTCCATTTTTCAAGGAACCAAAAGAAGCTGTTACGTTTTTAGAAACTTTAGAACCCAAAGTAAAAGACACAGTTGAAGCTTTAATTTTCGCAAAAGTTCTAAAAGGTGAACTACTTTTGGAAAAAATGAAAAACCAACAAGACTGTTTGGTAGTCATTACTGACGTTGATAAACTGTTAAGTGATTTGGATGAAATATATCCTGTGCACAGTCGCTATTATTTATTAGCTAGTCACTTATATCGTATCCAAGGGAAGCATACCGAATACTATCGCACTTGTTTAAAGTATTTGGGCTCAATCGACTTGTCTACTATTAGTCAACCAGATCAATTGAGAAATGCATTTTTATTGGGACTCGCTGCATTACTCAGTGATGACATCTATAATTTGGGTGAACTGCTCATGCATCCAATTTTAGATTCATTGACCAATACATCAAACTATTGGTTGGTAGAACTATTGAATGCATTTAACAATGGAGACATTACGAAATTTGCCAAAATGAAACAACAGTGGGCTTCCATACCCGATATAGCTGTTCAAGAACACAAGCTTAGACAAAAAATATCTCTTTTGTGTTTGATGGAAATGACATTCAAGCGACAAGCGAAAAACAGGTGTTTATCGTTTGAAGAGATTGCAAATGAGACACAATTGTCATTGGACCAGATTGAGATGTTGGTAATGAAAGCATTATCGTTAGGTCTAGTAAAGGGCAGAATCGATCAAGTCAACGAAGGCGTGTATTTGGAATGGGTTCAACCGAGAGTGATGAACAAGATTCCAATATCGGGTATGATCGGCAGACTGGACTCATGGTGTACAGAAGTGAAGAACATGCAATACAGGATGCAAGATGAAGCTCAGGAGTTTTTAAAAGTTTAAACTTTCTAGTGTGTTTATTATTAACATTTATTTGGAAAATTGTCTTATTAATCATAATGTACCTAACACAACAATTGTATAAGATATATATTATACATCTACAATATAAAAAAAATGTGTTTTTACTTTCAGTCGATTCATTGTGTGCACCATAAATATTGTGAATGAATTTGTTTATCATTATTATTATTTAAACAGCCATTACATGCAAAACACTTTTCCTTAGGCAACTCGTTTTGGCGGTTATTCAAAATAATCCACCTATATAAGTTCATAAGTTAGAAGAGCCAATTATTTATCTCCAATCTGGTCTGTTAAGTTTGTGAAATATGTTTACGAGACTTTTCGGCCGTTTCCTCAACGAGAGATGGTCAAAACTGCCAGAACGGTCGGCAAATCGGATTTGGCAGACGTTCAAGCGATAGGTGTACGATACGGTGCATCGCACGCGTGCGGTATCGATCTCGAGACAGGGACACCCGGCCGAATGATCGTCGTGCCACCCCAAAGTCGTCGGTGGACCTAGTGGTGGCTAGATTTTTTTTTTTTTTTTTTTTCTTTGTTATTAGGTATTTTTATAAATACTCTGTGGTGGACTGTACGCGCGGACGGAGAACAAAAAGAGAAATGCAGTTATTGTTGCCAAAAACACACAGACACGTTTCGTGTAGGTATATAACGACGCGATATCGCATTAGCGATTACGCGAACGCGGCGATGAAAAACCGACGCGCGGACGACGGCGTCGTCGACCGGTCGGCGGCGTCGGGTCCGCTCTAATTTTAGCGTCGGCCGCCGCCGCCGCGGTATTATTTGAATACACTGTATGGCGCGCATCGGACGGCCCCGGAGCTCGGACAAACAGTTCCGACGTACACGCGTGAAAAATATCGTTGTCGCGTCAGGTTTTCCGCCGCCATATATGACGACGACGACGACGACGTGCCGCCCGCGCCCCCGTGCGCGAAATATTCGCATCGGCGTCGATGACGCGCGCGCGCGCGTTTCCGTCGTTTCAACGTTAACAACGTACGGCGTTTTATACGGAGGAAAACAAAAAAGACAAAACAACAACGTTTAAAAATACCCGTTCCCTTCCTCCGTTTCGGTTTTCATACTTCAGACGCGCATAACTACGACATTGTTAGAAAACGACCAAACATATATTATTACACGTTTACCTCCGACCGGATCCGACTCGTCCACTTTGATCATGGCTGCAGATATCCCGCGAACCGTGCGTACGATCCGACACTGCGGCCGGTGTATTCCGTTTGTTCGTTTCCCGTTTGTGGTTCAAGTGCGCTGAAATCCGATAGAACACAAAACGTTTTACGTGGTTACATCGTCGGACGGTCACGGGCGACAAACGCGCCAACGACCGGTGGATTTGAAATTTGGCGCCATTTCTCGAGAGCCCAGAGTACGCGGGCGCCACGACCAAAGCCTCCGTTAAACAAAGGAATCTGTCGTTTGCGTCCCATCATCGAATTATCCTGCACTCAAAACGATCCACCGAACTCTTATATATATCATCATATTGTCACGTCTAAAACCCGTGGTGCCTGGAAATTACGAGACGGTCTAGGACCGGCCTCGCATGGATTTTCGCGTCTTTCTACTTAACCTGCACACATTTTATTTTAAAACCGACCCCGTTGAAATATAAAAATTACACATTCTCAATAGATTTGGTACTGTCGACACAATTGTAGGCTCCCGTCCCGTGTATTATACGGATTGTCGCGAAACGCGGTTTTATTTTTTACGAATTTTCGTCTCCGGTTATTCGGCGACGTGAAGGCAATAAATATACACTCGCGGGTTTATAAATAGATATGCGGCCCCACAGCAGGCACACATTCGTGTGTGCATTTGCGTATACACACACACACAACGTGATAATAAAATACATTTCCATAAATGAAATCACAAATAATAATCTCACTCGTTCGAACGTCGATTGTAAGATTGTTTTTTTTTGCTCGTCTCACGCGGTGCCACGCGCACGTCAATTGCGAAATATGTTTCACGTATCTACTCGGGAGTTTACACTACTCACATTGCGAGCCGACGGCGTTTCCGTGTGTACCGCCGACCGGATCTGAACGGGACGGTGTACACCTACACGGTGGTCCCCGGGAACGTCGTCGCGGCGTTAACTATCTGCAAAGTCGATTCGATTAAATCGTGTTATTTGTTTGGAACGCGATATTTCGAAAATTGCCGCGAAAAAAACGCGAACCGAACTCGGGAAAAAAATCACCCGACGCGAATAATATTTAACAAAAACGTCTATTATATGTGCACCGTTCGAGACGGACGCGTTTAAAACGGATACAGATCGCGAGCGAAAAAAACAAATGACAATAATTAATAACGATTGGCGACCGCGGACAAAAAAAACCAACTGTCGCGCCGGACGCGCGCAAACTGTGCTATCGTGAATACAAATCGTCCGACGGCCGTCGCGCGCTGTGCTACGCGTACTGGCGCGAACGGCAATCGACGCGCCCGCGCACACGCGCGCGCGTAAGAATAAAATTGCACGGCCGACGTGCCTGCGAAACGTCGACAGACCGTAAATAGATTAATAACTAAAATAATAATTTGTCATTTACCGCTGATTCGGTTTGGCGGGAGGGAGTGGGATAATTTCAAAATTTATGCGCGTACGGACCGTCTCGACGACCAAGAGTAACCGCCGCGGTCACCCGAAGACGATGGGTCCTTGGAAACGTGGGCTGCAACGTCGAACAACCGACGACAGCGTGATACACGGACTCGCGACCGACCGTGCAGCTTTCACTGTTTACGGTACATCCGGAGAACACGATCGTTAAGATTAAGACAAAATGATACAACTTGGGTAAACGTTTTTCTGTGGATTCGCGATACGTTCGGCGGTGATCCAAATATTATAAGCTATAAAAGCACACACACAAGTCTCTTTACGTAAAATGTTTATCGCCACTACAAATACATTTTCTAATTAATCGAATTTATAAATTCTAATGTACACTAATTTTGATTATTATTTAGATCAAGATAATATAATTAAAAATAAAACAATGTATGATTTTATCAATATTTGTTCGCAGTAAAAGTATCAGTATTCCCAGTTATATTTAAATTATACCCGTCTCATATATTAATATGTAATAAAGTAATAAACATTAATATCATTAACATTCTTAAATAACCATTAAAACATGTGGAAACCCTGGTTCCCAGACAAATGATCATGCCGTCTTTCAAGACCATACTAAATTGCAAACATTGTTTTATTAGTAAACTAATAAAGTAATAATTACGTAAGTAGTACAACATCATACCACGAGTATTATACGACTTCAAAATGTCAATTTATTAATATAAAATTGACGTTCATGTGTACTAATGATTCATTCTAATGAATGTGTATATGTGTTACAAATGTTATTAATGTTTTACTACATGTATGAATTTATACATATGTAATAATTATATACCTATAAATGTAAAACTTCTAAAGGCACTTAATGTTATTTAAAGTTCTAAATTATATAAATAAAAAGATGCAACACAGAAATATATAGTGGTTCCATTGAATAGTATTTATAATATTATCGAGTATATACCTCACAAATCTTCAGATGCAATTCCAAATTATTTTCTAATTCTTCCAACAAATATTTATTTTCACTTCCCACAATTCTTAACATTTTTGTGCATGAAAATGCCATTTTCATTTAATCATACTCGTTAACAATCAGAATTTTCAATGTTTCTCAATATCTGTCATGAGGTGTACATGGAGGTCTGGAAAGCTGTATCATAACCATATATCTACAAGGACATATTATATCATACATTTTCTATTTGAAACAAATTTTTATTCTTTAGATATTTATTAGAATTAAAAAAAGTTAATTGTTTCAACTCGAACTAAAAAATCGGCATTTATATATTTATTTATATATATTTGTTTTCTTTTCTAATTTGTTATTAATGATTATGTTTATCAATATATCTATATATTATATATATATATAGATAATATATAAAAAGAGCAAGTTCAGATATTTATATATCCACCTTAGTTCAGAGCATAAAAATATTTAATCTATGGTCCACTTACATCTATGTTATTTTAAGCTAGTGTAATAAACTACCTACTGGAAATTTAATATATCATATGGTATTATTATATGGCATGACTATATATTGTTTATATTTATAATAGCAGTTTGAATTTTCTTCTATTTAACCTATGTAACTGCTATTACATTAACAGTATTTTTCTTAATTTAAAATTTAATTTGACCATTAAAATTGATAAAAATAAATACATTTTGTGGGAATATTTTACCTATTATTATTATTATTATTATTATTAATTTAGGTATCAGTGAACCCGTTGATAAACAACAATAACAGTTAATAGTAAGGTTTACCTACTATCTTTTTATTAAATATTTAACTTATGTAACGATGTCTTTAGTTTCTTCAAGCTAAACATTTGGACACTGGCATAGATGACAAGAAGTAATTTTTTGTGCGTGTACACGTTTTTCATTTTCATTTTTCCATTCTATAGTTAAGATCAATAATAATTCATATTTTAGTAAACTAAAAGCATCTAACCAATTAGTTTAAAAATAAATAACTAATAACGTTGCGTAAATATAGCATTCGACCTTGTGCAAGAGAATATTATGTCACACGTGTACGAAGTGACCGGGAAATTAAATAATATTTGTCATTTGTGCTAAAATAATTGTTCTCGGTATGACAAAATAATCGTTAAAACCGGCACAGATGGTCGACGATTACCGATTACCGAATTATTCGGAATACGAGTAACGCCATTAGAACAAAATAGAATTTACGATTTTATTTCGTCGTTAAAAAAAAAAAAAACAGTTGTTCACGGACGACCGAGATTATATTATTACAGAGAAATCAGTGATTTAATAATTTTAGATCATTTTTTGACGACGAAAAATTAACTACCCTTCAATACACCACTGCGGGGGATCGGGATGTACAAAAACCGGGTTTGAGTTTATACATTGTGCGTAACGTTCAGATATGTTTTTTAACTTGTACGAAAATATATTAGTAAATGTATAAGCACGTCAAACACGTAACAAACTATATCGCGTCCGATCACTGACAAACACGATATTCAAACGTTTTTACGGTTTTTAGTATATTATTTACGTGTTTATGGAGTTCGACTAATCTGGATTTAAAATCACGAATTGGAGCTTCAGAAAAAATGCGTACACGCCGTAGTAACTCATCGCAAGTGTATTTAATTCATAAACATGTACAATGTTGTACATCAAAGTTTTATTAATATTATATTTTTGCAATATCGCGTGAATAGCACGTATTATTACGGAAAGTTTTCGCAGACAGCAGACGCAATATACAAAACGTCCATCACGTGCACTTAGCCTGACAGGCGCGATTGCGCGGATTCAGTAACTGAAATTGTTGCTCACACGAATCGCTCGAAATACAAAATTTCACAACGTACCCAATTCGAATTCGTTATTCGATAAATAGTACAATAACAACACGCGTCATTTACGACGTGACGACGAAATTCGCGAATGTAATTTTGCCCAAAACAAATGTAAGTTTAAACATTCGTCTAAAACGACTATTACGTTCGTGTCTTTTTTCACTCTTTTTTTTTTTTTTTTTTACGACCGAATATATTATGAGAACGTTTCGTTTGCTGTGTGTGTCGTACGCGGTACGGAACTGGCACGTTTTTCAGAGAAAAAAAAAACGCATTTTTTCAAGGTATATAACGTATATACGACGCCCGAACAGAAAACACGCGGTCGTTTCGTACTCATTGTAGTGGTGGTGTAGGTCCGAACTTAATAAATATATGTATATACAAATAATAACGCAAAAAATTGATTGACTTAGCTTTGATTTTTAAAAAAAATATAAGTATGTATATTTTATTTATTTATTATTGACACCTTTACTTGATACCTATACTTACATAGTTATAGCAATTGTATATATTGTTTTATACGATTTCAACGATTTAACAGCTAAATGATTTATGAATATTATGTTATGTATCATTATTTTAATATTTTATAATGACTAACCATAGACGTACACCAGAGGCTAACGCAGGAAAAAAATTTGGCGGGAGGTTTCGAAAAAAATATCAAGACGACTGAATAACATCCATCTAAATTTGAAAGTTTTATTAATGATTATTAATAATTATATTTTTGAAAATTCCAAATTTCCAACGTCAATAGTTAATACATAAACATAGGCGCCCGCAGGAAATTTATCAGGGGGGGGGGGGCATAGACAAATTAAACACCAAAAAGTACTTGAAATAAATTTTATTCATTTAAACGTTATTTGAAATTTTGAAGTCCAGAGGGGGCAGATGCCCCGTTTTGCCCCCCCTCTCGGGGCGCCCATGTACATAAATATTATATATATATATGTTCTTTGGTTGTATCAGTTTCATGTAAAGTAATTCAAAATTTTATACATATTTTGTATTACATCCTAAATTTCGGGGGGAGGTTAGGTTAGATTACCTTAATCGATGGTTACTTACAGACCTTATTACGAGATCTGTGGCTATAACCCCATGGATGTTGAATGCTGACATTAAATCGATAATTATAATATTATCCAATACCTGTAGATGTAATTCTTCGTCTTATTTCGATAGTTTGTATTTGTATTTAGTAAAATTTCTAAAAATGCTATTAAAATATTGATAAAATATACGCAGTTGAGAAAATTCTTGTAATCGTATTTGATTATTTTCAAAAGCTGTATATGTTTAAATTATTTTATACATAAAAAACATATAAATAAATAAATAAATGAATAAATATATATATATATATATAAATTTAAGTCGAGCTTATTTGTTGTATTTTTATAGAATTTATTTTGAGGACAGGTGGATGACAAAGACCAGACATATTGTTTTGTCAAAAAGGTAAAAAAAAAACGCGATCGATTGTTTTGTAACGATGAAAACGAACGCAACTATGGCAGTAGAAGAATATTTTTAACACATCGTTGTTTGCAATTTTTTAGTACACACGCATTACATACATATATAATCTCATTTAGTCACATCATAGACGAGTACGGAAAATTCGATTAATTATTTTCTCACCGAAACACAGAATACATATACAACATATAGATACGCGATGTACAACTACACTCTTCTGGCGGAACTATACAAAAGAGAAAAAAAATTTCAAAAAGTCTACACCACTTTTAGGCCAAATATAAAAGGTCTGTTTTGTTTAGTTTTTTGGATGAAAATATTGTTTCTCAACGAGTATACGACTGGTTTTCAGTATCACCTGTGACGGGAAAATTCTACGCTCGCCATGAGGCTAACGTCAATCAAGGTGACCCAAATGATCAATACATACGACTCTTGGTGCAAGCTAAATCTCTGGGACCGAAAGATAAATTTTCTTCTCCGAAAACCGAAAGCCAAAGGTAATACATTATATTATACTTCGTAATGTGTATGTTTCAACCTCTACCGACTTAATTTAATTTAATAATAATAAAAATTACATTCAAATATTTTCCATTGAACCGTATTTTGAGGAAAATAAGAATACCTTTTTTTCTCCTTAGGTATGGGTGGTATGACAAAACGTTCATACCTCGAAATGAAGACATTTTGCTCTTTCCACATGTAGGAACGCCAGAAATAAAACTAGACATTATATTGAAGCAGAACTATAAAAATGAAGTTTCATTCAGTGGAAAGCCATTTAAACTTTAAAAATAAAACAAAACCATAAGTTTAACACGTTGGCTACCATGAGGGTGCTCAGGTTCTCTCACCGTTCCTGCTTTAGCGTACCATGACAATTTTTAAATATTTACATGAATGTACCAAATCAATAACTCATTAATTATTGATGATACGAAAAAATGCCTCAGATGAAAAATAATTTATTTTGAATGCCTACTAATTATCTATCAATAATTACCTGAGAGAACCCGGGTACTCTCGTGGTACACAAATGATACAATTGTGTATAGGGAACATTGAGAGAACCCAGGGCCTCTCAGTATATATTTTCTTATAATTTAGGTTATAATTGATAATAGTTGATACAGGAAAAATATCGAGGAATGGAGAGAAAGTTAAGAAACCTGAAGCAATTGTGTTCTATAATAAAAATAAACAGGGAATAGATGTGTCAGACCAAATGAACAGTTATTTCACACCTTTGAGAAAATCCATAAGATGGTATCATAAAGTGGCGTTTCAACTTTTGCTTGGTACATCTGTAGTAAATGCATTAGTTATGTACAAAGAATTGACCGGGAATAATATACAAATATCAGCCTTTAGACAGCAGATTATTGAAAAATTAATAAAAAAAAAGGATGAAATAAATATATCCCCATCATCTAGAAAACATAAATTGGTACAAACAAATGAAACACAAGGTCAAAGCAACAAAAAAAATAGAAGAAGATGTGTTAGATGTTATGAAAAACTTGTAAATGAAAGAGGAAGCAAGTTGCACAAAAAATTTGCAAGACCACAGTAACATTTTGTAATTCTTGTGAAAATAAACCAGCTTTTTGCTTGGAATGTTTTCAAAATACTCATAAATAATTATTTTAATAATTCTTAAATATAATTAATTTTAAATTGTTTTTTTTTTGAGATTATACTTAATTTTGAATAGTGAGTTACTATTAGAGACAGAAATGTTAAGTTTTTTTTATTATTTGTTACTTATGTTTATAGATAGGTATTTATGACATTTTAATTTTGTTTTGATTTATTTTTTTTGTTTTATTTGTTTTATTTTTTAATGTAATCAAAGACTGATGCATCAATGAATTTTAAAAAATACATAAGGCTGTTCAAATTAATAAAATTGTTTAAATTCTGGGTGAATAATATTTGTTTTATAAAATATCAAATAACTTATTTTTTGAGAGAACCCAAGGACTCCCACAGTTACCACAGGTAGATAGCGTATATTAATGACGATTTAACGCTATTTAGTACAATTTTATAAAAGTAGATGGCATAAATGTTGTATCAAACACAAGATGTACCGAGAGAACCCGGGTGCCCTCACGGTACACAATAAGAGACCTGGTGAGAGAACTCGAGTACCCTCATGGTACAGAAGGACAGTTTTTGAAAATAAGGCTTGGTAGTCAACGTGTTAAAATAAAATTGTATGTATATATTTTTTTTTCATACATTATATAACTTTTAGATAAAGATATATAATATATCTTATATATTTATTAACATCATTATTATAAGAGACAGTAAAATGTTAATATTTTTCCATTTTAAAAATATATATTTACAGCTATAAACATATTTCCATCTTTACATAGCATAATAAAATAATATAATTATATCCCTTGGTTTTTCGCATCAAAAAAATCCTATTTTATTTATGTCATTCTAATTTCGAATGTTTCTTTGGATCCCTAGTCATGTGGGTATTCAGGGTAACAAAATTGCTGATTCCTTGGCCAAAGCTTCCTCTGTCCTAATTAATCCTTCACTCATCTTAATTCCTTGGTCCGATTTTACTCCGTTTCTACAACGTCATATTTTCAAGCTTTGGTCCATCTATTAGAATAATTTACCCGAAAATTTCGCTTCTAATTTTAAATCTATAGTCCCCCAATATCCCAAACAAAATTTGTTTTAATAATATTTCATTACCTAGATCTTCAATAATTCATTTCAATCGCTTACGCATAGGTCATCACCTACTACCTTCTCATGCTTATAAATTAAACCTTAATGATTCTCCCCTTTGCACTTTACATTCAGAGGAGTGTATTTGTGACCTCTACCATATACTTTTCAATTATCCCTCATTTTCTGTTGATTTAACGCTTTAATTTAATCAATTCATTAAATTCCTTAAATATTCCTTTTAATCTCTCAGCCATCCTTAACTCCAATTTCAAACATGTCATAAACCTCATTATCTCATTTATTAAAGAAGCTGGCTTTATTATATAAATTTTTAAATTGTTTAATTTGAACATGTTATTATATATAACTTATACTGTATTTTTTTTCTTTTCTTTTTCACTGTTTAAATATTTATATGTATAAAAAAAATATTTGTATAATAATATTACTGTTTATATCTAATGTATAATGTAATAGTTGAGCTGTGATAATTTTTTACTAAAAGCTAATAAAAAAAAAAAATAATAATAATAATTATATATATTTTTAAACTAATTTAACTAATTACTTTCTAATAATTAACAGTAAATGTTGACAACAAGATAACACCTTTGATGGTTCTGAATTTGATGCCATCAATTCAATGTAATCTTTTATTTGTTCCGATAAGGTTGGAAGATGTTTTACGTTTAATAACGTTCCAATAGCAATAAAGCAACGAAACATTGCTTCTGGTTCAGTCAGTTTTGGACATACCGTGCTAACAGTATCATTTACAGCTTGTATAGCAATTGAGTCTTCCGATTGTTTAATCATAACACTCAAATTCAATAACAATGTGGCCACAGCAATCTTTAAAAAAAAAAATGAATAAAGAAATATTGCAACTACAAATGTGTAAATAAAAATATTATAACAGACAAAAATTTAGCATTATCTCACTTGAAGCTGTTTTTGTGAAAGTTTTTCATGAGGTATATTTTGAATAAAATTTAAAAACTCGTCATGATATTTCAATATAAGAATTTCTCCATTTTCGTGATGCATAAGATTGCACAGACATCTGAATGCCAACATCTGATTAGTAGGATTTTCAAAATCATAAATGTGTGGTAAAAGTTTATCCATAATTAAGTTGTTTATACACAGCATATCATTGATATGTTTATTACGCACTGCCAGTCTTGTAATGTCCAATATAGGAAATAAAATATCTTGAAATTAAAAAAAAAAAAAATTAATATATTTTCAATTAAAAACACAAATTATATTGCATTTAATATACAACAAAAAATTTTATTTACTTTTGGGCCAATCAAGTAAAGCTATCAAAATATTCATTGATTGCTCATCAGGAATAGTATTTATATCACAGAGTTTAATGAGAGATTCGAGTTGACTTTGGGTTAATTGAGTAAATGAATCCTCAGGTTTTTTATTAAATTCTTCGATCTTACCTAAAACGTTAGTCATTTAATAAAATATGTATCAAATATTATAAATTAATTTCAGCTTAAAAATGAAATTTTGGTAACTATGTTACTCACTCAAAATGGTTGCAGTATTGGCTTGATTGAATTTCAAATAGCTAGTTTGAGGGAAGAACTTATTGTTACTTTGGCTAAGCTGTTCATGGTTTTGACCATTTGTCAATGTCGAAGTACTGTTACTTGGCGGTACATACCTAGCAGCTCCTGTATATGGGTCTACAAAGCCTTGGTTAGCGGGTAATGGAGGAGGAGAAGTTTTAGAGTTTGAAATTATAAAGTTTGCAATAGTTTCTAAATAGGATTGCGGTAAATTGTGTTTGTGTATAAATGTTTGAGCTTCTACCCAAGGATCTTGATCTCTGTTGAAAGGCAATTTTAAAGGAGGAGCTCCATCTTCTATATCAACGTTCCACACAAAATCATACTCCTATAAATATAATATCAAAATATTAAGTTACACAATTTAAAATAATAATAAAAATTCAATTTAACTACCTTTCCCTCATGCATGTTTTTATTTGGATCAGCTGCGCTCAAGACATCTCCTATTTTTTCCCATCTGCATACATCCGATAACCATTTATAACAAATAGGTTTGCCATTTTCATTAATCATTATTATTTGGCCATCATTATTACCAGGTGTATGTAGTTTTTCAGGTCCTGGTAAACTATAGAATAAAAATAAAATAATTAAATTTGTTCTATTTACTTTATAATGTCCATTTTTACTTGTCGACTTTAATGCCACCGACTTCTTTTTTTGCCAACTGATTAACATTATCAACCTGTTCTAAAAATGCGGCCTGTTCTTCATCTGTAGCTTGACGTTTTGGATCTGTGCTGAATATTCTTATTAAACCATCACTAACAAGTAATAAATTGAATTAAATAAACTGTTACACTTATATGGTTGATTTTGTAAAATATTAATATTAACAAAAACAATAAATACCAATTATTATATTAACGTATAAATACAAATTTTATTAAAGAAATACCTTGAGCCAATAACAATATCTGTATTTGGAAGAACAGTGACAGCCCATATACTTTGTGCTGGTTGCAATATGACTTGTTGTTGTGAAAATTGCCAAACATTTAAGTATCTATCTTCTCCACCAGTAACTACCAATGCATTTGAAAAATCAAAACCACGAAAGACACTTATACTACAAAAAATATAAAATGTTAAAGTATAGTATAATTTTGAAATAATACACAACTTTCGAAATTGACAAAATTCATTTACTAAACTCTTAATATTAATTTATATATTTTATAATTAAAATAATTGTTTAACTCATGTATAATTAGTTATTATGAAATATGACCAATAAACTCAATATTTTATGTTTAAATAATTTACCTATAAATGTAGCTAGGATGACCATAGAAAGTTTCTAAACATTCACCAGGATCTACATTCCAACGTTTCACTGTAGCATCATTTGAACATGATAGAAATTCTTCCATCGATACCTTTGCTAAATCTCTAACACAATCAGTATGACCTAAAATGAAATAATACATTTATACTTAAACATTTATACATCAAAATATGAAAATATTTATAAAAAAATAAACAAATACCCGTCAACATCTTAGCAACAACTGATGAATTTTCGGGGTCATCGAGTAAAATATCATGTATAAGTATAGTTTTATCAGCTGAACCAGTAACAACTAATTTTGAAGTCAATTGTATGGCTGACCAAACAGCCTGTTTATGTCCTTCAAAGATCGTTAATAATACTGGACGATAAGTATGATCAGATTCACTTTTTATTTCCCATAGTCGAGCTGTTGCATCCCACGAAGAACTTAAAAATGTATTTTTCAATACACTTGTGCTGACACTACATACTAAAAGCATAAAATAAGAATAAATAAGCATTTTTTTCTTTTTAAATAAATAATTAACTAAGGAGCAAATACAGATTATGTATGTTTCTGATGTATTTAAATTTGGCAATATGTGAGATTTGGTTTTGTTATACTTTATTATATTGCACATTAGATATAACAATGAAATTTAAGAAAATTATTGAATTAGACTAATAGGCATCTTTTTCTTACCAGTATTTGTATGTGTAGTTTCAATAAAAATAGGCTCTGACAACGAGGGAACAAATCCACACAATAGTTTATCATTACCACCAGTAATAATAGCACCTTCTGGTAAGATAGTAGATTTTTCTAGAACTGTGACAGATACTACATAGTTACTATGACCTTTAAATGTTTGAACTTCTGTATATCCAGCATTTACACTGAAAAAAAAAAAAAATTTAATATGGATAAATGTATTTATTTTAAAAGAAATTAAATTATTTTAATAAAATCATTAATATCTCATATATAAAAATAAAGAAATATAAACTATTAACTTCCAAATATTCAGTAAAAATATATATTTAAGAAAACTGGTTTATATTTTTGGTACAATGGCATATTAGAATAGGTGAAAATTATAATAATTACATTAGTTTGATATTGGTGAAATAAGCAACTAATGAAGTCTTTAAATAATTTTAATAATTTTAATGATGGCTATACTCTGGTCTTTGAGAGAGCACAACTGTGCGATCGGCAAAAATAATATGAGCAACTAGACTCATTTTGGTGACAGCAACGAGTGCAATTGTTTTTGGGGTCCAAAGTATAGTACATAACTTGTAATGTCTATGGCAAGTAAAAAAAAGTACAGATTTCAATTGATGAGGAGAAATGGTAAAGAGAGAAAAACTATACCGAACAAGATGTTTACTACATCATAATTTACACAAAAACATTTATTGAACTATTATTAGGTTCATAAATAAAACCGATCCCCATCTGCAAATAGGACACCGGACAGTTTATGACGATCTTCTCAAAAGAGTCGATTGGATTTTTTAAGTATAATTTCAAAAATTTGTACACACACACACACACACACACACACACACAATATATATATATATACTCGCTTGTTTGGTTTCCACAGTTTGGCCGTTTTGTCCCGGGACGCGGACACGATGTAGCCTTGTTCGGTGGTGGCCAATCCGCGGACGTCCATTAGGTGCCCGTAAAGCACAGAACTCAGTTTGTAAGCCATTTTGCGCTACGCAACTGGAGCGAAGAATCGCGATTCTTATACGGACGACGGTACTGAGATCAGATGAGATCACTCAAATTCGCTAAAAGCCGACAACCCGATAAAAGTACAACGAACTACAAACACTACGAAAATGTTATTTCATTTACTGATCAAAGTGCGGAACGTTTTTTTATAGAATCGTCGATTGAGGGGTTCCCAAAACGAACAAGAGCTCGCCGTGGTCATTTGAGGAATTTAATTTTTTTTTCGTTGAATTTATCATTTGATGGCGGTTTAGGATTTTTGTCTAACACACGATTTAAGTAGCCGAACGTCTGTATTCCGTTTATTTTTGTGAGAATTCGATTTATTTATTAATCGACGACTTTGTACGTGTTTACAAATAACGACTGTCTATACTATAGACTCTATAGGAAGGAACGGTTACATCAATGTGACGAAAAAACGATCGTTTGGCTAAAATTTCGAGACATGTTGAAATATGCTTGAATCGACGTGGAATTCAAATGCCAAATTTGTAGGGCTATTGTTTTCAGAATTATAAAAAAATTTAAAAAAACCCTTTCGAAAAAAATGTAATTAATATACTAATAGGTACTTAAAAAACCTCTTATTTACTATTTACCATCATTAACCAATGTTAAAAAATCTATTTTTATTTGATAATACATGCTATTTATTTCTAGTTGTTAATATTATATTATCTAAGTTTTTTAATTTAATATTAACTATTGACATATACAAATAGATGTATGTATAGAATCAATTTGTAAAGTGACAAACTCCTACAGAAAATCTATGATGTATAATATCTATCTATAATTTATAATGTCTATACTTATTAAACATTATAGATTTTGTGTATAGATTATAGGTTTTTTCTTCAAGTCAACCCATGAACGCAAAGACCATAATGTGTGTTTTAAAGTAGGAACAAGAGTAAATAGAATTTTTAAATCTGATTATTTTGTTAGATATTTAAAATTATATTTTTCGTCTGACATTCAATATCTCAACAAACAGCGAATTAAAATTATTTTAATAATGTAATTTCATAAATTGATAAAATAAAAAAATAAAAATAAAAATATTAGAGCTTCATGTACATTTTCAAAAACAAAATGTTCAACGGGTGCTCATTTATTTATACACAATAGTTAGTATATTTACTATACTGTAATTAAAGGTGAACATTGATGATAACTTTTAGTATTTTTACAACTACAAGCACAACTGAATTGGGTGAAATAGTACAAATTACAAATCAAATATTTTAAACAGCAAAGGTCAAAAACTTAGTAACATAAAAAAAAATAATAAAAAAATAAATAAATATATATATATTATATATATATATAATATATATATACATGAAACTTATTAAATACATATAGTCAACACTATTGGAAATACCGCGAGAATTCTCTTAAGGAACAACACAGTTCTCCATCATTTTCATAACTGAAAAAAAAAAAAATGTGTTTACTTATGTACTCAAATCATTTATACTCCAAGTAGGTTATAATATTATATTTCTTGACAAAATAAAATTATGTTATGTTACATGTTATTTACCTATGAAAAGAATTTAAAAATTGTAAACACTGTTCATTAGTAGCGGTAACAAGACCAGCTGAATTTTGTTTGGGTAATTTTTCTACAGCTTCATTTAACCATCTTAACGTTTGCTGTAAATTCCATTGAATATTTAGAAAACAGCAATATTATAATTTTCACGCACAATTAAATCCTTACATCTTTATTATATGCCATAAGTTCAATAATAACATCTATTACATCAGTCAACATGTATGTTTGAAGAGAGAACACACTTGCATGAATTAAGTTTTCAACTAATTGTCCACCAATTAAATTTACAATTGAAGTAACATACTGTTTACGCTCTTCATAATTTGTACTGTCCTGTGTGGGTATCAATATTTAATTTATTGTAATCAATAGCTTTCTAATAAAACGAAAGTATATTACTTTTTTTGATTTTCCACATATTAACAAGTCTATTAGGAATTTCATAACAGACGCATTAGCTTCTTTGTGGTCTAACGAAACAGCTGTTATACTACATCTAATAATTACTTCAAGTACAGGTGACTGGAGAAAAGGCATTGGCAGTTTTTGAATAAATCTATAATATAAATAACAGTATTCGTTAAATACAATATTTTACATTGATGTGTTGAGTTATTTTTATTATTTACCTGCATGCTAATCGAAAGAAATCATCCACAGTATCTGGATAATTTCGGAGGCCATCTTTTTCACTAAACAAACGGAATGCTGGCTCAATAAATGCGTCAATCATTTCTAATAATATTGAATGACATTGTGACATAACAAGTTGGTTGTCAAATTTGGAACCATACTCGTCGACCATAATTGAACCAATATAAAGATAACAACTATGATGATGTTCTTTATATAAATATGCAATCTACAAATATTAATTGTATTAAACATAAATGAGTTTAACAATTTGATTAAATCAATTTACTTGTTGAGCGACTGGAGCTAAAAGTGCAGTTGTTGACCGGCTAACCAACCTAATCATAAATCGAAGACATCGACAAAAGTGTTCAGTGATGCGTGCATCTGTTTTATATCTAGTACATATTTTTGACATAGATGGCCACATCTTTCCAACATTTCACCAAGTGTTATTAATAAATCACATGTTTATAGATGATATGAAAAGTCAAAACTAGTACTTACTTCAACGACGGCTACAACACATGGATCTTTATCAGAATGTGTCTTGGTTACTAAATGCCTCAAAATTGCTGACAAACGATCTAACCAATAAATCGGATCCGAAGCAGAATTAATTTCAGGAATAGTTTTATCTGATGTAGACTAATTATGCCAATAAATAAAACTGATTGTTATAGTTATTTATATAATTTTTTAAGCAAAAAAAAAAAAAAAAACATTTTACCTCAACTAGGGCCAATAATGGATTTAATTGTCTCCAACAAATTTCTTTTATTGCTTTGTATACATGTTCTTCAGGGACTTCAGCAACAATCACAGCAACACCTTAAGAGCGAGTATAAAATATGACCAAATAGTTATTTATTAAATTTTACACATACCTTTTAATAACCCAATTGCAACGTCATTGGGCAAATTTAACATGTCAACTACTTTTAGGATTTCAATAAGTCCACTAAGATGTTTGACCATGTGATGCCGACAAGTAGTGCAAATACTATGTAAAGATTTTGCAGTGATTGTAGCAAGATTATTTTGACGTAAACAATACTGTAAGTAATTTAATATGGGTTCTGAAATACAAACATACTAAAATAATAAAATGCATTATTAATGTATGCATTGTAGCAATATTAAATTATTCATATTCTATTAAAATTATATTTTATGTAATAAGTAGATAAACCGAAAGTTATTAGTTAAATTAAATTAAAGGATTCAATTGGCTTGATAATATTATGCAAAGAGAAGAAAATGAACTACTAAGAGCAGCCTTTAAATGGAAATCACAAGAAAACATAAGATGGATAGATAGAATGTAGAAGAAGAATTGAGAACATTGAGTAGAGATGATTGGAAAGAAATGGTATACGATAAATGACCAAAAATCTTAATCATTATACTAATAGGAGGTAAACAGAACAGATACAAATTGATTGTATGCTGAAGATTAAATGTATGTATAAAGCTCAATGGCTGTAGTGATTTTGATTAAAAGGATAAACGTAAACTGCTATATGTAATTTTAATAAAATAAAGTCATACACTTAGTAAAGAAACAAAAACTGAAAAATAAGTTAAAAATAAACCTGAATATAAGTTTTTTCATACATATTGTTTTTAACATTATTACCTAGCATATCCGAATGTAGTTCGTGCGATATCCAATCACATAGCTCTCCTAACAGCATCACTGAAGTGTATCGCATGTTTATATGAACAGTTTCAGGCATGTTCAGTATAGCTTGAACTACTTTTGGAACCACATCATTATCATGTCTATATAAAATTATTAATATGAGTTACATTATTTAAAGTAAGTAATAATTAGCTAAGCTACTTACGGTAATATATTTCGAGCAATAGCTTGCATAATAAATAATGCAGCTTCCATCTGATCCCATGTGGCATTTGTTGCAGAAGCTGTTTGCAAGAGCATATACATTTGTTGAAAAACAGCTGATGAACTTACTATAAACACTACATCTTTAATTAAATCTGAACATTTTATTCTAAAATCGGCAAAGTCTTCCATGCCTTCGATCAACAAACCTTCCTGGAAAAAAAAGTTTTCATATAAGTCACTGGTGACAATTATATTTGATTCAGTAGTAAGTTATGATTCATTAAAACTTACATGATCTGTGTCAATCATACTGTGTTTATATAACGCACCAATTAATTGTTCAAAATAAGGTTTGAAAATCTCAGTTAAAGTGTGATTATTTATTTTATATAATTCTTCAGATAATCTAAACCAGAGGTTAAATGTTATTAGTAAAACCTGAAAAAAGAAAATATTTTCACATGAATTATATTATATTGCAATGGTCAAATTGATAAAAACAAGGCCAGTCAATAGATGCGAAGTTCTAAAATTATGTTAATAATAAACAACATTAATTTAGACTGGGTCTACTATACTGGGTATTATATATAATTAAATCTTAACTAAGAACAAAGTTGACATAATTATATATTATAAAAAATAATTAAAAGTACAAAATGTTTTAACGCATAAATTAGCAACAATTAAATGGAAATTTAATTGTTCAAATGTTTTTTTATGCTCACCTCATAATCATGATGGTTAGCACATAAAATAACTGATTCTAATGCTTTAATTGAAAAATGTGGAAGACCATTAGTTCCTAGGCTTTTGTTTATCATTGTCATAATTAAAGATTCGGCCAACTCCGTGAATATTCGACAGTAATTAATAGTTCTGTAATAAAAATTACATGTCAATATGGATAATTGCATATTTGTCAAATTGATTTCAGTACCTGTCCAAGTCTTCATTGGTAACTGACATTACATATGCTTGTTCTAATCGACTAACTGAATTCAAAATTTCAAGTTGTATTTCATCCTGATTATTATTATCTTCTAAATTCTGCAGGAATGCAATTACTGCATCTGCAGCTGCTTCTTGGACCATATTCGAACCCTGCAATAACATTACAATATCATCAAATGTTTTTCTAAAAGTACTAAAAGCACTCAATAAATTATTACATCAAAAGTACACAACACATTAAACGCGTTTGATAATACATTGCTATGCCACACTTGTGACAATGATATGCTTCTAATGTTTAACCATGATGCAAAACATTTATATGATCGGATTTGTACATGTTCATTATTTGATTCAGACGTCAAGCACAATTCTAGGAGTTGGTTAACAGCTGGTAAGTTTTCACTAAATTCTGTGTAAATTTCTGACCGACGATTGGCACCCAAACACAATGTTCGAGAATTGACTTCTTCGGGTAACACAGTCAATAGTTCTAGTATGAAACATGTTTTTAATGAGTTGTATCGCGAAGCAATATCTACAGCAGCATTTTTCCACGAACCCATTTGAAGAGCCAAATGCGCCAACGCGATACACAACTAGAACCCAAAAATAAATATAAAGATAAGTATGCTAGTAGCAAACAATCAAAACACCGAAAACTCGCATACACATACCTGTGTAGCAATTACACGATCAGTGGTATCATCTAATTTGGACAAGTGAGAAAGTAATGCGTCCCGTAAGGAGGCATGTGAATCTTGGGGTAGTTCATGAAAGGAATTCTGCAGTTTTGAACGCATAGTCTGGGCGGCTAAATAACAAGAGTTCTGATCCACCTTCCTGGCCAGTAGTTCATCTGCTATTTTCCACGCATATACCTATTAAAAACGTTTGTGATTTATTGGTCATTTATCATAAGATTCATTATGTACCGATTTTTGCATTTCATTTAACCAATGGGAGGCTTGTTGTTTTTCCGCTAAATTGGTGTTTTGGTTGTACAGCGCGTAAATGGCTTCATATACGGTTTCTATATTGGGGGAGTCTTCCATTTCCGTAACTTGGAACTTTATAAAACAATAGACGTGCGCTAATAAATCACATAATAAAATTGAAAACAAAATGAATTTTCAAATGAAAAAGAAAAAAGAACATTAAACATAAATAATAATAAAAATAATAAGAAAAAACAGTCAACAATAGATAATAATACAATTTGTAACATTTGTTTGATGTTTACATTGAAAAGTGATAAACCGAAATGGGCGATAACGAAATTAGCATGGAAGAAATGGTACGTGAAACCTGAACGAGATCAACATTTCCCGCAGTTTCTTTTTAGTTTCAAATCGTCCGAAAAGAACTATGCAACAGCGCATACCACGACGGCGGATGTATGACGCGATTTGTTGTGAAATTAGACTTATTACTTAAATTGTGGTTCGTCGTAATTCACCACGAATTTTGATCAAGAAATCGTGGGGGGGGGAAGTAGAAATCACTTAAACAATTTTACTCTCCTCTTCTCAAATAAACAATCAATGCCTTTTTATTTATTTTTTGATCAATTAACTTATTTAACTTTTTAAATACGGTTATAACAAACCTATGTTCTAATATCGGTACAAATGGCTGTACTATGTTTTATATAACATATATTTATACGATAGTCGGTATTCGAAGTAGTTCGAAATAATAAGTGGGAAAATTTTTAAAAATTTCACGTTTCTACATTAAATACAATACACACATACACACACATATATATTTACGTTAAGCAAAAGTATGCAATTAAATAGAAGTAAACTTACGCATTTAAATAGTATAACAGACAATATACAAAGACAAAAATGAATTGTTGAAAATTGAACTTATTATATTTAATTATTAATCTGAAAATTAATCGTTTTCTAGTGAACAGAATTACATTATTGTTTTTGTGAAAACTACAATATGCACCACATAAATGACACATACGTACACAAAAAGCATGATAAATATAACTATTTTAATAATGACATACATAGATATATATCTTAATTTATTGATGGTTATATGCTCTATAATTCTATAGATGTATTATATATTATATATAGATGTTATTCTCTTTATTTTAATTTTTTAATGACGTGTGAAAAAAAAGTTAGTCTCTTAGAATAAGTTCTTTGTATACTCTATACATTTTTTAATATAATACCAAATACATTTTATGTATTAATTATTTGTAATAATTTGTTAGTACAATGAAATGTATCCAATTTTATTTAATTCCTATATGCAACTATAGATATTATTGTAAAAGTTGTTGTAGATATTAGATAATTATTTCTAATAAATACATAAATATTCAATTCACTCTTAAATCACATCAATGTAATAATATTTTAGTATCTTACAATCATTGATTGTTAAAATATTCCATACTTTGGTTATCGCTGCCTTAAATATTCAGAACATTTTAGTAAAAATATATAATTATTTATTAAACATAGTAATGCAAATATACAAAGTTAACATAAGAAGTGTTAAAATGAATATATACATTTATACTTATCAGAACAATAATATGATTAATTATATCTTTATATCACAATTAGCAAATAAAATAATGTTATATTTTGTTTGAAATATTCAACAATTTTATAAAGTATTTTATTAATTTTTTTTAGCATTAAATGAATATCAAGGAAATTGTAATTACGCATATGATATTTTAAATAAATATAAATCTAAAAAAAATTACATCGTCACAATAGTTTTGAATCCAATCCTTCGTGTACCATTTTTAATTCAACAGCACCTCTAGGTACGCCGAATTGAAGCATTTTACGATATTTCAATATTATTGGATCTACAGTTGGCTCATCAACTGGTGATTCTGGTTCGATTAGTTTTAGGATAATATTGTCTTCAGTTTTTTTTAGGTTCACTTGCTGTCTCTGAAATTGTTGAACAGTCATCTTCTAATTTCTTAATTGGTAGTTCACTTGATGTCACTTGTTGAGCTTCCAGTTCTTGTAGTTCAGGTACAGAATTTAGCTAAAATGTTGTCATTATAATTCATGCTATGTAAGACACGTTTTAGAGTTACTTTTGCTTCTAATATACACAGAGATGCAGAAATCTTTTGTATACGCTGTTCAGACTGCATCATTTTTGCCTCGCTGTGTGTTATGAAGTCATTTAGGAATGTCACAGTAGATGTAATGAAATCATTAATGTATGTAACTAATCGACGTTGTTCCATTGGAGGAACCTAAAACAATATATAATATATATAAATAAATAAGCCAGTCAAGTGTTGAATGAGATTAACAGACATTTTTATGTTCTTCCATCACTATATTAGTAAAAAAAAACCCGAATCAAACTAAATAATATTGTTAAAACAAAATTCATAAATATTAGACTTTGAATTTGAATTTAGTTTTGTGATAAGAAGTTTGATAATTCTTATCTACTACACAATTGTGATAAATGTTATATGCATAGACATGTCTATGATTATATGTACTTCATACTTACCAGCTTATATTTGTTCAACATATTCAAGCTTTTTTTTTGGTAGATTTTTACTTGTCATATATAATAAGAAGTATACCCAGTAACTATAGTATTTCTGATTCTATAACTTAAACTGCATCACAATTATAAATTTATCAACTATCTTTCAAAGTAACAATGAATTATTTTTACTAAAATTTACAGTTAAGTATTGTCCATATGAGGTTGTTGGCAATGTGCTTTCCTCAATCATGACATTTCATATCAATTATATTAATTTCAGCACATTTACTTATTGTTAAATTGTACATTAACATTTTCTTATAAAAAAAAAAGTATTGTCTTCAACATTATTTTAAAAATGATATATCATGTTTAAAATACAATACAATTTTCTAAAAGAATTCATAGTTTTTATTTTAATACATTAATGTGTTGATCTATTATTTTTGTTCAATTAATTATATCATATAAACATGTATATAGATATATTAAAGTGCAAATAATTTTTTTCATAATATATTAATAAATAATGTTTAAGATTGTATTACACTAAGACTAAAATATTATTTTTTCCATCAGTATACCAATATGTAGTAGCGAAATTCTTAATAAAAATAAAATACATAGTGTAGTAAAAAAAAAAAAAAAAAAATGAAAACTATTAACAATTATAGGAACATATTAGGAAAATTGTATGATAATGTATAAGCTATGAAGGATAATAATTAGTCTGTAAAGGAAAATATTCAAAAAGAAATAAAAAAACAATTTGTAGTATGTACTTATATATTGGTTTTAAAAGTAACAGAAGTGTTTTAACTTAGAACTGAATCATTTGACCCTGAAAAAAAATTTAATCAATAAAAAAAATTATAATAATATTTAAAAACAAAATGTTTTTACCTTTCGTTTCTTGTCACCTCCCAACTCAAAATGCTTGCAACGTTTCAATGGGATTTGTTTACGGTATTTGCATTCAGAACATTCCATTCTTAATACAATTTTCTTGGTAGTTTTAGCCTGGTAAAAAAAAGAAGTAATTAATTAAAACTAATAAATAATTAATTAATAAGGGTTAATATATACCTTCTTTCTGAAAATAGGCTTAGTCTGACCACCAAAACCACTTTGTTTTCGGTCATAACGACGACGACCCTGGGATGCTTGACGTTCCTTTGACTTCTTATATTGTGTTACCTTGTGAACCTTATGTACTTTGCACTTCTTGCAGTACGTACGCCTCTGTTTCGGTACATTAACCTGAAATAAATAAAATGCAATGTTTAATAAGATATATGTATAAGAAATTAAGAATAATGCAATATAAGTTTATGTTAGAGCTATAAAACTTTGAATGTCTAATTTATTCTAAGACTGCTGTTATGCAAATCTACTTGGACTGTGCATTATCTGTCGGGTGGGTTTTCGATACAGTGTTATTCTTATAATTAATATTTAACATGAGTTAATTGTAAAATAAACTAATTAATATATTTCTCTTGAAGAGTTAAAGTGTAATATGTTTGGCTAGAACCCTCATACTACCGAAATTATGTTTGAAAGGGCTCAACAGTATAAGTCATAACATTAGTAATAATGATGAATTCATTAAAGCTTTCATGGATTGAGAATTTATTAACTATGTGATTTTCGGAAATATCCATGTGTATAATGACGTTTCGGAACCGTTGCAGGTTCCATCTTCGGAGTGATGTAGTACATGTAATAAATAATGATGAAATTAAGTTTTTTCTTGTTTAAAATAAAATGTTTTATTTTATTAATCAAAATAAATTATACAAAACAGTAAATACAAGTCATCTAACAATTGTTTTTATAATAAAAATAACAATAGTGTAATGATTTCGTTGATGTAATAGGGAATATTTATATGACAATAATGCTCAGTTTTAAGAGCTAAGGTTCACGTAAGTACAATATCGAAGTAGACCAAAGATGGTTTTTAAACAGAGGAATTTACAAAATACAATAGTCATTACTTGTTTTTTTACATTGCTTTATCGGTTTTATAGTGTAAATAATCTCAGGCATTAAACCAAGATTAAAGAATCTCCGTGAGCTATAGTTGGACCCGTGTCGGGGACTAGAAATACCACAAGACGACACAAAAATCGTATCAAAGTTTTAGGAATTATATAAATCTCACAAGTATGGGACGACATTAATCGAATAACTACCGTTTATAATTCACTGTGTATTAAGATGGAAACAGATAAAAATTTGTACTTACCATTTTGTCTAATTCGATAGCAAACTGTACGTATTAACACGAATGAAGGAACAACGAGTGAACGGTGTTTAGAATAACAAATCGCGTACATATCAGTGATAGAAACAGAGTGCGTCAAAGAGGTTGTAAACTAACGAAAATCTACAGTAAACCAAAATACCGTTGTTTAGGATTATACCATAACCAATTATAACGATTTTGATAAGCGTTATCAACGATACAACAATAAATTGAAATAATTGTAGTTTTTATTACAAATCATAAAAATGGACCAAAATCTGTTGAATTTTTGGAAAAATTATGAAGACATCATCAATTGGGGTTACAGGATGTCGGGAGCACGGACAGCTGATGGCAGTGGATTATCTGCTCCGGTAAATACACTATTAAGGGCAGGTTAGGTTATGTTTGGTACTGATTTTAGGTATTGAATATGTGGTATTTAAGTCAAAAAAATTCTAAAATGTAAAAAACTGAAGCTCACAGATTTACAATGAAAACAAAATCTTTTTATTAATCATTTTCTAAGTTTTAATTGTTTAAAAGTTATTATGTTTTCGATACTGGTCTGTTATGTAATTTACATATTTTTCATAATGTAAATTATAAACTTTTCTACATTATAATTATTTATTTATTTTCTAGAAAATCAATACTTGTACAGATTTTATTGATGAAGATGTTTATTCTTCAGATAGTAGTGTTGATATTGATTTAGAATATTTAAAATTTTCTAAAAAAACTTTAGAACATCAAGAAGAAATTGGTAAGTACTTGTTTGACTATTTGAAATGTAATTAGTAAATATATTTAAATTATTACAATAAATTATTGGTATAAATATACTGTGTATATACAGTAATATACTGTGTATATAAAGTAAATACAATTTAGTAGTGTTTTTTTTTCCAGAAAGAGAAAAGAAAAAAGTCGATAAAGAGTATGGACTCTGCAATTCACCAAACTCAGAAACTGGTAACAATTTTCATTAATTATTAGGTTATTTCTATAACAGAATTATAATAAATTTAATTTTTATGAACATTTCCATGTTAGAAAATAACAAATTACAAGTTTAAATTTGCAGACATTTTTAATTATGTACTTATAGTAAAAGAACGATATAGATCCGTACATATGTGATCCATTACAGGCTACAACCACTTTTTTTGTTCATTGAAACATCTATTGTAATATATATTTTTGAACAGTTGCTTAATCATTAAAATGTTTGTGTTGATAGAATCTGCTGAAATCACTTTTGTGGAAGAAATAAATCCAAAAGAATTTTATGGTTCAAAAGCAGATGAGATTAAATGCATTGAAAATAAATTGCAATCTGAAATTGATTCATTTTGTATAATGAAAAAACCAGTATTATGGCCTAGTATGGCATTCAACTTAAATGCACCAGGTAATTTAGATAATTTTATAATTTGTAAGTTAACAATATTGAAGTGATAAATTCATCATTTTATAAAAATAAATTTTTTTATGGATTATAGTTATAGGTATATTTATCATAATAACTGAGTAGATCAGAGAGTAGAAATACATAAATAGATTTTTGTATATTTTTTAAAGTAATAATTAATAAACAATACAAATTTGAGTCAAAAGTTAAATTAGTATTTATTATCATATTTTATTACTAATACGTATGGCCTAGTATTATATGTATTATAAATAAACATATAAAATATGCACGCAATCATAGGCTTATTATCAACAATATTAATGTGTATCAAATGAAAATTGCTTAAAATTTATTTGAATTAAAACTATTGTAATTGAACAAAGTTTCTATTTTCTTTTATATCATATTGTTAATATTATATAAAGTATTTATTGTAAATTAAAATCAAATATTTATTAAATATTTAATTATATCAATTAATAACTTAATTAATTAATTTTTTATTAATTATTGAATAAATTATTAATTAATTATGTGTATTATTATTATCTATAGTAATTAACGATTAGTCTGTGTAGTATAAAATTTAAGAGAATCTGTGCAGATCAGAATTTTTAGTCTGATGTCATTAATTATTATATTATAATAAAATAATATTTTGTTAGTTTCTTTGTATTGAGTTCTACTGTTTAGAGATATACTTTTCCCAAATTTGACACTGCGTTTAGTATTTAAATATAATAGTTAGAATACTAAACAAAACATATTTAGTATAATTATTGAGTGCTAGACATACTATTGTTATTTGTAACTTATTTTGGTAATATATTTAAAGTTGGATATTTTGCCAACATTTGATCTACAATAACCTCGCCGATTGGTATTGAAGATGTAGCCGAAGGAGATGGAGCACTACGGCAGTGCATTATCCTATGTTTCACTAAATCTGTAGGGTCGTTTGATGCAACATCAAGCACCAGGTCTTCTGCCATTGTTCCATCTGCCCACAATGGTTGAGCACGAACACCCGTAGGACCTCTAATCATAATGATAGTAAATTAATACACTACATTTTTTAAAATTTTAAAATGTTAACTTTTTAATATCATTGTTTTTAATATCTGGAATATAGTTTTGTATTTCTTTTAGCTGCACAACAGGAAATAGAGATTTGATCATTTCGTTTATTCCAAATTTCAAATGTTTTGCTATTAGTTTTTGTACACCATCTAGTTTTAATAGTCTTAATGTGTTTAAAATGCTTATATCGGTCCAGCTAAAGACACAAATAATATAAAATATAATACAAATTTAATCCAAAACTGCTTGTATTAATAACCTGTATCCTTCTTGTTTCAGAGCCAGAACTGCATTTGGACCTAAAAAAATTGAACCATCCATTCTTGGAGTAAAATGTACACCAAGAAATGGTAAACTGGAATCAGGTACCTAGAATTAGAATAACAGATTATTAAATGTAATAATTCATTTTTTTTGTGTAATATATAATAAGTATTATATCTTTATTACAAAGAATTATGAATTTATTATTACTGGATATATATTGCCTTTAACGAGATGTGCTTTTTCTTTGCCGAGTAAAAGATATTCGCCTCTTATTGGTAAAATATACGGGTCGGGTTTACATCCTGTCTTTAAAGATAATTGATCTGATTGCAATCCACCACAAGTAATGACATAGTCTGCTAATATTTCTTTCTGTATAAATGTATTTAATTTTTAAATGTATTATAGAAAATGTTGGTTATACTTTTTTATTATGTTATATACTTATTTAATAAAAATACCTTGTTTTCTGATGTAATTTTGAGTGCTCTATTATTTTTACTTTCTCTAAATGAATCCACTTTAAAATTGTAAATTGTTTGACCTCCTAATTTTTCAAAATCTGTTGCATAATGTTTTGTTACTACAGCCCAATCCACTATACCTGTATGTGGGGAATGTATTGCTCGTAAACCCTATGAACACGTAAAAAAAAATAAAAATGATGAATTTCATTAAATTTATTATCGACTTACTTTACAATATGGTTCAATGGTTTTAATATCACTTCCATTTATCATCCGTATGTCAGGTGTACCGTTTTCTAATCCTCGCTCATATAAGTCATTTAAACTTTTTATCTGAGACTTTTCAGTAGCAACAATAAGTTTTCCACATTTTTTATGCGGTATATTATTTTTAGCACAATATTCATATGTTTTATACAGGCCGTTAATGCACATTTTTGCTCTCATTGTACCTGGTTTATAATAAATACCAGCATGTATAACCCCACTGTTGTGTCCGCTTTGGTGAACTGAAGGTCTGTTTTCTTTTTCTACAAGTGCAACTAGTAAATGTTTATTGCGTGTTAATAGTGCTCGTGCAGTAGCAAACCCGACAATGCCTCCTCCTACGACTAGCACATCATAACTGTTTTTCAGACATTGACTATAGGACCTATGATACGGTATTGTTAATAATTTAATATTTTTTGTCATATTAGTTAGTTATGCAAACTCTTTTTATTGAAAAAAATTTTTTGTTGTTTCCTAGAAAAATAAAAAATAGTATTTTTAATAATATATTTCAAACCCTTAAAAGTATATGGTATTTAAACTATTGTTAATTATTTTTACTTTAAAAAATGCAGTCGTTTAATGATTATTGTAAATTTTAAATTGTAAACTATTAATTAAAAAAAAAAATATATGTATATTGGTTGAATGAGTATTGGTTATTCGAGTTTTTGAAATATTAACCTAACAAAAACATGTTAATTAATCAAATTACGTTCTGTATAAGAAAAAAATATGCAGTTAATCTGTGTTCATGTGCGTAATTGTCTAAAGACAATCGTGATTTACATATGATAAAAAAAAAAAAAAGAGGTATACGATTTTGTTTGTTTGTTTAAAGTGAAGGACAAAACGTCGGTAAAAATTGAATAAATAACGCAGTAAAAGATAATTTAGAGGAGAAAATTGATAAACTGGCATACTTGAATATTTAAAGTATTGAACGTGATATTATTAGTAGTCGAGTATAACTCGTCTCTAAGTTTTGTTATTAGGAACAGTCGCCCGGGAGTCATCTTATCTCTTATCAACCCGGGCACTTAATTGTCACGACCACGACCATTAACTACGAATAAACTATAACCGCAGTCACGACGTTCTGTCGTTCGTGACCGCGACCACAGTGTGATCAACGTGAACGCTGTAAGGTCGCGTCGTCTTCGCATATTCGAATCGTACGTGCAAGTTCCGTTTATAAAACGACCTACCGGATTTTCGCGCACGTCGGAAATCGTAACAATAATTATGTCGTTGTTTGGGTTCGTAAGACTTCAGCTCATTTTTCTTTTAAAAACGGTAAATTTTTCATATAAACACTCGCACAGATTTCGCATGTGGTTTCTCACATTCTTACTCTGCGCGACACTGTTTGGCATCGGCGGGTACGCGTGAGCGCTCGTACGCCGCCGGAGTTCGTTAGCGTCGTGTAAACAAAAAAAAATAAAAAACCACCGGGTTGTTGTCTTCTCTCGCGTAAACAGTTCTCCGGCCACTTAGTTTTCGTGTACCGTGTGTTCGTTGTTGTCGTCGTCCGTTTATTATGCTCGAGCTTTACCGGTGTTTTTATTTTTTATTTTTTGATTTTACCGCGTTTCTTACCGACATTTTTACTCCGACCCCGTGATTCGAACCCTGAGTCCGCGACGTTTCCCGCGAATATGGTTACTTCGGATACGCGTTGAAATCGTCCCCGGCGTTTACGTGCGGACCACGACCTACGCGCGCACCGGCCACTGCGATGGAGGACGAATTACATTGCGCCGCCTGCAAGCAGCTATTCAACAATCCCGTGCTGTTGCCGTGCTACCACGCCTTGTGCTTGAACTGCGCAGTGCACATGCAACGGCCTTTGGAGCCCGCGTCCCAAGAAAACAGCGGCAACTCGACGACCAGCAGTAGCGGCAGCACCGCGGAGTCGCACGCGTCGTCCGACTATCATCCGGAGTCGGATAAGTTGTCCATACTCAGCGAGACGGACAGCGGCGTGGTGTGCAACAGCAGGCCGAACAGCTACGTAGGCACGCCGAACATCAACGGCATTGTCTTCCCGCCAGTCACTGCTGGTTCGTATTCGCTGTCATGTCCTGCCTGCAAGAAGACCGTTTACTTTGACGACAATGGCGCCCACAACCTGCCTAAGTACAGGACCATGCGCAATATTGTTGACCGTTATGGTGAGCTCAGGCACATTGTGCCCAAGTGTCAGTTATGTGAATCTGAACCGGCTGCCGACGCCACTGTACTGTGCGAACAATGTGAGGTCTTGTATTGCGACACGTGCCGTGAGAACTGTCATCCGTCCAGAGGACCGTTGGCCAAACACAATCTGCTGGAGCCTTCGGTTGGTAAGGTGGCCCTAAGAAACAAAATCAGGAGCAGAGACATCATCTGCAGTGAACATGAAGAAGAGTGTCTGTCCATGTATTGTATGGTTTGCAAAACTCCAGTGTGTGCTGTATGCATGCACGATTCGAGACATTCAAGTCATGATGTTCAGGCCATCAACACCATGTGTAAAGCTCAAAAGGTAAGAGTGTTTATTATTATATTTTAAGTCTTATTTAGAATTTATTTGACAGACTGATATTGAAAAATCTGAAAACCATGTAATTATTTTGTTTTTTAGGAAATATTTGTATTATTTTTATTGGTTTTTAAACATCATTATAAAATTCAAATATATTGAAAGTTAGTTGGGTAGGTTAGGGTAGTTATATATACAATGGTTTGGGAAGTACCTATTTTGAAAATAGTATATAAAGTCTGCTAATTTAATTTAGAAGAATTTGCAATTATGTATAATGTAATAATAGGTATCTATAGGTTTTAATGTTTTAATTTAGTTTACCATAAACAATACAACAAGTTTATTTTATAGATAGAAAATCTTTAAGTTATTGAAATTTATAATTAATTATCGGTAATAATAATTGAAAATTGTAATTTGTCATGCATTTGTTTTATTTTGAAATTAATTGAAAATAATTTATTAAAAATAATAATCAAATGCTATAATAATATGGATAAATTAATCATTAACTAATTATTTACATTTTTATTAAAACATTTATTTTGGGGTTAAAAGAGATGACCATACATACATATGGTATGTAAATGTTTTTTATGTGATTCAGTACTTATTTGATTTCTATTCGTTCTATCTAAATAGTATACTTATTAATACAAATTTGAAAGAATCATGAAATCTGGCAAATGTTAATCAGAGTGTAAGATAAATCAACAGTTTTACATCCTCTTATTTCCCAAACACTAATATTTCTTAGAAATTGCACCCTTAACATATTAGGGGAAATCAAAGATGGTTTTTGGGTAAGCCCAAAGATGGATGGGACGGGTAATTATATCCAGCTTGCACCAGAGATCTAACACCACCAACACGAAAAATCTCGTTGGCTACCTTTGGGATTGAACCGCAGAGCTCGTGCCCCGAAACTTGTACCCACTCGACCACAGTCGATTCCTTAAAAATTTTAATCAGAGTGTAAATACTTAATTGGTTGGTGTGTACTTTATTATTCTAATATATGTGTGTGTCATTGAAGAAGGTCTTAATGTAGAAACAACAATTTATTAGTTTACTAATTAATATTTAGCCTTGTTACTTAATACATGACATTGTATAGCAGTAATTCAATACATGTTTTGTTTAATCATAATACCTTCTGTAATACTAAAATAATAATATGATGAGATTATTCTAAAGATCTATAATGGATGCAATTTATTTGTTCATTATGTTCACATACAAAGAATATTATTAATCTAGTGTATTAATATGGTTATTATTCAAATTACCTTTTATATAAATTATATTATAAGGTGTCCGCTAGCATTATTTTGTTGTAACTATATATCTATTTTGTTTAAACAGCATATGGCGTGGAATTAACTACAGGTGTTATATTACCTTTACTTGTAATATTTGTTGCTCAGATAAAAATGGCGTCTATAAATGTAAATTTATTCTCTGTTAGCTATTGTCTATAAATGATTGTCAGTTAACATGACTATACATGTGGGTAAAAAATAGAAACTGAAAATTCGTATAATATGTATGTTTAGTTTTAAGTTATGTATAGAAAACAAAATTGGCTCATAAATAAATTTAAAAGAAATAAATTATATATTTGCTTAGCACATAGTTGTGCAGTTTTTTCTTTGTAAAATCTGTCATGATAGTTTTAAAGTTTAGGGTGCAGCTCCCGTTAATTAAAATCATGTTTATATACTCAACTTTGAGGTTCGTTTGAATAATTATTAATATTTGAATAAGTCAGTTAGACAATGTATTTTTTCCATATGTTTAAAGTTAGATAAACTATTATTTTAACTCCTAATGGAAACAGTTCATTAAAGTAAATCGATCACATTCGTAAATACGCATATATTGGAAAAACAAACAACATTATTAGTGTTAATATGAATACACACGTGCGCTACTGCCTTGTCTTTTAAAGGATAAGCGTGTCTAGTTAGGTCACATAATTCAAGACTCACAAACATAAGTGAAGGCTAAAGACAATTTATACAATGACTGACTAAATTTAAAAAAAATTAAAAAGAAATAGTCGAACGAGAAGAGAAGAAACACGATATTCTTTTAAGTTTTTTTTATTCGTTAATTTACATAGTTTATGCCGATGTATATGGCTAATTAACATTACACGTACATATATGACTTTTAAAATTAGTTCGTTTTAATTTGTTAGGTGATAGGGGTGCTGTTTTTATGATTGATGGTGATCGATAGATTTTTCGAAAAAGAGTAAACAAATTATGTTTTGTTAAAATAATTGTATGTTTCACGGAAATTATTGAAGGGCAAAAATTAAAACTCGTTTTATTCTTAATGAACATTTGTTCGCGTATGGTACACAATGAATAATACATAAACACGACGTATAATTTTGATAATTCGCATTCATCGATTAGTTATTTGATAACAGATGTAGCTACTATACAACTAGGTAATCATTTCATTAATATAACTCACTAAAAAAGTGTGTTTTTATTATATTTTTTTGTAACGTCTGTTTAGTCAGTTTTCTAATAGGTACTTTGAAATTAATTCAAAGATTATATGCTGTAATTAATTTCTGTTAATACTGAGACGGATATAAATGTTTGAACTACCTGATCGATGTTGATCGAGTTAGATGTTTAATTTAAAAAAAAAAATTATTTCTTGATGTTTACAAAATTTAGTTTTGTCTACGACCGGTTATGTTCGAAAAAATTTTGAATTTCAATATTAATCATTTGTAGTCAGTGAGCTATTAATTGTTTATGATATTTTTAAAATTGAAGTTCAGTTTCATTCATTTTCGATACTACTATTTTATTATATAAACATTTATCGACGAATTTGAGATATTTTATAGATGATATTAAAAAAATAAACTTTTTCGAGTAGCTGCTATGTACAACGTCTTCATTATTTACAAGTGAATTTGCGCCGTAGTGGTATCAATTATTCAAGTCAATAGCGGAGGGAAAGAAAAATTTGTTTCGTCAGACTTAATGGGTTTAGATGAGTATATTTGATGAGTAGCTCTACCTACAACCATCCGGAAGTATGAGGGGGAGTTTGAAGGCTGGCGGAAAAGCAATATTCGCGTAAAGCCTGAGTCCCCGAGGGGATATTTGATTTCATTTTCAATATTATTTCCCGACAAAAGTTAAACACTGTCTTTACAGTGGATGAACTCGTGTTGTTAGGCGGAAGCCATTTTCCTGACATTTACTTTAGAGTTTGAGCACAGTTTATGCAAATTCGGATCGATATTGAATTGCGTTGTGTTATGACCACGCATAAAAAGTGGAAAACTTATAGAATTTTCAGATTTAATCAGAATTGTTTACTTTTCTATTGTTTCACATCTGACGGTTTATATATCTATAATAGTCGAAAGTATTTACCTGAGTATTCGCGTATACTATAAACATGCATGTTTGACCGATTCGTAAATTTTATTAAAACTACATATTGTTATTATAATTATAACATTAAACAGGATTTTTAATAGACATTCAGTTTTAATTTATATGTCTGTAGGTGTATAATTATATATGTATTTAGTATTGTTTGGGTTACCTGAGCTCAAAATTCTGGTTTCTGTTTTCTTGATTTGATATCTTTTGAAGTTGAACTAGATCGTTTTAAAAATAGATATGATTAAATTCATTGACAATGGAGAAATAATATTGAAAACGTAAGAGCTTTATTATATGTATCAGCGACAAACACATTTTTTATGTCCACACCAGTTTATTGACGCCTAAGTTTGAATTCGTAAGAAATTTTTCATTACAAACTTTTCTAGCAACATTGGAAACTTTAGTATTGTTCTGAAACCTTTTGGTTTAAAACTTTATGTCCCTAGTTATAATACGATGCCTCATCGTTGAATATTTGTATTTGAGTACTGTAGTAATTAATTTGTGTAAGAACATATTAATAACACGTTGTACTTAAGTTTTATCAATTCTAATTAGTTACAAAGTGATAATTAATTTTGTGTAGGGACTTAAAATATTTTCGGGGTTATACATGGTTTAGTAAAATTGTAGTGTTAGTAATATATCTGTAATTAATTAGGGGAAATCGAATATTTTCGATTTAATTTAACCAATGGTTTTAAGCTTATTGAACATTAAATACTTATGTGGACGTTAAAGTTTGAATAGTATGCTGTTCTTTTCGCATTGTAAAATAATAAGGCGAATCTGCGAGACTAAATTAAATTGCATTAATTTGAAAAGGATTTGTTTGAGGCTTGTTATGTTATACAAAGCAGAAATTCACAGACGTGTACACTGAAAAAGTTAATATTGACGAATAATTAATAAGGCATTATTGACGAGAAGGTTTTCTTCTCGGATTTTGGAAATAGGTCACTGAACAATGTATAGTGGTTGAATGAATGATTATAATTTAAAAAGAACACGTATCTCAACCGAATTGTATTTTGGCTTCTTGTTTATGTAGGTACAGAATAATCCAAATATTGTTGGATGTTTTAGTTACATCGCACATAACGTATAACAATTGTATATTATTTCATTTCTAATCTCAAATGTAAGTCTCGTGCACGTGCATACCCCTCTATACTCTTGTGTATTACATTATTGTGTTAAATAACAATGTTGTAGAGTAACAAAGCTTCATTTATTCTATTCTATCCAGCAGTAAATTCAGTCGATATAACTTTGCGCGATATAATCTACCGTATATTTTTCATTTGCATAACATTTACCATAGATATGATAGTTTATACACCTGATATTATAATTAATTAATTATTATTGTAGAACGAGTGTAGTGCAACTGTTTTGATTGATAGTCTCCAGACATTATTATTTTCAAATTTGTATATTTTGGTGAAGTTTGTTTTATTAAAATGTTTTATTTGATTAGTATTAGAGTAATACGTGTTGTATAAATGTTTAAAATTATTTTTTTAAATATTAAAAATATTATTGGGTAAAAATTGGAGTATTCGCGTTTTTGTTTAAAAAAAATTTTATTTTTATTTTTGGAACTTGAAATTACATCCGTGCGGATAAATAGATCTTCATTTAAGTATACTTTTGATATAAGTAATGACGGCAATATCTTTCTTAAAATACGTTTGAATGTATTTCTTAAATTTACCTTAAAGAAATATTGAAATGGCCGACAGTCAAAATGCAGTCGTCATGCAGTTGGTATGAAATATATCAAATGATTAATGAACGATGATACTTTGAATCCTGTTTCGAACCATAAAGAAAAATAAAATAGCCTTGAAAACAACATTTATTCTTCTATTCAAATTAGTTCTAAATATAAGATTAATATCTTTTGTATATATATTTAACGTATTCCAAACGATTCAAAAGACATATCCTTATTTTGTAATATCATTTTAACATTATTGCATATCAATAAATATATTCATGACTCGAAAATGTTATTTTAGTATTATATATACATAACCAAACGTACATACATTGGTACATATATTAATGTATAATGTGGGCATTAGGTATCAACCATGTGTAAGTCATGTGTTATTTTATTGTTCTATTCTGTGACAGTATAGTTGTTCAGAGTAAATACGAATTTGATTTATTTCGTGTAGGTCGTTGTAGTTTTATATCGTGTCGTTATAGTATATTGTACGAACTAGATTTCTAGGAAATAAAGCGTTTTCTTTTATTTCCGTCCGCAGTATCAACTCCAGTGTATAGCCACTGGAATTCGGTATTCGAGAAGTTCTACAATTGTGATTTGAGTGAAACTAATGTTTTCATCAAAAAAAAAAAAACCCCATCAAAATATTATTCGGAATTCAGAACGGACACTTTAATTATTATTTATTAGCAGTTGTCGACGGTGTATTTTCACAACTGTTGTTTTGCTAGATATGTGTGTATATTTATTATTGTTATTGCTATTTGATCAGCGACGAAAACGCGCGCGGGATAGAATGTCACGATTCCAACGTTTTTGAAATTAATTGCTCCTCCGACATCTGAGACGTTTGTACAAACCGAGTTTGTTCAAGATATGAAAATAAACGGGCGCGCCAAAAACCCGAACAAAACCCGTATCTATTCCGATAAATTTCTCGGCGGGCGCGCTGTTTCCGTCCCCGGTCTTCAAACCCACTTACTCGAGACTCCGTCCTACGAACGCGCGTCGACCGCGTCCTGCGCACAGTATCCAAATCGCGATCTCCGCATCTCTCTGGCCGTCTCGAGTTTTTAACTTTTTCCGCGCGATAGGGTAATGGATTTTGTCGACGAAAAAACAAAGTCTACGCGTATATATATATATGTATGTATGTAGTGCCCCAGACCAGATCCTCAGCCGTGTACGTACGATGCGTATAAAACGTGCCGAGAGCGAGTGAGCTAGCGAATAAATCCGTTTCGGAGATGAAGGTAGTTTTTCAACCCTCTTTGTCGCATGATTTCTTTATGGAAAAACGGGATGTGGTGCTGTTGTGTACGCGCTGCCCTGTCGCGCGGGCAAAATAGTAGAAGCGTACGAGCGTGCAGCGCGGAAAGGAGATGGCGGCCGCGGGGTTTGGATCGCTTTCGAGCGATTTCCGGACGGAATCCGTCGCGGCGGTCAAGTGCTAATCCATCGTCCGCCGAACACCGTTTGTCGTTATTGTACGTTGCGCCGGTGGCGGTCGTGTCGAGAACGTATCCAAGCGACCGGCGTTCGCGAAATAAGAAAACGGATTGTGCCGTGTATTCAACCGTATACATGACGCGACGGCGTTTCGATCAAAGGACCGCCGGACGGACGGACGGACGCGAACGTACGTATATAGCACACGGGGTTTTCGATTTAGGGACGTTCGTGCGACAGAATCACTTTTTCTATGGTACAGTGAAATAATAACTGTGCGAAAAATCGAAATCGACGGATTTTGCATGGATGGGAAGTTGCGCGAGTCGTGGAAACGGATTTCGTTATTTTATTTCGTCGCTTTTAAAACGAAAACGAGACGGCTGTTTCGTGTATATATATAATTATCGGTCGGTAACGCCGGCGTGTTTACGGAACAGAGAGAGATTATATTATACTCGAGCGAAAATCGCGTGATTCGATTTAATCATTTCTCCGCGCGCCACTTGTCCAATCGATCCCGCAGTGCGCCATTCCGTCCGTCGTCGCCACTCAAACGCTCACGATTGCGTATACGTAGCCAGAAATTTGGTTCGGAGGGTGAAAAGGTATGTTCGGGCAGTTTTCCGGCAGTGTCTACTAGGTAGGCGATTACGATTGCGTTCGTGTCTTTGTACTGACAAATTAGTTATTAATAAATGATTATTACACGTCTATAGGAAAATTTTAGAATTCGCAGAAAATATGCGTGTTTCTTAAAATTTCGGCGTGGGCCCTTTTTCGTCACTCTTTTATCGGGTCTGTAGATTTGTTGTCACGTGCATTTTGCCCGATGCACGTAATGAGTCTTTGTATTCCAGTCCGGGCCCGATGGCCCGCGTTCCAACTGGTTTTCCGTATTGTCGAAAGTTATATATATATATATATATATATTTATTCGACGAATTTTCTCGTTAGGGTTCTCGCGTCGTTGATCGTCACCGTATAATATACAAGCATATAAGTTTTTTTCTTTTTGAAGAAACGTGACAATGCTTCTCCTTCCTCGCCGGGCTGCTTTAAGTACCGTATAATAATAATTGTACGAAAACTTGCATTTTTACCCGACTCTCGGACACGTTCCTCTTACTTTTTCTACCGCATTTCAACGTGATATAATATATATATATATATTTTATCATAAAATATAAATATCACAAGAATAAATTTAACTACTGTGAACTTTTCTTTCGGAAACCTTTCATGTGTATTTATATATATATATATATATATTTCAGTTATGGCTTTGTTTCTTTGTTCGTAATACACAAAAGCCAATAAATTGTAGTTTTCATAATACGCCAACATGTCGTACCTTGATATTTTATCATGTTTAAATTGGAAAAGTTTCATTAAGCAAGCCCTGTGGATAGAAACCGTAAATTGCTGGTGCGGTTAACTCGCAGATGGATTTTTTTCTCACCTGTTAAATAGGTAAACAATATAGGCTAATTAGCTAAAAGTTATTATCGAAAAACGGGATTAAAAAAAAAAAATTAAATATATAATAACGATAATACAAAGAATGAATAATTATCATAAATATACGCATGTACAATATGTGTTTATTTCATTACACGTGAATGTAGATATTATATTAAAATTTGGAACTCGTGTGTTTAATTGATGAAATAAATTCGAATGAAACTAATAAACCGTGTACAAAAGAATTCTAATTTATATGGCAATCCATTGATGATCTGACAAATAGTGTTAAAGTCTAATGAATAATCTTAAATATCTAAAAAATAATGTTAAAAACCACATTCGGTTAATTAAACAGACGATAGAATAAAAAAATATGCTCGTGTGTGTATTACCGTCAATGAATTTAAAAGTAATTATAAATGAAAAAAGTTATTCAATGTGAGTTTTTCCTTATTATAATGATAAATTAGAATATATTGTAAAAGTTTAATTAAGTTTATAACGAATAAATTATAAGCATAGCCGCCTTAGATATGTAAAATATCTAATTGAATGTCTCCACACGTTTCGACGAAAAAAAAAAAAAACTCTTGTACTTAATCACTCGAGCGTGCAGTAGCAATTTGAACTTTTTTCTTACGAAACAAAAAAAAAAAGATTAATTCACCGTGGTTTTGACATTTTGGGCGAATGTATTAAAAATCGTAATGTTCGTCGAATACTTAATGTCGTCAATTTGCATATACATGTACGTATATCAATTTCAATTTAAAGTAGGAGTGATCGCAGTGATCAAAAGGTCAAATTAACGCGTTTTATTTATTCTAATATAAAATTAATATTTTGATAATATGTACGTACGTCTTAGTAAATATAGGTCGGTCGACATTACGATCAATTATTATGAATATCAGACGCGCGCAGTTCTCTGAAACGTGTAGTATTTCTTTTGCTCAAAAGTGTACGCTGATTCATGATTTTCTAATAAGTGCGATCAACTGCGTATTTTATATTATTGTTTAATAATAATAAACATTAGGGTCATAATGTGTGTTTGTATAGTGCGTTTTAATCAGATACGTCGTACGGTCGCAATATTTTTACACGGTATTGATACGTTATAATAATAGTTGGGACGTATTCGTCTCGTTTAAAAACTGTATTCATGAACGTTGTTTGTTGTTTCTTTTATTATTTCAATCGGTAATTAGAAATAGAAAAACAGTCGTATTATTGATTGGTTTTTTACGACGGAGACGGTTAATGGTTTTTATTTGTCGTCATCACGAACTCGTATATAAATATTATAATGTACGTGTTGAGAATTGCCTACGATACGGCTATTACAAACGGGAATCTTATGGTGCAGCCTTATGTGTTCCACGACAAAACCGGTCGTCACGCGCCGTCATGATTTATATTTATACTCGTGCGATTATCATCGATGTTTTCGTGCGTCGTCTTATGATTTGGGAAAAAATCGCCCCCTCCCCCGTATACGACGGTGTCGATTACGTTTAAAAATCATCACGCTCGGTACGGCATAGATTACCGGCATACGTAACCGCCATCTCGCGATCGTCTGCGGGCGTGCGAGACGACCGGAAACCTGAGGTCGGTGGGTACTGCTTGTCCGTCGATAATTTCGACGATTCGCGTGGGTCGTGGAAATGAAATTAGATAAAAAGCCGCTTCGCCGACGGGCGGCGACGGACGGACCGTTGAGCAGGTCCCGCCTCCGTATGTTTAATATACGCGGTCGCATCGTTACGCGAGTAGAAAATACCGCCGGCCCGGCTAACGGGGCTCAGCGACGTACGCGTGTACGATATAGTCGTCGTGTTTGTGGAGATTTTGTGGTTTTTTTTATGTACGCCACGAACGCGGCCATTATCGGACGGGGCTAATATGACGATAACAACAGTATTTACGTGTGTCGACACCCTTCCGGACGGAGCGAACAAACGTTTACCCCGCTCGGACCGGGCCGTCGTCGTGGAGCGCGCGCGCGCGTGTGTGTTTAGAACCGGTTTTCGGTCTTTTGTATTTATTTTTACGAGTTCACCGACGGCGACACGGCCGTTACCCGCGCGCGCACGTTGATTTTCTTCGACCGGACCGCGCGAAAATCGGCTGCGACATTACCGCCGTGCGGTTCGACGTTGTTTATTATTATGCTTGTCCGGCGTATGTTGCCACGTCGGTAAATAATACACGCCGACTTAACGTTCTTTTTTCTACTTTTTCCCGTTTGCGGTTTCTCGTTATTCATTATCGTTACCTATTTAATTTGTTTTTTTTTCCCGCACAAAAGACCGATGGCGCAACGTGCCCGTAACGTATTTAACGGCAGTCGACGGCCGCAGTCCGAGCGTGACGGCGTTTCCACACGAACACGACGACTATATAGGCCGCCGCCGCCGCGTTGTATATTATCACGAACGCCGCGACGTCGTATCCCCCAGCGAGATGGTTGCGCAATAATCGCCGCGATAACAAATCGTCGACAAGAACCGCGCCGCCGCCGTCGTCCGGGTATATCGTGTCGTAGCGTTCGCCGGCTTTTGGTACAGTCCGTTTTGGCGCGAACCAGTTACAAAAAAAAAAAAAAAAATGATAATAAAAAAACCAAAATCGTGTCGACCGGAGCCGCCAAACGTTGTTGAAACGTGTAAATGCGGCACACGTCTTTAACGAATAGCCCATTTTCCGGGCACCGTCACGACACAAAGAAGACCGTGTAATTGTCGTCTACGTACGCCGTGGGCAGCACACCGCCAATACATTTGTCGGCCCGATGTTATTATCAATAACGATTGAAAAACGCACAGAAAATGATGTTTAGTCGATTTCAATTTCTTGCACGATACTTGAATAATTACTGTGAAAGTAATTTACCGTCGTCCGTGAAAATGAATTCACCCGGGTAAAACGCGTACAGGCGGCCCATTGTCGTCGGCCGACCGCCGTCGACCGTCCCTCTGAAAACGGGCGCGGTTATTTGTCGTGTTCGGGAAAACGACGCGTATTATAATATCGCGCGGTCCGCATTGTCTTCGAATGGTATTTTAATGTCGTCGTTGTTGGTCGCCGCACGAAATCTCGACAGTGTCTTGTTAATGGCGATCGTGTTGTATATATATATCGTTATATCGTTATATTCGTCGCAAACCGAACGAACGCGTTTCGCGCCCAACGCTCGACGATCGAGTAATTTTCCTTACCGTACCGTACGTACGTGTGCGTTGACCGGTTTTCACGCAGACGTAGCGTGTGCAATAAAAACCGGGTGTTTTTTTTTTATTTAGTTCGTCGTACCGTCTTACTGCCTGTGTATCACTGAGCAAACGTGTCTTTCTTTGTGTTTTTGTCGTCGTACGACGATATACGATATTATTGGTGTGCGGTAGAAATATATTATTATTGCACGCGCGCGGTCTTGGTGACCACGGAAAGTGTTTCCGGATTTGATAAGAAGCGCGTACGGAAAAACAAGATATTCATTTTTTTTTTTTTTTTTTAGCGAATAATTTATACGTGTCGGCTGTATGTATGAGTGTTCGTGTGTCGATACGCGTCTCGGTCAGAACGAGTTATTGATTCGTTGGTCTAAGCGATATATTCGACGGGGGGGTAAGAGGAAAAATACGTACAAAAGTTTTTCGAGTACTTCCATACAACTATTACGTATAGGTCTATAAATAAAACAGAAATAGTGATATTATTATTATTTTCCCGACACGTGTCTCGTTTATTCCATTTCACGGGTCTGTTTCAAACAAAACACCATACTTCGTGCGTTCTATGCGCCTCTTGGGCGGTGAACACTTCGTATTACACGTTGTACTGACAACGTGTCTTCGCGTTTGGGGTTTCGTTCAAATCTGGTGTGCAACGAACACACCACCTTAACAGAAGAAGACAGTGGAAAATGCACAATGAACAATTATGTTTATGTCTATATGTACACGTATATATAAATATTTCCATGCTTTTGAATTATTCATTTTTATTACCTATAGTTTATTATTGTTGTTTTTTTTCACAAAACTTAATTTCGCATATGAGACCGTCGTGACTTTCTGTTCGTGAACATTTATATAATTTTTTTATTTTTTATTTTTAATATTTCTTTCATCGAAAACTCGTATAATTCAATGTGTCTATAGTCTGTGTTTGTTTAAGGGGTGTGGATTTTCTTCGTCTGTCCCGGTGACGACGACGGCGCGTCGTAATAAAATCACATTCCAATTTAAATGTAATAACGACGACGGACGAGAAAAGAGGGCGAACGAGGTGCCAGAGTGTTGTCGTCGGAGTTTGCCAATTTATGTTTTATGAATTCTGCGAAACGCCATTCCTATGGATACAAAATGTCAAAACGTGCCAAGTGCCAAGAGATCACTAATGGCGACGTTTTTCTATCGGAACCATAACTTTCAGATCCATTCAGAGTCCGAAAGCATTATTAACGTTGTGTCTCGACGGCGTTTTATCCGTTGCAGTGATGTAAATATATATTTGTACGCTTTTAAATACGACTCAACGAGGATCGAAGTGTGTATATATATTTATCTTCGTAATTAAATTCACCTTTTAGAGTCCTTCACGCGTAATATAATTCTATGTTTGTAGCAAGATTCATTTTGCTGTGTCTAGAATAATACAATAGTTTATCCCGGGGCTATATACTGCATTCTATTTTATATAGTAGGAGAAAAAATGTTTTGTTTTTGAAATTTCTCTCCGTCATTATTTGACAATACCATATTAACAAACATTTGCTGAAAGCTTTACATTAATTCATATACATCCGATTTTGTTAAAAATATATTATTTCAATAATCATGAAGTATGATATTTATGCGTGTGCAGACATATAGTGAATCAATACGAACGTATTACTACGAGCCGTTGTTGTTTGTCCACGTCTGCAAAATAATGTGGCGTTCATATTTTTTCGATATTTATATTATGTTATATTCGCGGACTGAAGTCGAAGTGTTTTGGTACGATAACGTTCTGCCGAGGTCTGTACGCGATCGTTTTATTAGAGCCCGCCTCGGAGCTTATCTTTTATGGGAGCGCTCCCCTCTCGGTCGGCAGTACAACGCGCACGCTTTTTCGAAATTACTACGCCGGAGCACATTGTGCAGAGTCGCGGCGTACGACGTATATACGTGTATAGTTGGGTCTTTGTTAGATTGTTTATAAGGACTGATAGTTAAGAAAGTTTCGAGTACTATAAACGGTTAACGTTTTTTTGCTCCCGGGCGCGGTTTTTTCGGTTGTATATTATATTTGTCCGATTTTGTTTTGTTTTCAAGAGTCTGTATAGTTCTGACCAAACGCGCATTGATTTATAAATAACGCGTAGAAACTTCGGTAGAAACAAACCGAAATGAGAGGAGATTAAATATGTAAAACTGCGTGCGTGCTGTTCAATTCCGTAAAGACTCGGTGAACACTTATATAAATGCTCACGTATACTATCATTATATTTAATTTAGCGACGACCAAAACAAATACCGTCGGTCACAAATACACGTACTATCGTGTAGAGATCCCAAGGAAACGCGCACCATTAAGTGTATAGGAATAGACAGTCGACGACGTCTCGTCGACACGGAATAATACATAGTGGCGTACTTACGTCGCGTGACTCGTGTGCGAGAAATCATCGAATGTTTGGTTCTTCGCCGTCGCCGTAGTCGGTTGACGACGACCTGTTTCTGACAGTGCGTCATAAGTGCCGCCCGTCATCGCCGTAATTACGTTTAAAATATTATAATATAATCCATATCCAGTCTTGTTGCTAAACCTTTTAGGCCGTATAGAAACGCATGTGCGGGTTTTTTTTATTTTTCATTCGACCGATCAGTGTATTGTTACGACGTGCCAGAGGAATGTTTGTTTTGTGGCAGCTGTTTGTCTTCTCTCTCTCTCTCTCGAAAATACCGAACAGAATACTTTCCGTTGTCGTTGGACACTATTCAAAGCCGAAATCACCCGCGCCCGTTTAGCACACACACACCACGCGATCCTCTCGACCGTAGCCTATACAATTTTCGGGAGAGGATCGTGTGGAGGGTTATTCCGACGGAAACGATTCTATATAGTTTTATCGAATAGATCGTAAATGCTACGTGTGCGTGCGGTGCAGCGTGTTGTATTTGGTATTATAATATGCGTAGTACATCGTGCACAACGTTAACCAGCTGTTTTTTGTTTTTGTCTTTGGTTTTTATGTTATGAGAGCGTGAAAAAAAAACCCCTCGAGAATATTAAGTAATAACGATAATGGGTATATCAGGAAAATAGGGGTCTGGTTTCTTCACGTTTGTATTGTGTGAATACGGAATATGTTGTGTATATACATATATGTGTGTTGAAGACCCTTACAGGTTTTTGTTAATTAGGCAGTCGTGTGCTTCGCAAAATACCAGCGTAGTCGTCGCAATTCGATCCTTGTGTTTCATAATGTTTCATAATATTATAATATGCACAATGTATATAATATAGTCTATGACCCAGTGAGGATGACTCTCAAAGAAGAAAACAATTTTTTTAATGCGGTTGTTGAAAACGTAAGGCCAGCAGTATTATACTTGGAACGGCAAGATTTGGAACAGAAAAACTTCACTACCCAAAATAAATTTCCATATTCCCTGTTATCACGTCCAGGGTAGTTTTTAACGACAAGCAACAGTTCTCGACTATACTCAAAATGCATTTCTATATTGCCTGTTGCTTACTTAAATTGTATATATTTCAAAGATAACATCGTTCTCGAAAATCGCGTTTATTATGAAATCGATGTGTCCGTATACTTGGTAAAATATGGGTCTGATTGTGAAAATATATTTTTTTCTCTCCGTTGGTTCGTCGTACGTATATATATCCTCCTATCGTGTTTAAATTAAATTTCTCTCGATTATAATATTATATAGATGAACGAATTCATCACTTATTTTTCACTATTTCATTAGAAAATACGCATGTATTTATTATTGAAACGAATAATAAACGTGAAAATGTGCGTCTGTTTTGTATATAAAATTTTGAATTGTGGTTTTTTCCGAAAACTGCAACATTGTGTGTCCACCATAAATAAATAAATAAATAAATATATATTCATATATATAAATACCTGTATATGTGTGTGTGTGTGTGTGTGTTATAAACTGTTCGCGTGACTGAAACGCCAATTTTAAAACGCTAAAAGTTTTATGCTTTGTTATGCGAGCTTAATGAACAATATCATATATATTGTTTTTTTCTTTATCTCCCTATTTCCTTTTTGTTTCTTCTCGGCCTGTTCATCGTCGTTATATTATACGTAGTTGATGTCGCGTAATTTTATTAATGAGAATTGTGCACAAAGAAGCACATCGAATAACTGTTAAATTGTTTTAGAAAACATTTTATTAACGACAATATATAAACTTCCATATACAGTATATTATATACGTGGGAGTTTTTACACTGTGGCACGACTTACGAGATTAATAATTTACTAAACATACGTTTGTTCGTGTTAAAGTAATTATCAACACTTAATTTATTTTCTTCCGTATGAACTATAAACGATATTATTTAAACTATGTGAAACGTTATTTTAATTATACGTTATATACTGCATTTTAATAACACATACATATACGTATAGTGTTGTACGCTTATGTTTATTTTATATAGGCATATGGTTATATTATTATAAACAAAGTATGTACCTACATTTTCCTCAACCTTTTTGTCATTTTTATAGCTATTACATAGTTTTTTCTTATTTTTATTGACTTATATAACATTATAATACTTGTCTCTCAGATATAATTATTAATTATAACTATCAAACGAAAAACTTTTGATTACTTGTGTAAATTATATGATTTTACTACATTTCCAGTGTTTCTAATGAACATAAAAAATGCATTTAGTTCAGTAGTTCATTAAAAATGTAGTTAGTAAAAAAACCTAGTTTATGCAATGCTGTACATCTTCTAGTCGGACGGGTTCCCACATTAAAAAATGTAACGATTTTGTACAGTGAGTGACGATTAATTACAATTTTTTAATATACGAATTACGACTTTATAATATAATATATACAGGTTAAAACTAGAAAAATTCCTATTGCTAACGAAATAGGTGTGTCTCGTGTTTATTTGTTAATTGAACGGTTTCCATTGATTTATCATTGCAATTAAAAAACAATTAATATAAAATATTTCCTATTTACCAACTTGAAATAATTTGTTTTAATTTTACGTTTCTTCCTCATTTATTTACTCAATATTAAATTTTAAAAGTAAACACATGTATATTGTTTTAAATCGAATTTATTAGCATAATTATTGGTTTATAATATCTATCTAACGTGGATATAATATTCCGGGATACTTGATATTTTTGACGTTGATTTAAAATCTTGAAAAATATTTTATTTATCGGATGTTATATGATAGCATATTATTTGACATAATTTGATATCTATATTACTCGTCGGATGGCATAGAGATGAATCACTATTGCGTGTCTTAATAGAAAGTCACATAATATTATATTCGGATAACATGTTTTATAAACAGTAGGAATTATTAGATTTTATTTTTAATCCAATGTCTATGATTTATTCATAAATAAAGATGCACTTCTCTGGGGATTCTATGAATATAAAGTAACATTATATGAACGCGTGAATATCAAGTAGTTCGATCGGCAGGCATTACACGTTGACCATAAATGAAATGGTGTATATTAATAAATTCAAAAAAATCTGATGATGTTGCCTTCATATCGTGTTACATAATATAAGTATACATTACTCGCATTCGTTCCGGAATATTTATGAGTTATGACGGTATCCAATATTTTATTACAAAATCTAGGCGCCATTATACTATACAATTCATTTATATACTATCAAAGCTGGGTTATATTAATCATTTTGATATTAGTTCAAACGATTATACTTGAAATTGTATATAAATTACCTATATATATATACACACACACATATACACGAGCGCACTTACGTATATACTGATATCATAATGTTATATTTAATCTTATCTCACTTTCTTGTTGTTATCGAATTATTTAAATAGTTTAAATAGAAAAAATGATTTTCGTACTTACAATTAAAACTATAAAACCGTATATGGTGAACCAAAAAAAAAAAACGTTCAAAGGTCGCGTATGATCGATTTATGTTGAAATAATCAATTTTTCCGTCTTAAAATCAATTAGGTATATTGATTGAAGTATGGTTTTGTTATATCTCACACTATGTTATATCTTGAAATAATACTTAGTTTCCATAATTAAAACGCGTTTTTTTGGATTCCGAATGAAGTTATATTAGCTATAGCGAAGATTATAGGTAAGATAAACGTGTTTTGATTTATAAAATAAATGTATTTAAACGTAAAGTGTTATTTTATATGTTTTTGCATTTTTCGTTGTATTTTACATAGGCATAAAATCGTATTATGGTGTATCTACAGAATCTATAACTTGAGGATTTCTTTCAAAACGCGATTTACACTACATACTTATATAGCAATTTTATATTTACTTTTATGACTAAAAAAAAGAAAGAACAGTCCGTTTGTCCCAGATACTTACGTACATGGTCGTCAACGAGGATTCATTATTTAACCAATAATAATAGCTCGTATGTAGGTAATATTTTTGTTGTTTTCCTTATTTACAAATTATCACTTGTGTATGGTTTTTAGGCTACGAACTAAGTAATATAATCTCCTATATGAAAAACGTTTTTCGACACGTCACGGCTGTGCAGTGTTTGCGTGTTGGGTGTGTGTGTGTGTACAGAAGAAGAGATATTTATGTATTTTATACACCGGCGACGTTGCTCAGTATGAACCGTTTGAAAAGTAAAGTGTCGTGTTTATTTTCGGAGGGTATATAAATTATAAAAATAAATAAATACTAAACCGGCTGTGTACAGTTAGTGTTCATTATATCGTGTGATTTTTGTGTGAAATCCGATACGCCACGTCTATGATATTATACTTGTTACTGGGCGGCAGTCGAGTCGATAAATAATAATAGTATATGCGTGAGTAGTGTCGTGTGCTGCAGGACGGACGGGAAGGCGTTACGCACGGAGTCGCTGTGTAAAAACAAAACGGATATATATATATATATTAGAAATGACTGTCTCTTTTCGTTCGCCTGTAGTTTATTTCCTGATCTCGACTTATATACCTAACCGACAAAATAATAACAATAATAATCGCATGTATATCATGCGTGCGTATTACTGTAGCACAGCGAGTCGGCGCAGCCACATTTTCAAAACGATTATTGAACATTAGTAATGGAAAAGTACCGGTTGATTCTGCCACAAATCGTATTTCATTTCCATTACATTTTTGTGTCATTGTTCCATCCATTGAACAATTGATTTCAGACAGTTTTTCCGTAAATTGTTGCCAATTACAAAAACCACCAATGGCTTTGCCATCAACTACGCGATTCAAGAACGAATTCCAGGCGAGTCTGTAATCTACAAGTCGATCGACACTGTCGTGAATCCCGAAGAAGTCGTGAATGATCCAACCGAGTTTTAAAATTCGTTGGATCTTTCTGGAGTGCCATAAGCACAGGTTGTCGCTCGAAATCGGAGCGCCAATCATTCATTCGCGCAACATCAGTGCGCCTCGATTGTGCAATGGAGCTAGACCTGCCGTCAAGGAACTGTTGCCAAATGTCATCGGAGCGACAATTCCAAATGGGAAATCGAAAGGAGATGTGATGTGTTGATACCACGCATACCCATCATTCCCACTGACATGCCATTTGTTTTCAAACGCCCGCAGTTCCCCATTCGTCTTGCTTTCTCAATGACCATCAACAAGGCGCAACGCCGATCACTTCAAGCACGTGCGGGTTAAATCTAGAAAACCCGTGCTCCTCACGCGGACAAATTTATTCGTTTTCGCCAAAGACGGGGAAAAAAATCCAAAAATATCGTTTAAAAACAAAACATTACGGCGATGAGTAGTAGAAGGGGGGTTGCGGGTGGGGGGGAGGGTTCGCGTAGCAACGCGAACAGGTTACTGGCTAAATATGACTATAGACACGCAATGATATTTTGTAATTGTCGGGCCGTGGTGGCGTGCCCGACAAAGCGGATATTTCGTTGCGATATTGCGCGAGTCCGACCGACCGTATCCGCCGCAGCCCGCGTCGCGGTCGTCAAACGATTTCTTTTTTCGGTTTCGCCTCTTCGTCGACTGTCTATATACTACCACGGACTTGAGACGAGTCGCGCGTCCTTTTCCAAATCCGTCGCTATAATAATATGCACATTAATCGTAGGGTTTTTTTTTTTTGGTTTCTCGTACATGTAATATGTTACGTCGCGCGACGAGGGTGTAAGACGAAACGCGATTATTGTTTAATTGGTTGGTGCGCGCGCGCGCGTTTTCGTTGGGGTGGCGTTGGCCACGTTTTTCGCGCGTACCGGAAAAAGAACCGGGGAGTATAATATATATATATGTATATACGAGAAAACCTCCGGCGCGACGAATCCGACGTTTTTTTTTCTCATTATTTCCTTTCCCCGGTTGTTCATTATATATTTTAATATGTACGAGGCGCTTTCTCCCGGTTATTTGTCCTTATATATATATATATATATCATATTGCTGCGACTCGCGTTAAAAAAATATATTTTTTCTTATTATTTCTCCGGGGAAACGCGCGTGAAAAACGACTGCAATCATTGATTTCATCTAAATAATATATATATATATATATATTCGTACTTGTCATTCGATCGTGTGCGAACCCGTATAAAATATAAGTCGTTCGCACTTATATATATATACAAAGCGTAAACGTGCGTATAGGTACGATTTTCCGTCGTAGCGAAAGTGTTTTTTTCACGCGTCTGCAATATTAATTTCTATATATTTTACCTGCGGTGGCGTAAATGGAAGTAATTTTGTTTTGTTTTTCGCACAAAACGTGGGTAAATCGATGATTTCTATGTCTTTATATAATACGCAATCGTTTCGGTGTTTTAATAAATACTAATATACATACCACGCGATCAGTTACACCGTATTCGGATATTTTTTGCCATCCCATTATTTTTGCTGTTTACGGTATACACTCATTTCAGTAACGGTACTGTACCTATACACATATTTGTATATATATATTTATTTATACACGAGTATATGTATTATGTATACGAGACGCGGGGCGTTTCGAAACGGTCCCGAAAATTTTCCCTCGACTGCGTTTTATCGCTGTAAGTTTTAAGATATTTCGACGAGACCCTCCCGAAACGTCGTTCCGCGGCAGAAGTGTATCTAATGTAATAATATACGACTACGTATGCCGCCGCCGCGCGCATACGTAAGTATAATTGTATTCCCGCAGCGAGCAATGACGCGCTTTAATTCCGTTAAGAGGAGCGTATACGTGTATACACGTGGCTGTTATCATGTGTAATTATATTATTAAGCGTTCTATCTCGCGTAATGCAGTATTTATGCGTATATATTATACCGCGACTTCGAAGCAATTACGGTGTGTCACAAATCAAAAAAAAAAAATAAATATATATTTTTTTTTGGTACATAGATTTTGGAATTATATATATATATATGTATGTACTTTAAAATATACTGTTTATCAAACACAGAAAAACATACACTGTTTTTTTAAAAGAAAATCCACCTAATCATAAATACTTATTTTATTCGTTCAAAATGATCCGACCTCAAATTTGTACGTAAATATATACGCGTAATGTACGAAAAATGGCTTTATTTCGACGAGAACACGTGATCTCAAGCATTTATACGACGCATTACCGTAATACGAAATCATTTAACCATAATGCACCACTGATCGATGTTAACAAATTACATATGTCCAATTAAGCGAACGACACGCCACAGATATAAATTCGTAATTAACCGACGATGAGTCCTTGGATTTATCTATCGGCCGTTATTGTTGTGGATTTTATTTAAAATTTTTTTTTATTCTGATAACAACTCTGGTATTATTCCGTGCTATTTGAATCATATAATATTCGCGCATTGCGTTCTGTCGTATGTAATATAAGTGTATTTTACTAGGTCGATGTCGTCGGGCCGTGTTTTCGACATAAAACGGTGAAAAAAAAATGAAAAATAAACAGGCGCCACATGTGAACTGAATTTGTTAAAAGTCGATTCAAAGTTTCGAGGGGGGGGGGAGGAGAGAAGCAATAAAGAAAAACGTTTTAGTCCCCTTTTTTATAGTTTTTTTTCGGGTTTTACGGGGGATCGTGCGCGTAAAAGAAAAACCAAATATAATTATATTTTATATCCTATTGAATTTTTTTCTGTTAACGTTTTCATTTCGTTTCTTAAAGTTTTTTTTTTATTTTCAAAATATCCCGTAATAGTACTTCTTTATTCCCAACTATAATATTTAGTTGCGTTGGTATTTTCAAAATGTTTATGTGCGTTTAGTTTCTTTTTGGTAAACTGTTAAGTGGCGTGCATTTTATTTTCACTTTATAACTGGGTATATGCAAATTACGAATGTCCACTAGGGTACCGATTTCCGGTTACTTGTTGTAGATAAAGTACGTTCACGTAACAGGGTGTTCGAACTCAAACATCACGCCAAGTTTGAACATTTACAATTACGTTGGCTGTATTTTGCAGGTAAAAATCGTTTTGTACTGAAGTACTTCATGCACTATGCAAATACGCGCAGATATATCCAATAAAAATGTCCGTAACATTATGCGTATAGGATTAGTATAATGTACGCGTACGGTGTTTAAACATTATATTTCGTAAAAATTGAAATCGCGATTTTCAATCACTGTCTGTCGTGTTTAATTTTTCGGCGGTCGCTTACACTTATTGATTTTTTGTCGTTTTTATCGTGTTTTTATTTTTAATTTCGTTAGCGTCCGTAATAAGCAAATACGTACTGACGGGTGACATTAGAAAAGTCATCGAAATTGGATACGCACTTTCGTTTATTTTATAACGCATTTTCGTATTTATTTATATTTATAATACATAGTCGAGCAACGGAAAACGCGATTAAGTTTATCGCTCGTGTAACACAATTCTATTGTACTCGGGTTTTCGTCTCCCGAGTGTGTCGTATATGTTATTAGATATATATATGCGTGTGTGTGTATGTGTGTGTGTGTGTGCTGCGAGTGTTGTTTATTATGTCCCGACAATACCCTCCGAAGTGTCGAGTCGAGTCACATTTACGGCAAAACGAAACTACCTACCGAATTAATTCCCATCCGTCTCGTCGTGATTTCGTTTGAATCATATGCGTAGGAAGACACTGTCCGTTCGCTTCGTCGTGTACATTTTACATTTCGAGTTGTATCATTGTCGTCGCGGAAAACGTCAAACATTATAGTCAAAGTTCATTATAGTTTTACATTGTATACGAAATGGATAAAATAAAAATTCGTTCGTTCGCAGTAGACAGAGTTTTTCTCACATTACATGTCAAACCTGCGTTCTTCGAACCAGCAACATAAACCATCCTGTATATACGCGTTAAAAATTACGCACGCGTATAGAGTCTCATAAAAAATCTTATGTACAGTTATTATATATATAGTAGCGTTGCGTGTTGTTCTTATCATTATATTTTGGTAATTGTCGTCCCCTCGTGGAAAAGGGCGAATTTTACGTGCTAGCGTTTTGTTTATTAATATAAATATATATATATACACGTTTTAAGTCTTAACCGTGGGGATAAAGACGAGTTTCGTTTATATATACACATATTTTTTGTCCTCGCGCTGTAATCCTTTTATCCTCCGGTATAAACCCCTGCAGCCGTAAGTCGTCACTCTCGGAAACGCAGCTGGCAGATTCAATGTATGATATATATAATAATAGTATCTTCGTCGCATTCAATATCGTAATACAATCGATGACCACGCCATTTCGAGAAGGCGAGACTAATGACGGTGTGTGCCTGCACATTACATTATCGCTTACGAGTCGACATAATATAATAATGATAAAAATAATTATAATAATCCTCGTCCGAGATGTACACGGGTATGTATGGTTTACTCGATTGCAGGGGGGGGACTCCAAATTGTGTGCCCTAGTGAGACCTATTAATAAGTATAAATAAGCGTGTATAGGTCGACTTAAATTAGTTAAGTTTTTTTAATGATTTTTGTTGATACTTTTTTCCGTGAATATTCATTATTTGGGTATATAGGTAACATTTCCAGATTATTTTCTTAAACTGTTTTATCTGTTTTAGAATTTAAGTTCCATGAACTGTTTCGTTTTAAAACGAGAATTAGTGGACGTTTTAAAATGAAATAAGAATAGAAAAAAACCGTAGGAATATATGGTGCGTTCGATTACTGATGCATAGTATGAAATTTGAAAAACTGTAGGCGCCAAAGTAGATCGATCACGAGCGAGACAGTATCCGTTAAATTATATTAATTACATATAACGAGTATACCTATTGTTTTGGGTTTAATTTTTAGTGCACCTCTGAAATCGTGCCTCCCCGCGCGAATGGAGTATACACATAATAATAATAAATAAATATATTTCTTACTTTCACCGTATTATCTCTTCGACTAGTATTATGAATTATGATCGTGTACAAGACACGAGTCACGGCGCGTCTACAGTAAAAAGTATATAATATACATGCCGATCGCTTACAATATTACTTGTGTATGTACAGACGAGATAACAAAGTGTGTACGAGTATATAAGTATTTTATAATAGAAAAATGGACTCAGTCGATTTCTTATCTCGATTGTGGTCATCGTATTGTCGTCTTGGATATACTAGGCGCGGTGAGGGGAGAGAGGGTGGCATTGTGTACGTACTATATGAGAGGAACGCGTGTATTATTATTTTCGTATATACCTGTCGGCTGCGCCGTGACGAAGCGAATATACTTATAATACGTTTTAGCTGTCTAAAAAGGAAAAAAAACATACATCCGAGAGATATTACGGAGTTACGTTATCGTGCAAAAATAAAATATTACGATTTATAAGGTATGCAATTTATTTATATTGTGTTTGTTATGTAACGTTTAGCTTATACAGAAGACATTCATCAATGCATCGAGATAACCTAACCTTTGTTGTTGACATTATTGACATCTGGAGGTTGCAATATCAGTCTTCAAAATTATTTATACAGTCCCCTAGGGGACGTCAGAGGAATTGTTAGTTATTATTTATCGTCGTCGTTATTAATCTGCGCATTGCCGTATATAACATGTGTATATTCGCGGTTTTTTTTTGTTCTATTCAGGCACATTTCGTGTTTTCTATAATGTGTCACCCCAAAGTACATGTAAACTGTATACGTCGAACAATAATATATTTAGTCGTGATTCGAAAAATTATTATTATTTTTTTTAAAATAAAAAATAATAATTAAGAGTCGCTGTGATTTATTTGCATCATTTGCGTGTGGAGTCGTTTGATTTTATAATATTGTATTCAAGGCAATCGTATATAGTCGTATGTGTATATACGTATACAGTTAACAGTTATTATATGATTATTTTATTGCGTACGCAACGAGGACGACGAAGTTTCGTCGTAAAAGTTCGTGTTTAAATTTTAAAACAGTCATTTATTATTTACGTAAATGAATTGATCCGTTTTTCATGTTAAGTTTAGATAATATATGCGCGTGTGACCGATATAACCTGGTTTACGATTTTGATTCTCGTCCAAATGTCCAAAAAATATTATAGTTTTTTTTGTTTCTAAATTTCGTGGGTTTAAAAAGTATATATTTATTTAATATTAATATGCGTGTGGTGTTTTCTGTCTACTATAAACCATTGTAAAAAATAATCTTTTTTTGTATTAACTCTAAAATCTACGTGCACGTGTATTTGTTATGCATAAATTGATTAATATTCATAGATAAAAAAACAGTTTCGCGAGCGTAAACGACGGTTGTGTTTTTGATTAAAAAAAAAACAACAACTATATCCAATACAATATGTTTCCGGGTGTGTATATGCCGCGATAAACCGTATAGGCTGCAGTTTCGATAAGAATATTGGCGGGCGGTATAATAAAACGTATATCGTTTCTACGATTGAGCGATGTTTCCGTATGTACACGGATTTCGAACGTTTTGTTTTGTATTACACTGTACGTTTTGCGAAACGTTACGACTGTAACGCGATGATGGCGAACATTTCGATGAGTTTTTCGCAAAAATCCGATCGGCTGGTGACGCGACGACGTGGCTTCATACGCTTTATTTTTACTACGTGCACGAGAAACACGCGGCCGGCCGGGCCGGGCCGGTGGCTACTGTTTATACGGCGCCGCGCCCTGCGCTCTCGGTCGCGCGCTATCTGGACGGATGTCAAGCTGTCCAGAGCCGAAGGAGAAAAATCTATTTGCGACTCGTCGAATTTTCGTCGCGTACGCGTTGTTGTGTTGCGGCGTACGAAACGCGTGTCGGCCGGGTTCGTTTCGGTTCTAAATTTAATGGCTGCTTGCTGGCTGCTGCTCGAAGCCGTCGCGCGCGCGCGCGCCCCGGTCGTAGCGTGACGGGGTCGGCCTGACGTGGTCGGCCTGACGAGGTACGACAGACCGGAGGGGAAAAAAAAATAAACCGCGTGGTTTTTTTGTTTTGTTCGCGTTAACACGACACGACACACACACGCCTACTCGAACTCGACCGTAAACATCCCTCGGAAAACGAGCAAAAAAACAAAAGTGATTTTTTTTTTTCCTCCTTCGCGTGACTCGTTTGTCGTCGTCGCGTGCAACAAACGTCATCCGTAACGTATTTTTTTTCCGACCGTACGTACGTAATGTTGTCGTCGCGTTTTCGGTCACACGCGCGCGCGCGCGCGCGAATAACCCGACAGCGCTGTATTGTCTTCCCTCTCCGTCGCGCTCGCGGCGTAGATCGTTCCGAATTCGCGTCACGTCGACGGACAAACGCGGACGGACCGCCGCGTAGGGTTCCGAAAGATTTTCCCATATCTACGTATCGTCGTCGGGTTCCGTCAAAGTTGACACGCCGCCATCGCCGACGGCCATTGTATAAACCTTTATATCGTGTACAACACTCGCATAATGCATGTTTGCACGCGCGTGCATATATCTATATGTATTAGTCTCTATTCCGTATTATATAGCCTTCGCCGGTGACGACGACACCCGTACACATTTAAACCGTGCATGTCGGTCGTGTAGGTACGCGCGACGTGGTATAAAATATTTTTGTTTTTTTGTTTTATTCTCGTCCGTGGTACGTATTATACGAAACAAAAAAATAACATCTGCATTTTGATGTTATATCGCGCGCGTATGGACGTGTAGCGCATACAGCGTATATATATACGGTCGATTTTTGCCGGGCGAGGGAGACAAAAAACCAAAAATCCGTATAGGGGATGAAACTCGTGTGCCACCCTTCGGCGTACACGCGTGTGTACGTACGCGTGTTTTTACGATAAATAACGTGCCGATTCGTTCGTAGTCGACGGCTGCGGCCGCGTAAGAGTAGTAGGAAGAGGAGGAGGATATGCGCGTGTAGTCCCTGGACGTGCGTCGTTCTATTATTGCGTATTCCGCGTGCAGCAGTTGTCGGACGTTTTCTTTCCTCCCCCCCACACATTGTAGCGGGCTGCTGCAGGGATATCCGATGGCAGGAACGAAAGAATGAAAGGTAATTTCACCCGGTATAATACGTACACGTAGGGGCTTTTAACGGTACATACGTACACGTTATACGGCACACGCGGGACTTATAAATACAAATCCGACGCCGGGGTGGCGTGTACCACACGGTTTTTCCGTTTCGCCTCAGCATATACACGCACGTCCGATGGCTTCCACGGAGTTTTATCGACTATTCGGGGAGAGGGGGGGGGGATGTGGGATATTCGACGTCGTCTCTTGGAATAAACAATCGAGGAAAATGTCAAAATTCGTTAAACCGTATGTTATATTATCGATCGTTTTAATACGAATTCACGATTTGTACATAAACACTATACCATGAGCAGATGATTTTTGCCGCCTATTACCCAATACTCGTCTCCTTCTACACATGAACGCACACACATACACACGTATGTGTATATATTATATATACAGGGTGTTTAAAAAGTAATGGACAATTTAAAAAATGCCCACAATTATGTTCACCAACACAAAACGAGCGATAAGAAACTCGTAATAATACGCATTGTAATACGGTCGTATTAGTAAAACTCAGAATTAAAAAAAATATATAAATTATTGGCTGAAAAAAACGCAATACGTTCGAATGTTTTTCAACACCGGTATACATATTATGGTGCAAACGTGCAGATGTATTGTGTTTTAGTGTATACTGGTGATTTATTGAAGTGACGCCCGATGTTCGCTGTACAGTAAGAAGTGCTTCAAACACACACATAAAATATACCTATACTTATTATAACGCGTGGAGATATGAAATTATATGTCAAGGGGAAGGTAGTAGATACGGCGACGTTTGGTCGGAAAATATTTGCTCGAAATTGCGTATTAAAACGCAAACACGTGTGCAATAGTGACTACACACACGCCATGCTTGTTAGGACCTAGTTTTGTATACATACATTTACAACCTGCACGACATTGTAGATTTATTATATTTCTACAAGAACGTTTCGAGTACTCTTTAAATACGTGCGTTTTCGATTACGTTTTTGTTTTAAAATCTATTGTTTCGTTAAACATTTTTATACACCTAATATTCACCAATGCGTTACGATTTAAAATATAAACATATATTTATTTTAACCAGTTATAAGAATTTATGATCGCTTTCAATGTCTTAGATTCATCGTTTATTTAGAAAACTTATCACAAAATCTATACATCACATATATCATATTCTAAGTGAATAAAAAAAAAAAATGTTTCAAAATTTGCGAATCAAATCTTATATTCTATATAAGGATTTTTCTGATTTATATTTTTTACATATCCTTCTTGTTGTTTTTAATAAATTTTCAACATGTCGCTAAAATAAAAAGCAATATCGACAACGAAGGATTACGACGCGTCTAAAATTAATAAAATAGTGATTTATTATTTTTCTAATGAACTTCAATATGTTTTATAATTTTTATACTTTATTATATATCTTTTCGAAACACCATATGCAGTTATTAATTTTTCAATCGAATGTCAAAAGTCTATTCGCGATTATCACTTAACATCATCTGACAATCATAAGACAATTTCGGCAGTCGGAAAATTGATTTTCGAGTACGTAAAGTTTTATTAAATGTTCAACTATATTTTGGAATAAAGTTCACATTAAATCGTGTAAATTCGCTATAATCGAAAATACGAATTCACTTATTTAATATTATGTGTATGAATAATTTCCCGTGCCTATCTATTGTGATGTGTATATATGTAATGTAGATAACACACTGTTGAGATAAATGATGAATAAATATAAATAAATAAATTGATATATATATATATATATATAAATATTTACAGTTAGGTTAGTTATGGCACACGAAAAATCGATATTTTTGTCGAAAGCTTTTTAACGCATGGACGTTAAATTTTTGCGGAAAAATGTAATTATTTTGAGTGGTTTAGTAAACCGCGGTATACGTTTTTACATACGTATTTATATATGTGCGCATATACTCGGCATAGTGAAATTAAATTAATTAATTACCCAATTCTAAATTAAATAATACGTGGTTTGCTTAATTAGTCCGCTCCCCACCTGCAGGTTATTCGATCTTTACATGTACACGATTTTATTGCATACACACACACACGTATAAGTGATGTATATTCAAGAGTTGGTGTTTAAATAATACGTAGAGAATAATAGTTATATGCTATTCGAAACGAGACGTCAAAACTTCCGGAGCAAGTGACTTAATTTGCCTCGGAGTAGTTCGAAAAGAGTATATAATATGGATACAATCGCTACAACGTGGGGTCGTGTTGTAGCGCCTGCGAGGCTTATTGAGAGCGAGTAATAGCGATCCGTCCTGGGTGTATATTGTATCCGCCGCTCTAGCAGTCTACGTCTGATGGAGTTATATACGAAACATATTTTCCCAATAAAAATAAAGGTCTATACGAATTAGGGAAGGGTCGGACACGTTATGTAAATCACACAATGTGCGCGGAGGGGATCTCCGTGGTGTTTATAGCGTATATTGAAAACAGCGTTAAATTAAATGGCGCCGTATAGCCAGTACAATAGAATTATGTTCTTGATGAAACCGATAAAAACGTATAATTAATTTATTGCCCATCGTGTGTTTTAGACGGAGCTGTCACAAAACCTTCAACAATTATCCGAAAAAGCGCGCACGACTACTGAGTTCATTCAGAGGCTGAAGCAAATGTCTGAAAAACTTAACGTAAGTATATCACGTCATCAATATTGTTATTTCTTTATTATGTTTTGATCTAAAATGACGGGAGCGCGTTTGATAGTAAAATATGATTATTTATTGTAAGTGTTTTCGTTGAAACGTAATTATGTCGTCTTTGTCTTATATATATATAATATGCATGATGAAAGTTAATTGAAAAACAAATAAATTCGAACAATTCATTAATCATCGTGCTTGTTTTGTCGACTATACAAATCATGTATAATTATTGTCGTACGCGTATATAGTATGTTATGTAAATATAAAACGTTTTTATTTTTTCCACTCTAATAGTTATGGCGTCGAATGTTTGGTATGTGTTAAATTCACGTGTCGCAAAGCGATAAAACGAAGAAAAAAAAAATGGAATATTTACTTAATATATATCGTCGTTGTAAGTGCGAAAAGTCAGAACGCGATGTGATGTGTATACACATTTCCGGACGTCTCGAATTGGCGTTGCTTCGCACGTAACGATATAATGTATAATATAGACTTACCGGGGTATACATAAGTATATTTATATATTGGCGGAGCCAATTTATCGGAAGAGCCTTTAGACTCAAGGGATGTCGATGTATAGAAGGAGATTAGGAGACGGTGAAAGGGACGAATGATTTTCTTCCGTTAAGCTAATATTCGTATGTATTGTATCGTACGGTCGTGTTTTTATATTGCACAGGGCGAGTGTGAAGAATTGGAGAGACAAGTGGATGCCAGGTGCGACGCGCTGATACGGTCCATCGAGAGGCGGAGGCAGTGGTTGATCGACGCGGTGCGGCGGGACAAGGATACAAAACAGCGGTCGTTGAAGGAGCACGTGACGAGCTGCACGTGCAAGTTACAGAAGACCACGTCGTTGTTGCAGTTCTGCATTGAAGCTCTCAAGGAAAACGATCCCGTTTCGTTTTTACAAGTAAGTAACGCTACATGTTATCATCGGTATATTATAACATAGGGGTTCGAACGCCCGTATGACGTGAGATATCTGGTGAACACCGCAAAGGGTTTTTTTCTGACAGTTACATTATATGGTGTACGCGTATTGGTAATACATAATATAACACTCCTTCATCCCTAAATAATTTTATTCGCAAACTTCATTCGGTGTAGATACAGAATTCCGAGTAGAATCTAACTGTGCAAGTTAAAACCTACGAAAACTTGGTGTCGTCTGTATTAAACACGATAGAAACGGTGTATTATGGTGTAATTTAAAATTCTGTAAAAATATAAATACCAACAGTATTTCAAAATGTCTTGTTTTTTAATTCTGAATCAATTATTATAAAAATAATGAGTTTTATAGTTTTATTATTAAAATATATTTATTATTTTATTATATATATATATATATATATGCAAAGTGATTTTCGTTTGTTTTATGATGCATGGTAATGAATTTTTGTAATTATTTTTTTGTAAAAATCATTCACATAAACACGAAAATTGATTAAGAAAATGAGCGTTGTACGTCATTAACTATAAAATCACTATATTATCACAATAATATAATTTTGATTGATTTATAATTGTACTTTCATTTTTTTCTTGTAGTCTGAGGTATTTTGTGTTACTTAAATTGTTTAATTTTTAATAAATTCCGAGACACCTTTATACACATATAAACGACGCCCGGGGTATTGGTCTCCACTTGCCCATCACTCTAGACCCGGAATTATAGACATTACTCATTTTAAAGAGCTTTTAATGACCAGACTCAAACACGCGCCACGAATGTACAGTGTGTACTCGATACCGTATCGCGATGTTTCTTGATAACCTGCGTCAATACGATAATAACCTGCGTCTACTCATAATAATATACAACACGTCGTGTTTACAACAGTATATAGTTAAAATGTTTTTTTTTATCATTTTTTTTCTGTAGGTCGGATCCATGTTGATAGCCAGAGTTTCAAACACGGACATGACCTGGCACAAGGACGTGTTGCCGTCCCCTCGCTCGTATCACCAGCTGGATTTGACCCTCGATGATAATACCGTGTTGAAAGCAATCGAACACATGAATTTTATACAAATGAAAAGTACGTATAGTACACGTATCGCACCACACGATAACCGTTACTCCATAAAAAAAAAACACATTTACACACACGCGCACAACGTATTATAGTAGGTGTGTGTGTTTTATTGGTATACGGGTATTCTAACAACTGCTACATTTTTTTTTTTTTTTTTTTTATAAAACGCTATACTAAACAAAAATTATATTGTTTTTTTTTTCCCACTGCTTGCATTAATCTTATAAAGCGACCGGGAACAGAGAAGATATGAAAGCAACAGGTATATATATATATATATTGAGAGAGCTTAATACAATTAGTTTTGATTTTACCGAATTTTGGTGTTTTTCATTTTTGTCTTGTATAACTGGGTGCATGCGACATGCTATTGTGTACATATTTGCGTATTGCTTTAGTATTATTAGCCTTTATAGAGGTGTACGATACGCGGGTTGTCGTACATAATATATACGATAACCATAATGTACACGGTGTTTTTTCGGGTCGTTTTTTACTTACGCCATGATTAAAAATATATATATATATATATATCGATTAAAAAAAAAATTATTGTTATTATTATTATCATTATTTTAGCTCCGAGCGCAGCTCTGATCATCACCGAAGAGTGCAGCGCCGAAAACAATAGCGTGACAATCGCGTGGCAACCGCCGGCTTCGTCGTACATCGAAGGTTACGTGTTGGAATTGGATGATGGCAACGGCGGAGATTTCAGGGTTGGTATCTTCTTCTATTATAATATATAGTCTTTTAACGAATCTATTTTTCCGCGTACCTACACACAATATTCACTTAAATTATAATTAAAACATTATTTCATTATATATAAATATAGTGTTAATAAAAATTAAGATTAATGATGTATTGTCCTCTTCTCGTGTCCGACGAGATTATAAAAAAAAATCGTTCAATATGCTTTTGGACTGGATAGGGAAAAATAGTCATTTTCTTTTGTCACTTAGTGTGTACGTTAAAATAATTTTACATATATATATTTTTTTTTTGCTGTATTCAAATTTAGACTTTTTTCTCCAATGATATATTACCATAGAGAATAATAGTGTACGTAAGTATGGTACACAATGCGATTTACGATCAACAACACCAACAACAACACCAACAACAACAACAACAACAACAACGACAACAACAACAACAACAACAACAACAATAATAACAATAACAATAACAATAACAATAACAATAATAATAATAATAAATAAAAAAATGCACCACTTAGTTTACGTACTCGTACGCATGGGCGGACTGAGACTCTGAAGGCCCAGGTGGGTAAGTTTTTGGAGGCTTTAAACTAACGTAATTAATACAAACAAGCGACTTGATAAAATAAATAACTTGATAATGTATCACATAAAAAAAATTATTGGATCAAAATAAAACCGACTTCAAAAAAAATGAACTAAAAAAAGTGTGAAATAATTCACAAAAGTTTTGATTTTTCGATTTCGGTTATCGACATTTGGCAACGATGTGAAAGATAACAAATACTCCTGTTAAAAATCTTTTAGAATATCGTAATTATTTTTCTATTAGGTATATTATTTTGTGTAAGCCAATAGGCCATAATAAAATGAATAGCTTAAGGCCCAAGTACAAAATGTCTAAAGGGCCTGTGCGGGTATGGCCTCTTACCCGCCCTGCCAGTCCACCCCTGCTCGTACGCTACGATTTTTTTGTTGAAAATATTTTAAAATACCATTGATTTTTTTATGTTTATATACATATATGGTATTTCCGAAAAACAAAATATATTTTGTACGCATAACGTTAAACGTGACTGGCACACCGATTATTTCTATTATTTCACGTTTTTATTATCCGTTGAATATATAGCATATTCATACAAACAATGATAAATATAAATAAACGAGTAATATTATTTTTATATATTATAAAGAAAATTATCCATTTTCAATACATATATATATATTTAGATTCAAGTTAATAACATAGTCGCGCGACTGTACATTTGTTTTCGTCAAATCACATTTTTCTTAACTATCTAAATCGATTTTAAATGTCTAGAATATGCCATAACTACCAACAAATCATCACGCTAAAAACGTGAAATTTTTCAATATTAGTATAATAACGAGTCTCATAGACACACGATTATTTTTAACTTTCCACGTGGTTTGTTTACAGGAAACAAAGAAAAATAGTAATTTTTAAACTTAAATATATACAAACGAGAATTTCCGTTGAATATTTATTAGTTAAAATGAATGCATAAAATACGTTTAATGCACACGTTAATTGATTTTCGATTTACGACGAAGTAGATCTATTCATATATGTAATAAATCCGTAAATTCGGATAGGATGTTAAGTTTTATTTATGTACACACACACATTTGGCATATTTTTGAGTTTAGTATTCGCGTGTTTTCTACAGTTGTTAATGACAGTCGTATAGTGAAACGTTTTTTTGTTAAACCATATCTACGATCTAAATGTGTGCTATTTAAAAATTATTTCTTGGATCAGAATTTATCACGGAGATGTAAACGTTATATTTCAACCGATCGTTCATTATATATATATATATATTATTATATTATATTTATATATAAGATATGTCTGGAGTTTCACAAAATCAATGACTGGTTTTCTTTCTTTTAAATGCAATAATAAACGTTTTCGGTTTTTTTGTAAAAGTGGTGTGTCTCGGTATAGTATGTTATGTTAAATTTTCAGTCTAATCGCCAAATAAACATGAAAAAGGTTTATGTATATACGCCCATTCGTTTAAATATTTACGAAGCTGACCTTTGGGTTTCGGCCGGAGTTCGATTGAACGTGTTTGTTTCGGTTTTACTCATATAAAGACAAATAAAATAAACCTCGTTTTGTATGTTTCACATCATATATAGGAAACAGGAATTCGTTTGTAAAATAGTTTAATGTTTATTTTCTTGCGTGCAAACGACATTGATATTTCGATTAAATTTATTCGGTTTTGAACAATTATATACACGATATTTATCAGCATTATATATCGACTTATTGTCTGAGTAATACCTTTTGTAAGCTGATATTAATGGTATAGTATTGTTTTCATATTTCATGACTCATAAATCACAATACAACTTATTTTATCTTATTTATCGTTAAAAAATAAACAAATCGGAAATTTTAATTAACTCAACAAGAAATTAATTGAATTATTTTGTGTGGTTTTTCGAGAAAAACGCACATGACAATCGTACGTTCGACTGATCGATATTTTACAATTTAAAAGTTTACAATACATTTTTTTTTCATTGAACTTTTGAATGAAAATAATATATATATATATGTGTGTGTGTGTGTGTGTGTATGTGTTATGTAGTCGTAACACTTTTTTAAACTCTAAAAACAGTCAATAAAGTCAATAAAGTGATAAAGTCCTATTTTTTAAAATTTTAAAATATATATTCACCATAAAATAATAATAATATCATCGGGATTACCGCTATGTATGCTGCAATGTCGTAAAGAAGGAAACTAATTGTTTCATTTTAATTCGAATCAAATGATTTTGTTGTTACGCGCTAGGAGGTGTACTGCGGCACAGAAACTATTTGCACAGTCGACGGGCTGCACTTCAATTGCACGTACAACGCCCGAGTAAAAGCGTTCAACAGCGCCGGCGAGGGCGAATACAGCGAAATAATTGGATTGCAAACTTCCGAAGGTATGTTATATATATATATATATTAAATTATATACAAACAGTAATTCGGTATAGTGTGTCGGATCGGGTTTTCGGTAAAACGCGATTTTTTTTTTTTCATATACAATTAATTTGAAAAACGAAATCACGTCTTGACGGACTTAGTGAAATTATTTAGTACGACGCACGCCCGCGTCAGTGACGATGTCTGAGGCTCTGGCTGTGTAACTCGATCCGGCGTATTCCATCAGGACGATTTGCAATTCAAATACGATTTTGTGTTCTTTTTTGAAAACTATTGGTTTCGAAAACAATCCAAATCGTTTGGGACATCGTGTAATATAATATAATGATTATTATTGGTCGCGTGTGTCGACTGTCGCATGACGAAAGGATATTGAGCGACATATCATAAACGAATGGATGGAAACGAAGTAGACGCGTCTAACAGTTGAATTTTCCGTGATCGTTTTCTAGGAAGAAATTTAAAAAAAATTCTAAAATTTCGGGTATAGACCACGTTATTTATGTTTTGCGGGAACAACGCGAAACACGTTATGAAAAACGTGTTGCTTATACTCGCTTTTCACGTTCTGACTACAACAAGATATTTCGTGTGATTGCTCGCTCGCGCGAAAAACAGTCGGAACTTATTAAAATTCGATGGCCCATAAATAACATAACACGTGTGTGTGTATATATATATATATTTATGTATGCGGATTAAAATGAATCCGACAAAACGTTTTCCGTTTAAAACGGTCGCTTGTTTCTGTTTCTTTTGTTTTGCCATGTAACAGTCGATAGACGACCAAGTGAATGTTAATCTCGTTGTTTCAGTGGCGTGGTTCACGTTCGACCCGTGCCTCAGCTCGCCCGAGCTGTGTTTCACGGCCGACAACATGACGGTGACTTGCGAGGGATTCGAACACCGCGTGGCCCTGGGCACCGTCGGGTTCTCCAGAGGCGTGCATTACTGGGAGTTCACCATCGACCGCTTCGACGCCGACACCGATCCCAGTTTCGGCGTGGCCCGATTGGACGTGTCCAAAGAGGAAATGCTCGGTACGGATCGTCACTCGGCGTATACGTCGTCTTGATCTGCAAACAGTATATCCTTCGTATATATATATATATATGCGGCGGACTTGTTGTTTTGAAAATAATTACGTTATTTAATTATAATATCGATATGAAAACTTTTAAATAATAATATTGTACGAGTATGGGAATCATTAGAATAAAAAACCTGCGACATTAAAGTATGAATGCTGTGTAATGTACATAACGTTGTTGGGATTTACAAAGTGTTGTGGATATTAAATTTTGGAGATATAAAATATGTAGACAAATTCTGAATAAGTTGGTTTGAATGCGATTGAAAAATAAAGACTGAAAAAAACATATTTCGGCTCATACAGATTTATAACATTACCAACATCGCAATATGAATGTAATTGTTTGCCTTTTTTTTTTTTTGAATGAGAAATGAGTGGGAAAGTAAGTTTTTTATCGCTGCAGCAATTCGTGGTATTAGAATATTTCTGTTAAATTCACCATGTGTCAATTTTATTTTTATCTTTCTTACCATTATAAATTCTCTTTCAGGCAAAGACGAATCTGGCTGGAGTATGTACATTGACAAACAGAGGTCTTGGTTCATGCACTGTCGCAGCCACGAACAGCGGTGCGAGGGCGGCATCCAAGTGGGATCCACTGTTGGCGTGCTCTTGGACTTGAACAAACACCAATTGTCGTTCTTCGTCAATGACGAACCACAAGTATGAGATTTCGGAGCAAAATATTGTTTTCTGTGCTCTTTCTATTTGCACACCAACTGTCTTACAACTAGACGCAATAGAATGTTGTTGACTTTCTGCTTGTTTTTCACTCGGATTTGTCTCCGACAAATGATAAATTCATAATCGACATTACATTAAAAAACAATCTTATTCATCGATTTCTATGTAAAATCACTAAAAGTGTAATAATAAACAAGACTCAAAAGTATAAAAAGATAACCCATTACAAAATATTAATGTTGAACTTATAATATTTTCGAAACAAAATAACATTCATAAGTTAACAATATTGTTAATATTGTAACTGAATAATTGTTTTCTTGTCAATTTGTATTTATATACTAATGAAATGTTATGTTATGAAATTTAATTCGAGTATTTCGTATTTTATTTTAATTTTTCTATTCAGTTATTAATATATATTTTCCCCCTCCCGTCGTTTGTCCCTTTTACTTAAGCACTTTTTACCTTTTAAAATGTATACCGTTTACCTATTTGAAAATACTATTAGAGTGTATCATGCATATTAGTACTGTTCTGTTAACTGGGATTTCGGAGACAATTCTTGTTCACTAATTGGACTTCTAAATTGATGCGTTTTTATTTTTCTAGGGTCATGTGGCTTTTCATGGTCTGTACGGTGTCTTTTATCCAGCAGTCAGCGTGAACAGAGGTGTTGCCGTCACGTTGCACACAGCTCTCGATGCACCCAGCGATATAGAAGACTGTTAAGATTTTTCTGTCGTATCATTTCAAATGAAGTATACGTACACACACACATACACACCCAGGCACACACATACATACACGCACACACATAAGTGTAAATAAAATATTATATATGTATTTCGGTCGGCAAGAAAGATTAATTTTTCTTTGGAGATTTATTTTCTTTATAATTATAAGAATAATTTTTATTTAAAGTTTCTATTAAAAGTTACACGAGTTCAATGGTTTTTTTTTCGTATTTATATTTGTACGTATACATTAAACATATGTACTATTATTGTATATGTATATATTTTTATTTTTTTTTTTTTTCAAATCGTCAAATGTCTTGAGAGTATAAAATTTAAGTTTTAACAGGGTAGATAATTTGCTGTGCACATCGCGTCTATTGCAATATAATATTTACATACTGCATACTTTTTACTTACTTGAGACGATTATCGCGTATCCTAATAATATTGAACTAATGAATTTTTTGTTTTAATATTACTGAAAAATCGTTGTGATTGTAAATGTATATTATTTTATTATATAACTTGTTCGGCTATTTAAATATTTACGGCGTGTTTTTCTTTTTTTTTTTTGGAAATTCGCAGAACGAAATGCACGATCATTATTATAAAATATATATTACTCGATTGTACTCCCTTCTATTTTGATTAGCCCCCCATCCCCCTAGTCTAGTATATATAAAACAATTTTCTCTCGTTTAAGTGGTAGACATATCAGTTTAGTAGTGTTCTTTTTTTTTGCATATACATAATATTTATTGTCACTAGTAATCGTTTAAGTTATACACAATACACATAGCGTAGTTGTAATCTATATAAAGTAAATAATATTTAAAATGTATTTTAATTTATTATTATTATTATTTTCTTAAATGTATGATTATTATATAGTTCATTATTCTGTAGGTCGTTTTGACCATCTTCGGGGTGTACATACATTTTTTTAAAATTAACACTACCGTCCAAACAGACAAGACGTTAGGATCTTCCGAACGTTCTACAGTTATATCACCTCACTCGTGTGACTTTTTATTTAATTTAAACATTTATTTAATTTTTTTTTTTCGTATACATCTAGTCAAATAAATAGATTTAGAAAATTTCGTATGATTTCTCTGATAAAGACTGAAGTGGCGAACTCGACGAACCGTGATGAAGGAAATTGTATATTGAGTCAATTGAATTATTGTTTGTGGTCTATCGACATGTATTTTCATACGCAAAAAAGGGAAACTATCTCATTGACGAACTTGACGACGGTTATTATTTTTGTTGTATTCAATTCGTTTAGTCGTTCGTGTACAGACTGCGCAGTGTCGTGTTTTCGTTTTCATTTTCGTTTGTCGCCTGCTAAAGTATAAACACTTAAAACAGACGAACGTTTCCGATCGACCAGACTTACGACACTCGGACATACTGTGTTGCATATTTGATGTATTTTATTTTTTCGATTTTCCAAAACGTTATTTAACAGCCTGTCGTGTTCCTCTTCGGTTTTGACGCTTTGTACGCGCGTGCGAGCTGTATCATTTACATTTATACATAAGGTATGGTAAATGTTTTGATTTTTTTTTTATAATATTTTATATATATATATATATATATACTCATTTTATGTCAACAATATTTATAATAATTACTATGTAATACGATTGATTTGTAATAATATTGGACGTTTAAGTTTTTGTGAAAAACAATGATAATATTATTGCGATGGGGATACTTTACTACTCGTATGATCATAATATTAAATGGTACTTTGAATATTATATTATATTATATAATACATATATATATATTTTTTTTTTTTTTTTGTTCGTTTATAACATTTCGTCACGTTGTCGGGTCGCCTTACCTTTCTGGGCCAACGCGGCGACGTCGTTTCCAGATCTCGCGGCAAACTTTCCGCTACAACGATGTGACGAACAACGTATCTGGCAATTCGTACGCTGTGAAGAACGCCGGGCGAGTTAGAAATGCTAGACCGAGGCCGTCGTGGGTGGACCGCGTTCAGATCGAACCATATCCGATCGTTCGTTCGTGTACGTTTTACGAACGCCACGAATGGCGAACAAATCCGTGTCGAAAAAAATCAAATCGACGGCCAACGGAAACTCTGGTTAACGAACTTGTATTTTATTTTCGTTTTTCACGACTGTAAAAAACGATTGGCGATGCCAAACAGCGCCAAAACAAACGAAAAAAATAGAAAAAATCCGAGAGCCGGCGTTTACTCGTCCGGCGACCACGTTGGTTTCGATTCTATTTCAGGAATCGGGAGATTCGATTTTTTTGTGAAAAACACAACACGTTCGAAATCGCGATTCTAGTGACGCCCGTTTAGATTGAATTTAAAATAACGGCATTGTCCCCGTGTTGACACGTGAACGCCGTCCGTCTGTATAGTGATTACGCGGAACGCAGAACAACAATTTTATTTGTTGTGTTCTATTTAAACCTCCCCGTCCGGAAAAAAAAGAAAAAGATAAAAAAAATACGCCACTGTTCGCGAGGTAAGCGACGAGCAATGCAAATGCCCACGAAAGTACGTTCTCCGGCATCGACTTGACGAGTTGCGCGTGCGGCGAAATCGGTCGTCTCGATATACTCGTATGCAGAAATATCAACCGGTTAGGTTATACACCGGTCCGGTCACGGTCAGGTCGAAACCGGTAACCCAATTACGGTCGACGCGCGGTCCAGACCGAGGGCGGTCACGAGATTTTCGATCGCGACCGCCCGTGGTGCCGTGTGCTCGACTCAGTCGATGGGTTTACGCGGTGAAAACCGTCCGCGATGGACGACCGGACGTTCCGATCGAATCGGCGTGTGAAGACAACGCGCCGCACGATTTTTCACCCGGTCGATGATCGTGGTACGGCTCAGTGAAACGAAACCGGCGCGAAAACTCCAACACGGTAAGGTCGAATTTAAATTCATATGTTGTCGTTGGTTCACCGAAATACGAGCGGGTGTAAAACCACGGAACCGTTGCTGTCCCGGATCTATATTGACATAATCACGAAGACGACAAACCGTCATTGTTGTCATAGGTGTGTGTTTGTGTGTGCATGTATGTTATGGTAACATTTTATTGATTTTAAATTTATTCTCCCCCTTTAAATAACCTGGATACGCCATTGTGACATTTATTTAGCGCGGCAAAAAAAACAACGACACGGTGGTGGTAGGACAAATTTGAATCGAGAATTCCGCCGAAACACAAGTAATCGTTGACTTATATAGCGAAAAGCGATCACGCTCGTAGGCATGTCGCCTGACGATTACCAAGATACCGTATGTGGTAAAACAGTATCAACCGTAAATTAAACCACTTACCTGACTAGTGAATAATCGTTACGTGTTGTAAATATTGCTCACATCCGAGCGTAGTCTACCCGGTGAAGTCCATCGCGAGGAGAAAAGATACTTATCGTAGATCTACTAATCGAGTTACAACGTTGAGACGTTGTTAACAAATTTACCTGTACAAAAATGATGATATTGAAAAATGTTTAAATAAAGACAATCAAATTACATAGATGCTTGTCAGATATAGGACAATACCATCTGTATCCCACGGATCATACAATTATTATAAAAATATATGAAAATATCATATGCACCTTCGATTACATAAATACAATAATTTCATATGCTAAAAATGAAAATAAAAAAATACAATATTTTGAAGTTTGACTTAATGTCAAAGTGCGCACTCGATGTCGTCTTCAAACCAAATTTTGCAGCGACCACCACAGCGAACTGTACAGCATACCGACTATTGTGCGACAACTCTGCTTCACGAATTCCGACGAAACTAGAATAACTGACGACGTGCTCAGAGAATACTAAAATTATCAGTACATATTATTAAATACAAAGTCGATGTAAGTGTTCACATACTACTATATAAAATATAACAAAATTACATCGATCCTGGGACGGTACAAATGGTAAACCGAACTCGCTCTTAGACGCGTTGTCAGGCAAAAACCTTAATATCAAATTTAGTAAATTAACACCGACTGTAAAAAGAAACCAAATAATACCTGACTCGTGAACAATCGTAAAGAAACGAAACTGCTCACATCCTATCGTATTCTTTTTGACGAAAACTATTGCGCGTAGAACCCATATGTTTTGTAGATCTTCTTCACGAGGAACATCGTTGAGAAGTTCTTAGCAAAGTTACACATTGAAACATGCCGATGCTTTCAATTGTTTTTACTCGAAACAATAAAATCACATACATGCTTGTCAAACATATCAATTTACATAATACTAAATATTTAACACAATGTTAAAGAACCTATATATTGTTTCTTGTCATTATATATGTAGTAATACAAAAAAATATAAAAAAGGAATTAAAAGATTAAATAACACGAGTCAAGGGGTGTGAATTCGAGAACCGTCTTGCCTGTTCAATAAGAAATAATAACAATAATATCATGCAAGTATATAATAAGTTTATTACCTTTTTTGACGTCTCGAAGATTTGCCTGTTACTGATTTCAACTCTTGCTGACAATTTTTTTATTAATTAAGGTATTAACTTGTAAATCAAACAGAATATGAAAATGAAAGGTTGGGACGCCACATTTGACTTGTTGCAAAGTCAGCGCCAAGAAATAAAAACAACTCAAAAAACGATGATTTCCACGTTGTAAGAAATTAGAGTCGCGTAATTTCGGAAAACCGATCTGTTGAGTCGTTCTTGATAAGTATGCGTATACTCTCAGGTAGACAGAGACGGTCTGTCTGTCAGGTGGACAGAGACGATCTGAGTGCCCTCTGAAAGCTGGAGGGTGTATTTATCGATATTTTTTGAAGGACATATACTAAGATTTCGGTCCCACAAGGTTATCGCTTATTTATTTTTCTATTTTCTGCGAATTTTGCGCAGTCTAAAATTTGTTCGTAGTGTCACAAATCTGCGACCTTTGTGTTCACCTGATTAAATATGTGTGATTCATTTCGTTCTTTCTTATTTTCTCTTCTTCTTTTTTCTAATATATTTACTATTTCTGTTATCGAGTATAATATTCTTTTGTTTGTTAATTTAATTGTATTATATTTAAAATCATATTGAAGTCTGATAGCGAATTCTTCTTATAGGACTGAAATGTTTTATGTGTATTATACTAATATATAAAATACGCATTAAATTATATGTGATTATAAAATTACTATTATTGTTATTCCTATAGGGGATTTGTGATCGGTGTTCCGAGAAAATTGAGCTCTAATATATTTATTAAAATATAAACTAAAAAAGTGTTCATAATAAAAACTAATACAGAAGTAGTTGTTAAATATTACAAATTCATTTCCAAATAATTTTTGTTATGATATGAACGTATGTTATTACATGCATTTGTTAAAGTATAATCTATAAAAGTTTATTTTCTATTACATGGTCTCAGTTATGATATGAGTGCATATCATTACATATATAAGAGCACAAAAATAACGCATTTCGAAATATTTGGAATTATCAACCTCCAGGAGCTGTACAACAACCAGGCAGGGATGCGACAATGCCGATTCGCCATTTCTGGCGAAGCACTAGTTCCCATCGACGTGTATTAAGGACAGTCAAGTCCGATTCGTACGGTCGTTAATTTTTATTAAAAACTAACAAACGCAAGACAAACACACGTCGACGAAAAGTCACCAGATTTTTTTTTATGCATGCTACGATATCGTTATTCGGCAAATTTGCACGAGTCCACCGCCTCGGGCTGTAAAACAACCAGGCAGGGATGCGACAATGCCGATTCGTTATTTCTGGCGAAACACTAGTAGCCGTCGACGCGTATTAAGGACTGTCAAGTCCGGTTGGTACGGTCGTTCAATTTCATTAAAATCTAACAAACGGAAGAAAACACACGTCGACGGCAAGTCACCAGATTATTTTTTTGCATGCTACGACATCGTTATTCAGCGAATTTGTACGAGTCCACCGCTTTGGCTGTACAACAACCAAGCATGGATGCGACAATGCCGAATCGCCATTTCTGGCGAAGCACTAGTTCTCATCGACGTGTATTAAGGACAGTCAAGTCCGATTCGTACGGTCGTTAATTTTTATTAAAAACTAACAAACGCAAGCCAAACACACGTCGACGAAAAGTCACCAGATTTTTTTTTTATGCATGCTACGATATCGTTATTTGGCAAATTTGCACGAGTCCACCGCCTCGGGCTGTACAACAACTAAGAAGGGATGCGACAAAATGGTCTTTAGTTTTCCTAAAAAAACATGTTCGCGACAAACAATCTTATGCATTCATATCATAACTGAAACCATGTAATAAAAAATAAACTTTTATAGATTATACTTTAACAAATACATGTAATAACATACGCTCATGTCATAACAAAAATTATTTGGAAATGAATTTGTAATATTTAACAACTATTTCTGTATTGGTTTTTATTATGAACACTTTTTTTAGTTTATATATTAATAGATATATTAGAGCTCAATTTTCTCGGAACACCGATTATAAATCCCCTATAGGAATAACAATAATAATAATTTTATAATCACATATAATTTAATGCGTATTTTACATTTTTGTATTATACACATAAAACATTTCAGTCCCATAAAAAGAATTCGCTATCATATTTCAATATGATTTTAAATATAATACAATTAAATAAACAAACAAAAGAATATTATACTCGATTATAGAAATAGTAAATATATAAAAAAAAAGAAGAAGAGAAAAGAAGAAAGAACGAAATGAATCACACATATTTAATCAGGTGAACACAAAAGTCGCAGATTTGTGACACTACGAACAAATTTTAGACTGCGCAAAATTCGCAGAAAATGGAAAAATAAATAAGCGATAACCTTGTGGGACCGAAATCTTAGTATATGTCCTTCAAATAATATCAATAAATACACCCTCCAGCTTTCAGAGGGCACTCAGATCGTCTATGTCCACCTGACAGACAGACCGTCTCTGTCTACCTGAGAGTATACGCATACTTATCAAGAACGACTCAACAGATCGGTTTTCCGAAATTAGGTAAATCTAATTTCTTACAACTTGGAATTCACCTTTTGTGTTGTTCTTTATTTCTTAGCGCTGACTTTGCAACAAGTCAAAGGTGGCGTCCCAACCTTTCATTTCTTATTCTGTTCGATTTACAAAGTTATTACCTTAATCAATAAAAAAAAAAATTGTCCGCAAGAGTTGAAATCCGTGACAGGCAAATCTTCGAGACGACAAAAAAGGTAATAAACTTATTTTATACTTGCATGATATTATTGTTATTATTTCTTATTGAATAATCCCTTTTATATTTTTTTTGTTTTACTACAAAATGATCATGGACTATAAAGGATAACACATACCTGACTGGTGAATTAACGAAAATGGGTCGCCAATCTGCTCATATCCGATCGCTGAATATCTCACGTAATTCATTGAGTGGAGAAACGAATCCATTCGTACATCTACTACAAAAGTTACAAAGTTTAGAAAAATGAAATAAATTTTTCGTTGCAAAATACTGATATTGTTAAATGTTTCAACTCGATACATTCTACATAGATGCTCGACAGACATATGACAATACTTTTTGTATCCCACATATCATAGTATTATTATATAATATCCCACAGATCATAGAATTATTATAAAAAAATCATACGCAATTTCGTCTACGTATATACAACAATTTTAATCGCCCTTAAAAAAAAAACCATATGTTATTGATTGACATTAAATATATAAGTACGCTACAATTTTGTATTTCGACTTATTTCAATGCGTTCATCGCCGCCAGGTGTACAACAACCCAATGGTGGTATGACAACGCAGAATCGCCAAATCCGCCGAAACATGAATAACCGTCGACGTCCACAGGAAATACTAGGATTTATAGTTTAGAATTCTGTATGCATAACAAGTACATAAAATTTGGGACGGTACGATGGGCAAACTGTATACGCTCATAGACTCGTCATCGGACAATTACTAAAATACCGAGTATAGTAAATTAATACGGACCGTAAAAAATCTACATACCTGACTTGTTAACTAACCTAAACGGAGCTGCTACGTAAACTGTTCACATCCGATGACGTATTCTACCCGGCTAAGTCCATCGTGCGTGGAAACGATAATTTTAATAGATCTACTACAAGAAGTACAATTTTGAGAATTTTTAACAAATTTACCGATGCGAAATGCTGATATTGCCAACTGTTTCATTTCTAGAATATTCTACATAGATGCTTGTCAGACATATGACTATACTTTTGTATCCCACAGATCATAGAATTGTTACATAAATATATTTGAATAACTTATGCACTTTCGTCTTTATTTCGGAACGAATGCAGCTTAGCCCGTATTCTTGAACACATTGAACTTTAATAACGTTTTCGGAATTGGACGCTCACACAATGGAATTTTTGAGTTCAAACCATTCCAAAACGTGATTTTACCGAAAGTGTGAAGAATCCAAACAAATCGGTATACTTATGGCATTGACGTGTACATCATGGTGATATCATTCGTAGTCCTCGAAGAAAAATAAAGAAAGGCCGTACGTTGTTTCTCGACTAGTAAACCGCTGTTGTTGATCTCGCGAAAGCCGGAAAATGACTAGTTACAATGTTATATATAACTAGTGAACGGAAATTCCGCTAGCTTGGTACATAACCCATTGCGCAGTTGATCGTTCGCGTACCTGGTTTTGGATATTTACCAAAGGGATGATTTTTCGGCAATACGATAATTAATGAAAACCAAAAAAGAACGGTATAAATACGTTTTCGTCTCATTTAAGTATTGTCGAATTCGAATTACGTTTTCGACATTCGCCGGTCATATCCCACGTGCAGCAGAAAAAAGACGACGACAAAGCAATTGATATGTTACAACGTAATACGATTTCGTACAACACGATGTTGCCCGATGTTGAAGCGCCCTACCCGTTGAAGAACAAACGAAAATTTAAATTTCAAGTATTTATGTGTTTGCTGTGTTTCATACGTTTCGCTGTGTAACTCGTCGTATTTTTTTGATGTGCATTCGTTTAGATAATACACCATGGAATACACCACCATTTAATTTGATTTCAAAATTGATTATATTTTATCGAAAAACGCTATTAATACAGTATTTTCCATGTTTTTTTATAATTTATATTACACCCGTACAGGCGGGTTTTCACTAAATTCCATGATCAATTCGCCAAGATCTTGCCCCCTCCCCACCCCTAGAAAAAATGTCTGGTGACGCCACTGTCTGGCCGTCTGGTAATTAACTGGTCTCCCGTTATGGAAGTCGGTTACCGGCCGCCGCGCCGTTTTCCCACGTACGTTTTCCCGACCAAACGCCTCTCGCCCGCCGCGCGCGATTTTTCTCAATTCTTTTTTACGGATGATCGGTACGTAGTTCAGCCGGAAAAACGATTTTTCAGGGAGGAGAGGAGGCGTAGAAACGTTTCCCCGACGTTAATTTCACATACCTAACGACTGTCGTTTATATTATGAACAATCGACTAACGTGAACGTATTATGACTCGTATTATGTATATTGTACTTTCGGCGTTATATCCGAACGTTTTTTTTTTTGTCTACGCCCAGTCCCAACGTTACGATTAAATGTATTCATTTTGTTTTATTTCAAATCATTCGGTTTAAGGACGTTTAATATATTGTCAGTGTGTGAAAACATTGTTTTCATCACCATTTGGGAACGTTCGATTAGTCTTACGACACGGCGTCCGGGTGTAAAATATAGATTTATGCGATCAATTTTAAAGTGTACTAACACGTTAGAGAAAACAGGCTTAATACGACTGATATGGATTTAAACAAAGGTATTTTGGAATCTCTCACATTCGAAGAAATCATTCGCGAAGTGATCCTGTGCAAAGTACTGTGTTAAAAAATGCATTAATAGTACCAAAAAAAAAAAAAAAACCACTAAATATTATATGAACTGATGTTTTTGTTATATCGATTACTGATTAATATTAGTCTCATAGAGGCCATTTAAAAAATATTTTGACCCCGGGCCGTAACAGAGAGCCAGACCAACCCTGAAAAAAAAAAAATATATATATACATATCTCGCTGACTCGGCGACGACGGAAGAGAGCACTTCACGTACGCGCCGACGACGCGTTTATTATACAGGGCTGAGTAACGGCCGAGCTTCAAAGATTAAAAAAACAAAAGGAAAAAAAACGAAACCAATTTCATATAACGAAGTACGTAACGCGCCGTTGGTTTTTTTAAAAATTATTTCCTCGAGGTTGACCGCCGTCTCTTTTCAAGAGCACTCTTCTCTAATGTTTCGTCGCGTGTTTCCCGCCATCACTTCCAAAGGCGCATTGGCGATTTCTTCTCGAATTCCGACTGTTTTTTTAGTTTTTAGTTCTTCAACACCTCCACGCGTAGACCTTACTTCAGGAAACAACGCGATTTCCGAAAAATCTGTTGAACAGCGTTCGTTGATATTCGCGGCCGCCATCGCGTTTTTAAAACGATTTTGTCGCTAAAAAGCGCCGTATATAATACGACGAGGTTCGTTAAAAACACATTTAATTAAATATCAAATACTTTTGATTACTGTATTATATTATTTGGATATTAACATTTAATTGATATTTAAAAAAATTTAACTTGACCAAACATTTTATAATTTAGATTTCCTTGTAAATTACCATGTATTTAGCTTATCGTAGTTTATAAATTTAACTCATTAAAACTCCTTAAAACCGACCTGTTTATCATCTCTTCTTATACCTAATTACCTAAATACCACCATTGTTACAACTTGTAATACGTCATAACCGCTAAACTGATTGTGTTGGTGAATCGGTCATATAGTATATAATTTTTAATTTATAAAAACTTACCGACAAAAATTATATCAGCTGAAGTTAAAATATTTTTATGAGTTAGCACCGAACAGCCGACCCACCTTAAAATAGGCTGCCCCGTTTTGAGTATAGGTTCGGCGCCCACTGTATATGGTAGAAATGATTTGATAACGATAAGTATATGATGATAGTATTGTGTATCGGGAATCGAATACACGTTACTGCGTTCGGACTCGAGTACTTTATACAAGTGTAGTATTGTTATCTGAAAATAATACGAACGGTCGTTATTATCGATTATACTATTCGCACGCGTTCGGTTCGAGTTGTTTTTCTCCATATCTGCGGCACACGCTGGTTTTACATTAAAGTTTATCAAACTGTTTTTTTTATCCCGTTTCGTTTATTTAGTAGGTTCGGTTCGTATTTTTTTTTAAAAAAACGAACATTTTTCCACTATTGTCACGACGTTAACGGGTCTATTTATTTAAAGTTTGTTTGACACGTAATGTTTCAAATACACACGTATGCACACACATATCAGTCCGGACGAATTAAAAAAGTAATATGCGTGCTTTTACGCCGCGTCCGTCGGTATCGTATCGATCGAAACAAACGGTACGAGCGACGCTAGAGACTGTGTCAAGTGCTGCCGCGTCCGGGGGTGTTAAGCGTCGTTAACAAGTGCGGATAAACGGTCCGTTTGAACGATCGCCGCGGCCGACGTTGCCGTGAACGAGGCGATCTGTTCGTTTGTTTTTGCACGCGTCCCTCGCGTGTTCTCCGGCGGGCCTATAAACAATTGGACGCGAGCACGTCGTCACCGACGGTTCCGGGGAGTTACACCCGGGGAGTTACGCACAGCGGACCGCAGCCGTCTGTAAACGCGTTCCCGGGTCGTTCGGCCGAGACGCGAACCGTGACGGGTACGGACGACACGACGTCCGTCGAGAAATGCGAATCGCGCGCGTCGAGACAACGGACAGTTCGAAACAATAGACAACAATTGGATCGGACGACGCCCGGGTGCGTAAACCGTGTTCGTCGCAATCCGAAATGTTGGCGTTGAGTCGCCTATAAATCGTTTCCTTTTTATTATTATTATTGCGTTTCAAAGCGCCAACACGTTATCCGTCATAGTTATCCGCGTTTATAACGGTACTGTTCCGGACGTTCGTCGGAACGTCAAAGAAAACGGCAGTTAAAGCTTTTGAACGTGAAGAAATTTTTATCGGACTTTTAATTTATTACACGCGTACGTGTGTGTGTGCAGAGTACTGTACGACATTATATTGTTATCCGACGAGTCGTCGGCAGCAGCTTACAGTTCGCAAACTTCTCCGGGCTAATGACGTCGTGAACGAATAATTACAAACCACGCCTAGGTAACTTAACGACGCGTGCGTTTTACTTTGTGCCATCGTTTTGCCAGTGGCAATGGTTTTTAACACCGTTCTTGTGCTTTCAATCATTTAATCAATTTGTGCTTTAAATATCGTATAATGTCTGCACTAAATGTGTATAATATTTGGAACAGGACGGATGTGTGCAAATGTTTCGCGCGTTAGTTACTACGGGTCGTTTGTCACGTCGGCAAACAATTGCTTAGACGACTGGTACACCTCCGGTAGTCGATTCGTCGACGTTGCATTCGTTCGTGCCTCTGCGGATTTTGAACGTCCCGTTGTCTCCCCAGCTGGTACCCCACGAGTTCACCATCAGCCAATAATCCACGCCATGTTCGACACCCCATCCGATCAATTTAACGTTGTGTCCGCCCAACGACGAGGCGTTCTCGGTCTTCTGGTAAACACCTGACGGCAAACAAACGTAAAACGGCGGTGGAGAATGAACACTGACATTTCATTTCGACGTCGCCCATTGTTTCGTCAACTGACCGCTTTTGTAATTCACGAAATCGTCGTACACGTGAAACGACGCTGCTACCGGCCCGTACGCTTCCACGTCCTTCCGAATGGCCGCGAACGTCAGACTATACGCGTCCCTAGCTGTTTAAAAAAAAATAATAATAACAAAGAAAAAACCCCTCTCGCTCGTTACGTTTCGCCGTGCACGTCCGACACTACTCACTCTTCCGATGATCGCCCTTGTAGTCGATCGTCTCGTCGCCATAACACTTGTGAGCGCAACGGTGATTTCTTTCGGCCGGTTGGTCGTCGCACGAGCCTTCTCCCTCTTGATGGTGCAGACACGGAGGCACTCTGTACGGCTGGCATCCCTGTAACCGTAGCCGCGTTTTTATACACCCGTTAAATCGCATCGTCCTCGCTCGGCCCGTACTCACGTCGGTAGTGTTGTAGTTTCCTCCGGTGACCACGCCGTGGCGTTTGAAATATTGCCAAGCCTTTGACGGGTACCCGCCGTGACAACCGTTGCCGCATTCCATACAGCAGAACGCCAGTTGTTCGGCGGACAAGAGTCGATTGAAATCCCCGTCGGTCGCTATGCACAGTCTGTCCGCGAACGCTCCGGTAGTGCCGAAGGCCTACGGAAATTAATGTTAGTAATGTGTACACACGAGCGCGCGCGAGTAGTTCGTCACGTGACGATTTGTACATAAACAGTTTTTACCCAACAAGAACCACACTTTCCTTGGTCCCGTACTGCGCCTATGGTGTGGCAACGTCGCCAGCGTATTCTCGCGTCGAACACTTTCGAGACCATGCGGTTCGCTCCATAAGCCGGGTCGTCGGTCTTGTACGGAGCGTCCGTCAAAATGTGCGCGCGATCGTTTTCCACGTCTTTCGAGCCCAACAAGTTGATAATGACTTCTTCCGGCGTATTCGGATCGAAATTCACACCGGCCTATGTTTCGTGTGACGGGTATATGCGTTACGATTATATATATATAAAAAACAACCTATTTGAAATGATTTTTGAGTACCGATAATTGTATACAAAGCCGGATTTAGGTATGTGTTGGCCTACGAGCGGAATTCAATGTGGGGGCCCCCAAGTAAATGACGATCTTCTTCCATTTCGACGCCGTTGTACGCCAAACGATAATAATTTCACCGATTAAACTAATCCAATCGTTTTTACGGAAGAATTCTTCATTGGCCGTCGTTACTACGAGTTTTGGATGTATGAATCGCGATCGATATGTGTATATTTAGAAATGCGTTCGATAATATTATTACGATCGACGGAGCACTAATCACAATCTTATCTAGATTCCAGAACATCGCTCATTTTTATTTTTTCGATTTGAAAAATACCTATTTTATTGTGCCTATTTGTTTAATGAAAATTTAATTTTAAACAGAAAATAAATTTCCATTTTTTTATTATCTGTAATTCTAAAATAATTACAAAACTTTGGGGACCCCTGGGCTGCATCCCACTCAGCCCTTCCCCTTAAATCCGGATTCTGTTTGTATAATATACAGAGTTCGTATCACGTGTAAAATCGTAACGTACGAAAACGATTGTAATTTGTACACGTGAATCGAACGAAAACAAAATCGCGCGATAACTGGTTCTCGACAATGTCATTTTTGAATAAAGTTTTCGACAAACGTTCGTTTAAAAAAGGTGATTTTAGTTTTCAAGAAAATATCACGTAAATTATATGTCGTCAATTTGTAGGTCACAGAGTAGTATGTATTCGACTGTTACTCGGAGTAATTTGTAACATACATTAGACTTTCGACTAAATATTTGTTTGTTTTAATCGATCTGTATCACATTATCACAGACCCCAGCGGGTTGGCTGGAAATTGAATGTATACAAATGAACGCGTAAAAAACGAAATTGTGTTTTGTATAAAAAAAAACGGTCCGTGTTCGGATCAATTTAATATTTTTTAACATCGTATTTATATAAACAATTTTTCTACTAATTGTTCGTGATATATCCTGTAGGTATGCACGTGTACGTTAATCTAGAAGTTAATGTTGTCTAACAAATTAATGATTATTAGTATTTACCTTCCACGTTGTTGCGACATCGTTAATGCTATCGATGTAATCTTGTTTTAAAAAATATGCTTGTTCCGACGAGTAAACATTAAGGAAGAGTACAGAAATTAAAACTATAACCCTCGCCATTGTGCCGAGTGAATAATAACTAGCCAAGAAACATCAATGGTTGTGCATCAGGTGTCCGTGCGATTTATATTAACTCGGTTCGCGTTTAGCGTGTCAATTGTCCCATAATAAATTCGACATGAAGTATATGCACACTAATGTTGACGATAACTTTATTTACAATCTTTATTCCATAAGTGTCGTTGTGATTTATACTGTGATAATTCTTAGTAAGGACCGTTGAAAGCGACGAATGATGTCTTGAAACAACAATTGAAAACAGTTAGTATTGCCTATAACGATTACATTGGTATAAAATATTTTAATCGAACTTAGAAGTACCAGTGTTATACGTTTCGATAACGTTCGTAGAACTATTTATACAGAACGCAAATTTTAACTTTACAGCTGATCGTATGTGTAATGTTATATTATTAACGTTCAATGATTTTAATCGATATTATATTTGAAAGTAATGCTTAATAATATTTCTAAGTGCATTAGATACGTCGAGTCGTCAGAAGATTTGATATTTAATTTCAGTACTTATCGAAATGATTGTGCATTGAATCGCTCATGTCAAGTATATTTGTAGTCCGTTAATTGCTTATTGAATGATAAGTAACGAGTATGTATATGAATCATGTTTTATAAAACGAATAACGATTTCGGGGTGTTTTTTTTCAACGATTATACAAAACGTATTCAGATTATACTATTCCGAGTAAAATGGCAAATAATAATTGTACCGAGCGAAGTTTTAAACGACTTACACGATTACCATTTCAAGTCATTGCAGTAATCTGCTATATATATATATGCAAGTTATATTCGTTGCGCGCAACAATGAACTCATCAAAGCAGCTCCTACTTTTGGACGGGGACGAGGAGAGAAGTATGTATATATATATACATTGAATAAGAGCAACTACGTTATACGCCGTATTGATTTCTGTAAAGGATACCGAGTAAACTTTTTTTTATTCCTCCGACTCGGTTGCCCCGGCACGGTTTAGGCGCGCGTCCCTCTCGCGTAGAGACTGACCTCCCTCCCCCCCCCTATCCTCCCCTCGGAGACTTACATTTTTTCCATATCTTCCTCTCTCCGCATTGTCGCGTTATACGTGTGTGGATATATAACTATCGTTTTACATAATAATAACGCGAACGCTCGTAGGCGGCTTCGTGTAAATCGCGTGCCGATACACATTTGCCGCATTCATTTGTACACGTGTGTCATACAACACGTTATATATATATATGTGTGTGTGTATAGAACGGCATTCCGTCGAATGTCGCGAGTTTAGCGGTTCGACGGTTTCCCCCCGTGGCGACGACGATATAATGTCGGAAACGGCGGTAACCGGAGGGAAAGACGTACTCACGAACGAGTGTCGGTACACACGGACTTCGGATAAAATATATCCGAGGGATAGAGTGTACCGGGGGGGGGAAAAAAAAGTATTTTATCGTAAATCCAACACGTTGTGATAGGCGCGAGTAGACATGCACATTCGGAAGTGCTAAGACTGTGGATCACTCACGAATCCGCAGAGACCCCCGTACCGACAAATCCAATCACATATTTCTCTTTTTGTATCGATTTAAGACCATGTCCGTCCGAAATTCGCTAGGTTTAAAATTATTTGTATAATCATTTTTTTCGCTTAATACGGAAAAATCACCGAATCTATGTTAAAACATATATCGTTCCAACTCAAATTCTTAGCTGACGCACGCTTGAGAAGCAACTGAACTTAATTAATATAATATAATATAATATTAATAATAATATAATAAATTTCTGAACTTATTGAATTTTGTAACGGCTATCTGAAGCAACTTAGATTTGGAAATATTTCTTTTGTAGAAAAATACTCCTTAGACAATAGTCAAATATATTAATCACCACGGAATCGTACTAAAAATATTTAATTGACATTTCGAAAACACTTGGATTAGAATAGGCAAACAATTTTTGTTTGACCTAACCTAACCTCAGTTACGCCCATGCTAATGGTTCTCCATAGATTCGATACATTTTTGTATATATATACATTAACATTTTATGTATATGAAAAAATATAGGTTTCAATATTTTAAGGTTTTTGACATATATATTATGGTTCAATGTTATCATTATTTTTTGAAATTATATCACACGATTAAATATGGTTAGACATTACACACATTAGACTATGTCATTAGAAAACTGTATTAATATAAGTTAGATAATCATAATATGGTATGCATTTTTTTTTACATACATTTGGACATTTTTTCAACGTATACAGTTTTCACGAATTCGTATTTTTTTGGATATTTTTCTACGGAAATGTTTTTTCCTAATATTGTCGCAAACAGCGTGTACATACGTGAGCGCACGTAAGCACTTTGGTCTAATGAGTCTGTAGTGATTTACTGTATATAATAATAGACGTGTTACACTACCGTGAAAATAGCGACAGCATGTCTAACTTAACGTGTGATCAAATACAAATCGAGAATGGTAATGACTTTTCGCACATCAATATTTCAATGGTTTTAACTACGAATTTTTTTTGGAAAAGTTAAGTCATACATATTGAAATTCTAAAAAAGTCTGTACTTAAAAAATGGGACTTTTGTTGATTTTAAACGTCTAACATTGTGATGTACTCGTAAAAATCGCGTCATTTAAATACGTTTTAGTAACATCGTGTGATGTGGAAAGAATTTTTAGTCAAATATAAGTCTATTCTACGTTCCAATCGCCGGTCGTTCATTGTAGACAATCTAAAACAACATATCATTACAGTATGTAATATTTAATTCAATAATATTTTACATTACATTTTTTAATAATAATTTTTATAAAATACATTTTTTCGCATATTTTTGTGATTAAAATGCATATCTTAAATTTTTTTTATTGCATATAAATCCTAGCCCTATTCATAAACTATAAGTGGCGTTGCACCGAACAAACAATACCGGTTTAGTCGGTCTGCGTTCGATGGTATACTTGCGAGCGTCGGTCGAAGTAACGTTATTCGCGTTGCGTGCGTCGAAATGATGCCAATCGAATATTTGTGATGAAACCCGGGAAATCTGCGACCGAAAGTTCCGGTTTGTCGATGGACGTGCACGGGGACGACGTACGTGTCACGATCACGTGTTTTTGAGCGGCACAAACGATTTCGCATGGGTCAAAAAAGCTCGAACGAGCAAGTCGAAACTTAAGGCCTCGTTGGGTCGTATATTTCGATACGAAGAACGAGTAACAGGAAAGACTCTAGGTTAGGTTAGGTTTCTGGGCAAAAATCGGACGCCAGCGTTACGACAACCCACCCCGCCCATATTTCCAAAATTAAAAAGCGCGTTGATGGGAACGCGTTTCGAGTGAGTTCGAGAAAACTGTGAAACCGACGGTCGCGTTAAAAAGACATTGCGAGAAAACGATTCGCGACCGATGCGGAAAACGGATGCGGACGGAAGCGATGTATTGAACACGTGAATTGTGGGTGGGTGGGTGGCGTCGAGTATGGAGAACGAGAGAAGAGAAAAACGATTAAAAATCGTTGTTCAGATTGGAAGTCTGGTCGTCCGACACGGCCGCACCTCGTAAACGAGACGGCGGAATCATTCGGAAAAACAAAACGAAATGTATCGCGGGCGCCGTTTTCCGAGCGAGCGCCGTTTTCCGTTCGCGGCGGTGCGACCTGCTCGCCGCGCGCCGACGCGTAGCCATTTTCCGCGGGGCACCTGTCAGGTGACGACGACCCGCCGCGGCGGCCCCGACGGACGGGCGGCGGGCGGCGACGCGTGGGTGGAAAGGTCGGAGGGGGCGCTCGGGTCCGTGGGCGAGCTTCCGGCATCGCGCCCGTTGGTCCGCGACCCGCCCCGTCGGCCCAATCGCGAGCGGCGCGCCCGGCGCCGGCGCCTCGCCGAGACCGCCCGTCCGACCCTACGGCGCATCATCGGCTTTCCCGGGGATTTTCCGCGTCCGCCCGGTCGTCCGCCGCTCGGCCGCCGTCCCGTCGCCGATCCACCGGCTGCTGGTCTACAATACGCGCCGCGTTGTTCTGTCGCCGCAGCCGCCGCCGCCGCCGCCGCCGAACATGGTACGTAATTGTTATTATTATTTTTTTTTTTCCCGCGTTATTCCGACGTAGACGGGTCGCGGGTTTCCGTTTTTCGGTCGACTCGCACACGACACATTTCGGTTTTCTGTCAATGCTCTCTTTGCGCGAGACCTTCTTCGACGTAAAGTCATTTTTTTCTCAACGAGACCGTGCGACTCGTCAGTGTATATAACGTTTTGACGACGTTTTGATAAAAGCGATCTGGTCTAGTTCCGTAAAAATCAATTGAAACCTTTTCCGGACTGGAGGAGGCGGTTTTGCCGATGGAATTCACGTACTTCCGACGTCAGTAGAATTTATCAGACATTTCCTTACACAACGCACAACGCACGGGGTGGATTTTATTTCCGAAAAATCGCCTCCGTTTTTCCGGCAGTAGACATTTCGGGGAGTCTCGAGGTTTTCACAAAATTAACGTCGGACGAGCCGAAGTCTTGAGATCTCGCCGGAGCAAAACGCCTACATCGGAATAATGTCCCCGAGTACAAGGTCGGTTGGCGTGAACGGGTTGGTCGGATGGGAAAATGTTCCTAACCACCAATATGTCTTAAACATATTTCATTATATAACATTTACGAGACACTTGTGGACATTTCGAAAAAGCAACCACTCCGGTAAACTTTGACGTTCTCATCCGAAAATATCGCGTTCCGACGACGACGCGAAACGTTTCGACTTTCGTCTTTCAGTCCGACGAGTCGTCCCTGTCGTGTGCATACGAATACATACTGTCGTATATGCGTATGCACGTGTAGGCTCGATTGCCATTCGGTATGCACTTTGTGACATTCGATTATATATATTTGTATATTATTGCTTAGAGAACTCATAAACTTTATAAACGACGTGTTTTAATTCGATTAACGTTGAAATAGCAGTGTCGAGTCGGTATATTATTTGTACAATTTTTTACCAGGATCAATATTAATAATATAACATACATAATTCGTGATTCGCATTCTGATATAGGAAATTAATTACAGCGGGCTAAAAAACGTTTAAGAAGTGTTCGTTAGGATATTCACACTTTCGGAATGATTTATTTGTTGATTCGAATGCTTAATACCTATTTGTAAAGTTTTATTTGGTAACTATTGTATTTATAACGTACAAACGGAATGATAAATTATCGTGTGTAACATATACGTTTTACAAGAAGAATGTACGCTAAATAATACAATATATATACTAGCTGTATTACCCGGCGTTGTCCGGGTTAGATCGATCTGTTTTAAATATTATTTTATCTTAAGAAACTTTTTTGTAAACAACATAGCAATCCCATATTTTCCTTAAAATGGTTATTATTAGCTAGGCGACAAAGTCGATTTTACCCCTTTTTATCCCTCCGGAGGTAAAAATCCTTTCTTACCGGACGCATACGTCATAATAGCTATCTGTTTGCCGAATTTCAGCCCGATCCGCCCAGCGGTTTGAGCTGTGCGTTTATAGATCAGTCGGTCAGGTTACCGTTTTATATGTACAGAATCATATAAATTAAAATGTCTGAAAATTACTTCGAAATACTTACAGCGATATAGTGGAGAAGTCCGTATACCAAAGAGAAAAACTTAAGAATGTGCGTACACCCACCACTCACTCAAAAAAAAAAAACATTTAATAATAAAAATCTGTTATTCGGTCGATTTGTATATTCGGTACAATAAACCAATTATGATGCGAGTTTTATGTTCCATGGTAATTACACCTTGAATATTACCGAGAATCACGGCGGAGGTCACTAGACGGTTTGGTATTTCAGTCGAGTGGTTGTTATGTTGACAGCCGTCTGTTTTTAAAACTTTTTTGGAAATTTAAAACTGAATAATAACAAGTCTTTCGTATTTAGGTTTGATTTTTTTATTTAATTCTGTGTTGAATTGTGTATTGTCGCTTGTCGCGTTGAATATTGTAACAATTGGAAATTGTTCAAACGTTAAAACGGCAGAATACGATCTGAAAAAGTAAGTCAATAATATACATTATTAACCGTTAGGACGGGTAATTATTTAAAAGTATAAATATCAAAACATATAGGTAAATAAACTACGCGTTTGAATTGTAACTATGGTTTTAAATTATAGAAATATTTGACACGAATCGTCGAAAATTAATTGTTGTCGTGTGTTGTGTATTAAATTAAAGTATAATTCCTGAGTGTTTATATATATATATTTTAATGCCTTATAGCATTTATTCAAGAAATCGGAAAATAAGATTTTAAACGTCTTCAATTAAAATTGTAATACGTTTGAAAATTTAGTTAATATTTCACTTTTAAGTACCGATTATATACGAACGTGTTTAAGGTATTGATGGGAGGGGGGTTAAGTGCCTTATATATTTTTTAGGATTTCACGCACATCCATAAATTATTTTAGGACTGCTTACACCCTATCATTAAACAATCTGTATTTTTTAGTTCTGATGTTAGGCATAGGTTACCGTTTATATACATATATATATATATAAATTATTACATATATTATTATTATTCACACATCTACGAGTTAAATATTTATGATGGAATTTCGAAAGTATACAAATAATGTAACTTTACAAACAATATCATCAGCTTGCATCTTTATGTTTAAAAATCGACCTTGGGGATTTGTTAATATTCGTTTTATCATTATTCGTTGATAATTATTAGCGACGTTTACGAACCGTTCGATTTTCGAACCTTGGAAAACGAGATGCAAACCGTACACGTGGAATAAATAAAATAGTCTGTTCTATTTTTAGGATGGAAAGTAATTTTTCTCCCGGTCCGCGATGAAATCGAGCTACTCGGAAATTCAAAATATACGTCATTCGCATACCGATGTTCGTAGTATAACGGTCAATTCGTCACTATTCGTGTCGCCGAGTGTGTATTTTTTTTACATTTTTATTTTTTATTTTTTTTAGCTACAAATATTGAAATTATAAATAGCTCAACAATTACAAATGTGAAATTACGGTTGAAATAAAATAAAGAAAAAAAAATGCATAAAATAGAAAACATAAAACATACGAGTTACTGCGAGATAGACTATACTAATAATTCAGCATTATTAATAAATTTAAGTGTTTCGTTAATTACCGGAGGAGATTTGTTGTTTAATATATATATTTAACGGATTTATTGTCGAGAAATTATTATCATGGCAAAAAATGGAAAAATTGACAGCGTAAGGTCGCGAGAGAAAGACAGTCCATGACAATATGGGTGGAGGAAGTCACGTATGGTTTCACCTTCATGACGAGTACATAATGGAGAATTTTTTAGCGAGAGGCTGAATGCATGTGCTGGGAGCAAATTATTACCAGACCCGTCTTGAAAACGATATAATTTGAGACCTGGAAAGAGGCAGATTATAAAACCAAGGACGAATTGGATCGCCGAGTGTTATACCTGTATTATTATGTTCAATGTATATAAGTTTGAGGTTATTATTGTATGTTTATGTTTCTTAGTCGTGTGTTGTGCCGGCGCTACAGAAGTAAAACGCGGAATACGTAGTGTCATTGTGTTATCTTTTTTTTTTTTTTTGTAATTTGATTTGAAATATACTCGTTTATAAGTTTTTTTGAAGTTCGGTTCGGGTTCGGTTATTTAAGTTGAATAGTTCGGTTCGGTTCGTTATAATTTGAATTAGTTCGGTTCGATCTCAAAAAGCTTGGTTCGTAACATCATTAATATTTATCGTAAAAAATATTTTAATTACAAAATAAATAGTCGATTTAATGATACAAGCGTGAAGCGGTTAATCGATTGTTTAAACCGAAATGGTTATTTCCCTTTAAAACTTCTCGTATGGTTTTAAACGATTTATTCGTATTTGGGAACGCAATAGTCAGTTCACGAATGATATCGGCTTGAATTGACTTCGTGCCAAGTGTAGCTAATATCTTAATGGACGAGGTTATCTTATTCTTGTTTGGGGTCCATACATTTTGTTTGTGTGTACGAGCGTGTGCAGAGGGCATACGACTTTATATGACGATGAAAACCTGACACGCGTGTATCATCATGTGTAATATGGTGTTTGAATTTTAAAAATCAAAATATGTATTTTTTGGAAATAAAATGAAAACATTCTCGTTCTAAATCTGATCGATCGTTTTTTTTTTTAATTATAAAAAAATCGTTTTATTCAACGGTGATTTATTTAATACGATGTTTTTCAGAATGTATTATTCCAAAAAAAATGTATGTACAAGTAATTTTAACATGCATTTTATTAAGAAAATTTATAAAATTATAAAATGGTTATTATTTTCCATCATTTGAGAACGATGATGTTAAGAACTTAAAACCGATTACAAATTAAAGTGATATTTCTTTTTACATATTATTAGAATGAAAAATAAAATATCGAATTATTTACTATGGGCGTATTGTAATTTTATAATTATTTTTTTCGTTTGTTAATATTATTTATATAACATTTTATATTCAATAAATACTTTAATCAAATCCTACGTAATTTAAATACGTCTTTTTTCCAGTCCTATGTTTTTTTATTTACTTTAAACTTTAAGAGCAAATTTAAACCAGTTTGTAATATGATTTGTTATTTTACATATTTTAAAACGTATATTTCGACTTAATTGAGAATTGACTGAAAAATTATATCTCTGGAGTATTTGAAATATAAAATTAATTTTTCTGAAAAAATCTAAAAAACAAAAAAAAATTAAATAGTAGTATTGTGATTAATAATAAGTTTGTTATTTTTGTGAAATTATTAATCATATTTTTTAAATTTGTTTCATTGTGTTCCGTTTCACATTTATGTACTAATAAATCGAGAAAATCAATCCAATGATCGCGTATATAATTAAAATGTCTTCGATATTAATTCGATAAGTCGTTTATTTTATGATGCACATTTTGCTGAATTACTTATAAACAGAGATATTTTCCATTCAATTTAATAGCATGTATGATACGATAATAAATTTCCGTTTTTAAGTTTGTTATTGTTCCAATACGATACGTACTTTTAATTATATTTGTAAATAAAAATTATTCAACATTCATAACTTGTTTAGTTTACTTCAAGCGTCTACAATGACCATTCATTAGTTGTATCTATAACTTCATTAGTTAAAAATATATATTGAATGCCACGTTTTAACGTGGTAAGTTATTTAAATTCTAATGAACATTTAATCGGTTTCAGTATGGATAACATCATATACGTTACAGCCCAGAAAACATCGCGATGGCACCAACGCTGCCAGAGTGGGCTTGCATTGTCAAGAACAAGGTTCTACGAATATTTCAGGGGTGAGTTTATCGTCTAAGTCCATAAATATCAATAGAAATAGTTTTCATGCCGACGTCACGCGTGGAAATATCACGTGTAAATGTATTTTGAAATAAATCTGATGCGTAGCGAATACGTGCACGTATTGGAATGCTTCGCCGCGTATCGTGTTCATTAGGTGAGGTATATAAACGAACCGCGAGACTGGCTCAAGTATTGCAATAACACAAATAAAATACAATATAAGTATTTATCGGTGTGTGTAGGTGCTCGTGACCGTGTACGTTTCGACGTACTTGTTTCATTTTACGTGTAATCTGTATCGTACAAACTACTTGGTAATGTTAGTGCTCGGCCTTATTTGCTTAGACGGGCTGAGTCACAGTTGGCGTCGTATTTTCATACCTCTCATACAAATTGATTCCGACATTCCGAAACGAGCGTGTGTGTTTATATTCTATTCGAGGTTTTTACAAATTGTTGTTCATATTGATGATACGTGCATACCATTACGGTATGTAATGTGAAGCATAAGCGTGGTCAAGGGAGGCGTTTAGGAGGTTCAACTTCCCTCCCCACATTGACTTTTGAAAATATATTGTTTTTACGTACTTAACTGTATTCCAGATCTCATATCTGATATTTGATAATAATTTTATTCACAAATAATACTATGGTAATAGCCTAACCATTACATACCTAAGATTTTTACATCATATTTTTATTGATTTCTATTGAAATCAGGATTCAGGTATAATTATTTAACTATAATTATCAATTTTATATAATGTTAGAGGCCACTATCATATTTTTAATTACATATTATGAAAAAGGCTTCATGGATTATTTATCAGGCTTCTGGAAAATGAATTTGACTTATTTTATAATAACAAGACATATCACATAATATGAATAATAATAAAAAACATTTCAATCCCCCCCTTTGAAATTTCTAAGTACGCCTCTGTTATGAAGTGATTTTTACGCGATAAAATAATGGCTGTATAAAGTTTCTGGTGAAACGTTTCTTCTCGCAATATTACAATGTATTATAGGGCCATCAGTTTGAATTATCTTATGCAAAAGACGTTTACGTTATTAAACAAGTTTAGAGTTGTGTTTGAATCGTGATTTATAAATATTAGGTTTTAAGATGTCTGTGATTGTAATATATATTCCATCGTTTATACATTTCGAGTTCTTGTTAAATTTGATTTAATAGATTCATTAGTCTAAAATGCAACGGGAATAACAATTTTTTCTTGAATTTTTTCGACTGTTAGTGTTCGTGTAAATATATAAGCCTGTTTACTATTATATACAGTCATATTTATAAAATCTTTTAATCAAAGAACTATAGGGGACTGTAATTGCATAAATGACGGGTACGATTATTAACTTTATTGTTTTATTCTAAACCGAATATTAATGGTCAGATTCTTAAAACCCTGAATTTATTTAAATCCACTACGTACGGCTTTTACAATTTCTATGTAGTTTATACAAATTTTATTTTGAAAAGTAAACTTTTTAGATTTTTTGCTTCATTATCACCTCAAACTTAAAATTATCTACTAGCTCTTAAGAACTACTAGGCACTATTGTTATAACTTACATATATATATACACTTATATAAAAATATGAAAAAATTATTTATGTTATAAATATATATTTCGTATTTGTCAAATGTTTGATTGTAAGTTAATTTAATTTTGAGTATTTTAATATGCATTACATGTTTATTGACCGTATTTACCTTATAGATTCGGTTAATTAAACATGGTTTATAATTTTTTAATATTTTTGTTTATAATTTTTTGGTATTGTTGAAACATTAAACATTATATATTATCATTTTGAACATTTTCACCAAAAATTTAACAACCTCCATTATTTGTCCCATGGGAACTATTTGCTGAGTGATTAACTAAGAGAAAATCTGCGTGTCCGTTTGTAGAATGTAGTTTTTTCTTTTTACACTTCAAACGATATTATTAATTATATTTTATTCAACAATGAACTAACTAATAATATCTGAAAACTTATAATCAAAGTAAAAGTTGAAACAATAGTAGCTTATACGTTTTTATGGCGAGTGGGAATATTTTAAATAATTCAATATACACAATAGACCGATTTTTTAGAACGGTCATTGTGTAATTTTTATCACGTATTTATACTGGAATTTTTCATTTTTATAGTAGCATTGTAATTAGTAAAACTGTATTTAACGTTGTTAAAATATAAACTAATTTGTTCGGCGTTGCGGAATCGCGACAAAGTTATTTGTAAAAAAAAAGCTATATTGAATCGTAAAAATGTTGCGTTTATCGACTGTGCGTTATGAGAGTAATATTTTATCCTCGCTATAATCCACCGAAACGGTGTACCAGGGAAAATATTGCATTATCAGCGGAATGCAGCCGAGCTCTCCCCTAGAGGCTTATTGCAATAAAACGAGGATTTCAGATACTGTATATCGTATACGATTGTCCTGCACCCAAAAGTCAAGTAGTCATGCAATCAACACGCGCGGCGAACGTCATTCGTATAATTGATTTTCTAGTGTGGTTTTTTCTAACGGAATATTATTTCAGTCGGTTTTTTAGTACGTCGTCGTTATGTTATCGTAACGTGATTTCTATGAGAGTATTTATTTTTTTTTTACTTGAAATTATCTGTTTTATTGCCGTGTTCAAATCACAACGACATTTCGAACGACGCTTAGATACATTCTGTTTGGTTTTATCTGTGTTTCGTTTTTGAAACGATAAAATATATTTGATTTTCGAATGATATATATATATATTATATATTTAATATATTGAAATAAACACGCAGGGACAATTTAACAACAATACATTTGCGATGTACACCATAATGCATTTTATAGGATACGATTCATCCGAACAGAGATAATTAAATGACACGCGTATAAAAACGAGATGAATTTATGAAATTATGTCGTCCCCGTACAGAATATACTGCGGACTCTTGCACCCCATTTAATACAACCCCACTATCATATACATATTCACACACGCGCGCGCGCACAAATTCAATTCCATTATAACGGCAGTGTAGGGAAATTATATGTTTTTGTAAAAATGACTATAAATATTATTCTATATTTCAAAAATATCGGATCTTTCAATTTGTTTGCTTTCTCTCTCTCTCTCTCTCTCTCTCTCTCCCTGTCCCCCGTTGTTGCAAATTTGATTTTGGTTATAGAACATGTCAATATAATATATACATGTGTCGTAATTGAATTAAATCAATCTTCAAAGAAATTTTATAATAATTTTGATTTTTTTTTTTGTACGAGTATTCACATCGCATTGTTTTGTTGCACTCGACTTCAAACGATATATTTTGTATGTTTCAACACGTCGCGTATGGCTATCGTTTGGAAACAACCAAAAAAATACGATATGTATTAGCACGGATTTGATTAGAAATTCCAATTCGGCCCATCAGGTTATTTGAGGTTAGGCGTGTTCGGCTCGTTAGTGCAGAAAATCGTTTGTTTATCGTATAGCGTTGTGTATAAAAACGGGCTTTATTTTGTTATATTAATGAACGTGTCAATAAGACGGATATTTGCCGTGGAAACTCATATTTATTATACGCGCGGACCCGATGAGATTGTCCCCTCAGCGACCATTTATATTATACGAAGGACTCGTCTAGAAGAACGGCCCTACAGTCATATATTATATACACATCGGGAAAAAGCTTTTATTTTTATCTTTGTAATCCGAGCCGGTCCCTTTTATTTTCGAGACAGTATCGCTTGTTCTTAGACGACGACGAAGACGACAATGACGTTTGTTTAAACACATTAACTTTAATCGGTTTTGCTTTTGTCGCGTTCGCTCTCCCCGGGCTAAATACGAATTTAATCAAGGAAAACTCTTTGTACGTAATTTTATCATCCGTATAATGCGCGATATTATATATATGACGACGTGCCCCCGTCCGATAACAATAATAATATTATTATTTATTTACTACCAATCAGTGTCATCATTGCAATAAAGTCTGTTATTTAATATATCACCGGGCAACAGATTAAACCGACAAAAAAAAATTTTTTTTTTTTTTTTTAAATTGTTTTTAAACATTTTTACGGTGATGAAAAATTAGATAAAAATAAACGTCAAATATGTATAGTCCCGCGTATTTCGCGTATCGTTTTGACGAACTAATTATACATTTATGGTTTTTATTTAAAGCTTCTATTCGAAATTGACACGTTTGCTGTTAAAAAAAAAAAAAAACGAATAGTTACTATACGCCGGGACTTGTCGTACATTCGCGTGACAACACGCACGATTGAACCACGACACACACTCATCGTCGTATGTAGTGACGAAATCCTTTTCCGCCTCCGCCACCATGTATTCATTAATATATATATATATATGAAAAAACCCTTTACAATCGTCAATTACGTTTATTGCTTTTTCGTGGATGCTTTTAGCTGACGTCCATTAGTGTCTCGACAAACTTTTCCATATCCACACCATTAGTGTCATTTCATATAACTTTTATGTCATTTGACGTCGACAAAAAGCGAATAATAATAATAATAATAATAATAATAACACAATGGGAAAACGCCGTTTATTATATGATAATATAAGACAACGACGACCGACTCTGTCGGCTTTTCTATGCGTATTAAATTTAGGTTAGGTCAAGACGAAAAGAAACTAAATCGTTTTTGGATGATCGATAAATCGCGTGAAATTAAAATGTATGCTCGAAAACACGGAATGCCGTGTAAAATGTTTTCGCCCTAACGAGTAATAATTCGACTATTCAATTCCAGGCGGTTTTCAGGAAATTCGACTATAAAAATCACGCGAACTATATAAAAAAATTAAGCGAATTGTCATTGCACTATTCAATTGGAATCGTTTTTTGTAAAATAAAAAAAAGGATAGTGCAATTGTTGACCTGTTTTTCAATCTTTTCGAGATGTCGCGGACTTGGTCGGTAATAATGATCAAACGTTGTTGCGATAACATTTTTTAACATTTTGTATTTAGATTGATTCCTTCATGCAGCGAGAGACTCGTCCTTGTGTGAAGATAAAAATAAAACTGTGTGCTTTAATATACGGGTTGCGATTGCGCGCGCCATCCATATATTGACCATACGATACTATATACGTTTATTTCATCGAACGTCGAACGTTTATGTACGGTCGAAACAGTTTTCTCGTCGTTCAAACAACGTTTATCGGTCTTCTTCTCGCGTGACGTGCCCGCGTAATAAAAGTGTATTACAATGTACGACGTGCAGAGTGAGATAGACGCGCGCAATCAAAAAAAAAATAAAAAAGGAAATTAAATTTAACTCGCTTTTGTCGACTCGCGCGGCAAACTCCGTTTAATTTATATGACGATGAAACGAAAAAAAAAAAAAATAAATACGAATCGGTGCGAAAAATAAGTGTACCTACCGGTGGCGGAGACTTTTAATATCGGAAAATAGGGTGTGAACTCATCTAGAAATTCGAGATAACGTCCACACAAAAGGTATATATATATATGTGTGTGTGTGTGTGTGTGTGTGTATAATATATAGCGACGGCGGTGCACAGATGAGTACCTATTTACAGTGGGGTATTAAATACATACACACACACACACACACATATATATATATATAAACAGTAGGCAAAAAAAGTCCCTTTTAGACTTCGCGTCGTGCGTAGGACGGTCACGGTGCGCACGTGTCGGCAACGCTATAACACATATAAATATTTCGTGTATCGGTCTGTTCGTAATAAAATATGATCTGACGCCGACGGCGACGTGTATTATCGTCGTTCGCGACGTCTGTACCGCGCTGCCCGAGGGGTTACTCGTGGAAATATTGATTCGCCCGCGAAATTCAACTTTAAAACGATCCCGCCGTTCGATCAGTGTTCGTTTCCATACGAAATCCTAGTCATTTTCCCTCCCGTTTACTAGCCAAAACGTTATTTTCGTCCGCCGCCAAACATCGCGCACGACCATATTTTCATCGTGATTTACCGTTCGTGTGCGTGAAAATGTACAGGTGAACACGGTGAATTACGGGAACGATATCGTCGTGGTTCCAACGGACGAATAAAAAACGTCGTTAAAACATAAATACGTTGTACGATGTAATTCGATCGTTAAATCACGAACCTATCCGCATGATTGAAAACTGTGGTGCATCCGTTGTTGTGACAAAAACGAACGTTGTAATTTAATCGTCGCGCGTTCGCCCGTCAGTGTTCACACCGCCTGTCGACGGGATTCGTCTGAAAAGCAGACGCGCGTGTTCATGTCCGGAGCAAAGTGGAAATACACCGTGTCGTATTCTTAGGAACTCCGTCGGGCAATCTCGAATTCGTACACGAAACGTTCGGGTTTCGTCGTTACGGCATAAAAAAAAGAAAAACAAAATTCGTTTCGAACCGTTAAGCGCGCGGCCTTTACAAGTGTACGGCGCGCGCGCGTAATCCCCGGAGTCTCGGAATCCGTCGAACAACCGTCGGCAACCCGGCCGGCCGGGGGATCAGGACGTCCGACGTGCAAATCGCGCCGCGGGGCGAGCGGGAGCGGCGGAAGTAACAGAACGCGAAACAACGGTAAATGTAATGAAATGCTTTGCGAACCGTCGCCGTCCGCGTTAATCCCGACAAGTTAATCTCGGTAAGTTAATCTCGATAAGTGTGACGGCGGAACGGCCGATCGAGTGCGCGGAAACAATAAACGCGCGTATTAAATCGTCGTCGAATCGTCATTTGTCGTCCGATAGTAATTAAACGGAAGATCCCGCCGCCGCCGCCGCCGCGTCCCTCCCGTCGGCCCGTAACGTCCGCGCGACAGCCAGGGCCGGGAGAAAAAGGCGCGCGGATACGGCGGTATCCTTTTTTGGCTTATGCGCGCGAACCTTCGCGGTCCGCTACTTACGGCCGGGCGACGTTCTCTCTTTTCATAACTAATTTTCCCCAAAACCTATACTAAACTCAATATTCGAACGTTTTCAAATTTTAAACGTACATGTCTCTGATAATTCCGCTATCCACGTTCACATGAACTTCGATCCGACTCCCTTCACTAGCGTAGACACACACGTCCGGTCTTGTTTAACGCGTAAGCCGTCCTCCTCTAGCAGAGCAGAGCGTACGGACCGTGGTTGGTAACGTGGCGCGGACGCCGGTGTGTTCTCGACGACTTGGTTCGGTCGGACCATTTCCCGCGCTCGTCCGAAACGTTCAGTGAACCGTACACATTCGTTTACTCCGACCGACTTCTTCGTCGAAACGGATCGTGATATCTTTTTGTGATTTTCGTGTGAATAAAAAATCCGAATAAAAAACCGATCACGTTTTCCGTGCTCGTCCGTACTTTTTAAACGCAATTTTTCTTATTTAAATGACTTACGCACGACGACTGCTCGCTGTTCAAATGCATACCAAACGAGGGGAGGGTGGTGGGGGCGCGTACGCCATACCGCGGCGGATTCTTACGCGTCTCGTGATTTCCGTGGGTTTTCGTACAACTCGCGATCAATCGTCAGCAGAAGAGATCGGACGAGATCCCCCCGTCGAATCGATCGAGTGTGTCGGGAAGTTCGCCGACCGAAATTCGAAGTCCGTCCGAACGGAACGTTATTGTGGCGGTGGCGCGCGCCCTCCTCGTATATATCACGCAGCTCCTCCCGTTTCGAGAAGTATGCAGATACGCGTTTCAGACGTATATATGAGTTTGTACGTCGATAACCGTGTAACCGTGTTATTATTACACGAGCTCTCGCCCGTTTTATCGCGAGTACGAACGATATTTCAAAACGACCAGTTTTTTTCCGCGTGAACACGGACTCCGGGAATTTATTATGCTCGGGTATCGTGTACCGCCGGGTGCCGGGCCCGGGACATTAGGCGCCCTTTTTAGTTCACCCTCCTGCCCGTCGGCAAAATCTTTATTATTTTTCAAGTTAATACTCGTATCAATTTGATTATGCTCATTATGATTATAAATTATCATTCGAGTAAACGTCACTGTTGACATTTAACGACCAGCAGCACAACGAGGATAATACCTGGGAACGTACAAACGGTTTAATTACTGTCATCACAATTATCGCACGGTTTTTTTTTTTTTTTTGTAACCTATTGCGTTTTATCATTGTATTTTTCGTTGAAACGTATGACGTGATTACACAGCCTGACGGTCGTCACCGTCGTCCGAAGACCGGATCCATAAATGTACGACTTATGGGCCCGTTCTTTTTTGGAAATTTAGTGTACAACACAACATTTTATCGAAGCTGAACTACAACTTAATCGCGAATTACGAACGTATATTATTACCGTTTTTAATTGTATTCTGTTTTGGGAAATTTTTCGCGGGCACTTAAATTTGTCGTCACGTAATCGATTTCGAGACGCCCGGGGCAAGGATACCAACTTTCCCCTCTCCCCTCTAAATCCGGCCCCGTATTATATACATTATATATTACACATATTATACGACACGGTACGTATATTTGTTGTATACTATGTTTCTATAGGTACATATCAATCTCATAACGTATCGCAATGTAGTTATTCTCATAACTCTTTTTTGAACGTAAATATTCCGACGCATTCGAATCCAGCGCGTAAATATTATATTACAATTTCTTTTCCGCTGTAGTAGTAGTAGTAGGAAAAACAAACGCCGCTGTGTACACTGACATCGTATCATAGTAAAAACACGACGATGGCCGTCGTCGCCGCGGGCGTGCATAACGTTTTAAAACGTTATTATTATTTTCGGGGGGTTTTTTTTTTTTTTTCGTCTCGTCCCGGCCTTCGTTATCCGCCGGAATATTCTCCGGTTTCTCGTTTAATATTCAAGTCGTCACCGGGCCGGGGCCATAACTCATTGTCACCGGAGGAGGAGTTTTGATTAAGAGATACAGGCGTTTAATGGACTGCCGCCGTCGCCGCTACACTGGAACGCCGCCACGGCACCCTAAAAAAACAAAAAAAACAAAGAAAACTAACGAAAAAGAAAAAGACGTCTAAAGCGCCGATGACGACAACGTAACGTCGACGCGAACCCCTCGACGACGTCGTATACGCATACGTACGCGATATATACTCGGGTCGTATAAATAAGGAAATTAACTCGTACCGACGCGGAGTTGATAATACCGCTGCGCGCGGTATTAAAGAACGATTTATTATCACATTGTCCGTTGTAAATAATCAGTCGCAGCGAAACGAGTTTCATTACGTCGCTGTTGAATATAACACGTTTACCCGTCGTCTGCCGTCTCCGTCTCGTAATCCGTCCGGTGCGTTTATTATTATTATCATTATTATTATCTAGGTAAGCAGGTAGCGGGTAGCAGGGTAAACAAACGTGCGTTCGTTCTGACTTTTTATGATAAAACGTCGTGTCCGCACTGTCGCAACGCTGGGGAATCGAAAAAGTCACGCGAGCCGTAGTACCATCGGCACACGGCTTCGGATTTACTAGGATTTTCATCGGATTCGTTTTCTAATCCCATATCATGTACCGACCAAGATCAAAAACGAAAACGTATTTCGCTCGAAGTTTTGTACACTTTCGACCGGGTTTTTTTGACGAGTGATTTCTGTTTGAAACCCGAGCGGGTTTTCGCCCCGTTCGTATAATCCCCGACTGCGGTTCGTCGGCCGCGGTGTCGTATTACGCGAGACGGACCCCGTCAGATCGGCGTGAAAAAAAACGATAACTACCACGTCGATTTGCCGCCAAAGCGGAATTTCCACGCAGATTCGGTTCGGGAACGCGTGCGCGATTTTAACGAACGCGTTAAAAGTTCTGACGTCTAACCTAACCTAACCTTTCCCGCGTCGCCGGAACGTCCGTCTGCCGTGTTCGACGGAATCGATTCCGGTCGTCCGGGACGTCACGGGTTTCGCGGTTTTCACGCCGTTCGGTCTCCGCGGGTCGCGTCACACGGCTCGTAAAAATCGTAAAACAAAAACCGAGACCGTATTATTATTGTTATTTTTCGTGCGACACACGCGTCGCGCGCGCAAACACAATCGGAATCGTTTCTCGGGCGGAACAATAATAAAAACGCGTCGGAAGACGACGCCGCCGCCGACGCCGCCGCGGAAAACGCAGACGCGTGGGACGAGGGCCGACGGCGGCGGCGGCGTTTGGCGCCAGACAGATATTCGGACCGGGCGCCAAGAAAAAGGTCCGTACAAAAGCGACCCTCTTCCCTTGCGTCGCGGCTCTTCCACAAACCGCCGTCCCGTCGATATCCGCCCTGGTGGCCCCTTTCCCCTCCCCCCCCCCCCACCCACCGACCCCTTTCCAAGCCCCCTCACGTTCGCCGCCGTCGCCGCACAAAAACCGGCTTGGCAAAACGTTCGGCATCGTCCGCGCGACCAGAAAATGAATATTGCGCGCGCCGTCACGCGAAATGTTTTATACGGTCGGATTTTTTTCGTCCGAGTCGCGGTCGCACTTAACGACGACAATACAAGACAAGTTGGCCGAAAACACGGCCTCCCACGGTCCGATTTCCGTCCCTAACCTAGGATTCGTTTGTACGATTCCCCCTTTTGTACCCTCCACAACAACCTCTCGATCCGCGACATATCTCACCTCTTTTCCGACCGTCCGCAATCATCTCCCGAACGTGGATCTCCCAACACGAAAAACGGTCTGCAAAAACGCGTCACCGCCATAGAGACGTGTCTCGAAGCAGTAGCGTATTCACGGGGGGGTCGGACGATCCTCCTGTGGGATTTTTTGTTTGTTTGTATGTTCTGCGGTAAAACTATACATGCCTAGACAGTAAACAGTATTTTATTGTCCGATAAAAAAAAAATGCGTGGTTCACCGTGTCTCATCCTTCCTCTCCATATTCCGAAATACGGCGCTGTCTCGAAGAGCTTTTCGTTGTGAGTATCGTTCTAGAGTGTTGTTCGGTCGGGACTGACTCCTTCTGCGATCAATACGATTATCATTAGTCGGGTTCGGATTTATACGCGTTAGAAATGAACATTTATATACTAATATTATTTATTACGAATTTTTTCACCATTGTTTTATAAATGCTTTTTAAATTTTTTATGCGGTTATAATAACTAAGCACGTACCAAGCAATATAATGTAAAATTGTAAATGTATACATAAAATTATTAATATGAATATTTTTCAAATGATAAAAAACGCCTCGGGTCTAAACTCGTACGTTCGTTATATTTTTTTCGCGAAATTTGTTGACAACTATTTGTCGAAACTTCGTGCCAAATCGAAATCATGAAAATATGTAAAATATGTTTTAAAACTAAAAAAAAATGTTGACATATTATGCGTTCAAAGAGGATTTGTATTTGAATGTTTTTTATCATTTAATACTTACCTAACGCACAATACGACCAATTAGAAAAAAATGCACGCATAATACAAATTAATCCGACCACTAATTATCGGAGAAAAACAATTATTGTGGTTCGAACAAAGAACACATTTTATGTCTGCGGTCGAAGTATCGATTGTTTTGCACGTTTTTTAGACATTCGTTTTGATTGGAAATGCGACCGTTCTGCGTATGTAGACATGTCGGGGCCTAGTCTCGAATTAGGTCAATCGAATGAGATGGCACGGTGATGATACTCACAGTAAATCGTCATCGTCATCGTGATATTATTTTAACGGGCGTTTTCGTCGTTTGCCAAAAATAATTCGATTTAATGTATGGCTTCGTAGCGTTGTAATATCGTGCTCATCGTGTTCTTGTCGTTTATTAAAGTTAAATAATTTAAACGATTGTCACGAAAAAGAAAACAACTTCGAACGAGTTTTAAATCGATAGACAGTCGGATTTAATAATCTTGCTTTTTTTTTTTTAATAATGTTATATTTTATCGAAAATATTGTACTTTTTCATTTTCGATAAGTTTTTTCATCTATGCCGTCTTATTCTCTCACAAAGGAAATATATATATTTTTTTTATCACGTCATCATACAAATAAATAACGTTTGAAGCATTTATTTATATACACAATGGATTTAAAGGTTTAAAGTTTTCGGAGAATTAATCTAAAGATTTTATCGCATTATTTAAGCGCATGTACGTTAATGTTTTCGAGACAATTATTCGCGTTCATCCGAAAGCGTATACAACACCCCTCGCTGAACATAATATCTATTTAGATTTTTTTCGTTTGCGTCCGATGATAAAAAAAAAAAAAAACAGAAACGGAAGTTTTCGCGTTTTCAGTTTACACGACGGGAACCGAGTGTTATTTATCCAACCTACTGTCGTTAAATATTGTACACGAATTATGAGGTCGATGCATGTCAACCTTGCCATTACGATTTCACTAGCTTCTGTTACAACAGATACGCCAATGAAAATCCGATGGAGACGTTGGGATTAATAGTACACATTAGAAAATTTCGCGTAGAATGTTTTCATCGCGTTTGTCGCGCGTGTGTAGCGAAGGCTCGATTTTTCTTTTACCGAAAAAATAGTCGCATAGAATTTTTACGTGTAAAATGAGTACGAATTTCGAAAAAATAAATTATATATAAATGCAATCGTTTTTTTCACACACAAAAAAAAAAAAAAATACTAATAATAACGACTTTTCTCAATTATTTTTATCATATAACACGTCTGTCGACATACTTCAAAACGTACGTTCAAGACGGTGCACGACGAACCATCACGCCGAGACCTATAAGACATAATCGAAAAAAAAAACCCCCCCGTTTTATCCAGTACACTACTCTCGACAACCTCGAGGGTGGGGCGATTGGACGTAACCGTTGTCGAACGATATAATAATAATAATAATAATAATAATAACAATAATAATAGCAGACACGCGCGTATAATAACGACGCGGATTTCCGCATTCGGATCGGATGACATTTTCGGCGGGGCGAGTCGCGGGATACGTGTGTGTACCGTGCGCGCGGTTTTCGACAGCGTGAAACGAGTTGTTGTTTTATAGCCGTTCGTTATCGCGTCGACGAGACGTGCTTGTTAGCGCGAGTGACGTACGTTTTACGAGACCGAAATCGTCGCCGACGTGCGCGAATCCCGCCGATCGCCCCGGCTCGGTCGTCGCGTTTAACATTTATCCATGTACTTGTATATATATATATATACAAGGCCGTTGCAGGAACACATTTTCGGGGGGATAAAACCGAATCATATATTTTCAACTACTAGATATGAATACTAGATTATGTTGTGTACGATAAACTTGTGTCTAAATGCGGGTTAACACGTGGCGTGTGAATAGCGAGTCTCCGCCTTAATAATTCGGTTTGATAAATTCAATTTATTATAACTGTATTAAAAAGATTCGGGGCGGCGTTTAAGAAAATTTTATTTTTAAATGCACGAATAATTTAGTCGTTTGTTCGGATGTTATTGAATTTGGATCGAGTAGAATTATAACGTACATTTTTCCGGTTGTCATGATGTTTCGCGTGAGCACCAGTGGTTGATTTATGGGGGGGGGGGAGGAGGACAAGGCTACTCTTTTTTTTTTTTCGAAGTAAACGACGATTAACGACCGTTTTCGGTGGAAAACATTAAGTTGTACGCCATACGACGGACAATTCGGTCAACGCGATTTTAGGAACAAAGAAAATACGTGTATGTTTCTGTAAGCTTGCAACGTAGTTAATAGGCAATAGACGGTATCGCAACCAAGTATTTCGGAGATTGTTTATAGTGTTCCAGTTTTTACTACACGATTAGATATACACTTGTATAAAGGATCTGTTCCTAACCAGTTTACTAACATTCTTGCAAAATTTAACGATTCAGTATACGATTTTGTTACTTCTTAGTTATTATATTGATACAAATTTTTTTTTTACTTGAATTCAACTTGATTCAATATGTTTTTATTTCTTATATACAATAGTTTGATACAATAAATAATGAAATTAATTCACATGTAATCCGACTGTAAACCGGTAAAAAAATATCGCCATGTTAGTCTAAAATAATATATAGTTACTATAGCATAACAATGAGTACTTCATTTACAATTTTCTTTTCTTTAAATACTATAATATAATTTATTCTATATATTTAAGAGAATACTTGCGAATGTGGTGAATGTTGATCAGGAAAAATCAAAATTTCGTAATAATTGGCACCTATCAATTATTAAAAACGTCGTTGACACCTAATTTGATTGAATTAAAGCGTTTAGTGTATGATACCCAAAATATTATTTCCACTAACGCAAGTTCGCAACAATTTTGATTTTAATATGGTTTGTAGTGTATTATAATCGTCAACATGATGTTTAATTTGAAAGTCTTATAAATAATCAATCGAGATTTTTAAGTGTTGGAAGCATTAAAAACGTATTCAAAATACAGTATTAAATTATACATTCAATTTTAAAAGCACTTGGGATATTTAAAAAAGTATTCCAAATGTACTGTAAGTAACACTTTATATTCGGGATTCAAACTCGCCTCCAGTGTATATATTATTAAATAATATATACCGATTTATAACTCGTGGATCTAGTTTTAAACCACACATTTTCTCACAAAAACGGGCAAACAAATATAATTTTATTGTTTTATTCAAATCGAAACAGACGCTTGTCGGGGAAAAGTCGATAAACGTTTGTTTTCGGAATTACGCACACCCGTGCAATTTGAACGAGAAATAATGTTTGTTGAATCGAAACGTTATTTGTTTCAAATTCAGTTTCTGGATAGTCGTTCTTTTATCGTCATTATTTTGATTTGATTCCGTCATCGACGCATACTGTAACGTCACTATAATTACCGTTTTTCATGTTAATGTAATCGTTTTTCGGGTTTAGGATTATATTTTTCGATAATTTTCGATTAAAACAATGTCGTTTTAATTACTACTTCGGTGGAAAACAACAATCGGACGAACGGCAATCCACTGCGACGTTACGAGTACGGTCTTAACGTTCTATTTTTTTCCGAAGGTTAGCTTTTCGTGTGTATACGTACAAAGCAAACAATGAGAGGGCAACGTAAGCGTGCACCGTTGTGCAGAGAAGTCAGATTGGGTTTTTTTGTTTTTTTTTTTAAAAGAAAACAATAAGCAATAGGTTTTTCGCGTTGCACGCGCGCTTGTAATAATAATAGTAATAATAATAATAATAAAAACGACGCGACCGCAGCCGTAAACACCATTTTGCGTGCGAGGGACGAACGGCCACATAAATATACACGTTTACAACGCGCGCGCGGTACAAATCTTCGGGGACCGTATACATTTATCGTAGCGATTTCAATCGGCACTCGAGCGCTTGAGCACCGCCGCCGCCGCCGTAGTCGTAGTCGTATACGTATGCGCTTCCACGTGATGTACATATGTGTGCGTGCGCGCGCGTGTACGGTAAAAAGCGTGCGCCGCCGGTCGGTGTTTAATCAACAAGTTGTGAACGGCCGCGGCAATACGCGCGCGCAACGCCCGCGGCTGTTTGTTCATGCAAATCGTCTAGTCGTATCTATATATACATATCGTCGTCGTCGTCGTCGTAACATTAACAAAATACACAACGAAATTTCTATATATACATATATATAATACTACTACGGTGCGATTGTTTCGCGCGAGATATATATATACATATATATTCACCTCCGGGGTACGTCATTTGCATCTCACGGCTCCCTCGTCCGTAGGACGGCCAGAAATCCCGAATCAGTATTCTATCCGGTGCGGGCCGCGCGCGTTTATTGAACTTTGATGTGTTTGCACAATCGAATGGACCCGTCCGTGTCGGCGTATAATAATTATTACTCGTAACTCAACCGCGTCGCGTGCAAAACGTTTTGTTTGTTATTGTCGCGGGGGGGACGTGTGGGTTTTTAATCTCACTTTTTTTCCCCCCTATCGCTTCTATTATGAAACGCAATGTTCTTTCGCGACAGCCAATCAGGCCATAACCGTCTTCTTCAACTTGGCCGGGCCGTCGCGTCACCCCATTCAACATCTACAAAAATCAAACCCAGGCCGTATTCCCGGGCTTATCTCTTTTCATAACTAATTTTCCCCAAAACCCATACTAAACTCAATAACTGAACATTCGAGTTTTAAATGTACACACGATAATTCCGCTATCCACGTTCATATAAACTTCGATCCGACTCCCTTCACTGGCATAGACACACGTCCGGTCTAGTTTAAGGCGTAAGCCGTCCCCCTCTAGCAAAGCGTTCGACGGTTGTTCCCGACGGACCGAGCGATTCGTGCGGTATGGTTATACCTAGTCTAGCTTATACCGATTTTCCTGTTTAGGCGTGACCGTTTAGCGAATAACACACGACGCTCTATCCGAAAAAAACGAACGAACGAACGGATTCATCCAAGAGCCGTTTTACGGATACGTTTACAACTGTTAAATGTCCGAACGGGGACGGACGTAGCGGTATATTTGTAGTATAGCACAAAGACCGACAGATAGCGCGACATCGCTTTCCCAGAGCGGGAGGAAGGGTGAACTCTCAATCGCGTACTCCGGGAATCACGACTATCAGGGGTATTGCCTGAACCGAAGAAAAGTCGACTTTGTTTTGAACACTACGCAATATCGTGATTTTCTCGTTACGCGATTTCGTAAAGAGTATTAATTACAATTCGCGGGAACACGGTCTTCCGTGGTAGAAAAACGCCCGCGTAGAGTATAAAACCGTATAAAATCGCACGGGACGCAACGTCATCATGAACTGTACACGACGGTCAGGGCCGGATTTTAAGTGGGTAGGGGGCCAGGACTGGTTTGGGTTTTGAAATTCTAGGACAAAGTGGGGGTGTAGGATACGTGAAGTCGGTGGACACTTCGGTTTTTTGTTTTTTTACTCGGCAATGAGTGACTGGCAAATTCTCGTATAATATTAGTGTAGATTTTGAGTTCACACCCTGAAGTGGGGCCTTCCGACGTCACACTAGGTGCGACGGTCCATTTGAAACATTTTGGGTTTATTGTCATGCCGTCGTTTCACGTGTAGTTCTCAAACAAGACTAGTAACGCGCGAGTCGAAAACGAGTTGTACACGAGCTTACGCGAGAGAAAGAAGAAAAAAAAAAAGAGTCCGGACTTCGATAGGATCCTTTTGAAGGGTTTCGGTATTTTTTCGCCCTCCTTGCCCACTCGCCGCTCCCCACCCCTCCCTTCTTCAGCTACTACCCACTCGTATACAGCTCCCTTTCGCTGGCAGTACCGTAGCATCAGTAGTACCCCGTTTACATCGTTACACCGCTGCCGTATTATAAGTCGTCATCGTTCAATCTGCCGCGCGCGCGGGGATATACGCATAATGTGTATAATCTGTTGAGCGTGAAATGGGAAAACTGATCGGATCGGGTTTTGCGCGCGCACCTGATAAGGACGACGGGAGGACCGAGTGGAAGAGGTACGCTGTAATGACGATAGGGGAAGGCGTACAAAAGAGGTATTAGCATCGACTCGTACATGCAATCGCCGCCGTCACCGCTGCGTTAATATGGCACAGCAAATCTCTTTGTAATTGTTTTAAGTCATCTCTCTCTCTCTCTCTCTCTCTCTCTCCTATTCTTCGCATGCACACAAACGCGCGCGCGGAAATAAGAGCTTTTAGTCCCATTGTCTCTGGGCGAGCGTTTGATCGGTCGAAACGGCGGAGAAAATTTAATGACCGACCAAGCATCGCCGCGCGAGTATTATGCCGCCGTAGCCCTAAAATCGTTATATATTTTGTGTGTGTGTGTGTGTGTATGTATTTATCGCGACACTTGATTGCGACGTATTGTGTTGGACAGGAAACGCAAAAAAGCTGTGGGTTGGAGTGGAGAAAAAAAGAAAAAAGGTAAATAAAACCTCGTGTTCGATTCCATTCGATTTCTCTTATTTCCGCGGAGTGTGGTGGGGGGGGGGGGGGGTCGGACAGAAAATTTGTGCGCGCGCGCGTGCGCTCGTGTGTGTTTTTTTTTCTTCAAACCCGCGTACCCTTTCCGACGGTGATTTACCGTCCGGGTCGACGTGGGCGGGCAAAGCGACGCCGGGTCCCCGTCGAGAAATCAACATAAGTACGCCGCCGGGATCGAAATGATTCGTCTATTTATACCGCTCGTCGCGACACGGTAAAGGCGGATACCTCGGCTGTACGCGCGTATAATATAATACACGCGTGTGCATGTCGAATCGCATTCAGTCCGTTTCGGAGAAAGAAACAAAATTACCGCGATAAAGGGGATCCCTTTTATGTCGTCGTCGTCGTCGTCGTCGTCATTCTTCGGCCGCCGGTCACGCAATCGCGGTTAGGTGTCTTCGTTTTCGCGGTCTTCGGGCCGACAGACGCGCGCGGACAGAGTATGCGAATACTTTGGGAAATTACTTTTTCTCGGTTAACCGGTGAGATCAACTTCTTCTTCATTGGCGTCACAACTCTTCGAGAGTTTTTGCCGCCTCCGACAACTCCCTCCACTCTTCCCGTTTTTGTACTTTTTCTTCCCAATTCGATATCCCCATTTTCTCTAAATCCTGCTTTATACCATCTATCCATCGCTTCTTTGGACGTCCTCTTGGTCTCTTCCCCGTGGGTTTCCATTCGACCGCCGCTTTGAGGTAGTCAGAGTTTGACCTTCTCATCACGTGCCCAAACCATTTTATTCTTTGTGCTTTTACAAAGTTGGTTATCTTTGGTACTCCTGTCAAGTCTCGGATCTCTTTGTTCATTCTTCTGCGCCAGCATCCCCGGTCATTATCATATACCGGGCCGCAGATGATTCCGAGTGTTTTTTTGTTTTCGAACGACATAAGTTTTTGTTCCATTTTGTTTGTTGAAGGCCGCCATACCTCACATCCATGTGTTAGTGTTGGTCTAATTATCGCCGTGTAAAGATGTACTTTGGTTGGTGAGGTCAACTACTGTTTTTTTTTTTTTTTGACGTCGACGTAAAGTGGCGCATCGAACGCGAGATAAAAAAATGAACATTTGCCGATTCACGAATTCCGTCGAAAATCAACTACGCGACCGTTGTCTTGCACGGTATTTTCCGGCGGCTATTTTGTGACTGTTCAACGAGTTTCGTACACGTGTTTCACTTTAATCCCTCGTTTTGATTCGAGCGCGAAGCGCAATACGTGTAGAAACGATAATTAAATTTCGGAATTATCCCGCTTGGCAATACCAGTCGTTTGACGCGGATGCCCATTGCACACAAGCAATACGTACCACACCGTGCGGATTGATTGCGAAACGGATTGTAAAACACGTACAATAACACACGCGACCTAGACAATCTCTCAATCCGATGTGATTTTTAATGACCCGCGTACTCTACCGCTCGGAACGGATATTATCCGAATCTGGACACGTCCATTGTTTCGCTTGGCTTCTGTTATACGGTATTTTCAAAATACCGTAAATTTATATCAAATTTGTTAAATGTATTCGTCAGTTGTTCAATTGGAAATTCGCCGATAACGGCCGATTTAGCGATTTTTTTTTTCTTTAACGGGATATCGCGTCGTCACGATAACGGTATATCACTATAATTATTATTATCATTATCATTATTATATTATACACTGCTGTGCATCCGTAGTAAATGGTAACGGAAAACGCTCGACGACCGCTCATTAGAGCTCCCCACACGCCCGACCGGGGCCGAGATTCGTCGTCGTCGGTCCAAATTGTCGCCGTGTCATCGCGCGGATTTCTCGCGGTTCGCTCCCTCGCGCGATGACACGGCGTGATAATAATAATAATAATAATAATAACCTCACTTCTCTTGTCTCGACGACGCCGTAATTCGACCGGTCACGCGCGCGGCTCGGGACGGGCTTTGCCGTTTCGTTTCCCTTCCGGGACGGACGCGCGTGTCTCGACGTGAACACGTTTTTAATTGGCCGACGGTGGTCGTCGTACGAGCGTAAAAAACAACAAAAAAAACCGAAAACAATACACACTTCTGTTGTCGACGATCGAACAGAAAATTTATAAACGCCCGTCGTTTTGTTATCTCGTCGCTTTTCCCGCGCCTCTAGAGAAACAGTATACCGCACGGGAATTCGCTTATTTACCACCACGCAGTGGCAAATCGTTTTGAACGTTTCTTTCGTTTATTGATTTTATAAGTCATTTGCGAAGGGACTTGTAAAAACACGCGATTCGTTTACTTGGTATATATATATATATACAGACAGATATACGGCGAGACACGTTTTGATTATAGTTCGAAATTTACAGTGTATCTCGTTTATTTACATCGAGTTTTTATATTTTTTTTTTTTTAACGCGACCGAACAAATATTTTAAACGAAATGATTTTCACCAAACCGCAGTCGACGCAGTTCGTACAGCGGCTACATAATATAGTCTACACGCTGTTTACTTTGGTAATGCTGTTGTTTTATCTCGAAACCGATTTCGAGGGCGACTCTAAAAGCAAATAAAATCGTATACATTGCAGTTTTTTTTTATGCACGTCCAAAATAATAACGTATATTTGTGTATTATGCATAATCGTAGTAACGCGAAATACGATATGATAATGGCATTTCGATCGAGGAAAAATAACGGTTCATGCGTGCAAACCAAATACTGTCTAATGGGAGATTGTTTGGGTTAACAATAACAAAAAACCACTATATTATTGTTAGGATGAAAATAATAAATACACTTGAAACGCATTTTCAAATCGCTGTAAAATGTCGATTTGAAATACGCATTTGAAATCATATCCAAACTGAATTGCGATCGGTACCTGAAAATTGATTGTTTTTTTTTGAATCACGTTAGTACACACGTACTCGGAATGAAAACCAAAGTAAAACACGCGCTCTGAGCAGTTTTTTTGTTTTTTTTTTTTTTTGAAACATACGAATGCGATTTTTTTAACAATCTTTGTGTTGCACATGAACATTTCCCGTCGGACTCGGTCCGGGCCAGAACGTTTTCCATAAAAATATCACAACATTTCGTCCCGCCAAAAGCTGTCCGACCGGGACAAACGCGTTCGTCCGTACGGCGGAGGGTAGTTGAGGGTGGGGGGGGGGGGGTGACGCGTGCGTAGTAAACGCAGAAGAGCACGCGTTACGCCATCGGTGTGCGGCGGCGGCGTCGTGACGGGACGGGACGGGACGGTGGTCGGAGTCGACGACGGCGAATCGAATTAAACCGGAATTAGTTATAATCCGACGGGATGAATGGGATTACGCGTGCATCGCTAATGGTCAGGCCCCGCAGCGTCTCCGGCGGTACGGCGTGTGCGTGTGTTGTACGCATTGTTGTCTCGGTCGGCGCAGGCGTATTTTTAAAACTATTTTTTTCTTTCCTCTTTTCTCTTTTGACGGGTGTCCAATTAATATTTTTGTTCTCCGCTCGCGTGACGGCCGGAACAACGCGACCCCCTCCCCCCCCCCCCTTTCAACCCCTCCCGCCCGTCCTCTCGACACGTTATTACCGCGTGATCTGGAACGCGTACTTCGATTTTCTAGTCTTCGACCGATCATTCTGCGGACGATCTGAACGCGCTCTCGGAAACTACAGAACAATCTCTGTTCGCAATGCGTTTTAATTGTTTCAACGATAACGGTCGGAGGAATATTCGCCCCGAAAAAGACCTATGCTGTTATATTGTAGTGTTGGAATGGAAACAACAACAGAAATATCTACGACATTACAATTCACAACTCTACATAATTATGTTTTGGATGAAACGTATAATTTATCACAAAACAAGCCACGTCAAATAAAATAGATTTTAAATCAAAAATCATACCAAACGGTTTAATTTTGTAACACCCAAAATTATAATCTAAATCCAATAACTGCAGTCGACAATGTTATATCCATAGTGATTGCAGATTCGAAATAATTTATAATTCTCTATTCTCCAATGTTTTTCGTTCGGTAGGTGCCTAGACGGAATCTTTCTTTCTAGTGTGCAATAGTAGTAATTGTGTTCGACGTTATGGCTGGTCAAATGAACCATTTTTTATTTTTTACCTCGTTTATATAAAGTAAGTCAAGTCAAAATGTATAAATTATTTTTGCAGTTAACTACGTCATGTTAAAAATGAAGTAAAACAATTTATCTTAACGTAATTAAAAGTTAAATTTTAACGTTTTCTATATAAGAGACGTTAAATAATAGCAAACTAAGTTCTGAATATTTTTTTTTTTTTGGGGGGTTTTCCTTATTTCATACATATATTATATAGATTTTTTTTCGTAGGAAAATATTGCAATTTTATGAGTAAAATAGTGTCTACGAAATGATGGGCGATTCGCATTTGCTGCAGTCGGTCAAAAATCGGCCGAATTCGACTCGATTCCCACATGTCTGTATGGTTATGAAATTTACGGGAAGTCAACGCGTTAAAGTTGCGTGACAAAAGTAATTTATCGAATTAAAAGTTAGAACTGAAAGCAAATAAATAAACAAAATAACTTAATTAAAACGAACCCGATTTTAAACTTATTCCAACGCTTAACCCGAGATATGAAAAAACAACTAGGCGTGATACAACAAAAATACATTTCCCGTTTTGGCGGGTGGAAAACGCGTTCGATTATTTTCGCGATACAGCAATGGTTTTTTTTTTTTTTTGCATCGGTCGCGAGTAACAGTTTCGTCGCGGGAATATTTATTGACCTGTCGGCCGTCGCGTAACGTACTGTGCGCGTGCGGCGAAAGAAATTACACGACGTGTGCGCAAGAGTATGAAGGAAACCGTTTTTTATTTTATTATTATTATTATATTTTATTTTCACTACGCTTTTCACGACAAACTATACCGACTTTACGTTTTTCCCGTCCCCCCCCCACGCTTTGTTCTGCTTTGCACGGCTTTCGCGCCTTCCCACGCGTGTACGACAAATATCACACAAGAAACGCTATAAACGAGCTGGTGTATTCAATAATAATAATAATATTGTAATATTATACATTATATAGGAGGCCACTCCCATCCGTGCCCCCGTCGTTCTCTATACGTATTATATCACGTCGAACGTACGCAAGTAATAATATTTAATAATATATATATATATATATATATACGAGCATATGTGTGTATTAGTACGACAGGATAAATTTGTTCGCTTGTTCGACACCGGTTGTTATATTTATTTTTATTATACTATGCATTATACGCTACGTATTCGATATAATCATTTTATTTCTGTTCGAAATTCTTTCGAAATCGTACTAGTACGACTATGTTGTAATAGAAAAACTGTCTCTTTTCGTTCAGAATTCACTCCAGTCAATTACTTACAATATTAGTTTTCGGAACGTTTACAGTTTCAATAGTTTTGATTGAAAACTCAACAGTTAATATATTTTATAATATTTAGATTTACATTCCGGCACAATATATAACAATTATCAGTGACGTAAACCCCTCACAGGCTATACACTGGTCGAGGTATATATAATATGTGTATTTAAATAATAAGTATGATATATTCTTTGAAGAGAAAAAACATTTATAACATCCGAGAACATTTGTAATATGACGTTTTATTGTTGAAATTATAAAAAATAATATTGGAATGTTTCGTTATGAAATCATTTTGTGCGAGAAAGAACCAAGGACGATTTAATTAATTTTTTGATAACACTAATTTCACATTATATTATCTTGAAAAAAAAAATGAAAAATAACACCCGTTTAAAAAAATTGACGGTCGAACAAAAAATACATAATAATAACGCGATCTCTTTTGTCTCTCTAAAATCATTTTGGGTCCGGATTCCTCCTAGTTACATCACAGACTGTTATATTATATTTTTCACATATATGATACAGATATTGTATAGTTTCAATGATTAATGTTCCTATAAATATACTTAACAAATACAGTAAAATCTTCCAGACCATTTTCCTCGACTATTTGTCCTTATTCGTTTTGTTCGTAGTCATTTCCGTTCTGATTTTGTTGTACTATTTGTCTTTTCGGATACGCTTTTAAGTATAGCCGTATTTGATTTATGGATTTTTGTCATCGACGAAAATATATTATATTGCACCGTATCGAATCGGTCATTTTTAGTTATACGGCCGATTGTTATTGACGTTGAATCGCAGAATCTTTCATGATTATAAACGTTATAAAGCGTCTTATAGGCACGCTCTTGTACGAGTTCGTCCGAACGAAACGTATGTATATAATAAAAATCTAGAAAAAAAAACCTTTCAGTTGGTATATCGATTAACTTTAAACCTTATAACTGCGCTCGAAAATGCGAACATTGCACGCCGCACGGATCGATCATAATAATAACGTTTAAAAGAAAAAAAAAGCATAACTTCTGTGAGGCTAGAGTATCAAAATAAATATCGGGTTTTTAATTTGATTGACGGTCAAAGTTCTATAAAATATTTATAATACCTGTACATATGTAAAACCGGTCGAATTCTACCCTTCATATTGTTAACGCTTGTAGCTGAAATCCCGTTCGCGTATCATACCGGCCGTAGTGTTTTTTTTTTCCTTCTTTCTCTCCAAACACCCTGTATATACGCGTGTAGGTATTTGTTGACGACGATTATAAAATCCGTCGGCTCGTGAACCAAAGCGTACGTATTTTCGACATGAACTCGCGAATCGGTACGAAGGTAAATAAATACGAGGACGAAAAAAACAAAGCGGGAGAAAAAGAAAACGGGGGAAAAAGTACCGTGAGATAAGGGAGAGAAAAATACGGGACGTATATCTATATATCGTATATCGCTTTGCAGTCGGTCGGTTTATGATGGATTCGGTGTGTTGATCGACAGGACAATTACACACGGGGGTCGGTCGTCGAGGACGGGCCGCGGGGCGAGGGAGCCGGCGCCGCCGTAGTCTCTCCTAAGTAGTCCGATATTAAAGATCCGGAGAGGCCATGTTTACCCCCGAAAAAGGGGTAGATTAGGGTCGGGAAATCGTGTTTACACACCGTTCGTCGTCGTACCACCTGCGCCCGTCCGCGCCGACCGTCGGCTTTTCGACGAACGCGGCCGTACGTTTGTGTGTATATTTGTTAAATATTTACGTGTACGTGCGTTCGCCGCGCGTTTTTAACGCGCCGTACAATATATAATAAACACGGTAAGTACGCGGCGTGAGGTCGAATTTCCCCGAGACGTAATTGCATTCGTATTTCGCGTACACGCGCGTGTCTAATTCCCTCGTCGGCGTCGACTGCGGATCGTCGGTCGCGTGCGATCATATCACACGTAAAATCCGAACGTACGGAAACCGTGTACGTATTAATTCTTGGAATTCCGTGCGTGCGTATCGACATACGATCGACGATCGGTCGCGTGTACGGCCCGTGTGAGTTGTACTTGTGCGCGCGTGTTTTTTAATGTAAATCTGCCGCACGGACAGGAAATTCGACAAAGGTATTTTTATATTAAAAAATAAAAATAATAGATAATTTCTCGGTTTTTATCGCTCGCGTCGGAAAAACCGACGGATTCGTATGGTTGTACGTGAACACGGTTTATCGTGCAGTATCAGAGCTGGTGGTTTTAAACGTGTCCATAACACTTGAAATCGTATTACACATTTATATATATATGTGTGTGTGTGTGCGATGACTTCTTATTTATTACAATATCGTATTAAAATTCAAAATAATAATAAATCGTAAACTATATTCTTGATATATAATGTACGTACGCGTTTTCTCGTCGTAGTTTACCCGCCGTAAAAGACGTGTTTAATTCGAACAATAATAATGACGGAGGGAGAATGAGAGTGAGAGAGAGAGAGAGAGAGAGAGAGAGAGAGAGACGGTCGTGCGCGTCATAAACCCCGTGACAAACATAATAATAATAGTATATAATATAGTAGTAATAATAACCGTGGCACGCGTAATATATATATATATTTATTATATATACTTACACACGACGTAATATATTATTACAGCCGTCGACTCCGCGGAACTTAACGGACGGGAGACTTTAAAATACTCGCCGCGACGGAGAGAAGGGTTGGCGAGACGGGGGCGAAAAGGAGCCGGCGGGGACCGGATAAGTCCCCGTATCCATTTAATCTTGCAAATCGGTTTACGGGGGTGTGAAGTGGATCATGACGACGATTTCCACCGACCGCCCGCCAACCCTCTTTGCCGCCGCCGCCGCCGCCGTCCGTATCGTAAATCGTACAATGCGCGCAACTATATCATCGAGTCGGCGGCGAGACCCGCGAGCGTGTCCGCGAGAGAACGGACGGCGTCGTTCGCGGCAAAAGTCGAGCGTAACGCTCTTTTTTTTTTTTTTACGGGGAGAATAAAACAATAGCGTGCGCGCCGTGCGCATATCCTGACGATCGATCGAGATCCACGTGTTTGTGATCAGTGTCGGCTAAACGGGTTCGTCCGACAGTGCCGGTCAAAAAAGGACAAACATTGTTTTTGCGCACGACCCGATAATAATAATATTCGACAATCGGGATCGTATTTGCGCGAGGAGAGATGATAACGAATCCGCGTGGTTTCGCTCCGAAACGTTTTGTCGGATTTTGTTTTTAACATTCGTTTTGAACACCGCGAAACGTCTCCGGCCGATATCGATCGCGCGGCGTTTCGCGATATCGAAACCGTACGGGTTCGCCCTCGTGTCGGCGCGCAGTGCGGACACGAAAATTGCGGACGTAAGCGAAAAACGACGGGCGCGCGCGCGCGCGCGGCTGCCAGCGATGGCGGTTGATGCAAATCGAGTTAAGACCGCCGCTTTTGTTTGAGAGGCGGCGAGCGCGCTTAAACAGTGGGCGGCAAACCCGAATGCAAATGAAGTTACACGAAACGTTTACGGTCCGTCGGCGGCGGCGGCGGCGGCGGCGGGACGGGGGGCGCGCGCACGACGTGTATACGCGATATCAACGACGTGGTGCACCATAGTTCTAATGAGATTGAAGTGCATCGGGGGCGGCGTGTATGGTGAAAAAAAAGAAAAAGAAAAAAAAAAAACGGCTCGCGGCTCGAAACGTTTTTGTCGACGACGGCCGTAAATAGTTTGAAGAGTTTGCCTCCTCGTATACGCGTAGGAATTCGTCTCGCGAGACTATCGCGGTCAGGTTAGGGTTCGAGGTCGCCCGCGAAGGGTTTTTCGTTTCGTTGCGAAATATTAGCGCTTTTTTTTTTCATTTGTGTTCCGATCGTTTTGCTTCACGTTATCGTAAAATACCGCGCGTGCTAATGGAATTGGAATGCAGCCGTTGACATACGGTGGACAATTCGAGAAATCCCTTACTGCCGTCATAGCGGTACGAGTGTTTCCGGTTTTCACGTTTCGTACACTTGTTCGTATGAGATTTCACACGTCTTACTCATCCGAAGTTGCCCACGAATGTTTTAATTGAAAAAATTCGTTGTCCCCCCTCCCACCTTTTTGCGTTCGTTTTTTTTTTAAATTGATGATTTAATACTCCCAGAATAATCGTATTAATTAGTTTTGCGAAAACCTATTTTTCTTTTGGCCGTGGAATTAATTTCGAATTCTACCAACTTTGATGAGTATTGCTTGTTCGTCCCTGCCGTTAAGAACCGTCACCACGCCCGTCGGCCGTTACGGGAAAGTTTCAAATTCGAAACGATAGGTACACAAATCGGGTTCGATCGCGCGCGCCGACGATAATGACCAAATTGATTTATATTAACGATAACGCGATTATAAATTTTGAATCGCGCGACGGTTTCCCCCGCGAAGGCAACGCACTAAACGTCATGGTCGTTGTTTTCTCGTAAACCCTAAGCCCGTCGCGTTCAATTAAAGTCGCGTACAATCCAACCGCTGTACTTTTCGTCCGCATATACAACGCAGGAAGCTAAAAGCTAAAATTGTTTTTCGTACCGATAAACTGATACAACACGATACGTTTTGCACGCAATGCAAAAGAAAAATAGATTTATCCAAATTTGGTCTCGGTAAAAGAGATTTTTCATTTTTCATTTCAGAGTTGTTTATAAAACTCGTGTGTATTTTGATGTGTTCTATCGAGTGAAATGAAAAATAATCGACCTCGAAATCGTCGAAATATTTCTTGTTTCATTCATCGTCGATTACAATACACACTTCGTATAACGTATGTTACATGTATCGGGTGATCTCGTACGAGTATAATGTAGACTGCAATATTTGTAATAACTTGTATTACTTCAGTTACGCGTATACTTTTAAATGCTCGAAAACCGCGTCATTCGCGAGCTTGTTCAGATCTGGACGCTTAAAACCGTATGTACAGCACGACGTTAAAATAAATGTGAGCAAATTTTTAAACTTGTAAGTACATTTTTAATGAATTTTGAACGATAATTATATAATTATAATCGCGTAATTATTCGAAAAGATTAAGTAGCAATTGACACGTCGACTAAATTCTGTCTGACTCGATTATTTATTTATATCGAAACGAATTTTGTATTTCAACGCGATTAATAACGATTTCAATTTTACTCTATTGGATTTGTTTATTCGTTATTGTTGGTTACGTTTTATATTAAGTACGATTTTGTTTCCGCAAATACGAATCTAAAAGAAAAATCCGATTAACATGTACGGTGTACACAATACGAAATCGTATAGACAATTTAAGCACCGAGACGGTTAACTTTTAAACGAAACGCTGTTCTGACCGGAAGTTGGTATTATGTGAAATCTACGCTCGAAAAAAATCAAATATGTAAATTTGTGATCGGAAAAGTTCATCCTGCGGTGACTTCACTATATATATGTATACATTTTCCAATCGATCGTCGCAGTTACCGCGAAACCTCGTTCGGTTTCAACGGTCCGACGAATACGCTTGGTGGTGGTTATATTTTGTCAGTGAAAAAAAAAAATCTCTAAAAGGAATAAAACCGGCGGCAATTCCGGTATCAAAAATAAGAGGGTTTGAAATTAATAGCCTTTATTGCGTGGCTCTCGTCCCCTACGGAAAACTAAAAAAAAAAAATCATAAAAAAGGGATATAATATTGTACATGTTTTTGTATCTCTCAGGATGTATTATAAATACGCGTTCTGTGGTGCGCACGTACGTTTTTCTATATATTACTCGGTACAAAACGTATACACGCGCGGTCTTTCGAAATCGACATGTTCAAAACGAGAAATATCGATCAGTTTCTAAAAATGTTATACGACATAAGCGTTTGCCATCAACGTGCTGCGTAAAGTGTTTCTGATAATTTTTAATAATTTTAGTCTCGATTACACGATGAGGTATTCCAGTCGTTGGCCCACTGGATAGCATAACGACGATAGCGATAACCATTAAATCGTTATGTTCTCTGAAGTATTTTTTAGAAATGATAATTTAAAAGAAAATATTATCTTCGAAATATATTACCGTTATTCAAAATATTTATCTTCTCAAAATACGAATATTATAATATGATATTAACAGGTAATTTGCAGTCGCGGCAAATCATTTTGTAAATCGTGTTTTTTTTTTTTAGTACTTGAACGCGTAGTAGTGTTTTAAGTACTTTTTTTTAATTTGGAAAAATATATTCGAGTAAATTGTCTTACGATAGTGAAACGTATCGGTAATCATGATGTCATTTGACTTTCGTGGAACGTATTATATTATCTTGAACGTTTTTGTTTTGTTTCTTTTAAACTGAAATTGTACTCGACTACGCGTTATTCGTTTATACGTTAAAATGTTTAATATTGTTTAAAGTGAAACGGGTTATATGTGCATATGTGTGGAGGAGACGTGCGATTGAGAAAACAAACGCCAATGAAAAGTGTATTTAGTACATACATATAAATTATGTACGTCACCGGAGTCTAAAACAGTTCATACCGCACACGTTTACAATACAAATTTGACCGTGCCACAACATTTTATTGTTGGGATTAGATTTAAAACGATAGAAGTGGAATAAATAAAACAAACGTTCAGTTTATGCGCGTATTTTCGCAAATCACTATTTGTCTAGTCCATCGATCGTCTCTGGACGATTCAGCAATTAGTCATTTCAAACACAATGGCTCAACACACATTTTCCGATTTCGTTTTATTTTTTTTATTTCGAAACGTAATGTTATAGTGGACAGCGTCAAGCACGTAAAATCTATCGGACGCGACCGTATGTATTATTATTATTTTTTTTTCCACGACGGTAAATCACGTCAAACACGCGCGGAGACACAAATAAAATATTGTCGTACCGTGCCAGCTTATTTTAGATACGTATATATATATATACGTGCGTGCACAGAGACGGTCGCTGCCCCACGGGAACTTCGGTCCGATTGGCGTCATTTTCATTTCCCGTGCGTTAAACCGGCCGGAAACACTGGCGCGCGTATATCGGCGCCCCGACGCGTTTCGCTATTTTATCGCCCGTGAATATATTACGTAACATAACAGTACGCCTAAACGGGCGTAAGCGTCGAAAACAAATTTTTGTTCTTTTTTTAAAAATCGAAAACCCAAACCGACGGACAAAACAAGTACGATATTTCAATACAAAATTGAATATTGAATATTATTCAATTCGTCGAGTGAACTCAATCCACGTAAACGCGTAAAGATTTCTTATCGTCGTCACGAGATTTCGGTCACTCTGCGTAAAAAAAAAAAAAAACTAAAATCATTAGTATCGGTTTTAAAATGTATTTGGCTATCGTCACGAAACGTATGTCGCTAAAAACGCGTCGTATACGACTCGAAAATAACCAAGAATAGACGGACGTAAAAAAAGAATCGAATCATTTTCGTTGAGTAGAAACAACGGGCTGGATCGTCGTTTCGCGGCGACAAAGGCATTCCGCGTTTCTTCGTGTACGCGCGCGCGCGCGTCGTCCCGTCAGTGTCCCGACAACGCGTTCGTCGTACAAACGGCGGATTTCTAATCGGAAAGAAGGCCTGTTGACCGTCACCACATGTCGGCCGAGAGACCGTCTCGACTTTTAATCACTCGGTCGGTCGGTCGGTCGTTCGCCGCCGCCGCGCGGACCTTTGCGTTTCCGACGGCCCTTTTGTGTCTTTGATACGACCGCCCGCAGAGTGTCTCGTACCGCGTGATACGTAATTAATGAGCAAACGATATCGAGTTGCTCCGGCCCGAAAACGAGACGCGCCGGGACGGATGTTTTGCGCGTCGTCGTCCGCCGTACGCGCGCGTTATTTTGTGTTTCGGTCCGTTCTGCCGAAACGGTCGTCTCTGTTACGTCGGATGAACACTGTTCCGAGATATGTTTTCGATAACGGGGGACGCGTATTGGAACGGCGGACGGGGGGGATATAGTGTTCGTGGCACGTGCGGACGATTGAAACAAAACGCACCAGGGCATGCGTGTTCGAAATCCGTCGGTTTTGCCATTTTATACGATTGCGTCGAATTCGTTTATATATTGTCTTCCTGACACGGCACATAACCGTGCGACGATGCAGTTGTTCTCGGTTCGTCGCTAAAACGCCCGCCGTGTCAATATCGTTTTGGTTTATCGATTTCGCTATTCGAAAACCCGTAATCCAAGTGTACGGTGCGTTCCGTTTCCGTTCTCGGATAAAGACGTACCGAACGAGCGCGGTTCCGTTTTTTTAAAAACGTCTCTTAAATTCCGTGTAATCAAATTAAGGCGCGCGGGCGACGTGATCGATACGGCGGTGGCGACGACGACCGATTTTTATGAATATCAAACGCATTAATCACCGCGACGGGATGGACGACGGCGAGCATGAATATACGTCGCGTGATCGGCGACGCAATTAGCCTGATGAGAACCGCCGCCGCGCTATACATGCACTATTATCATTGTTATTATTATAATACACTTCGGACTGCGCGCGGTGCCGTCGTCGCGTAATGAAGAATGATGTCGCGCACTTGTACAGACTCGGCGTGCGCGCGTATAGACCGTTCGCGCCTCCGTGTTTATTATTGTCATTATCGTTATTATGATCGCTTTTGTCTCTCAGCGACGCCGCCGCCGAAAATATCTCGCGTCTGTAATATCGTCGTCGTCGTCGTCGTCGTCGCGAAGAAACCGACAAGGCGACACGTTTATTTCATTATTTCGAGAATCGGATAAGTTATGAGAAGTTACGCACTTTGTTTTTGTCGCCGTTCGTGTGGCTACTTGTGCGTAACATATGCGCGACGCGAATTAACATCTCCCGCCGTTCGTTGTTACATACGGACCGAGTTATGGAGGAGGTAGCTCGTGTTTTTTTTTGTCAATGACCGCTGTGACATTTAAAAAAAAAGAAATAGTAGACCATAACAATCAATTATTATTTGGTAGTTTTGTGACGTCGCTTTCTTATTACTTTTACGGGGCCCCGACGTAGATTACTATTTGTTTAGGACTGTGTCATATTTTTTAGTATAGATTTCGTTTCTATTTGTAAAATCTATGCAACTGATTTTAGTGTTGGTTTTTCTTTACGTTTTTTAAAACCATGTCAAATCATTTTTTATTTATTTTGCAAGTTTACATTGAACTTTCGTTTTTTTTTAAATTTCGATATCATACAATCGTATTAATATCAAGTGGAAAGAAGCGTCTGGTGTTTTGTGCGATAAAAAATTCCAATATGGCTGAAAGGTAAGTTCTATGAGAGTGTAGTGAGATTAGCTGAGAGTGTTTGGCGGTTGACAAGAAGATAGAGTAGAGAATGAGTGTAGCAGAGATGAAAATACTTAGATGGATGAGTGGAGTGATAAGTGAAGATAAGATAAGAAATGAATATGTAAGAGGAAGTATAAGAATAGTGTCGGTCGTGAATAAGATAAAAGAGAATAGACTTAAATGGTTTTGTCATATGAGGAGAGAAAATTCGGAAATTATAAGAACGGTTATGAAAATGAACGTTGATGAAAGAAGTGGAGAGGAAGACCGAAGAAGTGATTGGATGCGATTGGGTGTGATATGAGGATTGCGGGTATGCGCATAGAGGATGTTGGAGATCGTGTCAAGTGGAGGTTTAGGACATAGGTGACAGACCCCAAATAGTTGGAATAGAGGCGAGGGAGAAGAAGATACAATCGTATAATCAATGAACATTTTATAACAATTACATCATTGAATTGTTATATTTATTTGATCATAAGTGGTATTTTTTAGTGTTATTTTCTGAAGTAATTTTTTTTCTGAGTATCTGAGTTTTACATATGATTAGATAAATTGTATATTTATATATATATATATCGTATATTCGTAGTCAAATATTTGGAAACAAATTGTTACTTTTTTAATTGCTATTCCCACATAACACACAATGATCACTTAATGACGTCCGTTGGAAATCGAATCGAGTATATATATAACACAATACACTTGTCAGGAACAATACCCGAGGGAACAACGCGCGTGAGGATAAACGGTCCGAAAAATGTATACACATATATATATATATATATATTTTCCGCTCCCCGTTTTATTCGGTTTTAATTGTCCAAGAACGTTAACGGTTCGCAAAACGTTTTCGCTTTCAACGACGTCTCGCTGTATAACGATTGGACCATACACTTGCCGGGCTGGTCGTCGAGCAAACACTCTCCGATCTGTTCGTATCTGACCACGTCCTTCTCCAGCCGGTACCGGTGTCGACTTGTGCACACGAACTGCACCGCGCGGACGACTTTGCCTGGTGAACAAAACGATTCAAAACAATTATTCACTGTCATCATTCGACGTTTTTGACGCGCGGTACTTACCGGTCCTCACTAAAAAACACATTTCTTCGGGCATTCTACCGTTCTCGCCGAATTGGTATAAGTTTATGTCGACCCAGTCCACGTTGGTGTTGGTGCCGTCGTCGTTGCTCATGAACCCGAATACCAACCTAAAATTTACATTTTATAAGACCGCCGGAGTGACAAGTCAAGTTCTTGGAGTCTGCTACACGGTTGGTCCTGTTTGAAACACGATCCGAATGGCATTTAAATACACCACGAGAAAATGTTTACATACAACTGTAAAATAAAGCGCTTTTAAATATCTAGAATAAAAATTAACATTTTCCTCCAGCTCATTCGACAAGCTTATTTAATAACAAAATATAGTGTTTCGATTATCGTGTTCAATGCACCGAATTTAATTAAATATTAATTTGTGGTTCATATCGTTCACAAAATATATTTTATTCGATGTGCGTGTTCAATTAAAAACCCTTTTCGGTAAACTAGTTAAAATATCCGAATAATAACCAAAATATTTTATGTTATTCAGAATATTAACGAATATATATATTTTTTAATTAATTAAATCCTATACCACACTGTCGAATTGGTTATAGAAATAATTTGTTTTGTCTATATTATATGGAAATGTTGCTTTACATAATTGGTAACATTTCAAAAAATGGTTTTGAACTCACCGCGCGAACGTTATTTTGTGGCAAACGACAGTGATCACTAACGAACGGCCGTTTTCGAGGAACATTGTCATGTAGAAATATCTGTGCAACGCAGAAAACTGTCTGATTTTACCTGTAGAATGTTCATTTAAAAAATATTATTAATGCATTTGAGTCCCAACGGTGGTTAATATTTAGTAGGCGCGGGAAGCTAATATTATTTCTATAATTTTTAAAACACAAAATTACTACTACCGACACTGTTTGTTAGATTTTTATCCCTATCGATTTTGGGAAATATGTTTGGTGATACCCAAGTTGTTTTTGACATACACGTGTCGAAATGATATAATATATTACCGAAGCTTCTGTCTCTGACGGTCATCGCATGGTGAATTTTGATTGGTTTCCCGTCGATTTCCAAGCTCGCGTCGAGTTTGCCGAACTGTTCCCAGTGCACCACGTCATCTTTGGAACTGCAACGAAGCAAACACATTTTTAAAGCACGTGAATCAAATAATAAATAGTTTTTTTTTATATAATCGTCGGAGTTCTTGATTTTTTTTCTCGAAACGACGTTTGTAGGCCATAGTTTTGTAATCGAAGTAATTTGTATGCGTTTTATATGAGTTGAAAGAAAACTTTCGATAATCTTTTAATAGTTATAGAACTCCGATATTAAAATATTCAAAAACATATTATAATTTCTACAGATAGAAGTAGATTTGATTAGAAATTATAAGGGTGTTTGTTGTGGTTTTAATGTTTTTTTAAAGGCGTTATTCAAACTTCGTAGGGTATGAAGGCGTCAATGATCAGTGTTAAATATATGGATAAAATTATTTAGGAATACATTTTTTGTTTATCGAGTATTTACTTTTATTTCAATAAACTGTTATTATTGACATATTTTTATTTAATTATTATCTAAGCAGAAAATTGCAATTTAAAGTCATAATAATTTATTAATTAAAATATTAATTTAATTTAATTTAAATTTAAAGCGCGATGAGTTTGGAACACTTGAATTTTGTATTCACGCATGTTATAAAATATTTTGATACAGTATAACATTATATACTATATAGTATATATATATATATTATGTTACCGGTCAAACAAGGGCGTAGCAAATTTGCTCCAGTCTTCTAGAGCAAACGATTCGGCAAACGACTCGCTGCTCAAGTCTCGGTTGAGTAACCAAACGTCGTAGTTGCTCGTCCACTCGGCTGTTATCTTTACGTAGACGGATTCTTTCGGATTGTCAACAAATCTATATTAAACACTTTTTACGTCGAGCCAATACGTAAAGTACATTACAGTTATTCGAGTTCTCATCATGACAGTTTAGCTACGAAATATTGAAGTACTAATTGTTTTAGAATTACACATTTCGCGACTGTGAACATTCGGATTTCAGTCATTTTTATATTTTGATGTGTTTTTTACTCGCAATCAATCAGAACGTTCGAATAAATTGTTAAAAAAAAAGAAAAAAGCAAAAATTATTCCAAGTATTGTTCAATACATATGAGCTCTATACATTGAAGTTATACACAGTCGTATATTGCGCGTTAACAATATTTTTTTTTTTTTTAGCAGCAATGGCGTTTTATATACTTACATCATTTTACCTTCGAAATTAATAATCCATTGTCGGAGCGGTTTGATTGTTCTGAGAGTAAATGTGTCTACAGCGAAACCGTTTTCGCTTTTTCGCAAAGTGTTCTCCACGGAATTCGGATACGTCGGAGTCGCTAAGTACCCGAACCCAGGAATCTAAAACGATAATGTTATTTGTTGTGCGCAGTGTGGAACACCGCGGTTTACTCTTCGAGCTATAATTGATTACGGTAGTTTTTTTTTTTAAATAACGATTTTTAATATACGCGCGTGTATATGGCATGACAGTTTTGAGAGTCTACCATCACTTATTTGGTTGTCTGGGCAGTAAATGATATTTTCTAGAAATGTCTGAAACGTAATAATTTTAAAATAGTTTGTATTTTACGTACAAGCTACGGAGCTTTTATATTGCCTATCGATCGTACAAATACGAAGTGTTCTTTGAATTTGAAAACATATTTTATAAAATTGTCAAATTCTCAGAATTTAACAACGTTAAACGTTATTAATTAACAAACAATATATCTTTATTTGTTTTAATTTATTCATGATGCATAAAAACGTAAAATAAAACTTTAATGAAAAAAAAAAATCAATAGTTCGAAGAATACGACATTAGCAGTGTTGCTCCATTATCAGAACAAAATTGATTTTCACCATATTATGAACCATATAACGAATAATATATAATTCTTTTTTAGAAATTTCCTGCTGACATTGTGATTTTTAATTTTCCATACCTTTTGAACACCACGTTTATAGTATTCGAACGAAATGGTTTGGGCGTTTATCGTAGCACTGAATATATGGTTTTCCGACATTATATTATTTGTATATTATATAGTCTGAAGTTTGTACGTTGTGCAGGAGTACGGAAAACAGAGTGCAGAGAACAGAAATCGCAAAGTACTCGGAAATTAATTAACGTGACGTTGAAACGTAGTCTTGAACAATGCGTACGAGTACAATAACCGAAGTCGTTCAAAGTTAGTTTGAATTTCGTTTCTGCACACTTTCATACGTATTGTCTATGGCTCAGTGTGAGCACATAGGTCGAGGTATCATAATTTGTCGGTAGTCAAAGAGCTAGGTTAAACATTAGCCGTTTTAAATGAGCAAGTCAGTTTTCCTCCATGGTTCATTTCCAGAAAGAAATAACATAATTTCTGATTATGGAATTCTACATACGCATTCGCATATTTTTCGACATTTTTTTTTTCTATCAACAATCTGTTTTGAAATTTTATTATAAGTTTCATCATTTATTATAAACATTTTCAGTACCTAAATAGACATTATTTAAAGTCCTATTACAAATCTCTCGCCTTAAGATAAATCGCGAATACTATTTAAAAAAAAAATAAAGAATAATGATATCGTTTGTACATAACAAACGGTCAATATCAATAAATAAAAATGAAATAAGCGGGGGAAAAAATGGCTTTGGTTTTTTTTTTTTTTAATAACTCAGTCGACATAATTGCAAACAGTTTTCGTACCGACGTAAACGTTGTACAGATCTCGTCTTTTTCGAAGTACGATAGTTTAGAAATTACCTTCAAACACGCGTACGCTATGGACGTTTCGCAATCGCGTCGTCTGTCCATGGCCAACACGATCCATTTGCCGTCCGGCGTCGTACCTCCGATCCACGTGGCGTCGTATCCCTGTGAAGAGAACGTCAACAACATTATGGTCACGTACTATATATATGTATATGTATATGTATACGTATACGCGATAATCGATATCGCAGCACTCACGATGACGTCGTCAAGTCGGTGGGGTCCGTCGTTGTCTTCCGGTCTTCCGTGTCTCGTGTAAACGTCGAAAACGCGTAATAATTTCTATGGGGGGAAAAAAAACGCACGAACTGATATATAACGGTTTCTACGACAAAAATTCAACGGGTGTTGTGAAGATATTTTTTATTCGTAAGCGTTCGACGAGTACTTTAAGCAAAACCGTTTGAGATATTGAATCACTCGTTGAATATTTTTTTTTTTTTTAGACGTAATTTAAAAATATATTAAATGTTTCTATGGTGTGCAAATCAAAAGTCATCGCGAATTTTCTTCAAATACTAGTATATATACAACGTAGTTATCGAGAAACCGGCAAGAATTATTAATTTTTTTTTTTGAAACCTTTTAAGAAGGGGTACTTTAAATATTCTGAAAATAAAAAATAAACATAAACCTCGCGGCGTTACCTTGATGGCGGTGAAAAACCAATAGTAAATCGCGTATTTGACGTTGTACCACGGCCCCGGCAGTCTGTAGTGACGGAAAAATACTGCGGACGGGTTTTGCATCTTCGATTGCGCGCGTAGAAAAATGACTATTTTTCACATACGTGTTGTATTTTGTTATTGTTTCGTCGTAACCGACTCGTGTCGGTTTTATCAGCAACGCGCGACCGTGATTGAACCGTATATCGTAATAATAATAACCTTCTCCGCTCCCGCGAGCACTTGCGAACAGTCGATCGTTACTGTTGATAAAATATTGTGCACACATTAGACGTTATCGTCCGATAGTACGAGTGTACTAATTTTGTTCACTTTTGAGTGCGTATAAATAATACATATATATATATATATATTTGATTCGATCGTGTAATTGTCGTCAGCCGTGTTTGCGTTCGTTTCGTAACGTATTAGACCGTATTGCGGTGTGCATATACGACGCGTGCGCAGTGTTTTTAAGTACGTCGTCGCGCTTTCGCGTACGAAAGACAAAAACTGATTTCGACAAAACGCAGCGATTTGAAAAGAAAAAGTGTGTACGTGCATGTACATACGTATATATGTGTGAGTGTTTCGTTTGTAGCTTAAGTGGCTTATTTCTGGAAAAGAAACGTGATCGCGTCGTTCCGGCGAGGATGACGGAGATTTTTTTCTCCCCCGCGCCGTCCGCGGCGAGGCCCCGGCCGTCCCGTCGTCGTCGGTCTAATTCAATATTTTCTTTTGCCCCGGCCGCTTCCTGTGCAAATAAAAACGAAATCGTTTGATAAACAATATCGAATGAAACCAGTCTTGCAGCAAATATATTCTCGTCGCGCATTTACATACGCTGTGGACGGCACGCGCGATATTTCGATATTTCTCTCTCTCTCTCTCTCTCTCTCTCTCTGTATTTCGTCGACATTATAATATTATCGTACACGCGTATACGACGAACGATTATTGCTAACAATCGAATAGCGTATTTTCTGTTTGTGAGTTTGAAGAACAAAACTCTTTGTTGGACAGGGTACAAAAAACAGGACCGTGTCTTGGTATTAAGTTCGCGTTCGGTGTACCGCGTGCATTACACGTGTTTTGGCTTGCTCGATTCATGAATACCGTTGATTTTATATATGCCTAATTGAATTTTCGGAACAAATTAACATGACCGGGACACCCTTATTTTTCGTTTTATTATACGTGTTATGAACGAAAAGAAGTAATGTTTTTTTTCCACTATTGAAAAGTTTAAAGATTTTTTTTTAAATTCAATATATGTGTTTTTCGACACTTAAAGAGATGGTGAAAACAGTGATTCATAACCCATAATGTATAAATGCTGAATTAATAAGTCTAATCACCTGGATGATCAGACACAACTTGATTGACGTGGTGCTCAAGTTTTTCGAAATTATTTTCGCATATTATCAAAAAAAATAATCGTGATAATCTGTTACATTGTATAAGCTTAGTCGACTCGAGTGCTAACTGTTGACGACGTGAAAACACACACCGTTTTCATGCGTACATTCCAAGAGTATAAATTATGAATACAAAATACAATCGTGCGGACGGGGACGCAAAACGTATTAGATTATGTAATGGTTGTCGCACAAAGTATTTTCTATTTGACAATTAAAATTCAACCGTTTTTCGGTCAACGTGGATGTTGATTTTTTGGAAATGAAATTCGTTGTCCGTGAAATCGGAAACAAAACCGAATTGCCGAAATATTTGCATGAAACAAATGTCCGTTTGGCGATTTGTTCATAATCGATATGCTACGTTGACGCGTGCTCGTGGCTGAGCCCTCCCGCGACCGTATAACTCCGCGAACCACCGGAATTAATCACGCTAATGGGCGCGACGTCATTATATTTATACGTGTATATATATACACCGCGCGTACTTACGTCGTGTACCCTCGCAGCCGATGAGTCGGAAAACAATTCCTCGCCGTCGGTACCGATGACAATAAAACGACATACGTGTATATGTATACGGTGCGGCCGGTACAGAAGGGTTGTTTCTCTCCCGCGGCGGCGAGAAGGACGAGCTCGCGGGAGTCGTTGACAATGGTCCGTGAAGTCGAAAAAAAAACTTTGATTCGGTTTCATAAAACCGTCGTCTGGCGATGTTCGTGTGTACAGTTCGACGTAGTGGAATGCCGTGTACAGACCGACCGTATAAATGTGGTGCTCATACATAGTGTCCTGTTGCGGCACTGACGCGCCGAACCGGACTCAAAGTCAAGAATCGATAGATTCGCGTTACGACGAGACCTAACCTAATACAAGTTGTACGTTTTTTCCCCCCCAAGGCCGTGGGCCATTCATTTGATTTCTTCAAATTCTTTATGTTTAATATCGATTGTACATAAAAGGTGGATTTTATTTTTATTTTTATCGAAACAAAGAAACAACACAATCGGTACAGTGTGCCTGTTTGAAATAGATGAAATATTTTCGGCGATGTAAAGAGAAAAACACACAATGGCAATATTTCGAAATACGTGTTAAACGTCAGTCTCTATGTTTTTTGTTACCTTCAAAAATAAATCAAGAGTTTAAAGGCCAATCGTTTTATGAAAAATTTTTAGGAAAAAATAATTATTTCATTAAGAACGAAATATCACTACGATGAAAACAATAAAACAATTACTCGTTTTGTAATTTTAAACTGTGTAGACTTAATTGTGAGGTTATTATATATAAAATAGCTGAAATCAATAACGGTTTGGACTCGTGGTATTCGTAAATGATGAAAAAATAAATAGATTTTCTGCGCTCGGTATTTCGACTCGTATACTAGACAGTACACGCAAATTTTGTAAATCCGTGTGTAAAATATTTTCTGTGAGAAGAGGGAAAGTCGTGTTTTTGAAAAGATCAGCCCTTGTCCTTTCTTTATGTTTATATTTATATATATAATATAGTCTCCCACGTAATTGTGCTCGAGTACACGCAAAGAGGATTATATGAAATCCGTTTTTATATATATATTTTTTTTTTTTTTTAAGGCGATCGTATTTTTTTATTTTTTACATAATACAATATTCTCCAACTTACGTGAAGTAATACATATTCCGTTCACACGATATTTATAAAACAAGAAACGTTTATTTAATTTTTCGTTTTTAATAATTCACTTATGTATGTGGTTAGTTATTGAATCGCATAGTTCATAGTCTCGTCGTTATAAACATTTTATAACCGAGTCGTATCTGTGAATAAAAGAAAACGGTTTCCGAACAACGGTGTTTTCCAACAGTAAATCTCCTCGGATAAAACGTAATAACTCTGTTTCACGTGGTAATTACGTATGCACGTTAGCGCGTTTATTAAAGTCAACGTCGTCGAAACGGTTAATCGTGGCGATCATTCGTCCGGGAGACAAATGAACGGACCGTGGATCAGAGCATTTGTAATCGACTGCGTAGCGACAACGTGCGCGCATATGGCATGCAGGCGCGACGGGATTTAAATGCGAAATAAATAACGCGGCGGATAATGACTTTTTGTCTCTTGCGGCGACGTCGCGAGATCGACGGGGGATAAGATATACACAGGACGAAAGTTTTCGCGGATAAATGAGTTGAAATACGAAATCAATTATCATGGGCTTTGCTCCCGGGGGAAATCATTGACATACATAATCTTTCGGTGACGAAAAGAAAAAAAAACGGGGGCGGAGACGAAGAAGAAGAAGAAGGAGGAGGGTATTATCCGGAGGCTTGTAATCCCCGGAACGTCGAAAGGACCGCACGGCCGACCGTCTTGTCATCAGCGCGACGGGCACGCGACAAATAGGATTTCGCGGCGTAAAACCATGTTCGGCATCTTCTTCCTCCGTCTATCGGAAATGTTCAAAGGCGAATCTCTTTGAAATACGTGCGCCCGTCTGTTCCGCGGCGACGTGTCGTCCCGCCGCGGAATCCGTCGTTTTTATTGGAGTCCCTGTCCCGTTCCCAAACGATAAATACGCATAAAGACGTACACCTGTCCTCGACGCTAGTGTCCTCTTTAGGGGGGTATAATAATGCTTTCGGGAATTCCGCGACTTATAAAAAATATATATATATATATACAAAAATCGTATTATACAACAAAAGGGGGGGAGGGGATCACGTCGTTTACAAACGATAATAATCTCTTTTTATAAACCCGTCCGACCGGCGTGTGTACGCGCACCAATATATATATATATATATATACATACACAGGGCGCAGTAGCTCACGTGCTCGGGAACGATTACGGTGAATGGAAATTCGTCGTTGCGTAGACGGCATACCGCATAATAGGTTGTCGAACGTTCGAAGTATACATTTTGATTTATACCGGTTTGATCGAAAAGTTGACGATTTATGAATTTAATACAATTGTTCTAACAAAAATGACTGGAATACGTTTGAACGAAACGGTGTGTGTTTTACATTTTACACTGTACGTCCGGACCGATTATGACATTATTAATAGTACCAAATAAATGTCACTAAAGATATATTTTATGGCGATAAGAACCTACGTAGATATCTGTAATAAACAAATATCAATAGCAAAACGATTTACGTGTTCAAATGAAGTTCGAAATTAATGACAGAAACCCGTGAAATTACATTTATAATATAAAAATCAATTTTCGTGTAAAATAAATAAACGCGGTTCGTCGACATTACATAACTGAGCGTCGTTCTATTGATTTGGAGACGTTCAGCTGCACCGAATCGCGAAGTTTTATACTTTTGAAAACGGCGAGTAAACGATAGACGGCCGGCCGTCCAAAATCAAAAGGATTATCTCGAAGATTTTTATCGCTCGCGCAAGCATCGCGAAACACAAAAGGCGTATATATATATGTGTGTGTGTGTGTGTGTGTGTGTGTGTGTGTGTGTGTGTATAGTGAACCGTATATACGTGCGCGTGCGTTTGCGAACGGCCGACGGGACGGTGCGGTCAGAGGGACAGATCCTTTTATAGAATATTATAAGTCTATACGGCCGGTTCTCGCGTAGGCTTTGCAGCACGTAGAGAAGAGAGGTTTTTTTTCCAATCGACTAAGAACCGCGTCCATTGTGCGTGGCGACTTCGTCGTACTTATATATATATATGTGCGTGTGTAATGTATAGCACGACTCTTTTCTAGCACCGAAATCGCAAAGACATTCATTTCCGACTCGTCTCGATCCGCCGCGGGTTCCGGTCGTTTTCCCATCATTTGATTAGCTCGTCGCGATCATCGCGTCAACGTCGACCGGTTTCCGAAACGCTTCCGACCGCGAGAATTTCGTATTTTTCTCTTTTCATAATTATACGTTATGTTGCGTTTTAATCGATCGATTTACGATCGTTTAACATTTACCGTATCTTATCCTAGACTACTCTAAGGTTTTAATCGTTCGACTCGAAACGCCAAAATAACGATTTTTCGACATGACACGTGCCGTGTTAATGGTTTATTCCATCCGAGCTGGTCGATCGCTTTTGCGGAGCGAACAAACGAGAATTTTATTCTACGCCTTTCACCGCGACCGGACGTGCGCGAACGCGATACTCGAGAGCGAAAAAATCAAATATAGTTCGTAACACCGAACGGAGATATATACACACACGCATATAGTGGGGTATAGGATTAAGGAAGGGGTGGTGGTCGAGAGCGCGTGTGTAGAGCATTATATATACCGGTACAGCGACGAGGGCAGTTTCGTTCGTTATTCACGTACGCGCGTATCCGTCGACGTCGCCATTGTGTTCCGCGAGTGTATAGATCCGTCGATCGTAACGCGCGCCGATGATACGGCCATTACATCATACTTATCTCGCCATTGTGCAATAATCGTACAAACATTTAACGATCACGGTTCGCGCGCGGATTTCGTATTTTTCGCGAGAGAATACGCTGGCGAGGCTGAAGGGTCATCGTTACATCCACGCGATGTACGTTATGACCGCGAGCCGGCGCAAACGCGCGACTTGCAGGACGTGTATGGAGAAATAGTTTCCGTTTATTTTAGTTTTATTTTCTTCAAACTTTGCGACCGTCTCGTGTTCCGATTTCGATTTCAATTGTCGGGTTTGGGCGCGAACCGTTCAAAAAAAAAAATAAAAAATAAACATGGCATCTATTTAACACGACGTCAAATATACATTTTATTTATTTTGCTGCCGAGAAAGGTCGATCGTACACGTCGGTCTATTGTTTTGTTCGAAAATCCAAATTCGTACACAAAAACGAGAAGAAAAACAAAATCGTTGTGTCGACGCTGTGTTCGCGTGTACACCGTATTCATAACAGTGTCGTTCGTCGCCTCGTGAACGAACAAAAAAAAAAGGAAAAAACTCCGCGACCCTCGCCACAGCAGCCGTCACGTTGCAGTGTTCGCGGTGACGCGTTCGACGGGCACAAATATATCACTCGACTTCAAACGATATCAATTTTACTCGGTAATTTGCGAAAGGCAAATAAATATACACACGCCGAACGACGACGAGTATAATATGCGCACAGACGAGGGACGGCGGCGAAGGCGTAGTAGTAGTAGTAGTAGTAGTAGTAGTAGAAGTAGTAGTAGTAGTAGTTGTAGTAGTAGCGGTGGCGGCGGAGGTAGTAAGCGGCGTGTCCCTTTGCCGGGGGCGCGTGGCGGTGAAGTTTATTAAATCTTTGCCGGAGTTTATTGACTGAACGCCGTTCCAGTCATGTTGCCGAATATTATTAAAACGGTACAAAAGGAAGCCCGCGCGCCGCGTATAATACACTCGACGACGGTTTATATTGGTTTCGTCCTCTCGCTCCCTCTCTCTCGTCCGCCCGCAAACGTATACGTTATATATATATGTATTATTTGGTACGGAAAGGACGAAAAAAACAAAGTAAAAATAAATTAGAAATACAAAATAAACTTCGTCCGACCGCCGAACGAACGAACGAACGAACGAAACGCGTATCGCGGGCAGCATTGTTTGATTTTAGAACAGTCTTGTCAGACAAAATCGTTATGGTGCACACCGCGAACCGTTTGGTATGTCATAGAACCATAGTGTCCGTAATATTGTCGTAATATAAATTATCGATCGTTTTTGTACGACGTGAACGACGCGTATATACGTACACTCGTCTTGTATTCGGCGCGTCCGTCCCCTCAACAGAAGACGAACAAAAACGTTTCAGATCCATTACAATTGAAAATAGCACGTTTTTCGTACATAAAAATCGAGTTTCGCCAAGACGTATGTTATCGTATGTATTTCATAAAAAAAACAAACCAAACGTTCCGTCACGCCGTCGTACGACTTGATGTGTATGCGATACTGGTCGTAGCTACTGGTGTGACGTTTGACTTCGTCTCCCGTCGTTACGGAGCAAAACGCGACGTTCGCACGACTTTTGAACGGCGTTTGTACGCGATGAGATAACCGCGCTCGCCGTGGCCGTCGACAGGGCTCGCGCGTCGATACGGGTCGGTGACTGCCCGAGGGATCGTGTGTCCCCGTGGGGGTGGGGAGACGTAAAACGCGGGCGGGAGGGCCGTACGGTTTTTTCGACGTCCGGCGAAAAACGGACCTGAGAGATGAGAACAACGTGGCGTGGACGACGTTCGGATTCACGTGTTTGCTGCGACGCGCGTGCTGGAAACGCGACGAAGAAACGTGCGTGGACTTACTACGGGGACCGGCCGACCGGTTTTATTGTACTCGGCGCGTACCGATTCCCGGCGGGGGCGTGTGTGGTGATCCCGGAGACACCGGCCCGCGTTCGTTGCCGGTCATTATTTCATATACTAGCGGGCGACCGTCCGGCACGATTTTTTATTGTCGTTTCGTTCCGGCCGGCACATCGTTCTCGCGCGCCGCGACCGTAAAAACCACGACGACGACGACGACGACAATAACGAGCGACGGTAACGAGTTCGTTCGCCGCGTTTGCTCGGCGGAAATCTGTTCTCCTGACGTCCCCAACACCCGCGAGGGAGGGAAGTGGGGGGAGGGGGGTCCGCCGACTCGTTACGCACACCTCGTGTGACAATATCGCTGCGTTCGTACGTGCACTTGGGAGACATGGTGAAATACTGCGCGTTTTTCGTCCGAACCACGTAGCAGTCCGCCCCGAAACAAGCGATTCGAACGATATCGTGGAAACAATTGTCGACGCGTGCGAGTTAGGTATGGATTTCTTTATTTTCCGACCACATTTTTGTCCTCGGGACGATGTTGTCTCCACGAAACTATAATCAACAAACACGAGATTCCAATGATATTTCTGTGCTCGTATATTTTTCAATCATGTAAATTTTATTTAATTTGTTACTATGTTACGTACTGTAAACGTACAAAAAGAGATTGTTTTCCTTTTGTTTTCTCGTCGTCCGCTCGACATCTCAATATTCCAGTCAATTTTTCTATATAAATAAGGGTGGATGAAAAATCTTACGAATTCCTCTAAACACACACGTACATAAGTATAAACTGGTGGATGTTCATCAATAATAATCACGTGTCGGGTACGCCGTGCGCCTCGGACGGACTCGCGCGCGCGCGTGTTTCCTTAACAAGGCTTTTAGCGCCCGAGGGCTGAGGTGGTCGATCTATGTATAGAAACCGTTCTGGGGGGGGCGGACGGGACGCGAACGTTAGCGTGACGGTGGTCGTAGGGTTTGTTTATAAAAGCCATTTACGTCAACGGAGCGGTCGCACGGCGTACGTGATATATTCGACGTAATAAACATCGCACGTTTGTCCGTCGGCGTTCGGTCGGTCTCGCGGAGACCCGAACGGGGTACAACCCGTACGCCGGGCCTTGTGTCGCGCGTTCCCGGGACTCCGGAAAAACACCTCGTCCACGGCGGGGGATAATAAAGAGAAATCGTCGCGGCCGCGAAGGGTCACGCGCCGGTTCACGCGCGTTCAGATTAGGACGCGTGACAGACGTGCCGCGTGCGCGTGTGTGCGCGCAGGCGATTTTTCTGCTCTCTCTCCTTTGTGCGTCGTCACCAACGGCGGCGGCGGCGGGACGGCCGTATAAGTCCGAAACCCTTCGCGCCGTCCGCGTCATCAATCACGCCGTCGTTGTATTGACTTTGCGCCCGGGGACCGCGGTCGCTTTCTTCGCGGTCCTCCCGCCGCCGCAATACCTTCCAGCCGATCACCGACCGCGTTGGATTTCGACCGCACGCGTCCTTGCCGCGTCTGCGTATACGCGACGACGGCGCGGTTTCGTCTCTCGGCCCGTTACGACGGTCGTCGGGATTAGGTTAGGTTAGGTGCCCTGTACCGTCTGAGAGTTCGACGCCACCGTCTCGTCGCGGTATACCGCACGGTTTCGGGTAGATGATGATACGTCTGTTTTGTACACTTCGTGTTCAGTCGGTCTACCCGGTTCACGGACGTGGTTGTAAGAAAATCGAGAATTTTCTGCGGAATACGGGTTTCGACGTTTTAGAAATATGCTCGTGAATCGTACGGAGTCGGGCCGAACTAAGCAGTGTCGTAGGTTTGAAACGTAAGGTGGGACGGCAGTGATGACGCGAAGGCTGATATTTTGCGCACTTCGATTTCGTTTCGATTTGACCGAGTGATGTGCGGACCCCAGACCGGTACTGATGCATAGGTGAGAACGGATTTGATGTACGATCGGTAGATACGGACGTTCGAATTTAGCGGGATTGGATTTTTACGATTTTTTTATGATCGGGGAACGTATACTTGAAGCTTTTTGGACTGTTTCGCGGATGTGGTTTGAGACACGGTACTTCGCGGTTCCACCAAGTTGGGTTTTTTAGCATAACCGTGTTTCGCCGGTCGTCCGCTCCGTCTGGTTATATTCAATCAAGTCGACTCGGCCCATTGTCGATTTTTAGGCGTGTAAAAACCATTATATTATCACGTCCATTATTTCCACGTTTCGACGAGCAACGAGATTTCTCAAAATCTGTTCCGCGACAAACAATTGTGTGTATATATTATAGCGTTTATATAATTAAAAAAAAAATAAATATGGCTCAACAATTACAAATGAGAGATGGTCAAACAAGAAACAGAAAGAAAAATAGAAATAGAATAGAACACGGAAATATTTGACGGAACATTTATAATGAAAAAAAAAATAAAGAACAAACGAATATATTTAAATTCTAGATCGGAATTCAATATTAACGATTTATATATATTTGTATTGACGATTTCCAAACACCCTGTGCACGTTGTACGGTTTTGCGATGATTCTGTGTGTGTGTGAGAGAGAGAGAAAGAGAAAAAAAGGAATAATAATAATAATAAGTTTCCGGTAAAGAATGTCTATATTATACACTGGCGGCGGAGTCTGTAGGGACCGTCGCCCGCGCGAAAATTAATTGAACTGCCACCATTGTGCCTACGACGACGACGTTATACTACATATATATATATGTATGTTTGTGTGTGTGTGTGTGTGTGTGTGTTTGTTTGTGTTGTGTGTGTGTGTGTGTGTGTGTGTGTGTGGTGTGTGTGTGTGTGTGTGTGTGTGTGTGTGTGTGTGTGTATGTGTACACCTACAACACACATATTCACTCCGTTCCGTTTTAATCACTCGCGCGCGGTGATATACTCGTCGTCGTCACCGCGCGCTCGTCTGTCCGCGACGTCGAGTGGGCTCGTCGAAGGCGTACGAAGGCTCTCGTTCTCTCTCTCTCACTCACCTCTCGAGGCGTTTTTTCGTTTTTACTTTCTCGCGACATCTATACGCACCGCAGCCGTGCCCGCCGACACTCTCACTCTTCTACCGATCTGTCCGTATATACGTGTACATGTTTAGGGTGTAATTACGCGTAATTATGTATACCGGCGGAAACGCACGCGACCGTTTTTCAAACGATTCAAGAATTGTTCCGCTTTTTTTTTCTTGTACGTATACGGCACGTTAGATTACAAAAACATAATAAATAGGAAAAAAATGATAACTATTTCGACCCGTCGAAAATCGTTTGAGTGAACGTTGTTGTTTTTTGTGTATTGTTAAAATTAATATTAGTAAAATAAAAATACTTATTGTTCGCGTCGATTGACGATCATAATGTATTTTTTATTTTTTTTCTGTTAAACTACACAATAAATTCAACGAACATTGCGTGCTATATATAAATATAGTTGAACATTTTTTTTCAGGCCGAATCAACAACAATACGACGAGTTCGAATTCGCAAACAAATCACACATAGAAAAGTCTTCCATTCCGTAAATATCGACCCCGAAATTCGATGAAAATGATCGATCGCCATTGACTTATATATTTGTTTTGTAATTTGTCTAGCTATGCTGAAGATTGTTCGGGAGGCGGTGAATTCGGTCTTCAGAGTCCGACAGAGTCGCTGCCATCGCCTGTTCGACCACCGCTCAGACATATCGATCAGTACATCAAACCAGAAATCCCAAATTTGAGCAAGAGATACACTATAGCTATACTAACATGCATCGGTATAAATCGTTGCTGTTTTTCATTAAATCAAAATTCGTATAATGTTGAATATTTTCTAAACTTTAATTTCGTTTAGGTTTTATGATTTCGTTCGGTATGCGATGCAACATGTCTATGGCCAAACTGAAATTTCACATTGGAACGGACGTGAGTACAAATCACTATTATTGGTTTATGATACGTCTATAGCATTTGCCGTTATTTAGTACCGTTTGTAACATAATCGCGTTATCTAAAACTTTCTTACACGAGGTATGTTACAAAAGTAAGGTCTCCATTATAATAATAATTTATCGTTATCTGATTATTTCTAAATAATCGTCATTCAGCTGGATGCACTTTTCAAGGCGTTTCTGTATGTCAGCCTCATAGAAACTTGCCGCCACCTCTTTTTGCAGGTATCGCGTGACCTCTTTCTTCACTTCTTCGTCCGTCGTCATCCTTTTTTCGCCCAAATGTTCCTTTAAGTTCAAGGATAAGTGATAGTCAGATGGGGCAAGGTCCGTGCTGTAAGTGGGATAGAAGATCACGTCCCAACTAAACTGATCCAAAAGGGCTTTTGTGTCACGGGCAACGTGAGGACGAGCGTTGTCATGGAGGAGACAAACCCCATCTGTCAACATGCCTCGTCTTCGATTTCTGATGTACGGATATCGGTGTTTCTTCGCCATTTGCATGCAAGAAACGAATAACAGACGCATTGAGCATGTGCGGGATGAGAGGTAGCGGCGGCTGTCGACATAGAAGCGTCCATCCTAAACGCATGTTAAAAGCAAGTTAACATCTTATCGAATAGGCCGTCTATTGTTGAAAAGTCAACAATTTACGTTTCACACAACAGTGTTACAAACTTTGGCGAAACAGATTTCCTTCTGGCGCTAGGAATGAAGAGACCTTACTTTTTGAACATGCCTCGTATATATATATATATACATATTTATGAACGCGCGCACGATTGCACACACGTAATCTTGTTCGTACGTTCCACGGTTTTTCGACGAAGTTCTAAGGACCATATCAATGCTACCGAATAACGAAATGTTGTCGAAAACTAAAATTTAGTTTGAAACATTTATATAAATATTTACGAGTTTATTGAAAGTTGTAAATCATAATTTAATATTTATTCTAATTTCTTTGACACGGTGCATTTTGTTTATACGATTATTTTCGCATAATGCTTTACATTTGTTAAATATTACTTATCCGTTGAAAATGTAAACCCAATGGCCTATACTGTGTATAAACGTACAGCAAAAATACTAACCGTCAAAACATTTTTTAACCATACCGGCAGAAGATTTTGTTGTAGACAAGTCTGTGAAAACGGTAATTAATGGAATTAATGGGATATTATAAAAAAAAACCCCGTCGAAATGTTATTACAATAATTTACTCGTTAAATAGTGAAATAATTTTAGTTTTACGGGTTTTCGAGAGTGTCAGTCAGTATAAATATCGCAATTCATTAAGTATTATAATTTAAATACTCGTACGGATCAGAAGTAATTTTTTTCAGTTCAATAAGGTATTTTCGAGACTAAGTTTCAAACAATTTTAAACGTGTGCCCGAAACCGTCAGGGATATATAATAATTACGTTTTAGTAACACGAAAAGGTGTTTTCCGAATTTCGCAAAAAACAAAACATACATATTCCTCAATGAATGTACGCGCGTGCGTACGGCGTATAAACTCGGAGCGTTTTCGGCCGATTACTGTGTGTGTATACATTGACGGTTGTTCAAGTCGAGTTTCGGGCACCGGCGACGGACAATACGCGAGCGTTTCTGAACGGTTTTCCACGGTCGCGCGCCTTCGTCGCGCGCGCTTAATGTACTGTGAATCCGGTTGAAACGACGCGCGTTTCGTCACCCTCGTTTCGTCGCGGGCGAGCTCGTGTGCGCGGTCCGACGTCCACGTCCAAAAGCAATTGCGTTTTGTTCGATCCCTCGCGCGATTCCGCCGCGCACCCTTTCCCGCTCCTTCACCCTCCACCATCCAACCCCCCCTCCCCACCCATCCAGTCCTCTCGCAAAAAACACTTACCCTTTCTAACTGCTTCGATCGGCTTTCGGCCGAAATATCGACTCGATTACGAGATGAAATTCATAAAACCCACCGGATGATATATGCGTGTGCTTACCCGCGAGTCCGCGTCGAAGGACCACTGACGGAGTGTTTCACGTCATCACGATAATAATAATAATAATAATAATAATAATCGCCGTCGAGACTATAACTCTGTACGTATTTACATCGGAATGTCACATCGGAGCAGAGAGAGTGAAAGAGATATTGCGCCGTCGTGACGAATAGTAGAGGGACGGACGCAATGCAATTGAAAATGTTCGTACGCGTTGTTTACGCGCCCGTTCCGATATGACTACATATATATATATATATATATTAACGTTCACGCGTCGCCGAAACGACTCGGACACAACCCAAAACTGCTATTCGCGTATAATAATTAATACCAGCCGAAACGGGCCCCAGTCAAAGTTTCCTACTAGCAGACTCGTTCGAACGCCGAGAAAAGGCCTGTGGGAAAGTCCATTATGATATATATCTATATGTTAAGGTTAATTCACAAACTGATAAGGTTAGATTTTAGTCATATTCACAAATATGACTAAAAGACATATTTAAAATTAATTTTAATCTGTCTTGGGGGGGTAATTTAAGTAGGTAATGCTATATTCTCATCAAAACAAATTTACGTATCGTCGGGGAAATTTTATTCAGATAAAAATTGCCTCTTACATAACATTGTTTGGACGAGTAGTTTAGATTTAACGATCGTGTTTTTGCAAAAACAAAACAATATACGCGTCTGACTGAACGGACATTTGTCTATTCGTCGCTGAAAATAATGAATGTCATTTGTTCCGTACGCGTTCCTAAAATATTCATATAAATTAAAAGATATGGTTAGCGTTATATTTTTGGTGTCAGCGGGTGGCGAGTAGCAAGACGCGCACACGTCTACGAGATAGGTAATCGCGCGGCACAGTCGCGTGGTCGGTACGATACGTAGCGCGTGTACCCGAAATTGGAACTCCGGAGAAGCAATACATTTTGCTACAAAAAAACAACATGACGTCAAACATTGCGCACAGAGAAGCTCTGAGCCACTAATAAATTTAAATACGTCTATCACAGATAGCAACAGACATTACAAAATGCAAAAGACTATATGTACACGTTAAAAAAAAATCAACAACGAAAATTGAAACAATACGATTTTTGAATTAAAATACTCGATTTAAGAGAGTGATGTGATAACAATGTGTATATTGATTTTTAACTGATACGCTCATAGTCGCAAACTGAATTTCACGCGAGGGCGCAACTAGTAGTGATATTATAAAACAGGTTGGTGTTGAATCGTTTTTTAAATGTTTTATTTAGGACGAAGCAATGGCCGCTAACGGAACACTAACGACCACGTCACACCCGCCGTTACCTGTAGGAAGTACGCCGATTCACGAGCGGCCGGTAAGCGACCATAAAAAAATGTACACATCTACAAACGCGAAAAGCACGTTACCGGAATTATACGTGTAACATTGCGTAGCGTGGTAATAACGGCTTGTAATTTGTCCGGAAACAGATCAACTGGTCTCTCGGGTCGTTCGTCGCCATCGAGATGTCGTTCTTTTGCGGATATCTGATCACCCAAGTACCCGGCGGTTTTCTGGCCTCCATGTACCCGGCCAACAGGTGAGTCTGACGTCGCGGTATCAAACACCGTCCATTATATTTGTGTTTTTGAATGCAATGTGTTAGAATACAATGTGTTAGAAACATCATCGCGACTTTTCATAGACATCATAAAGCCTAGGCCGAAATTAAACGTGACGAAAGTGAACATTTTTCAACGGTTATTGAATATTGTTTTGGATCCGCGGCGTGTAGCTGTAGCAGAATTGTCTAATCGGAGCGCCGTGTGACCGTTGAACGAGCCACAGTTAATAATCCAGCTATATTGTACATAAAGAAAAACCACATCTTAATCAAATTATGGTGAACGAAATCTTTAGGACAAAATTTTTTTTTTCATTCGAAACGAGTTTAGGAAAGTAGGTTTTTCCGTCATGTGAGGAGCCGACGTAATTGGTCGTTTTCTGACCGAAAAATAAAAATCTGAAATCAAAATCGTTTGTATTACATTAACTTTCCAGCACAGTAATATAATTTTCTACATCTTATGGTTTTCTTCTAAACGATAATTTTTTCAACATATTTCATTCGAACACACTGTATATTTTCTACGTTGAATAATCGCATAACGGATAACATATAAATAATATTTCAGAGTATTCGGGATCGCCATTGCCATGTCGTCGTTTCTCAATCTGTTAGTGCCTTCGGCGACGGAGCTCGAGAAATCGTCGTACGTGATTATCATCAGAATGTGCCAAGGACTGGTCGAGGTAATACGAAAAAAGATAGATAACACGCCGAAAATGTCTCTTAAATTTTTTCAATAATATTTTATCGTACGCATTCAGAATATTTTCGCAGTAGAATATATATATATTTAAGAAACGAAAAATATACATTGAAAAAATCGTATTCATCTATTTGTACGTACAAACGATGAATGAATTAAATGAAAAAAACATATTCAAATACATAAATAGTTGTTTAAATCGCAATAAATTTTGGTTAGTGGCAAGGCGACTCCGAAATCACGCCACTGCGAAAATCGATGTCGGACACTCGTCTCTTACGCTCACGTCGAAAACAATTTATAATTTACTCAAAAAAGATATGTTTCTATTCGTTATTCGTTCCGTTGAGGGACGTCGTCGTTTTTACATTACGAGAGAGATACGTTCGAGTTCGCCGACAACAAATAACGGTTCGCGCGTGCTGCCGGAAACGGTGTTTTATTCCGATCGGAAATCCGTAAAGCATGCCGCGCGTCTTTTGCTCGTACTTTTGGTCTTGCGGACATTTGAAGGGCCTCGCGATATATATATATGCCGTTTTTGATGATAGGGCGTCACGTATCCGGCCTGTCACGGTATCTGGAGACACTGGGCGCCGCCGCTGGAGAGGTCGCGACTGGCCACCATAGCCCTGTGCGGTTCGTACGCGGGCGTGGTGGTCGGCATGCCGTTGTCCGGTTCGCTGATCGACTGGTTCAGCTGGGAGGCGCCGTTCTACGTATACGGTAAATGCGCACGGCGAGTCTGGTGCGGACGTGCTGGTGGATCGGTGTCTAAGGCGTATCGCGGCCAGCGTCCCGGGAACGTTTCCGGAAACGGGATCGTCGACGAAACGTCGCGTTTTGTCCGTCCGGAAATTGCCGTTTATCAGCCGCACGACGCGCAGCTGCGTTTTACCATGTCACGCCGAGTCCGTAGGATTGCCGATCGCGTGAAATCGACGACGGTTCTTTTTGAACATATTTTTTTTTAAAAAAAGGAAACAACTGGGAACGGTCGAATACCGGTTTACTACGCGTTGTCGTACGTGAAATAAACGAGGATTATATACGTGAAAAAGAAAACAAATACAAATTGTATTTTTTATTCATTTGCATACCAAAATCAGGAAACGTTTTCCTAAGTCAACGCGTATTTGTTTCATAGATTAATTCAATTTTCAGTCATTATTTTGACATTTGAATTATTCATTGCCATTATAGTAATCAACAAACCAAGTCTTGCCCGCACGTCTGCACGTTGGCCTGTGTAGATCCAACAAATCCAAATAAATTGTACCGATTTAGATTTTGGTCGACAGGATTGTATTCGCGGCAACGCTCCGGAATTAACATAACGTCACGTTTTTCGATTGTATTTCGCAGGGGTGATGGGGCTGATATGGTACGTGTTCTGGTTGTGGTTGTGCTTCGAAAAGCCGAGCCTCCATCCGACCATTTCGGCCAGAGAACTGAACTACATCGAATCGTCGCTGGGAGCCGTGAAACAGTCGGCCGCACCCACAATCATCAACACGCCCTGGAAAGAGTTCTTCACCTCCATGCCCGTATACGCGATCATTGTGGCCAACTTCTGTCGGTCGTGGAACTTCTATCTGCTCGTACTGTTTCAGGCGTCGTACCTTCACTCGTTCAACTTCGAAGTGTCTGCGGTCAGTATAATGCGGACTTGTGCTTACGGACGTTAGGACGAATCTCACCTTCTCGTCCACATACGAATTGCAATGCGTTTGGACATTTTCTGTTTCCTTGTTGAATTTCCCTGCGGACTACATCAATGAATTGTCTACTAGACGTATTTTTGAACGAAATCATTATTACACACCTGTTGTGTACTGTTATAACTATTATTATTAAAATAGAAACATAAAGCAATATCGAAATAAATATTTATTTTTGAAGAGTTGGCATTTTTAATGAATCACTGGTGTACTACGCAGTTACCTGGTCCTTTTGTGCATTTAGCTGTGTATCGTAGTTCATTTTGTCAAATTAGCCTATTTCTGCCAGACAGTATTTTATGAACGGCTATGAGATGCACTCAAAAACAATTTTTTTCTTTAGAATCGGGTTATATATAAGTGTTCAAACTAAAACAACACGGTTTGAAAACTGTGTAGCGTGATTTGTTGTCCACCAAATAAACCAAATGCGGACGTAACGTTTTACCAAGTCGTTCAAACGATCATGTTCCGTTGACCGAGATCTATTTTTTCATCAAGTTCGTGTAGTCCGAAAAATGCTTATTCACACCCGTAATCGTAAATAGTTATGTAACATTTTGTCGTATAGATTCATACACCGTGTCCACTAAAAATATTTCATTTAATACCCGATCACCGTTGATTTTATTTTTTTATTTTTTTAAATTCTTATTCGGCTCAATATAATAATAATGTTTGTATTTTTTTTTTTTTTTTGTACAGACCGGTTACATCGGCGCTCTGCCTCACTTGTTGATGACCATAGTGGTTCCTCTCGGCGGTATCCTGGCCGATCACTTGCGCAAAAACGGCATACTTTCCACGACGAACGTGAGGAAAATTTTTAACTGTGGCGGTTTCGGTATGGAAGCGACGTTTTTTCTCGTGTTGGCCAACGCTCATACGCCACTCACGGCCACGATTGCGTTAACTTGCGGCGTAGCGTTCAGCGGATTTGCCATTTCCGGTGTGTATAGAATGAGTGATTTAGTCGGTTGGTTCGAGTGTGTTAATAATCTTGAAATAATAATACAACTCGACAACGACAACCGGTCAAGTGTTTTACTATTGTTTTCATCATTGTTTCAATAACGCTCGCATACAGTACAGTTTATCCATTTATTTAAACGAACTTTAACATCAATCCTAGATAAACGGTCGAATATTAAATGTGTTCGTGAATATATATATATATATAGTAAGACACTTATACGCGTAGTAGGCCGTTAAAAAAGAAGTAACTTCATAACAGCAACACGTTATCGTACGGCGTACACGTTTTTGTGGCTTTGAGGACAACTGATCTCGCGTTTTAGGATTCAACGTGAACCATTTGGACATCGCACCGAGATACGCCAGTATACTGATGGGCATCTCGAATGGGATCGGAACGATTGCCGGCCTCCTTTGTCCGGTCGCGATCAACATCATCATCAGCCATAAGGTTCGTTACAAACGAAACGATTTCGCGTTCGCGTCACGGCCAAACATAACAATCGGAAACGTAATCATCGTTTGTGCGTTACGTGTTGTGTAGACGAGGCAGAGCTGGAGCGAGGTTTTCATACTGGCGGCCATCATACATTACATTGGAGTGGTGTTCTATGGGATATTCGCCTCGGGAGAGTTGCAGCCGTGGGCCGAGCCCAAAGTCGAAGAGGATCAACAGATGGACGAGGTCGGCAGACGTTTTGTGTTTTTCGATTTTTCGTTTTTCGTACTTCCAATGCTACGGGTTTTCGTGACGTCGCCTTAACAGTAGTACGTTCGTTACATTCGCGGGGAGAATAAAACGGAAAACGTCTTTCCTTACTACCGTCGCGTAGATTCGCATCACCGTGTATAAAAAAAAAAAAAAACGGTTTGTTACAGAATCCTAAGTGTTATGAACGAAGGCGCAAAAAAAAACAAAAACGATTAAAATCATTTCGAGTTAAACGCGAAACGACATTAATTTCAATCGAAAACCGGAGTCGAACGCGAACTTTAAAAAAGCCTTCTTCTTTCCAAAAAACAATTTTTCATTTTTTTTATCGCGTTCGACGGAAGTGCGACGGACCCGGACGGAAGGGCGCGTGTGTTGGAAGTACGCGAAAACCGGAAAACCCCGGACAATGAAAACGATACGAATAACAAAATAAGAGAATAACGGTCGACAGGTGGGCGCGGAGAAGAGACAGAGGCTCCCGTCATACGGATCGGTGGAACGACGGCCGGTCAAGGGGTTCGTGAACGCGGGTCTGAACGCGGGCGACGGCGACGGGGTGGACGCCGAACCCGCGCCGGCCACCGCCAACCCGACGAATCCGTTCCTGGCCACCAGACCCGCCGCGACCAACCCGTTCGCCGCGTCGTCCCAGTGAAGCGCACGCCTACGCGCCGTCAGTTCCGTTATCGTTTGCATTGGCGACGACCGACCGACACGCACACACGAGCAATAATGTTATTCACGTGCATTTAGTCTCCATGTTTTCTCTCGTATTCACGACCCGTAGGCAATTGCATAACATTATCACGCACAGTCGTAATCACAGTATTTGATGTCGTCTCAACCCAACAGATTTCCATGGCATTCAATTAGGGCCCGGATTTTCGTGCAAATGCATATCCTTCAAAACAATTCGCCTAGAACAGTTTTGATCAAAATTTTCGACGTTTCGTAACGCGTACATTCTATGGTTGATTCTTGTTGTTGCATATTTGAATGGAAATGCCCATTGATTGCATATTTCTGGATAGTATTCTACAATATTCATTGAAATAGCAGTCTACGTCTGTACAAACACCTACAGTTAAACATAAACCCATTAGGCCGTTAGATTTTCGAGTCCTCAGCTTATATATACACGCGTTTACAAAGAAGAAATAACTAATTTAAAGAATATGTATTCCAATTTGAGTTTACCTCCGGAACCGATATTAACTCGTTGGGGTACATGGCCGAATAAATCAATTTATCACGGGTAAGCTCATCATGGTTTCGATGAGATAAACGGTGTAATTCAACAATTTCGACTAAAACTAAAAATTACGAATACCTAACCTACTTTTCAAACACGGTGTTATAAAAATAATGCGATTTTGTTAATAAATCTTTTTACGCATTTATTTAAATTGTCTTCTTTGTCTATTATATCTCTACCATAAGTCGTATACTGTTCACAAAATTTGTTTTGCATATTTATGCTATGAGTGTACACATTCTAATAGATTGTTTTTGCATACAAATCCGGGCCCTAGTCTTTATAAATCTGTCATCGTTAGTAAACATATTTAATGTACGCTCGCACACTGCTAGAACCTAGAACACGAATTTCACGTATGTTTCTAGAATATTTTTAATGTTAGTATTTATTCGTTAGATATATTGCGTACATATTATATATATTATAATTATATAATTAATTACTACATTGGATTCGCTGTCAATTTTACATTTTACACACACATATATATATTTTAGGACATACATAAATGTAATCTTACGGATAATAGTAACTAACATTACCGTATGTAGTTTATAGGTAGGTACGATACGTATAGAAGGCGTTTTTTTTTGATTATTATTATTATCGTATTGTTCTTTCGTGATTATAGGTTAGGTGTACGCGTTTCGTATACGCATCTCGCGAAACCGACTGCTTACATTGATGATCTGGTACTGTTACGTCTTCGACTCGACGGTGTTTTGACCATTTAGGATATCCGCGAACTGGGGTTTTTAAGTTTCGAGAAACAACACTGCCTTTGCGATTCTGTACAAATATTCGGACGTATCTGAACAATTTAAAAAAAAAAAAAAAATCCCTCTAAATAAAATAGATTTTCAGTCATTCATTCTTATTGTTTCTTCGAGTACGTTTTTAATGTTTTGGGCTATTGAGTAACGTATCCGAAAAACGAACCACGCATACTCGAAAAAAACAAATTTAACAACACGTAAATTATAATATATGAATACACACCATCGATCTATACATGGATCTCGTATGACGTTCTATTATATACTGTAATCGCAATGCGTAGTACTGGGAAGAGGGCCATTTGTGTTCGTAACTAGGCGGCCGAAAACGATAGGTCATCACGAATCCGTTTGTTTGGTTACGGCAACATATCCGACATTCCGTCGCGAATTCTCCCCTAAGTAAAAAAAAAAAAATGTCGCTGACGGCGATAAGAATTTCGATAACGTTTTCATTACGTACCATCGATACGAACGTCGAATAACATACGCACGGTAACCCTCCCCCAACAGACACCTATATTAATACTAATCTAAAAATAATGAACTCGTTTGAATATCGAACGATAAGTTAAAGTTACAATAACTGACGACGATTGCGACGAAAATATCAATGTCATGAATGTTTCGTATGTTTTGTTATTTGTAGTTCCACGGAACGGGACGAGTGTGTTATTGCGTAAAAATTTGCGAAAAAATTGAAGTCGTTTCATTTCATCAATTCCGTGGAGTTTATAAATGTGTCGACACGTTCATTGCTAACATTGAATTGTTTAACAGTTACGGACGTAACCTAATTAAACGGTTTGGACGACGAGATTTTTCAAAAAATTATACCTTCGAATCGGCTGTCTTTTTAATTTTGATTCGAATATAATCAAATAAAAAAATATGTTCATTATGGCACAGAAGTATTAAACAAATGGTAAAAAAAGACACACTTCAAATAGAACAAACGTCAATTGTCAGTTGTCGGCCTGTACGTATTGTTGTCACCGCGTGTCAATGAATTTCCGGGATTTCAGTGTGCAGTCGGTGACGAACGCGTGTTATAAACGTTTTTTTTTAGACGTTTTAGGTTATGATATATATATATATATATATAGGATTTTACTTTTTTCTTTTTTTTTTCGAAACGTAATATAATACGTTTACATGGACTATAATAATCGATGGCGCACTTGCGTCCGTCATTTTCGTGTAACGTATTATTTAATGGAAGCCTTTTCAAAATTCGTCCTACTGTGATACCATATACAATATACACAACGGCGAGCCATTGGCCGACGGTGCCGGGCGAGCGAGATTTTTGTGTTGTTTTATTCATTAAAAGGAAAATCTGAATTCATTGTAATCGTCCGATAACGTTGTGATGTTATCGTTTAAAAATTAATAATAACAATCGAAAAACATTTTTAAACGCGTCGTCGGTACGGTTTCACGTTTTCAATTCGTGTTGATTAGTTTAGGCCGTATTAGTCCATACCGATTAATACGTTATAATATATATATATATATCGATCTGTAATAATTATTTTTTAAAGCGATAAAATATTTTTAAGAAGTTTTTTCCAAATAAATTGTCAATTAAAACATGTTTAAAATACGATTTTTTGCTCTATTCGTGAAATCGCTTATTTTTTTCAATACAATATGATAACCCTTTTAGAGAGCGTATTGCGTAAGGCCGGGCAAATTAATCGATTTTCTCAACTCGTTAATTTAAATTAATAAAACAAATATTTATAATGTAACGCGGTATTTTTTTTTTTTTTTTTTGGATTTATAGTTGAAAATTAACTTTGAGAATAAAGTAACTGGATGAAAAGTTAACATTTTGTAATTATAAATAATCGAATAAATTACTTAAATAGTCATGACTTTTCATGTAATCTTTACTACAAACATCGAAAGACCTACTAAGGCTGCTATTCAAAAGTATAATAATTAAGATAAAAAATATAAATAACATACATAAGTTCTCAATGACATACTTATTTTAAATATCTTTGAATAATGTTTATATGAAGTTTACACGTCGAGTTTTAAAAATAGTCATTTATTTAGTTGAAAATAGTTTTAGAAAAAAAATAACCTAACGTGATAAATATCTTTGTCAATATACCAAATTGATATTTTAATTAAATTTCGACTTTTAGTAGCCGGTTAATGTCCAGAGGTACGCACAAAATGAATACAAAACCGGCGTTTTTCATAGGTACCCGAATAACCCAATACACTCCGCGTCTTTGAAAAACGACAATTCGACGTCATCCGAATGAAGTCGGATAATACTTTTTTCTCCCTGTTTTCTCGTAAAGCATACGATTCGTGCCCACATTCTTATTGGATATAATCGGGCCGGTGTTTTTCGATTTTCCGCTATGACGTGCAATATGCACGTGGAAGTTTACTTTTGGAATTCTCGTCCGGGCGAGTAATCAACCCGTACGTTTAGTAGAGTCGCCGTTTCCCTCATGACCGTCTTTACATACGACGAAATAAAATGAGAATACAAATTGGACTGGATTAAACGTTCGATTTGAATGTTCCTATTCAATAACTGACGTCCCCTGGAAAAACAATATTGTTTACAAATAATAATAATAATAATAATAATAATAAAAAAATAAACGCTCGAGAAATTTTCCGCTAATTCCGTAATATATTATCGTTTTCCGATCCAATTTGAAAACGTGATGCGTTCGAAATGCTTACTTGGCGTTTCAAAAATATTCTTAAAACGTATTAATAGAAATATTTTACGCGTTGTAAAAGACAGCGAAAAAATATCAACACGTTTCTCTCAAAACGACTTGTTTTTCAAACGTCCATTAAAAGCAATCTTTCGATATTGTCCCACCATTAATGTTATTATTTTGTAAATTTCACGAAAAAACACGTTAAACGATCTACTTAATATATGCTTATTTTAAGTAATCGAGTTAAATTTATAATAATGTATTACGTGTATAGTTTAAGTGTAAAACGGTTAAGACTTTAATGATAATATTACTGTGTAAGTACGATTAAGACGTGAGATGACTCCACGTTGCGGACGTAGTCATCTCAAGGCTGAAACGACAATAAATTAGGATTAAGTGTATTAGGTTTAAGACCGTAGATTTTTTTTTTTTTTTTTAAATTTTTTCCCCCTGTAGGCAAAAAGAAAATTATCGTTGATTTTTCGTTTGTTTACTAGTTGATGATGATGATCATTGTTGTTGTTGTTGTTGTTGTTAATGTTGTTGTTGGTGGGGTTTTCCGTTTTAACGCTTTTTGGTTTCGAGTTTATGCCAGTAATTACAATATCGCGTTTGGTTTGATTATATTTTTCTTAACAACAAATTCAGGACACAACGATTTGCCTTTAAACGCTGACAATAATAGTAATAAAAATAATTTACACGTGTATTGATTAATAAGACGTTTAAGACGATACGGACGAATTTAATTAGCACTCGTTATGTACGTGTACGTCACCGCGATTTCTGCGCAAAACCAAAATGGTAAAACATAAAAAAACAAAAAAAATTTCGAAAAACAAACGCACTAACAATATAATAATTTCTTCGCACACGCTCGTGGCACTAGTTACTCGAAAAGCACATATGTAATATCGAACATACAATGTAACTTGTATTATTAAAAACGTGTTATGTGTAATAATAGATCGTTGTTGTTATTGTTTTTTTTTTTTTTCTTTAATTTAAGTGATGTACATAATATTATGGTAGTCTTTCAAAAACAATGTTTCAAGTGTTAACTACATTCAATTTAAAATTAACAATGATTAGCCCTAAGTATTAGCGTTTAAGTAATATTATTGTTATTTGTGTCAGTGGCGTAGATTTTAATGTATTTTAATATATTCAAATACATTTCATATAAAATTGTAAATAAAAATAAGATTGTTTTTCTTAATATACGATTTATGATTTTGACCTTAAAATAATAAAACGTACAATCTGTTTTTGGTAGTATTTTCGAGCGAAGTGTCCACGGAATATGGAACATTTACAGATTCTTAAAGCAAATCCGCTAAAATTGTCGTGTACAAACTAAATGAACAGTTATTGTTTCCTATAAAAATTGAAAACGTCGATAACTTGAAATCGTAAATATTTGTGACACCAGAGATTTAGCAAAAAAATTTAAAATTATAAAATTTACGCCACTGATTAATATTATAATTATTATTATTATGGTAAGTTTTCAATGTCGCGTAATATTTGTTTATTTGACTTGAAATGGACTTATAGCGTATGTATGTATATTTTCCCTGTTCGTATTGCGCGGATAAGACGCGGTTATTTAATTATGTAGAACAACGTCGTGGTATATGAAATCATAGATTTTTTTGTCTGTAAATTTGAAATTTCGAGTGCTTAGTGGAATTTTTATGCGTATATATATACATAAATTACTTTAGTTGAGATTTTCGAAAGTTTTTGGCCGAAATAGTCATGTGAAAACGATTTTTGTCCGCTTATAAAATATATACTCGATTTTCTATTCGTAATCACACTTTCGCGGTGTAAAGACTTTGAAAATCACAAAAATATCTTTTACCTCGTTTTCAACAGTAACCACCCCGAACATTAAACCCTATACGTATTATATCGTAACGAGTATTTACCACGAAAACACAGTACACGTCGCGTTCTCGCGGACAAATGAGATGGGCCGGAAAATATTCTCAATAATTAATTATTATTAATAATAATGATATTATTTATCGGTTATCGTACTTTCAAGTGTTTTCGCCGTCTAACGTTGTGCTTGCGTAATACTTATCTAAAATACTCTACCAAATTTTAGACAAATTTTTCTTGACGTAATTTTAAATGTAATTTAGTGATTAAACTCCCCACTCCAAAAAAAAAAAATATATATACATTATTGTTCTGAAAGTATTACCGTTTGTCCTTCGACTTAAGATAATGATTAATACATTGTTGTTATTCTATGTTCTATCGGAAAAAAGAAAAATACGTTTACGCACACGAGATAAAACCGCGATACTACAAATACTAATAAATATTGTACCATTCGAAATCGCGTGTTGTCATAACAAATATATATATATAATTCGATCGACTTCAATGTAACACGTGTTTCCAGTATTTGTGATGTGAACACTAACGTCCGCGCGATTATAAACGATAATGATCGTGTGATAGCAATGTCGGTGGTCGTCTTGTAACGTTCGAACATTATTTTGATCAAATATAAAACGATATTAAACGATTTTTCGATCGGTTGGTTCACAAAAAAAAAAAGATTCGGTTGTTTATTTTTTTCTCCAACGACTTCTAAACACGTTTTTGACGTTACCGAATGGAAAGAAAAAAAATGGCGAACACCCATTTAAAAAGCTAGACGGGAAAATCGTTCCAATACTTGTGCGCGGTAACAACGTTTTATTGAAGAAAGACGTGCGCACACATGCGATTTCACGCGCATCGGCAAACGGGGACCGGCCCTGTTAAACGGGCGTGGTCGTCCGGCACGAGGTTCGCCGAGATCAGAACAACAGGTATTCGGCCAGCGAGCGTCGACGTCTCTTGGGCGTGCGACGCCAACAGCGGCTGGACACGAACCAACAGCACAGGGCCGCGGACGCCACGAACAGCGTGAAGACGATTGTGGCCGCCGGCGGTGACGACGCGTACCCGGACACCGTTTTGGCGGGCGGGACCGCGTCCGCCGGCACCGCGACGTCGACGTCGACGGTCATCTGTAACACGACCACGGTAAACGTGTTTCACGGTACGAGCGTGCACGTGACGGTCAGATTGATTTAGTCACGAAGCTGATTTTTCGACACGAACTTTGATCGTTGAAAGTCATAATTTGACGATATGAGTTTAACGAATGATTTTGTTATCTATTTTTTTTGGCCAATTCGTTCAATGCGTTCGAACGCATTTCCTGCTTCCATTTTTTATTATTTAGCCGACGGCGTACCGTTAAAACGAATATACGATAACGAATAGGTCGTATACCCTCTTCGCCCCCACTCACCACCGCGAGACTGCGCGAAATCTTAAGTAAAAACCTTCATGGAATGGTCGAATAAGACTTAAACGAATGACGGGCCAGCTCAACAAAGCATTACTCGCACCTCGTTTTTCGAGACGACCTCGCCGTTTGTATTCCGGCCGCGGTATTCCGGTATCCTCGCACGGCACCTGTTCGCCGACCGCAAAAAACGGGACGTCGTTTTCGACGCCGCGCCACATCCGCCCGGTTCGCCGTCCAGCGTGGGAAATCGTGGCGACGACATCGAGCTCCATGAGGCTCTTTGTCGTGGCCCGGCGCCGACGCTCGCCGGAGCAGCACCAGAGACGGACGACAGTCTCATCGTCGCGCTTTTGCGGCGGATCGGCCAACCGGTAGTATCGGATGGCCGCTTGTGACAGGACGTCGCGTCGCATTCGCTGTCCAGAGCAGAAAACCGTGGCGACGACATCGAGCTCCATGAGGCTCTTTGTCGTGGCCCGGCGCCGACGCTCGCCGGAGCAGCACCAGAGACGGACGACAGTCTCATCGTCGCGCTTTTGCGGCGGATCGGCCAACCGGTAGTATCGGATGGCCGCTTGTGACAGGACGTCGCGTCGCATTCGCTGTCCAGAGCAGTAAACCGTGGCGATGACATCGAGCTCCATGAGGCTCTTTGTCGTGGCCCGGCGCCGACGCTCGCCGGAGCAGCACCAGAGACGGACGACAGTCTCATCGTCGCGCTTTTGCGGCGGATCGGCCAACCGGTAGTATCGGATGGCCGCTTGTGACAGGACGTCGTAGTCGTCGTCATCGGTGGCGTCCGGTTGAAAATCGGCTGACGTGCGATGCTGTCCACCGCGATCGGAACATCCCGAACGACCGGCGACAACTGTTTCAACACGAACGTCGACACGTTCGCGGGCAACAGCGCCGCCACCGTACAGAGGACGCGGCACGCGAAGGCCACGAATCCGGTTGAGCGCGTTCTTCTAGTCGTCGTCGTCATCGCGTTTCTTTACCGTACCGATATCGAGCGCGTGCGTTACAACACTGAACACGATTGCGTGCCGGGCTACGAACAAAACATCAACAACGCGAGACCGTCGTTACGGGCAACGTGCGTGGCCGAAAACAGAGCAAACGCGTTCCGACTGGACTGCATCCGTACGTCGATTGTGTGCCGTGTTCAACACCGTACCGGCGCGATGTTGCTCCAGGGTCTCGAACCACCGATGGTCACGGTCAGACAACAGAGCATGTGAAGCACAAATAATTATTTTGTCCAATGCATTTGAGTAAATACTCAATTACATTAAAAAAATGATTTGAAATAAGTTTTTAAATTCTTAAAATAAATATCACGTATAATTTTGTTTATAAAATAAAAAAACACTGCCGTGCGTAACCGTCATTATACCACTCTGGTCTTACGGCATTGAAACACGGGATCCGGAACGAGCTCCCTGGTATATAAACAATCCAAGCTCTACACAACGATTTACAAATAATAACTGCAAACGGACCTGCATCTCGGGCTTTTTCATACTAAACTTTCCACCGAGTACTGTACCCGTTAATTCAAAACCATCTCTTCTAATCGTGACTTACTCTTTTGAAAAATAAATGAATAAATAAATAAATACAAAATTGTGTTTCTTTTAATAAGCTTTTTATTTTTGAATATAGTCAATAGTTACATGGAGCGAGATCTGGCGAAAAGGGGAGATTATGTAACACTAGCGTTCGATTTTTGACCAGAAACATCTTAACAATCAAGGCATTACGAATCGGCGTATTTTCTTTTTGGAAACCCCAAGAGTCGTTTTTTCTCAATTCAGGCAGCTTTCTTTTTAACTCGTTCTCCAAGCGTTGTCAAAACTTGTAGATAACAATGTTGATTAGCAGCCTGCCCTTGAGGTACTCATTCAGTCATAATATTTGCATTAGGTAACTTTTTTACCATTTTATATACATAATATAAAATCATCACACCAGATTTAACAACACGAATCCGATTGTTACACTTTTCGCAGTCATAAACATTTACTTTCGAGGGAGTGCTCAGCGACATTTACTTATTCATTCATAATGAAATCAATTAAAGTGCTGACAAATTGTTGTCGGTAAGAATTGTATTTACGATTAATTTATATTCAAATAACAATGTAGTGTTTTAGTTGTAACTGTTTTACATTCGTTAAATAGAGAACGTAATATATGATCTATTGTTTTTTTAGGATAACTAAACGGAATCCTGGATGCTCCGCCGGACCATGGCCTTTCTTAAGGTAATGCATATTCAAGCGTTCTATTACGTTAAATTTTATGTTTTAAGGAATACAAATTGTTTTATACCTTTCCGCATTTCAAATTAAAGTGTAAAAATTAGTACATGACATATTTAAATCTAAGAGTTTTAATTTTTAATAATTTTTGTTTTGCCTTTGAGTGCTTTTTTATTACAGTAATGAAATTGTCTCAAACTAGTTTCAAATCAGTACCTTATTTGACAGATTTCCGGTATAACCAGCAGTTGCCTAAAACCAAATCCAAAACTACCTTTCACAAAATCGATAGAAAAATTTTGATTTACCTGTATTGGACAAAATAATTATTGTACTTAAGTAATCAACGTGTTACGCAAAACATAATATTTTAATAGTATTTATTAATTCATCAAATATAATTGAACATAAAGTCTGTATATTTATTTTAATTTAAATATTAAAAATGTTGATTACATTCATATCCTATAAAATTTACTTCTTAAACACCGGATGTCATTGCCTAAGTAAATTAAATATTTCTAAATCTGTAGGATCGAAAACTACATTATTTGCAGGAAATCCAACATTCTCTATATATTTACCGCTTTCATTGCCGGGCGGAGAATAAAGAACAACAACATTAAGTATATTTCCATTAAACTCTATATCGACAGCAATTGATGTTGTGCTCTTCCAGACGATTTGTGTGAATTCATCTGCAAAATAAAATTATTATATAACAACATAATATTTCTTAAATTTTAATTGAAATTAAAAACCACTTTTCATTATAAAACTAATTTTCTCCATAAAATGAAATTATAGAGTTCATATGTAATGGAATGCGTGCCAGAGCTCTTTTGAAAATGATAGAGAAATCTATTTAAAGATATTTAAAAAATTTGATTTATTCTTACAGTAAGCTGACTTAAATAAAATCATTTTTCAAGGTATATCACAATATCTATACGATGATAACAAGAATTATATGTTAAGAGATAATATACAAATTCGTATAAAACACATAAATTAGAAAAGTGGTGTAAACATGATATGTGAATGTATGATCGAATCGTCTTTACATTTATATCATCATTTTTGTATATTAAAATTAACATATATAGTAACAGCTTTTTATAATAAATTTAAGATTCAACCGATACACATTGACAACAAATAAAACATCGTGTTTTTTATAGGGAAAATACGCTGATCGATTTAAAAAAATAGTAGATGCTTGTTTCTATATAACATAATAACTACATAAATATTATTTTGAACATCATGTCTTTAGTTTAAAATATACCTGCAGTGGTAGTTGTTGGTTCTGTATAGAAATCGTAGTATTTTGATGTATTGTACCAATCTTCAACTATTTTAACAGCGAAAGGAAAGGATAGTGTATGTGAATCATTGAACAAAAACGAACTTTTGTTCAATCCATTAATATTGCTAGTTTCTTCATACGCTAATGACAACACTTGACGTCGTGCCTCATCTACCAACTGAGACAAAAAGAAGTTACGAGTGCATCATATAACTACTGGTTTCGAAATTCGGTAAATGTCGTTTATAACGCTTCTTTATCTGACACGAATATTTAAAAGTACAAATATATTTTGCAATTGAACATAGATGTTTCTCCGTACATAATTTGGTAATAAATGGATTTAAAATTATAGCACGTCAACTGACGATAAAGACTATTCTAATTAAAATTTTAAAAAATTTAATTATCTCACTTCTGGATTGAATGTCAGTGTTCCTGCACTGTGTAATTTCCGGAAGAAGTTATGTGCATTTAAAATGTAAATATAAAAATTACTCTTCTCTAGAAAAACATAATACATTGATGTACATAAACACAATAAATAAAATTTTCCTACTCGAAAACATATCTATTTCTCTAATAAATATTAATAATTATGCCCTATTCGGTTATTCCCGATTTGCTAATGATCCCGTAATTACTCACCTATACGGGTAAAATTAGGAACAGCTAATCCCTGTCCAATAACCAATATAAAATATACAAAATATTTCCTGATGGCAATCATGTTAAATCTGAAAATACATAAAGCTTTACGACTATTCAGTTCATGAGATCATGTCGTAACAAAATAAAATTCACTTTTTTTGGAACGTAAGTTGTGTCGACTATAACTACAATAAACTGCGATTAGATAGTGTAATTATCACTGACTCAAAGAACTTTGTACACGTAGAAACATCTCATTCGCTGTCTAACGTTTTTCGTTTTTTAATTTTTGTATACACACCTATATAAACAGTAATCGCCTAACAAAGTAAATATTCACGATTTTCGAAAACATAATACGCAATGTTATATTGTTCGCTACGCAGTATGTAATGATATAGTCTAGAATTTAGACTTTAGATTTTATGAAATAATTTGTTAGTTGATAGACATCTGATTGAATAATCACAATTTTTCGAAAACAACACGTCCCGTAGTATATTTTATTTTACATAATTTATTATAAGGATCTGTATATAACATGATTAGTCCCTTTTGTTCGGTCATCTAAAATCACGTGAATAAAACCATTTCAAATTTTTATTTTCAAATTCATCAAATATATTAAAAATAAATGGTACAAATATTTTCGTTTGAATAGTTCGCCTGATCCTGATCGCAGTAGCAGAACCTGCATTTTTGACGCTACGGGAAATGTTAAAATTACGCTCTATCTCCTAAAAAATTTTCATATTTTAAACATTAATGTTCTATAATATACAATAATAATATTTAACAATATATTACACGATAATAATATAATAAAATACAATATGCATCTAATTCTAAAACGAATTTCTTATTAAAACCGCTTTCCCTACGTCAGAATTTTAAGCGGTCCGGCAGACCAGTAATCACCACACTATTCATACGACATAATTATTCGTTCATTGTATTAATTATTGTTATACATAAGTCAGTTCCTACGAGTTTATGAATTTTGTCTCCTCGTTATTATATATTTAAGGACATCATCGTCTTAGTTTTTTTACTTAAAATTTTATAATTCACACCTTTCCACATGTAATACGCATTTCAATGCATAACAAGCACCTGATGTTATTTACAACATAATGTACGCTTTGAGGGCGGCATATTGATTAAATTGTTTACGCTTTACCTACACAATAACTATATGTGCAAATTAGCAATTGATTTCTGTGCCGATTTCGAGAATTTAAAAATTTTTTACAGTAAAATCATGATACTAAATACGTGTTAAAATTAAAAATGTGCAAATTAAATTTAAAAAAAAATATTCTAAAACCAAAATTATCGAATGCATTTTGTGGTCATCCGTTGTAATAAAATTATTGATTATGAGAATTATAACATAAATTGATTTGAAATTTCAAAAATGTTGTTTGAATTAAATCATTGCACCTTGTTCTTCTTCATATTATTTACTTGACCTTTAGGCACATTTGTTTCTCAAAACTTCTATTTATTAATAATTTCGAAATAATGAATAAAATTATAATAGTTATTTTATACCTATTATCCTATATTTTATCAAATTTATATCAAATTTTGATCTATGGGAATGTAATAATATTGTAACATACAATTTTGTTATGATATACAACATTCACTATTAAATACATTATTTCAATTTTAAGTCCAGCAAATTTAATCTAATTATATTAATATAAAACGTATACAATCATAATATCGGAACATATGTTTGGTGAAAATTGTAATTTTGCAATAATGCAACTATTTTTATTTGAAATAAAATTTTGTTACATTAATTATTTTCATTATTTATCTAACCGAACTATTTTTATATTAATTTACTTTTTTTTGTGTGTTTTTGAGTTGCATTTTATGGTAATTTAAAGAAGTTTATCGATACTTTTAACGAAACTTTAAATAAATCAATTGTTTATTATTAATTATGATATATAATTTATTTATCGTTTTACATAACACGGGTGTCTTTTTTGTAAGGGATCACGGACGAATTTCACTTGACTTTAAAAGACACTGTAAATCAATTATATTTAATTATAATAAACAGAACAATAAATGCTATCTAATTTCTAAATAAAAGAAAAAGATTAAGACATTACACGTTTATAATTATTATAACGATATTTTCAACCCGACAAAATGATAATATGTATGTGTGTGTGTGTGTGTATTTTTGCGTAGGAATCTACAAACTTGACGTACACAGGAGAATGGAAACCGGCAAGTGACGAATGAATAATTATGTCTATGACAATAACTCGTGTTTTATTTATTATGCGTATTAAGCGCAATATGTTTTTCTATTTTGGTTTTCATAACGCGTTATGATCTGTATTGCTCTCGATGGAATAACAATCTGCCTTATTTCTGTTCATGTTAAAGTACACATACCTCTTGATTCTATTTTTAATTTTTATTTTCTCAAAAGTTTGTTTCCATTTGGGAAGTGTTACTAAATTATTTTTAAATTATATTAATATTACGATCGTTTCAAATTATTGGATGACATTCGACTAACTGCATGTCGGTAAATTTTTTGTATCTTTAGTTCTCCGCTTTGACCTTATCTGTTGATAGACCCCCGGCAATTGTTTTCTTCTTTTTCATGCATAATCATTTTTTCAAACATTACGAAAATATATATACATATATATCCATTCCGTCTTGGACAGGGTCAATCGTACATCTTTAATTTTTTGTTCTTGATAGGTTGGAGAAACAATTCTTCTCGTCTGGTTTTTGGGTTCTCAATTGAAAAAGGCAGTATTTCGATCAAGAAAACGTTCCCCGATGTCCTGTGAAGATGACGTCCCTCGCCGTTTTTAGTAAATATTTGTTGTTTATATGGTTTTCGCTCAAGTATCCCTGCGTCGGACAAACTGTAGTTTGTGAACGATGCAAAATATTTTTGTCAAATAAGACATTGTTATCACTCTAGAACCTGCTTGAAATCGCAGGTTTCTTGTCATTGCGGTCACATATTAAAACACTATCGTTTCGATTATGGCCCAGCCTCAAATTTTCAGATTCGGCGGCATCATTGTTTTAGTTCGTTTCGTTCTGAGTCTGATTGAAGACAAGGCAGACGCTCCTAGATTTCCTGGATAAATGAACCTTAAAATTGCTTGTATAGACACAAGTTGTATCCTATATTGTATTTACTGATCAGATGAGTGCGATCAATTTAATAACGATTTTGTGTAAGACGGGATCGAAGATGACAATTACTCGGTTCTGTTTATAAACGTAAGTATCAAATAATTTATATTTATAACAAAAACGTATTTTGTGTAGTTTTAATTCATACGACCTGTTTTTAGTGTTCATAATTTTTGTAGACTCGACTGATATTCACGCATAAATTATTGCCTACAAAGGTAAATACAATATGTGTACAATAAATGATTGTATAATTCAAACATTTTATATGTTATACGATTATCTCCATATCCCTATATCCCTAGATATGTGTTTTATTTTTAATATCCCATTGTTTGTTTTTTCGTTTCTTGTAAGGCTAATCAAATTAGGAAGTATACGCCGTCTTCAATGATTTACAAAATGAAAATGCTCATTAGTCTTTATAGACTTATGGTAAGTAATATAACATAGTCAACAGTTGTCATACATTTACGATTATTATATCGTTATCCGTTATTCTTCACATTACAAACAATTTTACAAGTTTAATATATGGTTGAAAACGTGTTGACATTAATCATTATTTATATTCTTACCAATAGCATTTATAAATATATTATTTATCGATTTATGTAATATTCATTCACTTAAAATTGAAGGCCTTGGACGTAGCCTATTCAGCTCTATATCATATGGTAATCGTTTATCATTAAAAATTACACGTTGTGTGATAATATATATATATATTTATTAATAACGTAAATAGAATATTCGAAAAATTATTATTATATTTAATAATAACTATTTATTGATTTCCTTATATTACAATGGCGATTTTATATCAGACAGTATAATATATATAAAAATATGTATATATATATCTTCAATTTAGACAAAAATGTATCATGAAAATTAAATATATAATCGTAACATCGTAACAGTCTAAAGTGTTTAATTGTTTTTCATTACAAAAAACCCGGAAAACCATATTATATAACAACTCATGTGTAGAATTTCATTATTGTTTTGCATGACGTATATTAAATTTCATTTAGGAAATTGTCATTAATAAGATTTTCTATGTTCTAAATATTAATTCAGACATTTTTCTTTAACCACGAATCGATAATTCTCTTCGTCCGTGATAATATATAAAATGTATTTTCATAGACGATGTTAAAACTTGTATGCTTTCAATATGTGCGAATATCGAATAATACGACGGTCGTAGGGATTAAATTGATGATAAACATTTTAAACCCTAATTGAACTATAAAAGCCGTTGTCTTTAAACACGTAAAAATGACAACAGAAACGTTGTATCTTATCTCGAATTCAAAGAAAGCCGCAAAAATGTAGTAAATCAATTCTTGCCTGTTACATTGACGAAAAAATAGATCGTTAGCACGGTAGCTCTCAAACGTTAATTCGCAAAATTGTAATTTTTAAAAATTAACATTTGCTATGATGGCGTATTCGTATTTATACGAGTTGGGAAAATTCACGTTATGGTTTATTGCAGCCAAACTCGTATTCATCAATTAGTTATCAAATCTTCATATATGATATGGATCATGTCATGAGAATACTACGGTCAGCAATATAAAAAATTATATTATTATGAAACATTTAACGTGTAATATTAATACAATACAAATAATACGTGTAATATTTTAATACATCTTTTATGAATAAGGACATTTTTAGGGAAAGTAATTTTATGAGGCTAAAAATGTGAGGATCAGAAGAAACTAATAGAACATTTTCTAGAATAATTTTCACGAAAACGTTTAAACTATTTACTGCATGTTTCTGTTTCATATTCGAGCATTTGCGCAATAGACAGTAGAGCAGAAAAAATGACAGACGATTCATGTGACAATACCATGTGTATGTATACTTGCATATAGTACCGATGATATTCTTTTACTAACAATTTAGCAGTTTTAATCGCGTATACAGTGAATTCTTGGGCATTTATTTCTTTACCGCAAGAGATAGTTATGAAAATTGTCACACAATGTATAATAATGCATACTTTGCTTCCTGTTATTTCAGCTACCTTTGAAGGGTCATTTAAAAACCTTCTAGAAATGTTCCCATCAATGGCTGTTCCTTCACCTCCTGATCATACATAATACAATTTTAACAACGAAATGGTTTTGAAATTTTGCTTCCTCTTTCTTGTCACTTTTTAATACCTAGACCATAAGAAATGTGTAAAAGTATATAAAAATCCTAAAGCATGTATGTTATTTTCAAAACAAATTGTTGTTTGATTTATCCTCTAATATATAACTTTTTTGATTTGGTAAATTTATATTAGTGAATTGCTGAATTGGCTTTAGTTAATTAATTACAATAAGTAGCATCAAATTTTCAAAGGCATCATAAAATTAAAAAAATCTATACCCTATAGATATATTTTTAAAACCTATTTTACCTAAACAATTCTCGAACTCAAACCCCGTGATATATAATAAATAATTGTTATTTTTATTCATCTCAGTTTACCTTATATTTTGAACTTGTTAGTTATTTTTATATTACCACAATACCATATAGCTTTTTTTATTTTATCATTAAGGCAGTATATTATTGTATAATCATGAATACATTAAATCATTTCTTAGTTATTAAATATTTGATACAATAAACAAGATTTTTCGAAAACAAAACGTCCCACAATATATTTTATCTTACGTAATTTATAACAAAGATATATAATATACGACACCATTAGTTACTTTTGTTCGGTCATCTCAAATCACGTAACTAAAAACCAATTAAAATGATTATTTTGTCATTCTACAAATTTGTTATAAATAACGGTACAAATATACCATAACTTGTTATCAGAGACATTCCAAATACAGTAATTTACCATTTTTTCATGGAAAGAATTTTTTTGGAGATGCTACTTTTATTCATATCAATTATTCCATTCATTAATATAATTGTACATTACAAAAATAAATAAAAATATTCATAATTTAAGGCATCGGGATGTAGAGAATTATTCAAAAAAAGAGACAACAAAATAATAAAAGCAATAATTTATGGTTATAATTTTTCTTTCTGGTAACTTTATAATAGTAATAGCTTGTAGACGATTATCGTCGTCGTATCTGCTAGATAATATGCTGATTAACCCAATCAGTCCACTGATTGCACTTTTTGAGAATAATCGTAAATTAATATAAATATATATATTCTTTAGTAAAAATACATGTAACAACAATACCACTTTATTTACTGAACATACAAGATGATTAAATTTGTAGGTCGGTTAGTTGCCTACATTTCAATGTTGAACTAATAACATAATTTAAACTCTATAACTCGTGATCATGAATGTGCAAAGCTGAATTTCAAAAAACTTAACTTCAATTAAAACAGTAAATCGCATTATGAAAATGACGAGATCGTCGAAGGGACTAAGGTGTATGATTTATATTTCGTGATAGTTTTTTCTACGTCAGAACTTGGTAGTTGTCCGGTAGACCAACATATCCACTCTCTTCATGTAACCACACATAAAGTTGCACTACGAATGGTTATCGTTATTATTGTCTTTCAATGGTCAGTTCCTATGAGGTTATGTATTTTTCTTCGTCATTATTATACAATTAGGGAAATCAGCGACTCGTATTTTTTTCTTTAAAATTTTATTATTCACACCGTTTACATGCATAACGAATTTCAACGAACGGCAAAAACCAGATGTTATTTACAATATGCCGTAGGCCTTTAAAGCTGCGTTATGAAAAATTTTTTTACGTGTTACCTACACAACAACTATATGTGCAATTTAGCAATTTATGTCTATGCCGATATATAACAAATTAAAATTTGATAATATTTTTTTTCTAGTAAAATCATGATACTAAATATCTAAGAAAAATTATAATATACCAAATCGACTTAACAACAATAACAAATTATTTAATTAAAAACCAAAGTTTTCTTACGCTTTTTGTGTTGACCCATTGCGATGAAATGATTGATTATGATAATTTTAATAATATTAATTGATTTTAAATTTCAAAAATGTTAATTGAATTTACACGTTGCATCTTGCCCTTCTTCAGGTTATTTATTGGATGGATCAAATAATTTCATTTGTTGCTATGCATAGTACGCAAATATTTGTTGTAGTTTGTTAGGTTTGAAGTAACGTTGGTTTGAAGTAAATTGGATGATTTGGTTTGGGCTAACTCACGAACGTTATTTCTTTACAGTAATGAAATTGTACCAAATTAGTACCTTATCTGACACGTTTCGAGGTAATTCCTGTAGTTGCCTGAAACCAAATCCAAAACTACCCTATTCAAAATAGCAAAGAAAATCTCGATTTACCCTTTTTGGACAAAAATAATTAATGTAGTTGTGACCGCTAATAGACGGAAAATATAATGTGTACGAGGACGGGTGACTCTGCATTCCGATTCTACAAATTACGTTAGACGTATACGGAAAATGACATGAAGTTAACACTATAATTTCTAATTACTTATTACATAGACGAATATAAAGACAAGTATGACTATAAATATGCATATGCATAAACGGGCATATGTCCGCTGTAACCACTTCTGACAACAAGGAAATCCAAGCGTTACCGTGTCTGCTAGTTTCTCGGCGACGTAGACGAATTGTATGGTAATGCGTTTATGTGCCAAATGGCAACCGAAGACAGAGTTTCAAAGACGGGTTGGAACAAGACGTAGATCGTTGCCACAGCAACGGCGTAAAACACACGCACACGCTGCAACATCAAGCCACACAAACGGCAGCTCAACAAGGACGACGGCGGCGTCACAACACCAGAAAAGACGTCGGGTTTTAGAGATGACGAGACGGCAGGAGGGAGGCAAGTTCGCGAAGTTTCTACGCCTGCAACGCGGCCAAACGGACAATTTGCCTTTTCGTTCGGCGTGAACGTGAGGACATTTGATTACTTGACTTGCGTAAACATCCACCACCTGTTGAGATGCACAGCATCACAACAACACATTAAAATGACGGTGAGTGATCTTCAAGAATCTGCCACAATGATGAATGGAGGAGAGCTTAACAGAGTGGTTGACGTTTCGTATTTACAAAAAACTTCATATACATACAATGTCGATAGAATATTGAATACATAATTAATAAGATAAAATGAAAATACACGGTTTGAGTGAATACAAAAAAAACATTACTAACGAAACAGTAAATAAACTAGGAAATAATAATTAAAATCATTATAAATAAGAAAACAACATTAATACATCATACAATATGAACAAACATTTTTAATATAAACATAAATAAACACAAGTTTTGTAGCCATTTACTGCGATTCCGTTAGAGAGGTAACAAATTATCTATGAAACGGTAAGAATATTAATTTTAAATTAATTAAAAAAATTAAATATTTCTATATCTGAACGATTGAAAGCTACATGATTTGTAGGAATTCCAACATTCTCTCTATATTTATTGCTTTCATTGCCGGCCGGAGAATAAACAACAACAAAATGAAGTTTATTTTTATTAAACTCTATATCGACAGCAATTGATGTTGTGTTCTTCCAGACGACTTGTGTGAAATTATCTGCAATAAAAAAATTATTATATAACAACATGATATTTCTTAAATTTTAATTAAAATTAAAAACCACTTTTCATTATAAAACTAATTTTCTCAATAAAATGAAATTATAGAGTTCATATGTAATTGAATGCGTGCCAGAGCTCTTTTGAAAAGGATTGAGAAATCTATTTAAAGATATTAAAAAATTTTGATTTATTCTTACAGTAAGCCAATATAAATAAAAATCATTTTTCAAGGTAACTCACAATATCTATACGATGATAATAAGAATTGTATGTTAAGAGATAATATATAAATTCGTATGAAACACATAAATTAGAAAAGTGGTGTACACATGATATGTGAATGTATGATTGAATCGTCTTTACATTTACATCATCATTTTTTATAGTAAAATTATCAGATATAATAACAGCTTGTAATAATAAATTTATAATTCAACCGATACACATTGACAAAAATAAAAACTTCATGTTTTTTATAGGGAAAATAATTACGTTGCTCGATTGAAAATAGTAGATGCTTGTTTCTATATTTGATATGATAAATGACTTATAACTCTAAAAACATTTATTTGAACATCATGTATTCAGGTTAAAATATACCTGCATCGGAAGATGTTGGTTCTTCATAAAAATTGTAGTCTTTTGATGTAGCGTACCAATCTCCAACTGTTTTAACAGCGAAAAGAAAGGATAGTGTATGTATATCATTGAACCTAAAAGAACTTTTGTTCAATCCATTAATATTGGTAGTTCCTCCATACGCTAATGACAACACTTGACGTCGCGCCTCATCTACCAGCTGAGTCAAAAAGAAGTTACGAGTGCATCATATAACTACTAGATACGAAATTCGGTAAATGTCGTTTATAACATATCTTTTTCTGACACGAATATTTAAAAGTAGAATTATATTATGCAATTGAACATAAATGTTTCTCCGTACGTAAATTGGTAATAAATTGATTTAAAATTATAGCACGTCAACTAACGATGAAGACTATTCTAACTAAAATTTGAAAAAATTTTATATCTCACTTCTTGATTGAATGTCAGTCTTTGCGCCCCGTGTAATTTCCGATAGAAGTTATGTGCATATAAAATAGTAGAAAAAATATTATTCTTCTCTACAAAAATATAATACATTTATGTACATGATAAATAAAATTCCCCTACTCGAAAACATATCTATTTCTCTAATAAATATTAATACAGTAGAAACTCGATTAACCGTCACTCGATTTACCGTCAGTTTCTGTTATCCGTCATCGGTCACCGTCAAAAAAAAGTTAATGATGCGATCGCGATAACATCGTCGCGGTACCTAACGCGGCGACTATCATGCGTATAAAAATAGTTTATAATATCAATGCAATAAACGCGATAAAGATTCAGTGCTTGACTTAAAACCATCAACTAGCCACGCAGAAGTAGAAGCAATGTTATCAAAATGCATTAATTGGTTTGAGGTACAAGAGGAGGCAAATGCAACGCAGGTCTTACTTCTTCGTAAAATACGAAACCGCTCAAAAAGCTCGTGACTCAAAAAAACAAAAGAAGATGACGGATTATTTTGTTAAATACTTTTTAGAATAGTATTCTTTATGTTATTACATATTATATATTATTATTATTTATTATTTATTATTATTTTATTATTTATTATTATTTTATTGTTATTATATTTATTATTTTTGTCTGAAAATTACGTTGTAAAATATATACGTTTATCCAAAAATTGTTTTGTATGTATGTATTATTGTATTTCTGTTAATCGTCTATTCGATTAACCGTCATTGTCCCGGTCCCGACATTGACGGTTAATCGAGTTTCTACTGTAATTATTCCTTATTCCGTTATTCCCGATTTGCTAACGATCCCGTAACTTCTCGCCTTCAAGGGTAAAATTAGGAACAGCCAATCCCGGTCCAATAACCAATATAAAATATACAAAATATTTTCTGATGGTTATCATGTTGAATCTGAAAATACAAAAAGTTTTACGACTATTCGATTCATGAGATCATGTCGTAACAAAATATAATTCACTTACCGGTGAAGAATAATTGGCACTTAAACTTTTTTTGGAACGTAAGTTGTGTCGACTATAACTATAATAAACTGCGATTAGATAGTGTAATTAACACTGACTCAAAGAATTTTGTACACGTAGACACATCTCATTCACCGTCTAACGTTTTTTAATTTTTGTATACACACCTACATAAACAGTAATCGCCAGCAAAGTAAATATTCACGATTTTCGAAAACATAATGCGCAATGTTATATTGTTCGCTTCGCATTATGTAATGGTATAGTCTAGAATTTAGACTCTAGATTATATAAAAACATTTGTTAGTTAATACACATCTGAGTAAATAATCCCGAGTTTTCGAAAACAACACGTTCTGTAGTATATTTTATTTTATATAATTTATTACAAAGATCTGTACATAAAATGATTAGTTCCTTTTGTTCGGTCATCTCAAATCACGTGACTAAAAAACAATTAAAATTTTTATTTACTAATTCCTCAAATATATTATAATATAAATAAGTGGTACAAATATTTTCAAATATATTATAATATAAATAAGTGGTACAAATATTTACGTTTGAAATAGTTGCTAGCTGAATTGATTTTAAATTTCAAAAATGTTCGAATTTAAACGTTGCACCTTGCCTTTCTTCAGTTTATTTATTGGATGGATCAAATAATTTAATTTGTTGCTACTTATGGTATGAAACAGTAGGCTAACTGTACAAATAATAACACCAAGTACACAAAGAATATGAAGATAAATAACAAATTCTAAAGCCGTACTCCAATAACTTATAATATAAATATACTTTCCGGGACAAATCAACCTTAAAACTGCCCGTGTAGACACAAATTGTATCCCATATTATATTTACCGATTAGACGTGTGCGATCAAATTAATAAAAAATGAGTTATGATTTTGTGTTTGACGTGATCGAAGATGACAAGTACTTGGCTCTGTTGTTAAACGTGAGTTTTAAATAATTTAAATTTACAACAAAAACATATTTTGTGCAGTTTTTTTTTCATACGACTTGTTTTTTGTGTTCATATTTTTTGTAGACTCGTCTGATAGTCACACATACTACATACTACGTACTATCGTTTATCGTACTTTCAAATGTTTTCGCCGTCTAATATTGTGCTTGCGTAGTACCTATCTAAAATACTCTACTAAATTTTAGAAATATTTTTCTTGACGTAATTTTAAATGTAATTTAGTGACTAAACCCCCATCCAAAAAAAAAAAAATTATATATTATTGTTCTCAAAATATCAACGTTCGTCCTTTGACGTAAGATAATGATTAATACATTGTTGTTATTATTTGTTCTATTGGAAAAAAGAAAATAAATGTACAATCGGAAATTGCGTGTTGTCATAATAAATATATATATATAATTCGATCGATTTCCATGTAACACGTGTTTCCAGTATTTATAATGTGAGCCCTAAGGTCCACGTGATAATAAACGATAATGATCATGTGATGGCAATGTCGGTTGTCGTCTTGTAGTGTTCGAACATTATTTTGATCAAATACAAAACGATATTAAACGATTTTTCGATCGATTAGTTAATAAAAAAAAAAGATTCTGTTGTTTCTTTTTCTTCCCCAACGACTTCTAAACACGTTTTCGACGTTACCGAATGGAAAGAAAAAAAATGGCGAACATCCATTTAATAAGCTAGACGGGAGAATCGTTCCAATCCTTGTACGCGGTAACAACGTTTTATTAACGACAGACGTGCGCACACATGCGATTTCACGCGCATCGGCAAACGGGGACCGGCCCTGTTAAACGGGCGTGGTCGTCCGGCACGAGGTTCGCCGAGATCAGAACAACAGGTATTCGGCCAGCGAGCGTCGACGTCTCTTGGGCGTGCGACGCCAACAGCGGCTGGACACGAACCAACAGCACAGGGCCGCGGACGCCACGAACAGCGTGAAGACGATTGTAGCCGCCGGCGGTGACGACGCGTACCCGGACACCGTTTTGGCGGGCGGGACCGCGTCCGCCGGCACCGCGACGTCGACGTCGACGGTCATCTGTAACACGACCACGGTAAACGCGTTTCACGATACGAGCGTGCACGTGACGGTCAAATTGATTCAGTCACGAGGCTGATTTTTCGACACGAACTTTGATCGTTGAAAGTCATAATTTGACGATATGAGTTTAACGAATGATTTTGTTATCTATTTTTTTTGGCCAATTCGTCCAACGCGTTCGAACGCATTTCCTGCTTCCATTTTTTAATTATTTAGCCGACGGCGTACCGTTAAAACTAATATACGATAACGAATAGGTCGTATACCCTCTTCGCCACCTCTCACCACCGCGAGACTGCGCGAAATCTTAAGTAAAAACCTTCATGGAATGGTCGAATAAGACTTAAACGAATGACGGGCCAGCTCAACAAAGCATTACTCGCACCTCGTTTTTCGAGACGACCTCGCCGTTTGTATTCCGGCCGCGGTATTCCGGTATCCTCGCACGGCACCTGTTCGCCGACCGCGAGAAACGGGACGTCGTTTTCGACGCCGCGCCACATCCGCCCGGTTCGCCGTCCAGCGTGGGAAATCGTGCCGACGACATCGAGCTTCTAGAGGCTTTTTTTCGTCGCCCGGTGTTAACGCTCGCCAGAGCAGCACTCGGGACGGACGACCGTCTCATCGTCACGCTTTTGCGGCGTGTCGGCCACCCGGTAGTATCGGATGGCCGCTGGTGACTGGACGTCGTCGTCGTCGTCATCGTCGTCATCGGTGGCGTCCGGTTGACGATCGGCTGACGTGCAGTTCTGTCCACCGCGATCGGAACATCCCGAACGACCGGCGACAACTAGTTCAACACGAACGTCGACGCGTTCGCGGGCAACAGCGCCGCCACCGTACAGAGGACGCGACACGCGAAGGCCACGGATCCGGTGGAGCGCGTGCTTCTAGTCGTCGTCATCGCGTTTCTTTACCGTACCGATATCGAGCGCGTGCGTTACAACACTGAACACGATTGCGTGCCGGGCTACGAACAAAACATCAACAACGCGAGACCGTCGTTACGGGCAACGTGCGTGTCCGAAAACAGAGCAAACGCGTTCCGACTGGACTGCATCCGTACGTCGATTGTGGGCCGTGTTCGACACCGTACCGGCGCGATGTTGCTCCGGGGTCTCGAACTACCGATGGTCACGGTCAGACAACAGAGCATGTGAAACACAAATAATTATTTTGTCCAATGCATATGAGTAAATACTCAATTACATTAAAAAAATGATTTGAAATAAGTTTTTAAATTCTTAAAATAAATATCACGTATAATTTTGTTTATAAAATAAAAAAACACTGCCGTGCGTAACCGTCATTATACCACTCTTGTCTTACGGCATTGAAACACGGGATCCGGTACGAGCTCCCTGGTATATAAACAATCCAAGCTCTACACAACGATTTACAAATAATAACTGCAAACGGACCTGCATCTCGGGCATGTTTATACTAAACTTTCCACCGAGTACTGGACCCGTTAATTCAATACCATCTCTTCTAATCGTGACTTACTCTTTTGAAAAATAAATGAATAAATAAATAAATACAAAATTGTGTTTCTTTTAATAATCTTTTTATTTTTGAATATAGTCAATAGTTACATGGAGCGAGATCTGGAGAAAAGGGGAGATAATGTAACACTAGCGTTCGATTTTTGACCAGAAACATCTTAACAATCAAGGCATTACGAATCGGCGTATTGTCTTTTTGGAAACCCCAAGAGTCGTTTTTTCTCAATTCAGGCAGCTTTCTTTTTAACTCGTTCTCCAAGCGTTGTCAAAACTTGTAGATAACAATGTTGATTAGCAGCCTGCCCTTGAGGTACTCATTCAGTCATAATATTTGCATTAGGTAACTTTTTTACCATTTTATATACATAATATAAAATCATCACACCAGATTTAACAACACGAATCCGATTGTTACACTTTTCGCAGTCATAAACATTTATTTTCGAGGGAGTGCTCAGCGACATTTACTTATTCATTCATAATGAAATCAATTAAAGTGCTGACAAATTGTTGTCGGTAAGAATTGTATTTACGATTATTTTATATTCAAATAACAATATAGTGTTTTAGTTGTAACTGTTTTACATTCGTTAAATAGAGAACGTAATATATGATCTATTGTTTTTTTAGGATAACTAAACGGAATCCTGGATGCTCCGCAGGACCATGGCCTTTCTTAAGGTAATGCATATTCAAGCGTACTATTACGTTAAATTTTATGTTTTAAGGAATACAAATTGTTTTATACCTATCCGCATTTCAAATTAAAGTGTAAAAATTAGTACATGACATATTTAAATCTAAGAGTTTTAATTTTTAATAATTTTTGTTTTGCCTTTGAGTGCTTTTTTATTACAGTAATGAAATTGTCTCAAACTAGTTTCAAATCAGTACCTTATTTGACAGATTTCCGGTATAACCAGCAGTTGCCTAAAACCAAATCCAAAACTACCTTTCACAAAATCGATAGAAAAATTTTGATTTACCTGTATTGGACAAAATAATTATTGTACTTAAGTAATCAACGTGTTACGCAAAACATAATATTTTAATAGTATTTATTAATTCATTAAATATAATTGAACATAAAGTCTGTATATTTATTTTAATTTAAATATTAAAAATGTTGATTACATTCATATCCTATAAAATTTACTTCTAAAACACCGGAGGTCATTGCCTAAGTAAATTATATATTTCTAAATCTGTAGGATCGAAAACTACATTATTTGCAGGAAATCCAACATTCTCTATATATTTACCGCTTTCATTGCCGGGCGGAGAATAAAGAACAACAACATTAAGTATATTTCCATTAAACTCTATATCGACAGCAATTGATGTTGTGCTCTTCCAGACGATTTGTGTGAATTTATCTGCAAAATAAAATTATTATATAACAACATTATATTTATTATATTTTAATTGAAATTAAAAACCACTTTACATTATAAAACTAATATTCTCCATAAAATGAAATTATAGAGTTCATATGTAATGGAATGCGTGCCATAGCTCTTTTGAAAAGGATTGAGAAATCTATTTAAAGATATTTAAAAAACTTGATTTATTTTTACAGTAAGCTAACTTAAATAAAAATCATTTTTCAAGGTAACTCACAATATCTATACGATAATTAAAAGAGTTATATGTTAAGAGATAATATACAAATTCGTTTAAAACACATAAATGGGAAAAAAGGTGTAAACATAATATGTGAATATATGATCGAATCGTCTTTACATTTATATCATCATTTTTGTATATTAAAATTAACATATATAGTAACAGCTTTTAATAATAAATTTAAGATTCAACCGATACACATTGACAAAAAATAAAACATCGTGTTTTTTATAGGGAAAATACGCTGATTGATTTAAAAAAATAGTAGATGCTTGTTTCTATATAACATAATAACTACAAAAATATTATTTTGAACATCATGTCTTTAGTTTAAAATATACCTGCAGTGGTAGTTGTTGGTTCTGCATTGAAATCGTAGCTAACTGATGTATTGTACCAATCTCCGACTATTTTAACAGCGAAAGGAAAGGATAGTGTATGTGTATCATGGAACAAAAACGAACTTTTGTTCAATCCATTAATATTGGTAGTTCCTTCATACGCTAATGACAACACTTGACGTCGCGCCTCATCTACCAGCTGAGACAAAAAGAAGTTACGAGTGCATCATATAACTACTGGTTACGAAATTCGGTAAATGTCGTTTATAACGTTTCTTTTTCTGACACGAATATTTAAAAGTACAAATATATTTTGCAATTGAACATAGATGTTTCTCCGTACATAATTTGGTAATAAATGGATTTAAAATTATAGCACGTCAACTGACGATGAAGACTATTCTAATTAAAATTTTAAAAAAATTAATTATCTCACTTCTGGATTGAATGTCAGTGTTCCTGCACTGTGTAATTTCCGGAAGAAGTTATGTGCATTTAAAATGTTAATATAAAAATTATTCTTCTCTACAAAAACATAATACATTGATGTACATAAACACAATAAATAAAATTTTCCTACTCGAAAACATATCTATTTCTCTAATAAGTATTAATAATTATGCCCTATTCGGTTATTCCCGATTTGCTAATGATCCAGTAATTACTCACCTATACGGGTAAAATTAGGAACAGCTAATCCCGGTCCAATAACCAATATAAAATATACAAAATATTTCCTGATGGCAATCATGTTGAATCTGAAAATACATAAAGCATTACGACTATTCAGTTCATGAGATCATGTCGTAACAAAATAAAATTCACTTACCGGTGAAGAATAATTGGCACTTAAACTTTTTTCGGAACGTAAGTTGTGTCGACTATAACTACAATAAACTGCGATTAGATAGTGTAATTAACACTGACTCAAAGAATTTTGTACACGTAGACACATCTCATTCACCGTCTAACGTTTTTTAATTTTTGTATACACACCTACATAAACAGTAATCGCCAGCAAAGTAAATATTCACGATTTTCGAAAACATAATGCGCAATGTTATATTGTTCGCTTCGCATTATGTAATGGTATAGTCTAGAATTTAGACTCTAGATTATATGAAAACATTTGTTAGTTGATACACATCTCAGTAAATAATCCCGATTTTTCGAAACCAACACGTTCTGCAGTATATTTTATTTTACATAATTTATTTTAAGGATCTGTATATAACATGATTAGTCACTTTTGTTCGGTCATCTAAAATCATGTGACCAAAAAACAATTCAAATTTATATTTTCTAATTTTTCAAATATATTATAAATAAATGTTACAAATATTTTCGTTTGGAATAGTTGATCGTCGTTGCAGAACCTGCATTTTTGACTCCCCGGGAAAAATGTTAAAATTATGCTCTATCTACTATAATTTTTTCATATCTTAAACATTAAGGTTCTATAATATACAATAATTATATAATATAATATAATATAATATGCATATATTTCTAAAATTAATTTCTTATTAAAACCGCTTTTCCTACGTAAGAATTTTAAGCGGTCCGGCAGACCAGTAATCACCACACTATTCATACGACATTATTATTCGTTCATTGTACTAATTATTGTTATACATAAGTCAGTTTCTACGAGTTTATGAATTTTGTCTCCTCGTTATTATAAAGTTAAGGACATCATCGTCTTATTTTTTGTACTTAAAATTTTATAATTCACACCTTTCCACATGTAATACGCATTTCAATGTATAGCAAGCACCAGATGTTATTTACAATATGCTGTACGCTTTGAATGCGGCATATTGATTAAATTGTTTACGCTTTACCTACACAATAACCATATGTGCAATTTAGCAATTGATTTCTGTGCAGATTTCGACAATTTTAAAATTTTTTACAGTAAAATCATGATACAAAATACGTGTTAAAATTAAAATGTGCGAATTGAATTTAAAACAAAAAAAATCTTAAATCCAAAATTATCGAACGCATTTTGTGTTTATTTAAATAAAATTATTGATTATGAGAATAATAACATAAATTGATTTTAAATTTGAAAAATATGGTTTGAATTAAATCATTGCATCTTGTTCTTCTTCATATTATTTACTTGACCTTTGGGCATATAAGTTTCTCAAAATTTCAATTTATCAAAAATTTAGAAATAATGAATAATATTATAATAGTTATTTTATACCTACTATCTTATATTTTATCGAATTTATATTAAATTTTGATCAATGGGTATGTAATAATATTGGAACATACAATTTTATTATGATATACAACATCCACTATTAAATACATTATTTCAATTTTAAGTCCAGCAAATTTAAACTAATTATATTAATATAAAACCTATACAATCATATTATCGGAACATATGTTTGGTGAAAATTGTAATTTTTGCAATACTATAACTATTTTTATATGAAATAAAAATTTTGGTATATTCATTATTTTCGTTATTTATCTAACCGAGCTATTTTTATATTAATTTACTTTTTTTGTGTGTGTTTGGATTTGCATTTTATGGTAATTTAAAGATGTTTATCGTTACTCTTAACGAAACTTTAAATAAATCAATTGTTATAGCTGATTGTTTATTATTAATTATGATATATAATGTATTTATCGTTTTACATAACACTGGTGTCTTTTTTGTATGGGATCACGGACGAATTTCACTTGACTTTAAAAGACACTGTAAATCAATATATATATTATATATCAATACAATATAAATTTATATTTAATTATAATAAACAGAACAATAAAATCTATCTAATTTCTAAAAAAAATGACAAAAATTAAGACATTACACGTGTATAATTATTATAACCATATTTTCAACCCGACAAAATGATAATATGTATATGTATGTGTGTGTGTGTGTGTGTGTGTGTATTTTTACGTAGGAAACTATAAACGTGACGTACATAAGAGAATGAAAACCGGCAAGTGACGAATGAATAATTATGTCTATGACAATAACTCATGTTTTATTTATTTTGCGTATAAAGCGCAATACGTTTTTCTATTTTGGTTTTCACAACGCGTTATGATCTGTATTGCTCTCGATGGAATATCAATCTACCTTATTTTTGTTCATGTTAAATTTCACATACCTCTCGATTCTATTTTTAATTTTTCTTTTCTCAAAAGTTTGTTTCCATTTGGAAAATGTTACTAAATTATTTTTAAATTATATTAATATTACGATCGTTTCAAATGATTGGACGACATTCGACTAACCGCATGTCGGTACATTTTTCGTTTTGTTAGTTCACCGCGTATAATAAATATATGTATATATATTATATATCTTCACTTTAGACAAGAATAAGATTATAAGGTTTATGAAAATAAAATATATAATCGTAACATCAGTCATTAAGTGTTTAATTGTTTTTCATTACAAAAAACCCGGTAAACAATATTATATAACAATTCTGCGTAGAATTTCATTATTGTTTTGCATGACGTATATTAAATTTCATTTTGGAAATTGTTTTTAGTAAGATTTTCTATGTTCTAAATATTAAAGCAGACATTTTTCTTTAACCACGAACCGATAATTCCCTTCGTCCGTAAATTATATATATCATGTATTTGCATAGATGAATTTAAAACTTGTATGCTATCAGTATGTGCGAATATCGATAATTACGATGATCATAAGGATTAAAAAGATGATAAACATTTTAAACCCTAGTCAAACTATAATCGCTGTTGTCTTAAAACACGAAAAATTGACAACTGAAACGTTGCGTCTTATCTCTAATTCAAAGAAAACTGCAAAATTGTAGTCAATCAATTCTTGCCTATTAGATTGACGAAAAAATAGATCCTTAAGACGGTGGCTTTCAAATGTTCATTCGCAAAATTGTAATTTTTAAAAATTAACTCTTGTCATGATGGCGTATTCGTATTTATACGAGTTGGGAAAATTCACGTTATGGTTTCATATACGATATGGATCATTTCATGAGAATACTACGGTCAGCAATGTAAAAAATTATATTATTAATAAACAATTAACGTGTAATATTATTAAAATGAATTTTTGGTGTTCATACTTTTCGTAGGATTGCATCAATGTGCCTGGATTTTTGTGCAATTCGGTAAATAAAATATTAGTAAATATATAATAATATTGAATAGTATTCGTATAACATTAATATTACGCCACAGTAAATTTCACGCATATTGTAACGAAAGGGGAACGACTACACACACGTTAAATGTGTTCTTTCGTTTATTATGCGAATACTATAATCGACTACGGAAGTTGTTTTGAATTTAGTTTTTTAAGAATATTCTTATAGATCGATCACGACAAACAATAAAATGCCGCAGAGACGCACAGTTCATAAAATTAATTTAAACATTTAATATACATTTTTAGGCATTATAATACAACACTATACGAGTAGTTCAACTATGTTTGTTATAAATATTTTTTACTTGACGTAATTTTAAATGTAATTTAGTGACTGAACCCCCCCTCCAAAAAAAAAAAAATATATATATTATTGTTCTTAAAATATTAACGTTCGTCCTTTGACGTAAGATAATGATTAATACATTGTTGTTATTATTTGTTCTATGGGAAAAATGAAAATAAATGTACAATCGGAAATTGCGTGTTGTCATAATAAATATATATATATAATTCGATCGATTTCCATGTAACACGTGTTTCTATTCTAGTATTTATAATGTGAGCCCTAAGGTCCACGTGATTATAAACGATAATGATCATGTGATGGCAATGTCGGTTGTCGTCTTGTAGTGTTCGAACATTATTTTGATCAAATACAAAGCGATATTAAACGATTTTTCGATCGAATAGTTCAAAAAAGAAAAAAGATTCTGTTGTTTCTTTTTCTTACCCAACGACTTCTAAACACGTTTTCGACGTTACCGAATGGAAAGAAAAAAAATGGCGAACATCCATTTAATAAGCTAGACGGGAGAATCGTTCCAATACTTGTACGCGGTAACAACGTTTTATTAACGACAGACGTGCGCACACAAGCGATTTCACGCGCATCGGCAAACGGGGACCTGTTAAACGGGCGTGGTCGTCCGGCACGAGGTTCGCCGAGATCAGAACAACAGGTATTCGGCCAGCGAGCGTCGACGTCTCTTGGGCGTGCGACGCCAACAGCGGCTGGACACGAACCAACAGCACAGGGCCGCGGACGCCACGAACAGCGTGAAGACGATTGTGGCCGCCGGCGGTGATAACGCGTACCCGGACACCGTTTTGGCGGGCGGGACCGCGTCCGACGGCACCGCGACGTCGACGTCGACGGTCATCTGTAACACGACCACGGTAAACGCGTTTCACGGTACGAGCGTGCACGTGACGGTCAAAATGATTCAGTCACGAGGCTGATTTTTCGACGCGAACTTCGATCGTTGAAAGTCATAATTTGACGATATGAGTTTAACGAATGATTTTGTAATCTATTTTTTTTGGCCAATTCGTCCAATGCGTTCGAACGCATTTCCTGCTTCCATTTTTTAATTATTTAGCAGACGGCGTACCGTTAAAACGAATATACGATAATGACTGCGCGAAATCTTAAGTAAAAACGCTCATGGAATGGTCGAATAAGACTTAAACGAATGACGGGCCAGCTCAACAAAGCATTACTCGCACCTTGTTTTTCAAGACGACCTCGCCGTTTGTATTCCGGCCGCGGTATTCCGGTATCCTCGCACGGCACCTGTTCCCCGACCGCGAGAAACGGGACGTCGTTTTCGACGCCGCGCCACATCCGCCCGGTTCGCCATCCAGCGTGGGAAACCGTGGCGACGACATCGAGCTCCATGAGGCTCTTTGTCGTGGCCCGCCGCCGACGATCGCCGGAGCAGCACTCGGGACGGACGACCGTCTCATCGTCGCGCTTTTGCGACGGATCGGCCTCCCGGTAGTATCGGATGGCCGCTTGTGACAGGACGTCGCGTCGCATTCGCTGTCCAGAGCAGAAAACCGTGGCGACGACATCGAGCTCCTAGAGGCTCTTTTTCGTCGCCCGGTGCTGACGCTTGCCGGAGCAGCACCAGGGAAGTACGACAGTCTCATCGTCGCACTTTTGCGACGGATCGGCCACCCGGTAGTATCGGATGGCCGCTTGTGACAGGACGTCGTCGTCGTCGTCATCAGTGGCGTCCGGTTGACGATCGGCTGACGTGCGATGCCGTCCGCCGCGATCGGAACATCCCGAACGACCGGCGACAACTGTTTCAACACGAACGTCGACGCGTTCGCGGGCAACAGCGTCGCCACCGTACAGAGGACGCGGCACGCGAAGGCCACGGATCCGGTGGAACGCGTCCTTCTAGTCGTCGTCGTCATCGCGTTTCTTTACCGTACCGATATCGAGCGCGCTTGTTACAACACTGAACACGATTGCGTGCCGGGCTACGAACAAAACATCAACAACGCGAGACGGTCGTTACGGGCAACGTGCGTGTCCGAAAACAGAGCAAACGCGTTCCGACTGGACTGCATCCGTACGTCGATTGTGGGCCGTGTTCAACACCGTACCGGCGCGATGTTGCTCCGGGGTCTCGAACCACCGATGGTCACGGTCAGACAACAGAGCATGTGAAGCAAAAATAATTATTTTGTCCAATGCATTTGAGTAAATACTCAATTACATTAAAAAAATGATTTGAAATAAGTTTTTAAATTCTTAAAATAAATATCACGTATAATTTTGTTTATAAAATAAAAAAAGACTGCCGTGCGTAACCGTCATTATACAACTCTGGTCTTACGGCATTCAAACACGGGATCCGGTACGAGCTCCCTGGTATATTAACAATCCAAGCTCTACACAACGATTTACAAATAATAACTGCAAACGGACCTGCATCTCGGGCTTGTTGATACTAAACTTTCCACCGAGTACTGGACCCGTTAATTCATTACCATCTCTTCTAATCGTGACTTACTCTTTTGAAAAATAAATGAATAAATAAATAAATACAAAATTGTGTTTCTTTTAATAAGCTTTTTATTTTTGAAAATAGTCAATAGTTACATGGAGCGAGATCTGGAGAAAAGGGGAGATAATGTAATACTAGCGTTCGATTTTTGACCAGAAACATCTTAACAATCAAGGCATTACGAATCGGCGTATTGTCTTTTTGGAAACCCCAAGAGTCGTTTTTTCTCAATTCAGGCAGCTTTCTTTTTAACTCGTTCTCCAAGCGTTGTCAAAACTTGTAGATAACAATGTTGATTAGCAGCCTGCCCTTGTGGTACTCATTCAGTCATTCAGTCATTGTTACAACCTTTATATCGAAAAATACGTTATACATGGCCTTAATTATTCTACTTGCTCACGACTCTCACGAAATCGTATGTGTCACTCACGAACATGTGGTCGTGCATGACATCATCTCCTAATATATCGAATAAAAAACGAAAACTGTCTGTCGCAGAGTTTAACTAGAAATATTAAATTATTGCGCTCTTCAGTTTTTCGTCTGTCATGATTTCGCCGTACATCGCGAATTAGTTTAATTCAACCGACGTTCACAAGTTAACTACCGAACGTAGACTGACTAAACTAGTATTGGTTGGTACAATGGCATTGATGGTATAATAATATACCAAATCCGTAACCGTTTTATAGCAAGTTTGATAGTATCGTTATTTAATAGCTGTATACTTGAGTCAACAGAGAACAAGATAATATTTGCATTAGGTAACTTTTTTACCATTTTATATACATAATATAAAATCATCACACCAGATTTAACAACACGAATCCGATTGTTACACTTTTCGCAGTCATAAACATTTATTTTCGAGGGAGTGCTCAGCGACATTTACTTATTCATTCATAATGAAATCAATTAAAGTGCTGAAAAATTGTTGTCGGTAAGAATTGTATTTACGATTATTTTATATTCAAATAACAATATAGTGTTTTAGTTGTAACTGTTTTACATTCGTTAAATAGAGAACGTAATATATGATCTATTGTTTTTTTAGGATAACTAAACGGAATCCTGGATGCTCCGCAGGACCATGGCCTTTCTTAAGGTAATGCATATTCAAGCGTACTATTACGTTAAATTTTATGTTTTAAGGAATACAAATTGTTTTATACCTTTTCGCATTTCAAATTAAAGTGTAAAAATTAGTACATGACATATTTAAATCTAAGAGTTTTAATTTTTAATAATTTTTGTTTTGCCTTTGAGTGCTTTTTTATTACAGTAATGAAATTGTCTCAAACTAGTTTCAAATCAGTACCTTATTTGACAGATTTCCGGTATAACCAGCAGTTGCCTAAAACCAAATCCAAAACTACCTTTCACAAAATCGATAGAAAAATTTTGATTTACCTGTATTGGACAAAATAATTATTGTACTTAAGTAATCAACGTGTTACGCAAAACATAATATTTTAATAGTATTTATTAATTCATCAAATATAATTGAACATAAAGTCTGTATATTTATTTTAATTTAAATATTAAAAATGTTGATTACATTCATATCCTATAAAATTTACTTCTAAAACACCGGAGGTCATTGCCTAAGTAAATTATATATTTCTAAATCTGTAGGATCGAAAACTACATTATTTGCAGGAAATCCAACATTCTCTATATATTTACCGCTTTCATTGCCGGGCGGAGAATAAAGAACAACAACATTAAGTATATTTCCATTAAACTCTATATCGACAGCAATTGATGTTGTGCTCTTCCAGACGATTTGTGTGAATTTATCTGCAAAATAAAATTATTATATAACAACATTATATTTATTATATTTTAATTGAAATTAAAAACCACTTTACATTATAAAACTAATATTCTCCATAAAATGAAATTATAGAGTTCATATGTAATGGAATGCGTGCCAGAGCTCTTTTGAAAAGGATTGAGAAATCTATTTAAAGATATTTAAAAAACTTGATTTATTCTTACAGTAAGCTAACTTAAATAAAAATCATTTTTCAAGGTAACTCATAATATCTATACGATAATTACAAGAGTTATATGTTAAGAGATAATATACAAATTCGTTTAAAACACATAAATGGGAAAAGTGGTGTAAACATAATATGTGAATATATGATCGAATCGTCTTTACATTTATATCATCATTTTTGTATATTAAAATTAACATATATAGTTACAGCTTTTAACAATAAATTTAAGATTCAACCGATACACATTGACAAAAAAAAAAGCATCGTGTTTTTTATAGGGAAAATACTTACGCTGATCGATTTAAAAAATAGTAGATGCTTGTTTCTATATAACATAATAACTACAAAAATATTATTTTGAACATCATGTCTTTAGTTTAAAATATACCTGCAGTGGTAGTTGTTGGTTCTGCATTGAAATCGTAGCTAACTGATGTATTGAACCAATCTCCAACTATTTTAACAGCGAAAGGAAAGGATAATGTATGTGTATCATGGAATAAAAACGAACTTTTGTTCAATCCATTAATATTGGTAGTTCCTTCATACGCTAATGACAACACTTGACGTCGCGCCTCATCTACCAGCTGAGACAAAAAGAAGTTACGAGTGCATCATATAACTACTGGTTACGAAATTCGGTAAATGTCGTTTATAACGTTTCTTTTTCTGACACGAATATTTAAAAGTACAAATATATTTTGCAATTGAACATAGATGTTTCTCCGTACATAATTTGGTAATAAATGGATTTAAAATTATAGCACGTCAACTGACGATGAAGACTATTCTAATTAAAATTTTAAAAAATTTAATTATCTCACTTCTGGATTGAATGTCAGTGTTCCTGCACTGTGTAATTTCCGGAAGAAGTTATGTGCATTTAAAATGTTAATATAAAAATTATTCTTCTCTACAAAAACATAATACATTGATGTACATAAACACAATAAATAAAATTTTCCTACTCGAAAACATATCTATTTCTCTAATAAGTATTAATAATTATGCCCTATTCGGTTATTCCCGATTTGCTAATGATCCAGTAATTACTCACCTATACGGGTAAAATTAGGAACAGCTAATCCCGGTCCAATAACCAATATAAAATATACAAAATATTTCCTGATGGCAATCATGTTGAATCTGAAAATACATAAAGCTTTACGACTATTCAGTTCATGAGATCATGTCGTAACAAAATAAAATTCACTCACCGGTGAAGAATAATTGGCACTTAAACTTTTTTTGGAACGTAAGTTGTGTCGACTATAACTACAATAAACTGCGATTAGATAGTGTAATTACTACTGACTCAAAGAACTTTGTACACGTAGGCACATCTCATTCACCGTCTAACGTTTTTTAATTTTTGTATACACACCTACATAAACAGTAATCGCCAGCAAAGTAAATATTCACGATTTTCGAAAACATAATGCGCAATGTTATATTGTTCGCTTCGCATTATGTAATGGTATGTCTAGAATTTAGACTCTAGATTATATGAAAACATTTGTTAGTTGATACACATCTCAGTAAATAATCCCGATTTTTCGAAACAAACACGTTCTGCAGTATATTTTATTTTACATAATTTATTTTAAGGATCTGTATATAACATGATTAGTCACTTTTGTTCGGTCATCTAAAATCATGTGACCAAAAAACAATTCAAATTTATATTTTCTAATTTTTCAAATATATTATAAATAAATGTTACAAATATTTTCGTTTGGAATAGTTGATCGCCGTTGCAGAACCTGCATATTTGACTCCCCGGGAAAAATGTTAAAATTATGCTCTATCAACTATAATTTTTTCATATCTTAAACATAAAGGTTCTATAATATACAATAATTATATAATATAATATAATATAATATGCATCTAATTCTAAAACGAATTTCTTATTAAAACCGCTTTCCTTACGTCAGAAATTTAAGCGTTCCGGCAGACCAGTAATCACCACATTATTTACACGACATTATTATTCGTTCATTGGATTAATTATTGTTATACATAGGTCAGTTCCTACGAGTTTATGCATTTTGTCTCCTCATTATTATAAAGTTAAGGACATCATCGATTTTTTTACTTTAAGTTTTATAGTTCACACCTTTCCACATGTAATACGCATTTCAATGTATAGCAAGCACCAGATGTTATTTGCAATATGCTGTACGCTTTGAATGCTGCACATTCATTAAATTGTTTACGCTTTACCTACACAATAACCATATGTGCAATTTGGCAATTGATTTCTGTGCCGATTTCGAGAATTTAAAAATTTTTTACAGTAAAATCATGATACCAAATACGTGTTAAAATTAAAAAAGTGCAAATTGAATTTAATAAAAAAAAATTTTAAATCCAAAATTATCGAACGCATTTTGTGGTCATCGGTTGTTTTAAATATCACAACACATTAATGGTTATATATGTCGATTTTATTTCATTTTAGAGTGGTCAACTATTCATTTATAATGAAATCAATCGACGTGCTGACAAAATGTGGTCGGTAAGAATTGTATTTACGATTGTTTTCTAATCGAATAACAATATAGGGTTTTAGCATTAACTGTTTTACGTTCGTTAGATAGAGAACGTACTTTATGATCTATTGTTTTTTTAGGATAACCATACGGATTTCTGGATGCTCCTCAGGACTATGGCTTTCTTAAGGCAAATCATATTTAAGCGTTGTCTTACGTTAAATTTTACGTTTTAAATAATACAAATTGTTTTGTACTTTATGCATAACAAATTATAGTGTAGAATATACTATATGACATATATAAAACGACGATTACAATTTTTTTTATATTTTGTGTTTTGCCTGTGATCGCGATTTCCTTACGGTAATGAAATTGTACCAAATTAGTACCTTATCTGACACATTTCGGGGTAATCCCTTTAGTTGTCTGAAATCAAATTTAAAACATCCCTATGCAAAATGTCCCTTTATAACCCTAAGATATAAATATCCATTTTGGACAAAAATAATTATTATAGTAAGGAAAACAAATTGTAACGCGAGATATATTTTATTTTAATAATTTTTATTAATTCATCAATTACAATTGAACATAAATTATATATATTTATTTAAATTTAAATATTAATAATGTTGATTACATTCAAATCCTATATTATTCCCATATGAAACAGCGGGGATAGTGACAAAAGAAATCTTGCTATTTCAATATCTGCACTATTGAAAACTACAGGATTTGTAGCAAGTCCAACATTCTCTATATATTTACCGCTTTCATTGCCGGGCGGAGAATAAAGAACAACAACATTAAGTATATTTCCAATAAACTCTATATCGACAGCAATTGATGTTGTGTTCTTCCAGACGATTTGTGTGAATTTATCTGCAAAATAAAATTATTATATAACAACATGATATTTCTTAAATTTTAATTGAAATTAAAAAACACTTTTCATTATAAAACTAATTTTCTCCATTAAATGAAATTATAGAGTTCATATGTAATTGAATGTGCGCCAGAGCTCTTTTGAAAAGGATTGAGAAATATATTTAAAGATATTTAAAAAATTTGATTTATTCTTACAGTAACTAACTTAAATAAAAATCATTTTTTAAGGTAACTCACAATATCTATACGATGATAATAAGAATTATATGTTACGAAATAATATACAAATTCGTATAAAACACATAAATTAGAAAAGTGGTGTAAACATGATATGTGATTGTATGATCGAATCGACTTTACATTTACATCATCATTTTTTATAGTGAAATTAACAGATAAAATATCAGCTTGTAATAATAAATTTAAAATTCAACCGATACATATTGACAAAAAATCAAACTTCATGTCTTTTACAGGGAAAATATTTACGCAGCTCAATTGACAATAGTTGATGCTTGTTTCTATATTTGATATGATAAATGACTTATAACACTAAAAACATTAATTTGAACATCTTGTATTCAGGTTAAAATATACCTGAAAGGATATTTGTCGGTTCTGCTTTGAAATCGTAGCCTTCTGCTGTAGAGTACCAATCTCCAACTACTTTAACAGCGAAAGGAAAGGATAGTGTATGTGTATCTTTGAACCTAAACGAACTTTTGTTCAATCCATTAATATTGGTAGTTCCTCCATTCGCTAATAACATCACTTGACGTCGCGCATCATTTACCAGCTGAGACAAAAAGAAGTTACGAGTGCATTATATAACTACCAGTTACGAAATTCGGTAAATATTGTTTATAACGTTTCTTTTTCTGACACGAATATTTAAAAGTACAATTATATTATGCAAATGAACATAGTTGTTTCTCCATACTTAATTTGGTAATAAATGGATTTAAAGTTATAGCACGTCAACTGACGATGAAGACTATTCTAATTTAAATTTAAAAAAATTTAATTATCTCACTTCTGGATTGAATGTCAGTGGTTGTGCACCGTGTAATTTCCGGAAGTAGTTATGTGTATTTAAAATAGTAGTATAAAAGTAATTCTTCTCTACAAAAACATAATACATTGATGTACATAAACACAATAAATAAAATTTTCCTACTCGAAAGCATATCTATTTCTCTAATAAATATTAATAATTATGCCCTATTCGGTTATTCCCGATTTGCTAAATATCCCGTAACTACTCGCCTTCAAGTGTAAAATTAGGAACAGCTAATCCCGGTCCAATAACCAATATAAAATATACAAATAATTTTCTGATGGCAATCATGTTGAATCTGAAAATGCATAAAGCTTTACGACTATTCAGTTCATGAGATCATGTCGTAACAAAATAAAAATCACTTACCGGTGAAGAATAATTGGCACTTAAACTTTTTTTGGAACGTAAGTTGTGTCGACTATAACTACAATAAACTGCGAGTAGATAGTGTAATTAACACAGACTCAAAGAATTTTGTACACGTAGAAACATCTCATTCGCTGTGTAACGTTTTTCGTTTTTTAATTTTTGTATACACACCTATATAAACAGTAATCGCCTAACAAAGTAAATATTCACGATTTTCGAAAACATAATACGCAATGTTATATTGTTCGCTACGCAGTATGTAATGGTATAGTCTAGAAATTTGACTCTAGATTATATGAAATAATTTGTTAGTTGATAGACATCTGATTGAAAAATCACAATTTTTCGAAAACAACACGTTCTGTAGTATATTTTATTTTACATAATTTATTATAAGGATCTGTATATAACATGATTAGTCCCTTTTGTTCGGTCATCTAAAATCACGTGACTAAAACCATTTCAAATTTTTATTTTCAAATTCCTCAAATATATTATAAATAAATGGTACAAATATTTTCGTTTGGAATAGTTGATCGCAGTGGGAGAACCTGCATTTTTGACGCCACGGGAAAAATGTTAAAATTACGCTCTATTTCCTAAAAAATTTTTATATTTTAAACATTAAGGTTCTATAATATACAATAATAATATTTAACAATATATTACACGATAATAATATAATAAAATACAATATGCATCTAATTCTAAAACGAATTTCTTATTAAAACCGCTTTCCTTACGTCAGAAATTTAAGCGTTCCGGCAGACCAGTAATCACCACATTATTTACACGACATTATTATTCGTTCATTGGATTAATTATTGTTATACATAAGTCAGTTCCTATGAGTTTATGCATTTTGTCTCCTCTTTATTATAAAGTTAAGGACATCATCGACTTTATTTTTTTACTTTAAGTTTCATAGTTCACACCTTTCCACATGTAATACGCATTTCAATGTATAGCAAGCACCAGATGTTATTTACAATATGCTGTACGCTTTGAATGCGGCACATTGATTAAATTGTTTACGCTTTACCTACACAATAACCATATGTGCAATTTGGCAATTGATTATTTGTGCCGATTTCGAGAATTTAAAAATTTTTTACAGTAAAATCATGATACTAAATACGTGTTAAAATTAAAAAAGTGCAAATTGAGTTAAAAAAAAAATATCCTAAAACCAAAATTATCGAACGCATTTTGTGGTCATCCGTTGTAATAAAATTATTGATTATGAGAATTATAACATAAATTGATTTGAAATTTCTAAAATGTTATTTGAATTAAATCTTTGCACTTTGTTCTTCTTCAAATTATTTACTTGACCTTTAGGCACATTAGTTTCTCAAAACTTCTATTTATCAATAATTTAGAAATAATGAATAAAATTATAATAGTTATTTTATACCTATTATCCTATATTTTATCAAATTTATATCAAATTTTGATCAATGGGAATGTAATAATATTTACAATTTTATTATAATATACAATATTTTATACCTACTACCTTATATTTTATCGAATTTATATTCAATTTTGATCTATAAGTATGTAATAATATTGTAACATACAATTGTATTGTAATATCCAACACCGTCTATTAAATACTTTACTTCAATTTTAAGTCCATCAAATTTAATCTAATTATATTAATATAAAACGTATACAATCATAATATCGGAATATATGTTTGGTGAAAATTGTAATTTTTGCAATACTATAACTATTTTTATTTGAAATAAAATTTTGTTAGATTCATTATTTTCGTTATTTATCTAACCGAGCTTTTTTTATATTAATTTACTTTTTTTTGTGTGTTTTTGAGTTGCATTTTATGGTAATTTAAGGATGTTTATCGATACATTTAATAAATCTTTAAATAAATCAATTGTTATAGCTGATTGTTTATTATTAATTATGATATATAATGTATTTACCGTTTTACATAACACGGGTGTCTTTTTTGTAAGGGATAACGGACGAATTTCACTTGACTTTAAAAGACAATGGAAGTCAATTATATTTAATTATAATATACAGAATAATAAATTCTATCTAATTTCTAAATAAAAGAAAAAAAATTAAGGCATTACACGTGTACAATTATTATACCGATATTTTTAACCCGAAAAAATGATAATATGTATATTTGTTTGTGTGTGTGTGTGTGTGTGTGTGTGTGTGTGTGTGTGTGTGTGTGTGTGTGTGTGTGTGTGGGTGTGTGTGTGTGTGTCTGTGTGTGTGTGTGTGTGTGTAATCTACAAACGTGACGTACACAGGAGAATGGAAACTGGCAAGTGATGAATGAATAATTATGTCTATGACAATAAGTCATTTTTTATTTATTTTGCGTATAAAGCGCAATACGTTTTTCTATTTTGGTTTCCACAACGCGTTATGATCTGTATTGCCCTCGATGGAATATCAATCTGCCTTATTTCTGTTCATGTTAAAGTTCACATACCTCTCGATTCTATTTTAAATTTTTCTTTTCTCAAAAGTTTGTTTCCATTTGGAAAATGTTACTCAATTATTTTTAAATTCTATTAATATTACGTTCGTTTCAAATGATTGGACGACATTCGAATAACCACATGTCGGTAAATTTTTCGTGTCTTTAGTTCTCCGCTTTGACCTTATCTGTTGATAGACCCCCGGCAATTGTTTTCTTCTTTTTCATACATAATCATTTTTCCAAATATTACGAAAATATATATACATATATATCGATTCCGTCTTGGACAGGGTCAATCGTACATCTTTAATTTTTTGTTCTTGATGTTGGAGAAACAACTCTTCTCGTCTGGTTTTTGGGTACTCAATTGACAAAAGTCAGTTATTTCGATCAAGAAAACGTTCCCCGATGTCCTGTGAAGTTGACGTTCCTAGCCGTTTTTATTAAATATTTGTTGTTTATATGGTTTTCGCTCAAGTATCCCTGTGTCAGACAAACTGTAGTTTGTGAACGATGCAAAATATTTTTGTCAAATAAGACATTGTTATCACTCCAGAACCTGCTTGAAATCGCAGGTTTCTTGTCATTGCGTTCACATATTAAAAGCACTATCGTTTCGATTATGGCCCAGCCTCAAATTTTCAGATTCGGCGGCATCATTGTTTTAGTTCGTTTCGTTCTGAGTCTGATTGAAGACAAGGCAGACGCTCCTAGATTTCCTGGACAAATCAACCTTAAAATTACTTGTGTAGACACAAGTTGTTTCCTATAATGTATTTACTGAATAGACGAGTGCGATCAATTTAATAACGATTTTGTGTAGGACGGGATCGAAGATGACAATTACTTGGTTCTGTTTATAAACGTAAGTATCAAATAATTTATATTTATAACAAAAACATATTTTGTGTAGTTTTAATTCATACGACCTGTTTTTAGTGTTCATAATTTTTGTAGACTCGACTGATATTCACGCATTAATTATTGCCTACAAAGGTAAATACAATATTTGTACAATTAATGATTGTATAATTCAAACATTTCATATGTTATACGATTATCTCCATATCCCTATATCCCTAGATATGTGTTTTATTTTTAATATCCCATTGTTCGTTTTTTCTTCTTTTTAGGTTAGTAAAATTATGAAGTATACGCCGACTTCAATGATTTACAAAATGAAAATGCTTATTAGTCTTTATAGAGTTATGGTTAGTAATATAATATAATGAACTGTTGTCATACATTTACGATTATTATATCGTTATTTGTTATTCTTCACTTTACAAACATTATTACAAGTTTAATATATGGTTGAAAACATGTTGACATAATTCATTATTTATATTCTTACTAATAGAATTTATAAATATATTATTTATCGATTTATGTAATATTCATTCACTTAAATTAGAGGGCCTTGGACGTAGCCTATTCAGCTCTATATCATATGGTAATCGTTTATCATTAAAAATTACACGCATAACTAACACGTTGTGTGATAATATATATATATACATATATATTTATTAATGATATTTATAGAATAGCATGGATGTGCCGAAATTATCGATCACCAATAACGTAAGTAGAATATTAGAAAAATTATTATTATATTTAAAAATAACTATTTATTGATTTCTTTATATTACAATGGCGATTTTATATCAGACAGTATAATATATATATATATAAATATATATCTTCAATTTAAACAAAAATGTATTATGAAAATTAAATATATAATCATAACATCAGTCTTAAGTGTTTAATTGTTTTTCATTACAAAAAACCTAGAAAACCAAATTATATAACAATTCATGTGTAGAATTTCATTATTGTTTTGCATGACGTAAATTAAATTTCAACTAGGAAATTGTTATTAATAAGATTTTCTATGTTCTAAGTATTAATGCAGACATTTTTCTTTAACCACGAACCGATAATTCCCTTCATAAACTTGTAAGCTATCAATATGTCCGAATATCGAATAATACGACGGTCGTAGGGATTAAATTGACGATAAACATTTGTCTTTAAACACGTAAAAACGACAACTGAAACGTTGTGTCTCATCTCGAATTCAAAGAAAACCGCAAACCTGTAGTCAATCAATTCTTGCCTATTACATTGACGAAAAAATAGATCCTTAGGACGGTAGCTCTCAAACGTTAATTCGCAAAATTGTAATTTTTAAAAATTAACATTTGCTATGATGGCGTATTCGTATTTATACGAGTTGGGAAAATTCACGTTATGGTTTATTGCAGCCAAACTCTTATTCATCAATTAGTTATCAAATCTTCATTTTCTATATGGATCATGTCATGAGAATACTACGGTCAGCAATATAAAAAATTATATTATTAATAAACATTTAACGTGTAATATTAATACAATACAAATAATACGTGTAATATTGTAATACATCTTTTATGAATAAGGATATTTTTTAGGGAAAGTAATTTTATGAAGCTAAAAATGTGAGGATCAGAAGAAACTAATAGATCATTTTCTAGAATAATTTTCACGAAAACGTTTAAAGTATTTACTGCGTGTTTCTGTTCCATATTCGAGCATTTCCGCAATAGGCAGTAGAACAGAAAAAATGACAGACGATTCATGTGATAATACCATGTGTATGTATACTAGCATATAGTACAGATGATATTCTTTTACTAACGATTTAGCAGTTTTAATCGCGTGTACAATGAATTCTTGGGCATTTATTTCTTTAACGCAAGAGATAGTTATGAAAATTGTCACACAATGTATAATAATGCATACTTTGATTTCTGTTATTTCAGCTACCTTTGAAGGGTCATTAAAAAACCGTCTAGAAATTTTCACATCAATAGCTGTTCTTTCACCACCTGATCTTACATAATATAATTTTAACAACGAAATGGTTTTGAAATTTTGCTACCTCTTTCTTGTCACTTTTTAATACCTAGGCCATAAGAAATGTGTAAAAGTATATAAAAATCCTAAAGCATGTATGTTATTTTCAAAACAAATTGTTGTTTGATTTATCCTCTAATATATAACTTTTTTGATTTGGTAAATTTATATTGGTGAATTGCTGAATTGGATTTAGTTAAATAATTACATTAAGCAGCATCAAATTTTCAAAGGCATCATAAAATTAAAAAAATCTATACCCTATAGATATATTTTTAAAACCTATTTTACCTAAACGATTCTCGAACTCAAACCCCGTGATGTATAATAAATAATTTTTATTTTTATTCATCTCAGTTTACCTTATATTTTGAACTTGTTAGTTATTTTTATATTACCACAATCCATAAAGCTTTTTTTATTTTATCATTAAGGCAGTATATTATTGTATAATCATGAATACATTAAATCATTTCTTAGTTATTAAATATTTGATACAATAAACAAGATTTTTCGAAAACAAAACGTCCCACAATATATTTTATCTTACGTAATTTATAACAAAGATATATAATATACGACACCATTAGTTACTTTTGTTCGGTCATCTCAAATCACGTAACTAAAAACCAATTAAAATGATTATTTTGTCATTCTACAAATTTGTTATAAATAACGGTACAAATATACCATAACTTGTTATCAGAGACATTCCAAATACAGATTATTACCATTTTTTAATGGGAAGAATTTTTGTGGAGATGCTACTTTTATTCATATCAATTATTCATTTCATTAATATAATTGTACATTACAAAAATAAATAAAAATATTCATAATTTTAGGCATCGAGATATAGAGAATTATTCAAAAAAAGAGACAACAATATAATAAAAGCAATAATTTATGGTTATAATTTTTCTTTCTGGTAACTTTATAATAGTAATAGCTTGTAGACGATTATCGTCGTCGTATCTGCTAGATGATATGATGATTAACCCAATCAGTCCACTGATTGCATTTTTTTGAGAATAATCGTAATTTAATATAAATATATATATTCTTTAGTAAAAATACATGTAACAACAATACCACTTTATTAACTAACCATACACGATGATTAAATTAGTAGGTCGGTTAGTTATCTACATTTCAATGTTGAACTGATAACATAATTTAAACGCTATAACTCGTGATCATGAATGTGCAAAGCTGAATTTCAAAAAACTTAACTTCAATTAAAACAGTAAATCGCAGGAAGAAAATGACGAGATCGTCGAAGGGACTAAGGTGTATGATTTATATTTTGTGATAGTTTTTTTTACGTCAGAACTTGGTAGTTGTCCGGTAGACCAACATTTCCACTCTCTTCATGTGACCATACATAAAGTTGCACTACGAATGATTATCATTATTATTGTCCTTCAGTGGTCAGTTCCTATGAGGTTATGTATTTTTCTTCGTCATTATTATACAATTAGGGAAATCAGCGACTCGTATTTTTTTACTTAAAATTTTATTATTCACACTGTTTACATGCAATACGAATTTCAACGAATGGCGAAAACCAGATGTTATTTACAATATGCCGTAAGCCTTTAAAGCTGCGTTATGAAAAAAATCTTTACGTGTTACCTACACAACAACTATATGTGCAATTTAGTAATTTATGTCTATGCCGATATATGACAAATTAAAATTTGATAATATTTTTTTTCTAGTAAAATCATGATACTAAATATCTAAGAAAAATTATAATATACCAAATAGACTTAACAACAATAACAAATTATTTAATTAAAAACCAAAGTTATCTTACGCTTTTTGTGTTGACCCATTGCGATGAAATGATTGATTATGATAATTTTAATAATATTAATTGATTTTAAATTTCAAAAATGTTAATTGAATTTACACGTTGCATCTTGCCCTTCTTTAGGTTATTTATTGGATAGATCAAATAATTTAATTTGTTGCTATGTATAATACGCAAATATTTTTTTTAGTTTGTTAGGTTTGAAGTAACGTTGGTTTGAAGTAAATTGGATGATTTGGTTTGGGCTAACTCACGAACGTTATTTCTTTACAGTAATGAAATTGTACCAAATTAGTACCTTATCTGACACGTTTCGAGGTAATTCCTGTAGTTGCCTGAAACCATTTCCAAAACTACCGTATTCAAAATAGCAAAGAAAATCTCGATTTACCCTTTTTGGACAAAAATAATTAATGTAGTTGTGACCGCGAATAGACGGAAAATATAATGTGTACGAGGACGGGTGACTCTGCATTCCGATTCTACAAATTACGTTAGACGTATACGGAAAATGACATGAAGTAAACACTATAATTTCTAATTACTTATTACATAGACGAATATAAAGACAAGTATGACTATAAATATGCATATGCATAAACGGGCATATGTCGGCTGTAACCACTTCTGACAACAAGGAAATCCAAGCGTTACCGTGTCTGCTAGTTTCTCGGCGACGTAGACGAATTGTATGGTAATGCGTTTATGTGCCAAATGGCAACCGAAGACAGAGTTTCAAAGACGGTTCGGAACAAGACGTAGATCGTTGCCACAGCAACGGCGTAAAACACACGCACACGCTGCAACATCAAGCCACACAAACAGCAGCTCAACAACGACGACGGCGATTCCGTTAGAGAGGTAACAAATTATCTATGAAATGGTAAGAATATTAATTTTTAATTAATTAAAAAAATTAATTGTTTCTATATCTGAACGATTGAAAGCTACATGATTTGTAGGAATTCCAACATTCTCTCTATATTCATTGCTTTCATTGCCGGCCGGAGAATAAACAACAACAACATGAAGTCTATTTTCATTAAACTCTATATCGACAGCAATTGATGTTGTGCTCTTCCAGACGATTTGTGTGAATTTATCTGCAAAATAAAATTATTATATAACAACATGATATTTCTTAAATTTTAATTGAAATTAAAAACCACTTTTCATTATAAAACTAATTTTCTCCATTAAATGAAATTATAGAGTTCATATGTAATTGAATGTGCGCCAGAGCTCTTTTGAAAAGGATTGAGAAATATATTTAAAGATATTTAAAAACTTGATTTATTCTTACAGTAAGCTAACTTAAATAAAAATCATTTTTCAAGGTAACTCACAATATCTATACGATGATAATAAGAATTGTATGTTAAGAGATAATATACAAATTCGTATGAAACACATAAATTAGAAAAGTGGTGTACACATGATATGTGAATGTATGATTGAATCGTCTTTACATTTACATCATCATTTTTTATAGTAAAATTAACAGATATAATAACAGCTTGTAATAATAAATTTAAAATTCAACCGATACACATTGACAAAAATAAAAACTTCATGTTTTTTATAGGGAAAATAATTACGTTGCTCAATTGAAAATAGTAGATGCTTGTTTCTATATTTGATATGATAAATGACTTTAACTCTAAATACATTAATTTGAACATCATGTATTCAGGTTAAAATATACCTGCAGTGGTAGTTGTTGGTTCTTCATTGAAATCGTAGCCTTCTGATGTAGAGTACCAATCTCCAACTACTTTAACAGCGAAAGGAAAGGATAGTTTATGTGTATCATTGAACAAAACCGAGCTTTTGTTCACTCCATTAATATTGGTAGTTCCTTCATACGCTAATGACAACACTTGACGTCGCGCCTCAGCTACCAGCTGAGACAAAAAGAAGTTATGAGTGCATCATATAACTACTAGATACGAAATTCGGTAAATGTCGTTTATAACATATCTTTTTCTGACACGAATATTTAAAAGTACAATTATATTATGCAATTGAACATAAATGTTTCTCCGTACGTAAATTGGTAATAAATTGATTTAAAATTATAGCACGTCAACTAACGATGAAGACTATTCTAACTAAAATTTTAAAAAATTTTATTATCTCACTTCTTGATTGAATGTCAGTCTTTGCGCCCCGTGTAATTTCCGATAGAAGTTATGTGCATATAAAATAGTAGAAAAAAAATTATTCTTTTCTACAAAAATATAATACATTTATGTACATGATAAATAAAATTCCCCTACTCGAAAATATATCTATTTCTCTAATAAATATTAATAATTATGCCCTATTCGGTTATTCCCGATTTGCTAAATATCCCGTAACTACTCGCCTTCAAGTGTAAAATTAGGAACAGCTAATCCCGGTTCAATAACCAATATAAAATATAAAAAATATTTTCTGATGGCTATCATGTTGAATCTGAAAATACAAAAAGTTTTACGACTATTCAATTCATGAGATCATGTCGTAACAAAATATAATTCACTTACCGGTGAAGAATAATTGGCACTTAAACTTTTTTTGGAACGTAAGTTGTGTCGACTATAACTACAATAAACTGCGATTAGATAGTGTAATTAACACTGACTCAAAGAATTTTGTACACGTAGACACATCTCATTCGCCGTCTAACTTTTTTCGATTTTCAATTTTTGTATGCACACATATATAAACAGTAATCGCCTAACAAAGTAAATATTCACGATTTTCGAAAACATAATGCGCAATGTTATATTATTCGCTACACAGTATGTCATGGTATAGTCTAGAATATAGACTCTAGATTATATAAAATCATTTGTTAGTTGATATACATCTGAGTGAATAATCATGATTTTTCGAAAACAACACGTCCTATAGTATATTTAATTTTATACAATTTATTACAAAGATCTGTACATAACATGATTAGTTCCTTTTGTTCGGTCATCTCAAATCACGTGACTAAAAAACAATTTAAATTTTTATTTACTTATTCCTCAAATATATTATAATATAAATAAGTGGTACAAATATTTTCAAATATATTATAATATAAATAAGTGGTACAAATATTTACGTTTGAAATAGTTGCTCGCTGAATTGATTTTAAATTTCAAAAATGTTCGAATTTAAACGTTGCACCTTGCCTTTCTTCTGTTTATTTATTGGATGGATCAAATAATTTATTTTGTTGCTACTTATGGTATTGATTAGTAGGCTAACTGTACAAATTAATAACACCAATTACACAAAGAATATGAAGATAAATAACAAATTCTAAAGCCGTACTCCAATAACTTATAATTTACCGATTAGACGTGTGCGATCAAATTAATAAACAATGAGTTATGATTTTGTGTTTGACGGGATCGAGGATGACAAGTACTTGGCTCTGTTGATAAACGTGAGTTTTAAATAATTTAAATTTATAACAAAAACATATTTTGTGCAGTTTTTTTTTCATACGACTTGTTTTTTGTGTTCATATTTTTTGTAGAGTCGACTGATAGTCACGCATGTACTATCGTTTATCGTACTTTCAAATGTTTTCGCCGTCTAATGTTGTGCTTGCGTAGTACCTATCTAAAATACTCTACTAAATTTTAGAAATATTTTTCTTGACGTAATTTTCAATGTAATTTAGTGACTAAACCCCCCCTCCAAAAAAAAAAAAATGTATATATTATTGTTCTCAAAATATCAACGTTCGTCCTTTGACGTAAGATAATGATTAATATATTGTTGTTATTATTTGTTCTATTGGAAAAAAGAAAATAAATGTACAATCGGAAATTGCGTGTAGTCATAATAAATATATATATATAATTCGATCGATTTCCATGTAACACGTGTTTCCAGTATTTATAATGTGAGCCCTAAGGTCCACGTGATTATAAACGATAATGATCATGTGATGGCAATGTCGGTTGTCGTCTTGTAGTGTTCGAACATTATTTTGATCAAATACAAATTATAAATACGATATTAAACGATTTTTCGATCGAATAGTTCATAAAAAAAAAAGAATCTGTTGTTCCTTTTTCTTCCCCAACGACTTCTAAACACGTTTTCGACGTTACCGAATGGAAAGAAAAAAAATGGCGAACATCCATTTAATAAGCTAGACGGGAGAATCGTTCCTATACTTGTACGCGGTAACAACGTTTTATTGAAGAAAGACGTGCGCACACAAGCGATTTCACGCGCAACGGCAAACGGGGACCGGCAATGTTAAACGGGCGTGGTCGTCCGGCACGAGGTTCGCCGAGATCAGAACAACAGGTTTTCGGCCAGCGAGCGTCGACGTCTCTTGGGCGTGTGCCGCCACCAGCGGCTGGACACGAACCAACAGCACAGGGCCACGGACGCCACGAACAGCGTGAAGACGATTGTAGCCGCCGGCGGTGACGACGCGTACCCGGACACCGTTTTGGCGGGCGGGACCGCGTCCGCCGGCACCGCGACGTCGACGTCGACGGTCATCTGTAACACGACCTCGGTAAACGCGTTTCACGGTACGAGCGTGCACGTGACGGTCAGATTGATTTAGTCACGAAGATGATTTTTCGACACGAACTTTGATCGTTGAAAGTCATAATTTGACGATATGAGTTTAACGAATGATTTTGTTATCTATTTTTTTGGCCAATTCGTCCAACGCGTTCGATCGCATTTCCTGTGCTTCCATTTTTTATTATTTAGCCGACGGCGTACCGTTAAAACGAATACACGATAACGAAAAGGTCGTATACCCTCTTCGCCCCCACTCCCCACCGCGAGACTGCGCGAAATCTTAAGTAAAAACCTTCATGGAATGGTCGAATAAGACTTAAACGAATGACGGGCCAGCTCAACAAAGCATTACTCGCACCTCGTTTTTCGAGACGACCTCGCCGTTTGTATTCCGGCCACGGTATTCCGGTATCCTCGCACGGCACCTGTTCGCCGACCGCGAGAAACGGGACGTGGTTTTCGACGCCGCGCCACATCCGCCCGGTTCGCCATCCAGCGTGGGAAATCGTGGCGACGACATCGAGCTCCATGAGGCTCTTTTTCGTGGCACGGCGCCGACGCTCGCCGGAGCAGCACTCGGGACGGACGACCGTCTCATCGTCGCGCTTTTGCGACGGATCGACCACCCGGTAGTATCGGATGGCCGCTTGTGACAAGACGTCGCGTCGCATTCGCTGTCCAGAGCAGTAAACCGTGGCGACGACATCGAGCTCCATGAGGCTCTTTTTCGTGGCACGGCGCCGACGCTCGCCGGAGCAGCACTAGAGACGGACGACAGTCTCATCATCGCGCTTTTGCGGCGTGTCGGCCACCCGGTAGTATCGGATGGCCGCTGGTGACTGGACGTCGTCGTCGTCGTCATCGGTGGCGTCCGGTTGACGATCGGCTGACGTGCAGTTCTGTCCACCGCGATCGGAACATCCCGAACGACCGGCGACAACTGTTTCAACACGAACGTCGACGCGTTCGCGGGCAACAGCGCCGCCACCGTACAGAGGACGCGACACGCGAAGGCCACGGATCCGGTGGAGCGCGTGCTTCTAGTCGTCGTCATCGCGTTTCTTTACCGTACCGATATCGAGCGCGTGCGTTACAACACTGAACACGATTGCGTGCCGGGCTACGAACAAAACATCAACAACGCGAGACCGTCGTTACGGGCAACGTGCGTGTCCGAAAACAGAGCAAACGCGTTCCGACTGGACTGCATCCGTACGTCGATTGTGGGCCGTGTTCGACACCGTACCGGCGCGATGTTGCTCCGGGGTCTCGAACTACCGATGGTCACGGTCAGACAACAGAGCATGTGAAACACAAATAATTATTTTGTCCAATGCATATGAGTAAATACTCAATTACATTAAAAAAATGATTTGAAATAAGTTTTTAAATTCTTAAAATAAATATCACGTATAATTTTGTTTATAAAAATAAAAAACACTGCCGTGCGTAACCGTCATTATACCACTCTTGTCTTACGGCATTGAAACACGGGATCCGGTACGAGCTCCCTGGTATATAAACAATCCAAGCTCTACACAACGATTTACAAATAATAACTGCAAACGGACCTGCATCTCGGGCATGTTTATACTAAACTTTCCACCGAGTACTGGACCCGTTAATTCAATACCATCTCTTCTAATCGTGACTTACTCTTTTGAAAAATAAATGAATAAATAAATAAATACAAAATTGTGTTTCTTTTAATAATCTTTTTATTTTTGAATATAGTCAATAGTTACATGGAGCGAGATCTGGAGAAAAGGGGAGATAATGTAACACTAGCGTTCGATTTTTGACCAGAAACATCTTAACAATCAAGGCATTACGAATCGGCGTATTGTCTTTTTGGAAACCCCAAGAGTCGTTTTTTCTCAATTCAGGCAGCTTTCTTTTTAACTCGTTCTCCAAGCGTTGTCAAAACTTGTAGATAACAATGTTGATTAGCAGCCTGCCCTTGAGGTACTCATTCAGTCATAATATTTGCATTAGGTAACTTTTTTACCATTTTTATATACATAATATAAAATCATCACACCAGATTTAACAACACGAATCCGATTGTTACACTTTTCGCAGTCATAAACATTTATTTTCGAGGGAGTGCTCAGCGACATTTACTTATTCATTCATAATGAAATCAATTAAAGTGCTGACAAATTGTTGTCGGTAAGAATTGTATTTACGATTATTTTATATTCAAATAACAATATAGTGTTTTAGTTGTAACTGTTTTACATTCGTTAAATAGAGAACGTAATATATGATCTATTGTTTTTTTAGGATAACTAAACGGACGCGAAACCCGTAACGTCGTGTTATAAATATAGTGACATTAAATACAATATATAATATATAGGGCTGATAAGAATGTAGATGGATGATCGGGCGACCAGGTTAAAGTTCCGATGGATGGAGACGGTTAGGTTAGTGATAAGAGATAAGATGTGATGAGACGTAAAAATGGCGTGATAGGATTTTAGTTTGATAATAATACAGGGCCGAGGATCTGGAGGATCGTCCTTGATCCAGAATCACCATGTTTATCCTACTAACTAAGATTATTGATTTTCTTATATTTTGTGTTTTTTCTGTATACGTTATTTTATTACCGTAACAAAATTGCATATAGTTAGTACCCACTTGATCGACACGTTTTACGGTAAGAACAGTAGTTGCCTGAAATAAAATCTAAAACCATCCTTTCCGAAATGGCAAAACAGATTCTCGATATGACTTGTTTTGGACGAAAACAATTATAGTAGTTAGGATATCAAAATGTAACACGACACAATTAATATTTTAATAATATCTATAAATTAATCGTTTATAATTAAACATAAAGTTTGTATATTCATTTAAATTTAAATATTAAACATTTCGATTACATTTGGATCGTATATTATTAACCTCTAAGTCATCAAAATAATTGTTGTAAGGCATCTTAATATATATAAGTCTGTGGGATTTAAAACTACTTCATTATGATCTTTAGCTCTTCCAACATTCGCATTGTATTCATTTCTTTTGTTGCCGACCGGAGAATACACAACAGTAACATAAATTTTATTGTCTATTATCTCCATATCAACACATAATTATGTTGTATTTTTCCAGATGAGTTGTGTGAATGCATCCGCATTAAATAATTTATCATATAGCGACATTATATTTAGTATATTTTACTTGAAATTAAAAACCATTTTTAATTATAAAAATAATTTTCTCCGTAAAATAAAATTATATAATCCATAAGTAATGGAATGTGTATCAGAGCTCTTTTGAGAACCTATAATAACATATTGCAAAAATATGATTTATTCTTACAATAAGCTAGCATTAGTTAAAATTATCTTTCAAAACAACTCAAAATATCTATACGATAATAAAAGGTAATTTCCAAAGCCGATTAAAATACATATTTGGGAAATATTTACCCCGTGTGATAAAATCGTCTTTACATTATAATAGCCAGTTTTTTGAATTAAAATTGACAGACGTAAAAACCGCTTGTGACAATAAAGTTACAATTAAAATGACACAGATAGACTAAAAATTAAAATTCAAGTTTTATGTTGGGAAAATATTTACGAGTACATCGCTCGACTGACAAAAGTTTCTTGTTTCTTTCCTTTGATATGACAGTTGACTCAAAATTCCAAAAACATTGTTTTGAACATCACACGTATACGATAATTTACGTGTATCATTAGATGATGGTTCTACAGCGTAACTGTATCTTCTCGTTTGAAGGTACCATGCTGAAACTATATCAACAGCTTAAATATCGCTCAGTCGAAGTTCACCTTCAAACTCCGCCACATGACTGTTCACACCATAATCATTGGAGGTAACTGAAGTACTCGCTCCATCCGCAAAAGATAACACTTGATGTCGCGCCTCATCTGCCTGCTGAGACAAAAAGAAGCAACGAGTGCATCATAGTAACTACTAGCTACAAAATTCGGTAAATGATGTTCATAAGGTCTATTTATCTGGCACGAATATTTAAAAATACAAATATAGTATGTAACCGACCATAGATGTTTCTCCGTATGTGTCGTGTCAATGACAATGCGATAAGTGGGATTTCTGCATATTACGTTTTTTCTGCTTCTAACGTACATATGACACACGATGTCTCATTTCGTCAATTCAAAAAAAGGAAAAATTTTAATTCATGTCCCCGTAGAAGTTATTAATGATATACAAGTATAAATAATTTGGTAATATATTGATTTAAAATTATGGCACGTCAACTGACGATGAAAACTATTCTAACCAAAATTTAAAAAAATTTAATTATCTCACGTTTTGATCGAATGTCAGTGGTCCCGCATCGTGTACTTTCCGAAAGAAGTTATGTGCATTTAAAATAGTAGAATAAAAGTTATTCTTCTCTAAAAAAATATAATACATTTATGTACATAAACACGATATATAAAATTTTATCTCATTCGAATCTCATTCGCCGCCTAACGTTTTTTAATTTTTGTATACACACCTATATAAACAGTAATCGCCTAACAAAGTAAATATTCACGATTTTCGAAAACATAATACGCAATGTTATATTGTTCGCTACGCAGTATGTAATAATATAGTCAAGAATTTTGACTCTAGATTATATGAAATAATTTGTTATTTGATAGACATCTGACTCAAAAATCACAATTTTTCGAAAACAACACGTTCTGTAGTATATTTTATTTTACATAATTTATTATAAGGATCTGTATATAACATGATTAGTCCCTTTTGTTCGGTCATCTAAAATCACGTGACTAAAACCATTTCAAATTTTTATTTTCAAATTCCTCAAATATATTATAAATAAATGGTACAAATATTTTCGTTTGGAATAGTTGATCGCAGTGGGAGGACCTGCATTTTTGACGCCACGGGAAAAATGTTAAAATTACGCTCTATTTCCTCAAAAATTTTCATATTTTAAACATTAAGGTTCTATAATATACAATAATAATATTTAACATTATATTACACGATAATAATATAATAAAATACAATATGCATCTAATTCTAAAACGAATTTCTTATTAAAACCGCTTTCCTTACGTCAGAAATTTAAGCGTTCCGGCAGACCAGTAACCACCACATTATTTACACGACATTATTATTCGTTCATTGGATTAATTATTGTTATACATAGGTCAGTTCCTACGAGTTTATGCATTTTGTCTCCTCATTATTATAAAGTTAAGGACATCATCGATTTTTTTACTTTAAGTTTTATAGTTCACACCTTTCCACATGTAATACGCATTTCAATGTATAGCAAGCACCAGATTTTATTTGCAATATGCTGTACGCTTTGAATGCGGCACATTGATTAAATTGTTTACGCTTTACCTACACAATAACCATATGTGCAATTTGGCAATTGATTTCTGTGCCGATTTCGAAAATTTAAAATTTTTTTACAGTAAAATCATGATACCAAATACGTGTTAAAATTAAAAACGTGCAAATTGAATTTAATAAAAAAAAATTTTAAATTCAAAATTATCGAACGCATTTTGTGGTCATCCGTTGTTTTAAATATCACAACACATTAATGGTTATATATGTCGATTTTATTTCATTTTAGAGTGGTCAACTATTCATTTATAATGAAATCAATCGACGTGCTGACAAAATGTGGTCGGTAAGAATTGTATTTACGATTGTTTTCTAATCGAATAACAATATAGGGTTTTAGCTTTAACTGTTTTACGTTCGTTAGATAGAGAACGTACTTTATGATCTATTGTTTTTTTAGGATAACCATATGGATTTCTGGATGCTCCGCAGTACTATGGCTTTCTTAAGGCAAATCATAATTAAGCGTTGTCTTACGTTAAATTTTACGTTTTAAGTAATACAAACTGTTTTTTACTTTATGCATAACAAATTATAGTGTAGAATATACTATATGACATATATAAAACGACGATTACAATTTTTTTTATATTTTGTGTTTTGCCTGTGATCGCTATTTTCTTACGGTAATGAAATTGTACCAAATTAGTACCTTATCTGACACATTTCGGGGTAATCCCTTTAGTTGCCTGAAACCAAATTTAAAACATCCCTATGCAAAATGGCCCTTTATAACCCTAAGATATAAATACCCATTTTGGACAAAAATAATTATTATAGTAAGGAAAACAAAGTGTAACGCGAGATATATTTTATTTTAATAATTTTTATTAATTCATCAATTACAATTGAACATAAATTATATATATTTATTTAAATTTAAATATTATTAATGTTGATTACATTCAAATCCTATATTATTCCTATATGAAACAGCGGGGATAGTGACAAAAGAAATCTTGCTATTTCCCTATCTGCACTATTGAAAACTACAGGATTTGTAGCAAGTCCAACATTCTCTATATATTTACCGCTTTCATTGCCGGGCGGAGAATAAACAACAACAACATGAAGTAGATTTTCATTAAACTCTATATCGACAGCAATTGATGTTGTGCTCTTCCAGACCATTTGTGTGAATTCATCTGCAAAATAAAATTATTATATAACAACATCATATTTATTATATTTTAATTGAAATTAAAAACCACTTTTCATTATAAAAATAATTTTTTCAATAAAATGAAATTATAGAGTTCATATATAATGGAATGTGTGCCAGAACTCTTTTGAAAAGGATTGAGAAATCTATTTAAAGATATTTAAAAAATTTGATTTATTCTTACAGTAACTAACTTAAATAAAAATCATTTTTTAAGGTAAATCACAATATCTATACGATGATAATAAGAATTATATGTTACGAAATAATATACAAATTCGTATAAAACACATAAATTAGAAAAGTGATGTAAACATGATATGTGATTGTGTGATCGAATCGACTTTACATTTACATCATCATTTTTTATAGTGAAATTAACAGATAAAATATCAGCTTGTAATAATAAATTTAAAATTCAACCGATACATATTGACAAAAAATCAAACTTCATGTCTTTTACAGGGAAAATATTTACGCAGCTCAATTGACAACAGTTGATGCTTGTTTCTATATTTGATATGATAAATGACTTATAACACTAAAAACATTAATTTGAACATCTTGTATTCAGGTTAAAATATACCTGAAAGGATATTTGTCGGTTCTACTTTGAAATCGTAGCCTTCTGATTTAATGTACCATTCTGCAACTACTTTAACAGCGAAAGGAAAGGATAGTGTATGTGTATCTTTGAACCTAAACGAACTTTTGTTCAATCCATTAATATTGGTAGTTCCTCCATTCGCTAATAACATCACTTGACGTCGCGCATCATTTACCAGCTGAGACAAAAAGAAGTTACGAGTGCATTATATAACTACCAGTTACGAAATTCGGTAAATATCGTTTATAACCTTTCTTTTTCTGACACGAATATTTAAAAGTACAATTATATTATGCAAATGAACATAGTTGTTTCTCCATACATAATTTGGTAATAAATGGATTTAAAGTTATAGCACGTCAACTGACGATGAAGACTATTCTAATTAAAATTTAAAAAAATTGAATTATCTCACTTCTGGATTGAATGTCAGTGGTTGTGCACCGTGTAATTTCCGGAAGTAGTTATGTGTATTTAATATAGTAGTATAAAAGTAATTCTTCTCTACAAAAACATAATACATTGATGTACATAAACACAATAAATAAAATTTTCCTACTCGAAAGCATATCTATTTCTCTAATAAATATTAATAATTATGCCCTATTCGGTTATTCCCGATTTGCTAAATATCCCGTAACTACTCGCCTTCAAGTGTAAAATTAGGAACAGCTAATCCCGGTCCAATAACCAATATAAAATATACAAATAATTTTCTGATGGCAATCATGTTAAATCTGAAAATACATAAAGCTTTACGACTATTCAGTTCATGAGATCATGTCGTAACAAAATAAAATTCACTTACCGGTGAAGAATAATTGGCACTTAAACTTTTTTTGGAACGTAAGTTGTGTCGACTATAACTACAATAAACTGCGATTAGATAGTGTAATTAACACTGACTCAAAGAATTTTGTACACGTAGAAACATCTCATTCGCTGTGTAACGTTTTTCGTTTTTTAATTTTTGTATACACACCTATATAAACAGTAATCGCCTAACAAAGTAAATATTCACGATTTTCGAAAACATAATACGCAATGTTATATTGTTCGCTACGCAGTATGTAATGGTATAGTCTAGAATTTTGACTCTAGATTATATGAAATAATTTGTTAGTTGATAGACATCTGATTGAAAAATCACAATTTTTCGAAAACAACACGTTCTGTAGTATATTTTATTTTACATAATTTATTATAAGGATCTGTATATAACATGATTAGTACCTTTTGTTCGGTCATCTAAAATCACGTGACTAAAACCATTTCAAATTTTTATTTTTAAATTCCTCAAATATATTAAAAATAAATGGTACAAATATTTTCGTTTGGAATAGTTGATCGCTGTGGGAGAACCTGCATTTTTGACGCCACGGGAAAAATGTTAATATTACGCTCTATTTCCTAACAAATTTTCATATTTTAAACATAAAGGTTCTATAATATACAATAATTATATAATATAATAAAATATAATATGCATCTAATTCTAAAACGAATTTCTTATTAAAACCGCTTTCCTTACGTCAGAAATTTAAGCGTTCCGGCAGACCAGTTATCACCACATTATTTACACGACATTATTATTCGTTCATTGGATTAATTATTGTTATACATAAGTCAGTTCCTACGAGTTTATGTATTTTGTCTCCTCGTTATTATAAAGTTAAGTTCATCATCGTCTTATTTGTTGTACTTAAAATTTTATAATTCACAACTTTCCTCATGTAATACGCATTGTAATGTAGAGCAAGGACCAGATGTTATTTACAATATACTGTACGCTTTGAGGGCGGCATTTTGATTAAATTGTTTACGCTTTACCTACACAATAACCATATGTACAAATTAGCAATTGATTTCTGTGCCGATTTCGAGAATTTAAAAATTTTTTACAGTAAAATCATGATACCAAATACGTGTTAAAATTAAAAACGTGCAAATTGAATTTAAAAAAAAATACCCTAAAACCAAAATTAACGAACGCATTCTGTGGTCATCCGTTGTAATAAAATTATTAATTATGAGAATTATAACATAAATTGATTTGAAATTTCAAAAATGTTATTTGAATTAAATCATTGCACTTTGTTCTTCTTCATATTTTTTACATGACGTTTAGGCACATTAGTTTTCTAAAACTTCTATTTATCAATAATTTAGAAATAATGAATACAATTATAATAGCTATTTTATACCTACTACCTTATATTTTATCGAATTTATATTAAATTTTGATCTATAAGTATGTAATAATATTGTAACATACAATTGTATTGTAATATCCAACACCGTCTATTAAATACTTTACTTCAATTTTAAGTCCATCAAATTTAATCTAATTATATTAATATAAAACGTATACAATCATAATATCGTAATATATGTTTGGTGAAAATTGTAATTTTTGCAATACTATAACTATTTTTTATATGAAATAAAATTTTGTTAGATTCATTATTTTCGTTATTTATCTAACCGAGCTTTTTTTATATTAATTTACTTTTTTTGTGTGTTTTTGAGTTGCATTTTATGGTAATTTAAGGATGTTTATCGATACATTTAATAAATCTTTAAATAAATCAATTGTTATAGCTGATTGTTTATTATTAATTATGATATATAATGTATTTACCGTTTTACATAACACGGGTGTCTTTTTTGTAAGGGATAACGGACGAATTTCACTTGACTTTAAAAGACAATGGAAGTCAATTATATTTAATTATAATATACAGAATAATAAATTCTATCTAATTTCTAAATAAAAGAAAAAAAATTAAGGCATTACACGTGTACAATTATTATACCGATATTTTTAACCCGAAAAAATGATAATATGTATATTTGTTTGTGTGTGTGTGTGTGTGTGTGTGTGTGTGTGGTGTGTTGTGTGTGTGTGTGTGTGTGTGTGTGTGGTGTGTGTGTGTGTGTGTGTGGTGTGTGTGTGTGTGTGTGTGTGTGTGTGTGTGTGGAATCTACAAACGTGACGTACACAGGAGAATGGAAACTGGCAAGTGATGAATGAATAATTATGTCTATGACAATAAGTCATTTTTTATTTATTTTGCGTATAAAGCGCAATACGTTTTTCTATTTTGGTTTCCACAACGCGTTATGATCTGTATTTCTCTCGATGGAATATCAATCTGCCTTATTTTTGTTCATGTTAAAGTTCACATACCTCTCGATTCTATTTTTAATTTTTCTTTTCTCAAAAGTTTGTTTCCATTTGGAAAATGTTACTCAATTATTTTTAAATTCTATTAATATTACGTTCGTTTCAAATGATTGGACGACATTCGAATAACCACATGTCGGTAAATTTTTCGTGTCTTTAGTTCTCCGCTTTGGCCTTATCTGTTGATAGACCCCCGGCAATTGTTTTCTTCTTTTTCATACATAATCTTTTTTTCAAATATTACGAAAATATATATACATATATATCGATTCCGTCTTGGACAGGGTCAATCGTACATCTTTAATTTTTTGTTCTTGATAGGTTGGAGAAACAACTCTTCTCGTCTAGTTTTTGGGTACTCAATTGACAAAAGTCAGTTATTTCGATCAAGAAAACGTTCCCCGATGTCCTGTGAAGATGACGGTCCTCGCCGTTTTTAGTAAATATTTGTTGTTTATATGGTTTTCGCTCAAGTATCCCTGTGTCGGACAAACTGTAGTTTGTGAACGATGCAAAATATTTTTGTCAAATTAGACATTGTTATCACTCCAGAACCTGCTTGAAATCGCAGGTTTCTTGTCATTGCGGTCACATATTAAAAGCACTATCGTTTCGATTATGGCCCAGCCTCAAATTTTCAGATTCGGCGGCATCATTGTTTTAGTTCATTTCGTTTTGAGTCTGATTGAAGACAAGGCAGACGCTCCTAGATTTCCTGGATAAATGAACCTTAACATTGCTTGTAAAGACACAAGTTGTATCCTATATTGTATTTACTGATCAGATGAGTGCGATCAATTTAATAACGATTTTGTTTAAGACGGGATCGAAGATGACAATTACTCGGTTCTGTTTATAAACGTAAGTATCAAATTATTTATATTTATAACAAAAACATATTTTGTGTAGTTTTAATTCATACGACCTATTTTTAGTGTTCATAATTTTTGTAGACTCGACTGATATTCACGCATAAATTATTGCCTACAAAGGTAAATACAATATTTGTACAATTAATGATTGTATAATTCAAATGTATATGTTTTATGATTATCCCCATTTCCCTATATCACTAGATATGTGTTTTATTAATAATATCCCATTGTTTGTTTTTTTTTTTTTTTTTGGCCAGTAAAATTATGAAGTATACGCAGTCTTCAATGATTTACAAAATGAAAATGCTCATTAGTCTTTATAGACTTATGGTAAGTAATATAACATAATCAACAGTTGTCATACATTTACGATTATTATATCGTTATCCGTTATTCTTCACATTACAAACAATATTACAAGTTTAATATATGGTTGAAAACGTGTTGATATTAATCATTATTTATATTCATACTAATAGCATTTATAAATATATTATTTATCGATTTATGTAATATTCATTCACTTAAAATTGAGGGCCTTGGACGTAGCCTATTCAGCTCTATATCATATGGTAATCGTTTATCATTAAAAATTACACGCATAACTAACACGTTGTGTGATAATATATATATATATATATATTTATTAATGAAATTTATAGAATAGCATGGATGTGCCGAAATTATCGATCACCAATAACGTAAGTAGAATATTCGAAAAATTATTATTATATTTAAAAATAACTATTTATTGATTTCTTTATATTACAATGGCGATTTTATATCAGACAGTATAATATATATAAAAATATGTATATATATATATATATATATATATATATATATATATCTTCAATTTAGACAAAAATGTATCATGAAAATTAAATATATAATCGTAACATCAGTCTTAAGTGTTTAATTGTTTTTCATTACAAAAAACCCGGAAAACCATATTATATAACAATTCATGTGTAGAATTTCATTATTGTTTTGCATGACGTATATTAAATTTCATTTAAAAGATTGTTATTAATAAGATTTTCTATGTTCTAAATATTAATTCAGACATTTTTCTTTAACCACGATCCGATAATTCCCTTCGTCCGTGATAATATATAAAATGTATTTTCATAGACGATGTTAAAACTTGTATGCTTTCAATGTGTGCGAATATCGAATAATACGACAGTCGTAGGGATTTAATTGACGATAAACATTTTAAACCCTATTTGAACTATAAAAGCCGTTGTGTTTAAACACGTAAAAATGACAACTGAAACGTTGTGTCGTATCTCGAATTCAAAGAAAACCGCAAAACTGTAGTCAATCAATTCTTGCCTGTTACATTGACGAAGAAATAGATCCTTAGGACGGTAGCTCTCAAACATTAATTCGCAAAATTGTAATTTTTAAAAATTAACATTTGCCATGATGGCGTATTCGTATTTATACGAGTTGGGAAAATTCACGTTATGGTTTATTGCAGCCAAACTCTTATTCATCAATTAGTTATCAAATCTTCATTTTCTATATGGATCATGTCATGAGAATACTACGGTCAGCAATATAAAAAATTATATTATTAATAAACATTTAACGTGTAATATTAATACAATACAAATACGTGTAATATTGTAATACATCTTTTATGAATAAGGATATTTTTAGGGAAAGTAATTTTATGAAGCTAAAAATGTGAGGATCAGAAGAAACTAATAGAACATTTTCTAGAATAATTTTCACGAAAACGTTTAAAGTATTTACTGCATGTTTCTGTTTCATATTCGAGCATTTGCGCAATAGGCAGTAGAGCAGAAAAAATGACAGACGATTCATGTGATAATACCATGTGTACGTGTACCGGCATATAGTACCGACTATATTCTTTTACTAACAGTTTAGCAGTTTACATCGCGTATACAATGAATTCTTGGGCATTTATTTCTTTACCTCAAAAGATAGTTATGAAAATTGTCACACAATGCATAATAATGCATATTTTGATTCCTGTTATTTCAGCTACACATAAAGTGCCATTAAAAAACCGTCTAGAGATGTTCCCATCATTGGATGTTCCTTCACCTCCTGATCTTACATAATATAATTTTAACTACGAAATGGTTATGAAATTTTGCTTCCTCTTTCTTGTCACTTTTTAATACCTAGACCATAAGAAATGTGTAAAAGTATATAAAAATCCTAAAGCATGTATGTTATTTTCAAAACAAATTGTTGTTTGATTTATCCTCTAATATATAACTTTTTTGATTTAATTTATTAATATTGGTGAATTGCTAAATTGGATTTAGTTAATTAATTACATTAAGTAGCTTCAAATTTTCAAATGCATCATAAAATAAAAAAAATCTATTTCCTAAATCTATTTTTAAAACCTAATTTACCTAAACAATTCTCGAACTCAAACCCCGTGATGTATAACAAATTATTATTATTTTAATTCATCTCAGTTTACCTTATTTTTTGAACCTGTTAGTTATTTTTATATTACCACAATCCATATAGCTTTTTTTATTGTATCATTAAGGTAGTATAGTATTGTAAATTCAGGAATACATTAAATCATTTCTTAGTTATTAAATATTTGATACAATAAACAAGATTTTTCGAAAACAAAACGTCCCACAATATATTTTATTTTACGTAATTTATAACAAAGATATATAATATACGACACCATTTGTTAATTTTGTTCGGTCATCTCAAATCACGTAACTAAAACCAATTAAAATGATTATTTTGTCATTCTACAAATTTGTTATAAATAACGGTATAAATATACCATAACTTGTTATCAGAGACTTTCCAAATACAGTAATTTACCATTTTTTCCAGGGAAGAATTTTTGTGGAGATGCTACTTTTATTCATATCAATTATTCCTTCCATTACTATAATTGTACAATACAAAAATAAATAAAAATATTCATAATTTGGGGCATCGGGATGTAGAGAATTATTCAAAAAAAGAGACAACAAAATAATTAAAGCAATAATTTATGGTTATAATTTTTCTTTCTGGTAACTTTATAATAGTAATAGCTTGTAGACGATTGTCATCGTCGTATCTGCTAGATAATATGCTGATTAACCCAATCAGTCCTCTGATTACACTCTATGAGAATAATCGTAATTTAATATAAATATATAATTTCTTTAGTAAAAATACATGTAACAATAATACCACTTTATTAACTGACCATACACGATGATTAAATTAGTAGGTCGGGTAGTTGCCTACATTTCAATGATGAACTGATAACATAATTTAAACTCTATAAATCGTGTTTATGAATGTGCAAAGCTGAATTTCAAGAAACTTAACTTCAATTAAAATAGTAAATCGCAGGAAGAAAATGACGAGATCGTCGAAGGGACTAAGGTGTATGATTTATATTTTATTGATTTATATTATCAAATTGATATTTTGATGATGATTTTTTTTTACGTCAGAACTTGGTAGTTGTCCGGTAGACCAACAGTTCCACTCTATTCATGTGACCACACATAAAAGTTGCAGTACGAATGATTATCGTTATTATTGTCTTTCAATGGTCAGTTCCTATGAGGTTATGTATTTTTCCTCGTTGTTATTATACAATTAAGGAAATCAGCGACTCGTATTTTTTTACTTAAAATTTTATTATTCACACCGTTTACATGCAATACGAATTTCAACGAATGGCAAGAACCAGATGTTATTTACAATGTGCCGTAGGCCTTGAAAGCTGCGTTATGATAATTTTTTTACCTACACAACAACAATATGTACAATTTAGCAATTTATGTCTATGCCGATTTTTGACAAATTAAAATTAAATAATATTTTTTTTCTAGTAAAATCAAGATACTAAGTATCTAAGAAAAATATTTATACACCAAATCGACATAACAACAATAATAAATTATTTTATTAAAACCAAAGTTATCGAACGCTTTTTGTGTTGACCCATTGCGATGAAATGATTGATTATGATAATTTTAATAATATAAATTGATTTTAAATTTCAAAAATGTTAATTGAATTTACACGTTGCATCTTGCACTTCTTCAGGTTATTTATTGGATGGATCAAATAATTTAATTTGTTGCTATGTATAGTATGCAAACATTACACCACTAACTAATAATCTAATAGTTTCTTAATACTTCACTTGAATTATACAAGACGATTTACAACATTTTTCAACATGTATAATATTATAAATATGTTTTTATCGTACCCTATTATAATTGATCTTATATAAATACTAGACTCTCAAAACATGTATTTAACAGTCATTTATTCCCCATGAGTATAAATATAACAGTAATGTAACCATATATTTACTACTTTACAATATAGCGAATTTATATTAAATTTTGATCTATGTATATGTAAAAATATTTTAACATACCAACTCCGGGTATTAAATACATTTATTCAATTTTATGTACAGGATGTTTGATCTAATTATATTAATATAAACCTTATGTAATTAAAAATAAAATTTTTTCAATATTATAATTATTATTATTTGAAATAAGAACGTGTTATATTAATTGTTAACGTTATTTAACTAACGGGGAGTTTTTTATATTTATTGATTTTTTTTTTTTTTTAGTTTTTTGACTTAGCAATTAAAGTTATGTATATTTGAATATTTATGAAATTTTCCAATCAAAATTAATGACTATAACACTGCATTCTTAGTATACAATCCAATAGCAAATTTATCGCATTCATTAATGGTAGACGGTATTGTATCAAAATACCAACACGTTTTTAAAATTAAATACAAACTTTATTTTAAGTTTGTATTCATTTTTTTTTTTTGTGTGTTTTTATTGGCAATGATTGTAAAAATGAAAAAAATTAAAATATTATATGTCAATTAAATATAAATTAAATTATTTATATGTCACAATAGCCATAAAATTATATTTAATAATTATTGATCCATAACCCATAAAATTATTAAGTTTTTTTAATTGTGAAAATAATAATTTCAGCAACATGGTATTTTAAAAGAGGTAACTAATTTCTTTTATTTTGTAATAGGTATATGCAAAATATGTTATAAAATCTAATTTATAACCACTAAGAACGATAAAATATTAATTCTATGTAGATTCATAGTTAGCTAAGTACATATATTCGATACTAAATTACCTTATCGGTTTTATATTCAACGTTGAGAATTTAGTATTTTATTGTAATATAAGTAAATATTTTTTTATGAATTCTATTGATTAATTATTATTAACTATTCATTTAATCCTCCAAATCATTAATATTCACATAAAAAATTCAGAATTTAGGAACTTTTCGTTTTTATTAGCTAAACAATTATAATGGTTCAATTATGTACGAAAAGTTGAATTTATCAACATATTTTTAAAAGCCAATACTCGTGTTCGTTGGTACGCTAAGCTAAACTTGTACTACGGAAATTCTATTTCGTTTGAAGTGGCTCGCAACAAGAGTGACAAGATCATCGAAGAGACCAGGGTTAAATCATATTATAACATAATGTTTTATGACAGTTATTCCTATGTCAGGATTTGTTGAGTTTCCAGCTGTCTAACGACCAATTCTTTATTCATTTGACCTCATTTGGTTGTTGAAGTACGCATAATTATCGTATTGATTGTTCTACATTGGTCAGTTCTTAAGAATTCATGTATTTTGCTTCGTCGTTATTATAGAGTAAAGGGTTTCATCGACTTATTATTTTACTACTTATTTACATATATTATATTTCACATAATTATTCACATCTGTTCACATGTAATACGCAGTTCGACGTATAGCGAAAACCAGATGTTATTTACAATATGCTGTAGGCCTTGAATGCGACGTATTGTTTATATTTTTTACGCGTTAACTATACAACAAACTTATGTGCAATATATTTATTGATTTTTATGCTATTTTTTAGTACAAAAAACATTAAATAATTTTTTTAAACTGTAAAATTATGATACTACAATGCCATGAAAGTTCTAAATAATCCTACAAAAATTTAACAAAATAAAAATAATGGAAAACCAATGTTACCGAATATTTTTTTATATCAATCTACTTTGACCAAAATTTTAAGTTTGAGAATTAAAATATATATTTATTTCATTTTCAAAAAGTACAGGTTGAATGTTAACAATTCATTTCACCCTTTCTCAGGACTTTTAATGGTTAAACTGAATAATTTTATTTGTTCCTATTCATCAAGAGCAAAATATGTATGTTCCAATTTCTTCCTTCTATTGTTAGGGCTACAAGTGACGAACCATTTTATTAGTTCGAAGGAGCTATTTAAAGGCCGCCACAGTAATATGTTCCCAGCGTATAGACAACGCCAACCGACATAGCGCCGATCAAGTTCGAGGACTCCGAATCCTCGTAGTCTTTTTGTATCTGTATTACTATAAATATAATATGTCCCGATCAAATTTAGACTATTATTTTCTAAACATAAAAAAAAAACAATATCTGAATTTAGACAATTTTACCGAGTTTTTGTAGAATTTCAGTAATATTTGTTCTCTCACTTAAAGTCTACTAGACAACTAGTTTAATTCTACAGATTTTAATTTAAATATATTCAAATTTTTGTATTTCCTAATTATCATAAAACAATACAGAATTATTTATTGTTTTTATGGTTGAAAATTCACTTTTTTCAAAATACCATAACGAGTATGAAATAATTGAAGACGAGTAAATTAAAAGATTTTAAATTAAATACATTTAAATATAAATTAAATTAAGCAAGACTGTGAAATATAATGTTGTTTTTTCTTATGACATAATATTGATACATAATTTAAAAATATATATTAAAAATGTTTTATGACACATCTCATTTCAAATCTGAATAAAATAATTTTTTACTTTGAATGACATTTTTTAAGAAGATACAATTAAATGAATTATAGCGAATGGAACATTGAAAATCGATAATTTAAACTCGTTTAACAGAACATAAAATGGGAACTGATCATACTCCTATAGAATCAAACACTGATCAGCAGCCACCACACAAAAGACAAATTTTCTCAAGACATGAGTGTATCCATTCGTACCAGCTGTGTTCGAATAAAAAAGTAGCTATAGCACTCCAAGCATGCATTGGTAAGTCGTCGTTTATTTATTTATTTTTTTAATTGTGTTTTATTTCGCCAATTTATGGACTGATTCTGATAAATTATTGGATCAAGTTCTGTATACAAGTTATTATAAACAACGTAATATTTAATGATAAATTTCATTTTGGTAGGTTTGATAATTTTGAAGAAACAGAGAATAATTACGCATGTGGTCACGAGATTTTCGTTTGAATATGAAAACGTATGTATACTCGACTTGGTAATATAAATTTAAATAGTGTTTTAAAACAGTCCACTCTGGTACACAATGTCCATTTTAAATGTAATATAATATATAATAAAATTCAATAATTTTCCCGTATTATGGATTTCATTTTATAAGATTCACAGAAACTATTCAGCCGATATAAATTAAATATTTTGGAAACACGTTAAAATTCGATTGTTTTAAATTTAATAGAAAATAATATCTTGAGGTTTATATTATTTTAATAATTTGCTATACAAAATATATTGACATTTACTAAAAAAAAAATCTCGAATAGCATTAAAAATATAATAAAATTACAATATCGAGTAGATCTGTGGTCACGAAACTAGAAATGCTATTATTATTTTTAGCAATATTATATATTATTAGAGACTGACTTGAACAATTAATTCAAAATAATTTCCACGTAGACTTTGAATAACTCAATGAAATAAAAGAATTTCCAACAAACGACACCAAATTTCAACTCGTTCATATTTTGCCGATTTCAACGAATATCATATATGATCTCATATTTGTTATTGTATTCTACGAGGTATTTTATTGGTAAGTCAAGTCGTTTTTGTAGAAATTGAACATCAATTGTAAGCATATTAGCTAATGGTCAATAACTATCCCCATTTGTACGTATCGATAAGCGTTTATATGTATTGTGCACTTACAAAATATAACTATCGATTATCACGATTAATTATTGAGCTGAAAAGGATTGAGTAACCATCTCCGATAAATCAATTGATAAAATAGAATTATAATAAAATTATTTCACGTTTGGGCTAATCGATAAATATCGCATTTAAAAACTGCACATAATTATAAATACAACAATACAGCAATAATATTTTATAATTTACATTATTTATTAATGTTCTTATATAATATACCTATTTTTTTTTAGGATCATTTGTCAAATATTCACAATGAAATTGACAGTCAGACCAAAGTATGTTTAGTAAAGATTTTTGTTTTCGTTATAAAAACTAAATAAAAGATACATTTTAAGAAAAATGTAAAATTTTATTTCACAATTGATAATAATAGATTCATTTTACAGCACAACACAACATGTAACATTTTTGAGTTAAATAAAATATATCTAAATTTGTGTTAACGATTTTTTTTTTATATTATATTAAATTGTAAGCCCTCTGATTATTAACTGAAACCCAACATATAAATATAATTATATTATTAATATAATGAATAGCATTTTTTAAGTAAGTAGGTTTATCATTCCTTTGATGGTTGAATAACATATTTCTTCGAATCGTAATAATCATCGTAACGAAGTATACTGATTCCGTTTGTTTTCAGGCCAGGTTCAATAATTTCTTAACGTTGTCAAAACCTGTGACTAAATTTGATGTACAAACTATACGTGCTATTGTAAACATCACAACACGTTAACGGTTATATTTGTCGATTTCATTTCATTTTAGAGTGGTCAACCATCCATTTATAATGAAATTAGCTGACGTGTCGACAAATTGTGGTCGGTAAGAATTGTATTTACGATTGTTTTCTTATTGAATAACAATATAGTGTTTTAGATTTAACTGTTTTACATTCGTTAGATAGAGAACGTACTTTATGATCTATTGTTTTTTTAGGATAACCATACGGATTTTTGGATGCTCCTCAGGACTTTGGCTTTCTTAAGGCAAATCATAATTAAGCATTGTTTTACGTTAAATTTTAGGTTTAAAGTAATACAAATTGTTTTGTACTTTATCGCATAACAAATTATAGTGTAGAATATAGTATATGGCTTTTATAAAACAAAGATTACAAATTTTTTTATATTTTGTGTTTTGCCTGTGAACGCTATTTCTTTACGGTAATGAAATTGTATCAAATTAGTACTTTATATGACACGCTTCGGGGTAATCCCTGTAGTTGCCTGAAACCAAATCTAAAACAACTCTATGCAAAATTGCAAAGAAATTCTCGATTTACCCATTTTGGATAAAAATAATTATTGTAGTTAAGAAAATAAAGTGTAACGCGAGATATATATTATTTTAATAATTTTTATTAATTCATCAATTTAAATTGAACATAGAGTATGTATATTTATTAAAATTTAAATATTAATAATGTTGATAACATTCAAATCCTATATTATTAATTTCTAAGACCACGAATGGAATAACAAGAATATATGTAATACTGCTCTATCTATGTCTTCGAGCTGTACATCCTTCCATTTTTTAGCTCTTCCAACATTCCTTATATACTGATTTAATTCATTGCCGGCCGGAGAATAAACAACAACAACATAAATTGTTCTTCCTCTAATCTCTACATCAACAGCAATTGATGTTGTGCTCTTCCAGACGATTTGTGTCAATTCATCTGCAAAATAAAATTATTATACAACAACATCATATTTATTTTATTTTAATTGAAGTTAAAAACCACTTTTCATTATAAAAATAATTTTTTCCATAAAATGAAATTATAGAGTTCATATGTAATGGAATGTGTGCCAGAGCTCTTTTGAAAAGAATTGAGAAATCTATTTAAAGATATTTAAAAAATTTGATTTATTCTTACAGTAAGCTGACTTAAATAAAAATCATTTTTCAAGGTAAATGACAATATCTATACGACAATAACAAGAATTATATGTTAAGAGATAATATAAAAATTCGTTTAAAACACATAAATTGGAAAAGTAGTGTAAACATGATATGTGAATGTATGATTGAATCGTCTTTACATTTACATCATCATTTTTATAGTAAAATTAACAGATATAATAACAGCTTGTAATAATAAATTTAAAATTCAACCGATACACATTGACAAAAAATCAAACTTCATGTCTTTTACATGGAAAATATTTACGCAGCTCAATTGACAATAGTTGATGCTTGTTTCTATATTTGATATGATAAATGACTCATAACCCTAAAAACATTTATTTGAACATCATGTATTCAGGTTAAAATATACCTGCATCGGAAGTTGTTGGTTCTTCATAAAAATCGTAGTCTTTTGATGTAGCGTACCAATCTCCAACTGTTTTAACAGCGAAAAGAAAGGATAGTGTATGTGTATCATTGAACCTAAACGAACTTTTGTTCAATCCATTAATATTGGTAGTTCCTCCATACGCTAATGACATCACTTGACGTCGCGCCTCATCTACCAGCTGAGACAAAAAGAAGTTACGAGTGCATCATACTAGAAACGAAATTCGGTAAATGTCGTTTATAACATATCTTTTTCTGACACGAATATTTAAAAGTACAATTATATTATGCAATTGAACATAGTTGTTTCTCCGTACATAATTTGGTAATAAATGGATTTAAAGTTATAGCACGTCAACGGACGATGAAGACTATTCTAAATAAAATTTTAAAATATTTAATTATCTCACTTCTGGATTGAATGTCAGTATTTGCGCACCGTGTAATTTTCGAAAGATGTTATGTGCATTTAAAATGTGAGTATAAAAATTATTCTTCTCTACAAAAACATAATACATTGGTGTACATAAACACAATAAATAAAATTTTCCTACTCGAAAACATATCTATTTCTCTAATAAATATTAATAATTATGCCCTATTCGGTTATTCCCGATTTGCTAATGATCCCGTAACTACTCGCCTTCAAGGGTAAAATTAGGAACAGCTAACCCCGGTCCAATAACCAATATAAAATATACAAAATATTTCCTGATGGCAATCATGTTGAATCTGAAAATACATAAAGCTTTACGACTATTCAGTTCATGAGATCATGTCGTAACAAAATAAAATTCACTTACCGGTGAAGAATAATTGGTACTTAAACTTTTTTTGGAACGTAAGTTGTGTCGACTATAACTACAATAAACAGCGACTAGATAGTGTAATTACTACTGACTCAAAGAAGTTTGTACACGTAGGCACATCTCATTCACCGTCTAACGTTTTTTAATTTTTGTATACACACATATATAAACAGTAATCGCCTAACAAAGTAAATATTCACGATTTTCGAAAACATAATGCGCAATGTTATATTATTCGCTACACAGTATGTCATGGTATAGTCTAGAATATAGACTCTAGATTATATAAAATCATTTGTTAGTTGATATACATCTGAGTGAATAATCACGATTTTTCGAAAACAACACGTTCTGTAGTATATTTTATTTTATATAATTTATTACAAAGATCTGTACATAAAATGATTAGTTCCTTTTGTTCGGTCATCTCAAATCACGTGACTAAAGAACAATTTAAATTTTTATTTACTTATTCCTCAAATATATTATAATATAAATAAGTGGTACAAATATTTTCAAATATATTATAATATAAATAAGTGGTACAAATATTTACGTTTGAAATAGTTGCTCGCTGAATTGATTTTAAATTTCAACAATTTTCGAATTTAAACGTTGCACCGTGCCTTTCTTCAGTTAATTTATTGGATAGATCAAATAATTTAATTTGTTGCTACTTATGGTATAGAACAGTAGGCTAACTTTACAAATTAATAACACCAATTACACAAAGAATATGAAGATAAATAACAAATTCTAAAGCCGTACTCCAATAACTTATAATATAAATATACTTTCCGGGACAAATCAACCTTAAAACTGCCCGTGTAGACACAAATTGTTTCCCATATTATATTTACCGATTAGACGTGTGCGATCAAATTAATCATAATCATAAATTAATCATAATTAAACATAATTATATATTTTTAGTCCAAAATAAAATTTAAAAAAAGAAACTCAACTACCCGAAAACAAATATATGTTAAGATTTATTCCTAATTTCGTTATTCTGGATTTGCCATTTATGAACCCAAAAAAACTTACCCATAAAATAAATTTTAAGATCAGCTAATACTGTTTCAATCACTAATATAATTAAAATAAAATAACTTCTAATTGAAATCATGTTGAAACTGAAAATACAAAAAGTTTTATGACATTTGAGTTAATGAGAATATACCGTAACGACATATAATACACTTACCAATGAAGAACAAATTATATTTCAACTTCTTAACCTCAGACGACTTGATAAATAAAAATTATACAACTATAAGAAACGGCAAATAATTAATGAAGTTCACACAAACTGTAGTTCGTTGAAAAATCTCATAAACCAAATTCACCGCTTTCGATATTTAGTTGTTTGTTTGTATAATATATATGTGCCTATAACTATGTAAACAGTATTAAATTAACTAGGTCAGTTATAACAATTTTTCGAAAACATAACGTTACGCAATTTATTTCGTTTTGCGTAAACCATTACAGTGATAAATGTATGAAAACATTGGTTCTTTTGGTTTGCCATATTAAATCACGCTACTACATAACATATAAAATGATCATCTTTTATATTGTGGAATAGCTTATAATTGTTATCGGAAACATTCCGAGTATTATCATTATTATTAATTTTTTTTCCGGAAAGAATTCTTGTTTAGATGTTATTTTTATTTAAATCAATTTTTTTGACATTTCCACATGTTTTCTATACACATATTGGTTGTGAGTACAGCTATAACATCTGCTTGTTCTTCTGTTTACACTTTTTTTCGAGCCAATAAAAGGGGATATTTTCAAACGGTTTAATAAAGAGGAATAATAGTTTTTCGTCAATACAACAAGATGTCAATCAATAAAGGGAAATTCCTGACGCATCACATTCGTTTACGCACAAACCTGTATTGGACCCGCAGCGCATTGCTGTACCTAAATGGCCCAACCTGAGCGCCGTGTTATTTATAACCGATCGAGGCTAGCACATTTGCTGATTTTGTCAATATGCATGGGAAACGATGCATTTTGTGTACCATTTTACGCCTAAAAACTAAGCGAGAATTCATCCGACCGCTTAAAATCCAATTTTTCGAAAAATGCGAACGTTAAGACAATAAATAAACCGATTATTTTTGTTAAGTATATTATCATAATACCTACGAGGGATCGAAAACGGTATCCACTCAACGAATAGATAAATAAGATACAAGGTTCAATTAATATGATCATTTTATTTTTCATAAAATACCAAAAAAAATTCTCGATATACCCGTTTTGGACAAAAAAAAAATATTGTGGTTACGAAATCAAAGTGTAACGCGTGACATAATATTTTATAATAATATTTATTAATTCATTAATTATAATTGAACATAAAGTGTGTATATTTATTTAAATTAAAATTTTAAAAATGTTTATTATATTCAAATCCCATATTATTAACTTCTAAGACGTAGGAGGTATTAAGACTAAAAATCTTAATATTTGTAAATCTAAATGATTGAAAACTAAATCCTTTAATTCTTTAGGAATTCCAACATTCTCTCTATAATTATATCTTTCATTTCCGGCCGGAGAATAAACAACAACTACATAAAGTTTATTTTCTTTAATCTCTATGTCAATAGCTATTGATTTTGTGTTCATCCAGACGACTTGTGTGAATTCATCTGAAATAAAATACTTATTGTACAACAACATTATAATAATTATATTTTAATTGAAATTAAAAACCACTTTTCATAATAATAATAATTTTCTCTTTAACATATAATTATAAAGCTCATATGTAATGAAATGTGTACCAGCGCTTTTTTGAAGAGGATTGAGAAACCTAGTAAAAGATATCTAAAAAGCTTGATTTTTTCTTACAGTAAGCTAACTAAGTCAAAATTATGTTTAAGTTAACTCACAATATCTTTTTTTTTTTTTACAAGGTATCGACTACCACGGGGGAAATCCGCTATCGCATTACTGCCCCGTGGTAGCCATTGTTTATTAACAACAAATTACGTAAATATATATATATATGTACATTAAGTTCCCCTAAATGGCAACCGCGCAATTATACAAAAGGATGCTGCACATTAAGGGGACCGCGTCGCTACAGATTGATTCGCCCAATTGTGATAACTCACAATATCTATACGATAATAACAAGAGTTATATGTTAAGAGATAATATACGATGTCGTTTAAAACACATAAATGTGAAATGTAGTGTAAACATGATCTGTAAATATTTGATCAAATCGTCTTTAGATTTATATCATCATTTTATGATTAACAGATATAATAATAACTTGTAATAATAAATTTAAAATTAAACCGATACAGATTGACAAAAAAAATCATCATGTTTTTGTGGGGAAAATATTTACGCCGCTAAATTGACAATAGTTGAAGCTTGTTTCTATATTTGATATGACAAATGGTTAATAACTCCAAAAACATTAATTTGAACATCATGTATTCAGTTTAAAATATACCTGCAGTGATAGTTGTTGGTTCTGCATAGAAATTGTAATCTCTTGATGTATAGTACCATCCTCCAACTATTCTAACAGCTAAAGGAAAGATTAGTACATTGTTATCATTGAACTCCAACCAACTTTTGTTTACGCCATAATTATTGGGGATATCTAAAGTACTTGCTCCATTTGCATAAGATATCACTTGACGTCGCGCCTCATCTACCAACTGAGACAAAAAGAAGTAACGAGTGCATCATATTAAATACTGGTTACAAAATTCAGTAAATGACGTTCATAAGGTCCATTTATCTGACAAGAATATTTAAAAGTAAAATTATAGTATGTAACCGAACATAGTATCTTCGTATGTGTCAAGTCAATGACAAAATGATAAGTGACATTTAAGCATATTACGTTTTTTCTGATTCTAACGTACATAAAATACATGATGTCCTATTTCGTCAATTTAAAAAAAAAAATTAAATGCATGTCCCCGTAGAAGTTATTAATGATACACAAGTATTAATTAAGTAATAACTTAGTCATATATAAAATTTAAATTATAGCACGTCAACTGACGTTGATTACTATTCTATACAAAATTTAAAAAAATTTAATTATCTCACGTTTTGATCGAATGTCAGTGGTTGCGCACCATGTATTTTCCGAAAGTAGCTATGTGCATTTAAAATGGTAGAGTAAAATTGGTTTTTCTCTGCAAAAATATAATACATATATGTACATAAACATGATAAATAAAATTCATCTGCTTAAAAACACATCTATTTCTCTAAAAAATATTAATAATTATTCCCTTTTTTGTTATTCCCGATTTGCTAATGATTCAATAACTACTCGCCTTCCAAGCTAATATTAGGAGAAGCTAATCCCGGTCCAATAACCAATGTAAAAGTTACAAAATAACTTCTAATGGCAATCATATTGAATCTGAAAATACAAAAAGTTTTACGGCTATTCATGAGATCATGCCGTAACGAAATATAATTCACTTACCGGTGAAGAATAATTGGCACTTAAACTTCTTTTGGAACGTAAGTTGTGTCGAAAATCAAATTTATACAACTACAATAAACTGCAGTTTATTAAATAAATAGTGTAATTAACACTTACTCATAAAAACTTTGTATACGTAGACTAATCACATTTGCCGTCTAACGTTTTTCGTTTTTTAATTTTTATATACACAACTATGTAAACAGTGATCGCCTAACAACGTAAACAATCACGATTTTCGAAAACATAATACGCAATTTTATATTGTTTGCTACGCATTGTATTATGATAAAGTCTAGATAAATTTGTTAGATGATAGACATCTGAGTCAATAATCAAAAAAAAAAAATCAAATTTCAAAAACAACACGTCCAGTAGTATATTTTATTTTATATAATTTATTATAAAGATCTTTATATAACATGATTACTTACTTGTGTTCAGGCATCTTAAAGCACGTGACTAAAAAATGGTTCAAATTTTTATTTTCTAATTCCTTAAATATATTATAAATAAATGGTATAAATATTTTCGTTTGAAATAGTTGCTTGCAGTGGCGGAATTTACATTTTTTACGCCCGATCTCCTATAATTTTTTCATATTTAAAACATTACAATAAGCTTCCAAAAATCAATCCTCGTTTTACCTCCCCCCCACTAATTTCACTACTAATGGTTCGAAAGGACTAAGGAGTATTATTTGTGTTTTGTAACAGTTTTTCCTACGTCAAAACTTGGTAGCTTTCCGTTAGATCAATAATCTCCACACTATTAATATGACATTATTATTCATTCATTGTATTCATTATTGATCTACATAAGTCAGTTCCTACGAGTTTATGTATTTTGTCGCTTTGTTATTATACAGTTAAGAGCATCATCAACTTATTTTTCATACTTGAAATTTTATTATTCACACCTTTTCACATGTAATACGCATTTTAAAGTATAGCAAGCACCAGATGTTATTTACAATATGCTGTATGCAATGAATGCGGCGTTTTGATTATATTTTTTATGCGTTACTTACACAATAACCATATGTGCAATTTAGCAATTGATTTCTGTGCCGATTTTCGACAAATTAAAATTTTTTTTCAGTAAAATCATGATACTAAGCCGTACACCAATAACTAATAAATTATTTATATATTGCTTCAATTATACAAGACGAATTGCAATTCAACATATAAAAAAGTTATAAATATGTTTTATAGTATATATTTCGTATGACGGTATTCTATTATAACTGATCTTTAGAAATATTAGTCCCTCAAAACTTCTATTTAACAGTCATTTATTCCCGATGAATAAAAGTATAATAGAAATGTAACCATATATCTATTACTTTAAAAAAAAATTAGCGAATTTATATTAAATTTTGATTTATGGATAAGTATAATTATTGTAACATACCAACTTCGAGTATTACATACATTTTTTTCAATTTTAAGTACAGGATGTTTGATCTAATTATATTAATATACATCTTATGTAATTATAAACTAATTTTTGCAATATTATAATTATTCTTATTTGAAATAAGAAAGTGTTATATTAATTATTATCGTGATTTACCTAACGAGGACACTTTTATATTTATTTATTATTTATTAATTTTTTTTTTTTTTTTGTGTTTTTTGACTTGGCAATTAAAATATATATATTTGAATATTTTGACGTTTTCCAATAAATATTAATGACTATAACACTACATTAATAGTATACAATCCAATAGCAAATTTATCGCATTCATAAATGGTAGAATGTATTGTTTCTAATTATGTACCGACACGTTTTTAAAATCTAATACAAACTTTATTTTAAATTTGTATAATTTTTTTTTTTAGTGTTTTTATTGGCAATGATTGTTAAAATGTAAAAAATTAAAAATATTTATATTGATAACATGCATGTTATTTATATAATTTTTCTAACTTGTATTATTATTGATATGTCACAAGGACCATAAAATTATATTTAATAATTATTGATCCATAACCCATAAAATTATTAAGTTTTTTTAATTGTGAAAATAATAATATCAGCAACATGGTATTTGAAAAGAGGTAACTAATTTCTTTTATTTTGTAATAGGTATATGCAAAATATGTTAAAAAATCTAATTTATAACATTTAAGAACAAAAAAAATTTAATTCTATGTGAATTGATAGTTAGCTATTAATTAAGTACATATATTCGATACTAAATTACCTCTTCGGTTTTGTATTCAACGTTGAAAATTGTGTATTATATTGTTATATATATAAATATTTTTTTATGAAATCTTCTATTGATTGATTATTATTAACTATTCATTTAATCCTCCAAATCATTAATATTCACATTAAAAAATGCAGAATTTAGGAATTTTTCGTTTTTATTAGCTAAACAATTATAATGGTTCAATTATGTACGAAAAGTTGAATTTATCAACATATTTTTAAAAGCCAATACTCGTGTTCGTTGGTACGCTAAGCTAAACTTGTACTACGGAAATTCTATTTCGTTTGAAGTGGCTCGCAACAAGAGTGACAAGATCATCGAAGAGACCAGGGTTAAATCATATTATAACATAATGTTTTATGATAGTTATTCCTATGTCAGGATTTGTTGAGTTTCCAGCTGTCTAACGACCAATTCTTTATTCATTTGACCTCATTTGGTTGTTGAAGTACGCATAATTATCGTATTGATTGTTCTACATTGGTCAGTTCTTAAGAATTCATGTATTTTGCTTCGTCGTTATTATAGAGTAAAGGGTTTTATCGACTTATTATTTTACTAATTATTTACATATATTATATTTCACATAATTATTCACATCTGTTCACATGTAATACGCAGTTCAACGTATAGCGAAAACCAGATGTTATTTACAATATGCTGTAGACCTTGAATGCGACGTATTGTATATATTTTTTACGCGTTAACTATACAACAAACTTATGTGCAATATAGTTATTGATTTTTGTGCTATTTTTTAGTACAAAAAACATTAATTTTTTTAAACCGTAAAATTATGATACTACAATGCCAAGAAAATTATAAATAATCCTACAAAAATTTAACAAAATAAAAATAATGGAAAACCAATGTTACCGAATATTTTTTTATATCAATCTACTTTGACCAAAATTTAAATTTTGAGAATTAAAATATATATTTATTTCATTTTCGAAAAGTACAGGTTGAATGTGAACGATTCATCTCACTCTTTATCGGGACTTTTAATAGTTAAATTGAATAATTCTATTTGTTGCTATTCATCGAAAGCAAAATATGTATGTTCCAATAATTCCCCTCTATTGCGAGGGCTACAAGTGACAGACCATTTTATTAGCTCGGAGGAGCTATTTAAGGGCCTCCACAGGAAGACGTTCCCAGCGTATGGATAACGCTAACCGATATAGCGCCGATCAAGAACGAGGGCTCCGAATCCTCGTACTGCATTTACACTACGATGGGCTCCCACGGGCGCGGTTTGCCAACAGGTTTTACGATGTTGGCGAAACCCAACCCTTACGAATCCAATCCAGGAAAAACCAGGTTCGATCCGTGTCGGGTTGGTCTCCGTGACGAGGCTTTGGTGACATCCGTACTCCAATTCGTGCTCGCGTCAATAGTAGGACATGCACCGAGAAGACCTTCGCCACAGCCGCTCTACCTTCTCTGACGTAATATCTGACCCCAGACATCAAGCGCTACGACTAATCTCAGTCCATGACGCCTCCTTTCCGAGAAGATAGGCTAGGAATCCGACTCTCACCGACCTGAACCAGGACGGTCTATTTGACCCGGGCACCCCCCGCGGGTTTCGACCGACTAAGCGTGACGCCTTGCCAGACCGGCTATACCCAGCCGGTTTTGTCCATGCTCCCCACGGGCAAGGATTTCACCACATATGGCACACTCTCCCCCAGCCAGGGAGTTTCCTGTCCTGGTTTACGACCCGTCCGACTGGCTTGGATCGTACCCTGTGCCGTCAAAGCGGAAGACTCATGGTCGGCTACCACTTATTTCAATGTATTCGTGGTTATCACCGCGACAACGACTTTCAGTTATCAGCCAGCTACTGATGTCATCTCGTGGCTTGAATCCGTGCCTGACCCGGCCACGCAAAGGCAAGGGAAGAAACCCACACGGACCCGGCTCGAAACCACAGTAGAGTCCGGTTAATCAAGCCTGTTCTCTTACTATGTTTCTTTGAGATCATCGAGAGCAATAGTAAGTTTTTTTACATATTAACAACATAACAAAGGCACCGAGAACATTTAGTGATATAACAATTTATAAAGACGTAATTTATTTATTAATACTTAACATATACTTTTTTTAACGTATACAAGATGTTTTGCAAAGTCGATCAATGTATATTACATTAAAAAATTTTTAAATAGTTTGGTATTAGAATTGTCTCAAAGAAATACAAGTTTTATAAACTAAATTTATACTCAATAAGCATTTATTACCGATGAGTGAAACTTTAATTGTTGTATATTACGTATGCTTACTACTTTATATTTTATCGAGTTTATATTTAATTGTGATCTATGATTATTTAATGACATTTTTTATTTTCAACAATTGTAAATACATAATTTTAATTATCCAATAAAAAAATGGTCTTATTATATTATGTTAGTATAATTATATTTGTTACAATATATCATTTTTTAAATATAAAAGGGATATAAATAAAAATAGCTATATGTTTTTTGAGCACTGTTTATAAAGGTGTGTACATAAAAATTAAAAAACGGACAACGTTAGGTGCCAAATGAGATGTGTCACGTGTAGTCGGTTTTTCGAGTAATTATTAAGTACAGTACATAATTGCAGTTTTTTATAGTTTTATAATTTTGATATTTCAATACGACTGAGGTTTTTAAAGAATTTGAAGTACCGAATTTTTTTTTATATTATATTAAATTGTAAGCGCATTGATTATTAACTGGAACCCAACGTATAATATAATTATATTATTAATATAACGAATATGATTGTTGAAGAAAATATGTTTATCATGCCTTTGATGGTTGAATAACATATTTTTTCGAATCGTAATAATCATCGTTACGCATTCTACCGATCCCGTTTGTTTTCAGGTCAGGTTCAATTATTTCTTAACGTTGTCAAGAATTGTAATTGATAGAGAGCTTATTTTATGATCTATTGTTTTTGTAGGATAACCATACGGATTTTTGGATACTCCGCAGGACCATAGCTTTTCTAGCGGTTAAGCATATTCAAATATTCTTTTACGTAGAATTTTACGTTTAAAATAATACAAATTGTTTGGTACCTTTTCGCATAACAAATTATAGTGTAGAAATTAGTATATGCCATATATAAAACGAAGATTATTTATTTTTTAATATGTTTTGTTTTGCCTGTGAGCGCTGTTTCATTATAGTAATGAAATTGTATCAAATTAATTCTTTATTTGACACGTTTTGTGGTAATACCAGTAGTGGCCTGAAACCAAATCCAAAACTAAACTATGCAAAATGGCAAAGAAATTCTCGATGTACCCGTTTTGGACTACAATAGTTATTGTAGTTATGAAATCAAAGTGTAACACAAGACATATAATAATTTTTATTAATTCATCAATTACAATTGAACATAAAGAATGTATATTTATTTAAATTTAAATATTAAAAATGATGATTACATTCAGATCCTATATTATTAACTTCTAAAACACCGGAGGCCATGACTCTAATATTCTTAATATTTGTAAATCTGAATTATTAAAAAATATATACCGATAATGGTTATCATCTCCAACATTCGCTCTATAATTATTTTTTTCATTGCCGGCCGGAGAATAAACAACAACCAGATAAAGTCTATTTTCTATAATCTCTATATCAACAGCTATTGATGTCGTGTTGTTCCAGACGACTTGTGTGAATTGATCTGTAATAAATAAATTATTGTATAACAACATTGTATGTATTATTATTTAATTGTAATTAAATACCCCTTTTCATTATAAAAATAAAGGTTAAAATACACCTGCATCGGTAGTTGTTGGTTCTGCATTGTAATCGTAGTTAAAATTTGAATAGTACCAATCTCCAACTATTTTAACAGCCAAAGGTAAGGTTAGTTTCTGTTCATCGTTGAACGCAAACGACATTTTGTTCACTCCGTTAATATCGGTAGTTCCTTCATTCGCAAATGATATTACTTGACGTCGGGCCTCGTGTAACAGCTGAGACAAAAAGAAGTAACGAGTGCGTCATATAGATATTGGTTACGAAATTCGATAATGATGTTCATACAGTATATTTTTCTGACACGAACATTTAAAAGTACATATATATTATGAAATCGAACTTAGATGTTTTTCCATATGTGTCAAGTTAATGACAAAATAATAAGTGGGATTTCAGCATATTACGTTTTTCTGCTTCTAACGTACATAAGATCCACGATGAACCGTTTCGTCAATTCAAAGAAAAAAAAAATAAATTCATGTTCCCGTAGAAGTTATTAATGACACACAGTTATTAATAATTTGGTAATATATTGATTTAAAATTATAGCACGTCAACTGACGATGATTACTATTCTATACAAAATTTAAAAAAATTTAATTATCTCACGTTTTGATCGAATGTCAGTGGTTGCGCACCGTGTATTTTTCGAAAGTAGTTATGTACATTTAAAATGGAAGAATAAAAATTATTCTTATCTACAAAAATATAATACATTTATGTATATAAATAGGATAAAGAAAATTCACCTATTCGAAAACATATCTATTTCTCTAATAAATGTTAATAATTATTCCCTATTCCGTTGTTCCCGATTTGCTAATGATCTCGTAACAACTCGCCTTCCAAACTAATATTAGGAGCAGATAATCCCGGTACAATAACCAATGTCAAAGATACAAAATATCTTCTAATGGCAATCATATTGAATCTGAAAATACAAAAATTTTACGGCTATTCGTGAGATCATGCCGTAACGAAATATAATTCACTTACCGGTGAAGAATAATTAGCACTTAAACTTCTATTGGAACATATGTTGTGTCGACTACAACTACAATAAACTGCGATTAGATAGTGTAATTAACACTGACTCAAAGAACTTTGTACACGTAGACCCATCTCATTCGCCGTCTAACGTTTTTCGTTTTTTAATTTTTATATACACACCTATATAAACAGTAATCGCCTAACAATATAAATAATCACGATTTTTGAAAACATTATACGCAATGTTTTATTGTTCGCTATCCAGTATATAATAGAATAGTCTAAAATTTAGACTCTAGATTATAAGAAATCATTTGTTAGTTGATAGTCATCTGAGTCAATAATCACGATTTTTCGAAAACAACACGTCCTGTAGTATATTTTATTTTACAAAATTTACTATAAAGATCTGTATGTAACTTGATTAGTTTTTTTTGTTCAATCATCTTAAATCATGTGACTAAAAAACAATTCAAATTTTATTTTCTAATTTCTCAAATATATTATAAATAAATGGTACAAATATTTTTGTTTGAAATAGTTGCTCGCAGTGGCGGAACTTCCATTTTTGACGCCCCGGGAAAAATGTTAAAAATACGCCCTATCTCCTATAATTTTTTCATATTTTAAACATTACAATAAGCTTCAAAAAATCAATCCTCGTTTTCCCTCTCCCCCCCCCCCCCTTAGTTCCACTACTGGTGGCTCGAAGGGACTTAGGAGTATTATTTGGGTTTTATAACAGCTTATTCTACGTCAGAGCTTTTAGCGGACCGGCAGAACAATAATCACCACACTATTCATATGACATTATTATTCGTTCATTGTATTAATTATTGTTATACATAAGTCAGTTCCTTCGTGTTTATGAATTTTGTTTCCTCGTTACTATACGGTTAAGGCATCATCGACTTATTTTTTCAATTGAAATTTTATAATTAACACCTTTACACATGGAATACACATTTCAATGTATAGCAAACACCAGATGTTATTTACAATATGCTGTACGCTTTGAATGCGGCATATTGATTAAATTGTATACGCGTTACCTACACAATAACCATATGTGCCATTTAGCAATTGATTACTGTGCCGATTTTCGACAAATTAAAAATTGTTTACAGTAAAATCATGATACTAAATACATATTAGAATTTAAAATGTCCAAATTGAATTTAAAAAAAAAAATCTTAAAATCAAAATTATCGAACGCATATTGTGGCCATCCATTGTAATAAAGTTATTGATTATGAGAATTATAACCTAAATTGATTTGAAATTTCAAAAATGTTGTTTGAATTAAATCTTTGCACCTTGCTCTTCTTCATATTTTTTACATGACCTTTAGGCACATTAGTTTTTTAAAACTTCTATTTATCAATAATTTAGAAATAATGAATACAATTTTAATAGTTATTTTATACCTACTACCTTATATTTTATTGAATTTATATTAAATTTTGATCTATGGGTATGTAATAATAATGTAACATACAATTGTATTGTAATATCCAACACCGTCTATTAAATACTTTACTTCAATTTTAAGTCCATCAAATTTGATCTAATTATATTAATATAAAACGTATACAATCAAAATATCGGAATATATGTTTGGTGAAAATTGTAATTTTTGCAATACTATAACTATTTTTATTTGAAATATAATTTTGTTAGATTCATTATTTTCGTGATTTACATTACGGGGATATATTTATATTTATTGATTTTTTCTTTTGACTTAGCAATTAAAACTATTTATATTTGAATATTTATGAAATTTTCCAATGAATATTAATGACTATAACACTGCATTATTAGTATACAATCCAATAGCAAATTTATCGCATTCATAAATGGTAAAATGTATTGTTTCTAATTATGTACGTTTTAAAATCTAATACAAACTTTATTTTAAATTTGTATTTTAAAAAAAACTTTTTGAAAAAAGCTAACTAAATTTTTTTATTTTGTAATAGGTATATGCAAAATATGTTATAGAATCAAATTTAAAACTACTAAGAATAAAATAATATTAATTCTATATAGATTATAAGTAAGCTAAGTACATTTATTCGATACTAAATTACCTCTTCGGTCTTACATTCAACGTTGAGAATTGAGTATTTTATTGTTATACACGTAAATATTTTTTTATGAATTCTTCTATTGATTAACTATTATTAACTATTCAATTATTCCTCCAAATCACTAATATTCACATTAGAAATGCAGAACTCAGGAATTTTTCTTTCTTATTAACTGAACAATTATAATGGTTTAATTATGTACGAAATTTTGAATTTATCAACATATTTTCAAAAGCTAATAATCGTGTTCGTTGGTACGCTAAGCTAAACTTGTACTACGAAAATCCTATTTCGTCTGAAGTGAGGTAATTGAAATATTAGATTTATCAGACTTGATACATATACTTTTTGTGTTAATTATTTTTAGTTCAAATTTTATTTTATATTAATGGAAATTCCGTGTTTCCACATTTATCAAAATATGAGAAAATAAGAGAAAAACATTGAAAATACAGAACTTAACTAATAAATTACCATATATATAAACTCGATGATATTTTGCCGATTTTAACAAACATCATATACGACCATATTTGTTATCGTATTCAACGAAATATTTTTTCAGTAAGTCAAGTTGTTTTTGTAAAATTTGTACATTAATCATATGCATATTAGCTAATTTTTAATATTTGTCCCTATTTGTACGTATCAATAAGCGTTTATATGTATTGTGCATTTACAAATTATAACTAGCAATTATCACGTTTAATTATAGAGCTGAAAAGGATTGAATAACCATCTCCTTTAATTGATTTGATAAAATAGAATAATAATTTAATTATTTCACGTTTGAGCATTTAAAAACTGCACATAATTATAAATACAAAAATACAGCAATAATATTTTATAAATTAAATTATTTATTAATGTTCCTATCTAATATACTTATTTTGTTTAGGATCACTTAGCAAATAATCACAACGAAATTGACAGTCAGACTAAAGTATGTTTAGTAAAGATTTTTGTTTTCGTTATAAAAACTAAATTAAATATACATTTTAAGAAAAATGTAAAATTGTATTTCATTATTGATAATAATTGATTCTTTGTACCTCGCGTCATGAATATTACTAACGAAACTCTCAGTCATACGACATGTAATATTTTAGAGGTAAATAAAAAATATTTAAATTTTTTGTTATCGAATTTTTTTTTATATTTTATTACATTGTAAGCGTACTGATTATTAACTGTAACCCTACGTATAAATATAATTATATTATTAGTATAACGTATAGGATTGTTTATGTAAGTATGATTATCATTCCTTTGATGGTTAACTAACATTTTTGTTCGAATTATAATTATCATCTTAACACATTCTACGGATCCCGTTTGTTTTCAGGCCAGGTTCAATAATTTCTTAAAATGTAAAAACTATACGTGCTATTATAAATATCTCAACACGTTAATGGTTATATATGTCGATTTTATTTCATTTTAGAGTGGTCAACCACTCATTAATAATGAATTAAATCGACGTGCTGACAGAATGTGGTCGGTAAGAATTGTATTTACGATTGTTTTCTAATCGAATAACAATATAGTGTTTTAGCTTTAACTGTTTTACGTTCGTTAGATAGAGAATGTACTTTATGATCTATTGTTTTTTTAGGATAACCATATGGATTTCTGGATGCTCCGCAGTACTATGGCTTTCTTAAGGCAAATCATATTTAAGCGTTGTCTTATGTTAAATTTTACGTTTTAAGTAATACAAACTGTTTTGTACTTTTTCGCATAACAAATAATAGTGTAGAATATACCATATGACATATATAAAACGACGATAACAATTTTTTTAATATTTTGTGGTTTGCCTGTGATCGCTATTTCCTTACGGTAATGAAATTGTACCAAATTAGTACCTTATCTGACACATTTCGGGGTAATCCCTTTAGTTGCCTGAAACCAAATTTAAAACATCCCTATGCAAAATAGCCATTTATAACCCTAAGATATAAATAACTTTTTGGACAAAAATAATTATTATAGTAAAGAAAACAAAGTGTAACGCGAGATATATTTATTTTAATAATTTTTATTAATTCATCAATTACAATTGAACATAAATTATATATATTTATTTAAATTTAAATATTAATAATGTTGATTACATTCAAATCCTATATTATTCACTTCTAAAACACCGAGTGTCGTGAATGAAGTAATAGTGATATTTCAACATCTGCATTATTGAAATTTACAGGATTTGTAGCATTTCCAACATTATTTCTATATTCATTGCTTTTATTGCCGGCCGGAGAATAAACAACAACAACATGAAGTATATTTTCATTAAACTCTATATCGACAGCAATTGATGTTGTGCTCTTCCAGACGATTTGTGTGAATTCATCTGCAAAATAAAATTATTATATAACAACATTATATTTATTACATTTTAGTTGAAATTAAAAACCACTTTTCATTTAAAAAAAAAATTTTTCCATAAAATGAAATTATAGAGTTCATATGTAATGGAATGTGTGTCAGAGCTCTTTTGAAAAGGATTGAGAAATCTATTTAAAGATATTTAAAAAATTTGATTTATTCTTACAGTAAGCTGACTTAAATAAAATCATTTTTCAAGGTAAATCATAATATCTATACGATGATAACAAGAATTATATGTTAAGAGATAATATACAAATAATTATAAAACACATAAATTAAAAAAATAGTGTAAACATGATATGTGAATGTATGATCGAATCGTCTTAACATTTACATCATCATTTTTTATAGTGAAATTAACAGATAAAATATCAACTTGTAATAATAAATTTAAAATTCAACCGATACATATTGACAAAAAATCAAACTTCATGTCTTTTACAGGGAAAATATTTACGCAGCTCAATTGACTATAGTTGATGCTTGTTTCTATATTTAATATGATAAATGACTTATAACTCTAAAAACATTAATTTGAACATCATGTATTCAGGTCAAAACATACCTGCATCGGAAGATGTTGGTTCATTATAAAAATCGTAGTCTTTTGATGTAGCGTACCAATCTGCAACTGTTTTAACAGCGAAAAGAAGGGATAGTGTATGTGTATGATTGAACCTAAACGAACTTTTGTTCAATCCATTAATATTGGTAGTTCCTCCATACGCTAATGACAACACTTGACGTCGCGCCTCATCTACCAGCTGAGACAAAAAGAAGTTACGAGTGCATCATATAACTACTAGTTACGAAATTCGGTAAATGTCGTTTATAACGTTTCATTTTCTGACACGAATATTTAAAAGTACAATTATATTATGCAATTGAACATAGTTGTTTCTCCGTACATAATTTGGTAATAAATGGATTTAAAGTTATAGCACGTCAACTGACGATGAAGACTATTCTAAATAAAATTTTAAAATATTTAATTATCTCACTTCTGGATTGAATGTCAGTATTTGCGCACCGTGTAATTTTCGAAAGAAGTTATGTGCATTTAAAATGTGAGTGTAAAAATTATTCTTCTCTACAAAAACATAATACATTGGTGTACATAAACACAATAAATAAAATTTTCCTACTCGAAAATATATCTATTTCTCTAATAAATATTAATAATTATGCCCTATTCGGATATTCCCGATTTGCTAATGATCCCGTAACTACTCACCTTCAAGGGTAAAATTAGGAACAGCTAATCCCGGTCCAATAACCAATATAAAATATACAAAATATTTCCTGATGGCAATCATGTTGAATCTGAAAATACATAAAGCTTTTTGACTATTCAGTTCATGAGATCATGTCGTAACAAAATAAAATTCACATACCGGTGAAGAATAATTGGCACTTAAAGTTTTATTGGAACGTAAGTTGTGTCGACTATAACTACAATAAACTGCGATTAGATAGTGTAATTAACACTGACTCAAAGAACTTTGTACACGTAGAAACATCTCATTCGCTGTCTAACGTTTTTCGTTTTTTAATTTTTGTATACACACCTATATAAACAGTAATCGCCTAACAAAGTAAATATTCACGATTTTCGAAAACATAATGCGCAATGTTATATTGTTCGCTTCGCATTATGTAATGGTATAGTCTAGAATTTAGACTCTAGATTATATAAAAACATTTGTTAGTTAATACACATCTGAGTAAATAATCCCGAGTTTTCGAAAACAACACGTTCTGTAGTATATTTTATTTTACATAATTTATTTTAAGGATCTGTATATAACATGATTAGTACCTTTTGTTCGGTCATCTTAAATCATGTGACTAAAAAACAATTGAAATTTTTATTTTCTAATTTTTCATGTATACTATAAATAAATGCTACGAATATTTTCGTTTGGAATAGTTGATCACAGTTGAAGAACCTATATTTTTGACGCCCCGGGAAAAATGTTAAAATTACGCTCTATCTACTATAATTTTTTCATATCTTAAACATTAAGGTTCTATAATATACAATAATAATATAATATAATATAATATACTATGCACATATTTCTAAAATTAATTTCTTACTAAAACCGCTTTTCCTAAGTCAGAAATTTAAGCGGTCCGGCAGAACAATAATCACCACACTATTCATACGACATTATTATTCGTTCATTGTATTAATTATTGTTATACATAAGTCAGTTCCTACGAGTTTTGTCTCCTCGTTATTATAAAGTTAAGTTCATCATCGTCTTATTTGTTGTACTTAAAATTTTATAATTTACACCTTTCCTCATGTAATACGCATTGCAATGTAGAGCAAGCACCAGATATTAACTACATTATACTGTACGCTTTGAGGGCGGCATTTTGTTTAAATTGTTTACGCTTTACCTACACAATAACCATATGTACAAATTAGCAATTGATTGCTGTGCCGATTTCGAGAATTTAAAAATTTTTTACAGTAAAATCATGATACCAAATACGTGTTAAAATTAAAAACGTGCAAATTGAATTAAAAGAAAAAATACCCTAAAACCAAAATTAACGAACGCATTTTGTGGTCATCCGTTGTAATAAAATTATTAATTATGAGAATTATAACATAAATTGATTTGAAATTTCAAAAATGTTGTTTGAATTAAATCTTTGCACCTTGCTCTTCTTCATATTTTTTACATGACCTTTAGGCACATTAGTTTTTTAAAACTTCTATTTATCAATAATTTAGAAATAATGAATACAATTATAATAGTTATTTTATACTTTCTACCTTATATTTTATCGAATTTATATTAAATTTTGATCTATGGGTATGTAATAATATTGTAACATACAATTTTATTGTAATATACAAAACCGACTACTAAATACATTACTTCAATTTTAAGTCCAGCAAATTTAATCTAATTATATTAATATAAAACGTATACAGTCATAATATCGGAACATATGTTTGGTGAAAATTGTAATTTTTGCAATACTATAACTATTTTTATTTGAAATAAATTTTGTTAGATTCATTTTTTTCGTTATTTATCTAACCGAGCTATTTTTATATTAATATTTATATATATTTTTTATACTTTTTTTTGTGTGTTTTGATTTGCATTTTATGGTAATTTAAAGATGTTTATCGATACTCTTAACGAAACTTTAAATAAATCAATTATTATAGCTGATTGTTTATTATTAATTATGATATATAATGTACTTACCGTTTTACATAACACTGGTGTCTTTTTTGTAAGGGATCACGGATGAATTTCACTTGACTTTAAAAGACACTGGAAATCAATTATATTTAATTATAATAAACAGAATAATAAATGCTATCTAATTTCTAGATAAAAGACAAAAATTAAGACATTACACGTGTACAATTATTATAACGATATTTTCAACCCGACAAAATGATAATATGTATATGTGTGTGTGTGTGTGTGTGTGTGTGTGTATTTTTACGTAGGAAACTACAAACGTGACGTACATAAGAGAATGGAAACCGGCAAGTGACGAATGAATAATTATGTCTATGACAATAACTCATGTTTTATTTATTTTGCGTATAAAGCGCAATACGTTTTTCTATTTTGGTTTTCACAACGCGTTATGATCTGTATTACTCTCGATGGAATATCAATCTACCTTATTTCTGTTCATGTTAAATTTCACATACCTCTCGATTCTATTTTTAATTTTTCTTTTCTCAAAAGTTTGTTTCCATTTGGAAAATGTTACTAAATTATTTTTAAATTATATTAATATTACGATCGTTTCACATGATTGGACGACATTCGAATAAGCGCATGTCGGTAAATTGTTCGTTTGTTTTGTTCTCCGCTTTGACCTTATCTGATGATAGACCCCCGGCAATTGTTTTCTTCTTTTTCGTGCATAATATTTTTTTCAAACATTACGAAAATTTATATACATATATATCGATTCCGTCTTGGACAGGGTCAATCGTACATCTTTAATTTTTTTTCTTGATAGGTTGGAGAAACAACTCTTCTCGTCTGGTTTTTAGGTACTCAATTGACAAAAGTCAGTTATTTCGATCAAGAAAACGTTCCCCGATGTCCTGTGAAGTTGACGTTCCTAGCCGTTTTTATTAAATATTTGTTGTTTATATGGTTTTCGCTCAAGTATCCCTGTGTCAGACAAACTGTAGTTTGTGAACGATGCAAAATATTTTTGTCAAATAAGACATTGTTATCACTCCAGAACCTGCTTGAAATCGCAGGTTTCTTGTCATTGCGTTCACATATTAAAAGCACTATCGTTTCGATTATGGCCCAGCCTCAAATTTTCAGATTCGGCGGCATCATTGTTTTAGTTCGTTTCGTTCTGAGTCTGATTGAAGACTTGGCAGACGCTCCTAGATTTCCTGGACAAATCAACCTTAAAATTACTTGTGTAGACACAAGTTGTTTCCTATATTGTATTTACTGAATAGACGAGTGCGATCAATTTAATAACGATTTTGTGTAGGACGGGATCGAAGATGACAATTACTTGGTTCTGTTTATAAACGTAAGTATCAAATAATTTATATTTATAACAAAAAGATATTTTGTGTAGTTTTAATTTATACGACCTGTTTTTAGTGTTCATAATTTTTGTAGACTCGACTGATATTCACGCATTAATTATTGCCTACAAAGGTAAATACAATATTTGTACAATTAATGAATGTATAATTCAAACATTTCATATGTTATACGATTATCTCCATATCCCTATATCCCTAGATATGTGTTTTATTTTTAATATCCCATTGTTCGTTTTTTCTTCTTTTTAGGTTAGTAAAATTATGAAGTATACGCCGACTTCAATGACTTACAAAATGAAAATGCTTATTAGTCTTTATAGACTTATTGTTAGTAATATAATATAATGAACTATTGTCATACATTTACGATTATTATATCGTTATTTGTTATTCTTCACTTTACAAACATTATTACAATTTTAATATATGGTTGAAAACATGTTGACATTAATCATTATTTATATTCTTACTAATAGAATTTATAAATATATTATTTATCGATTTATGTAATATTCATTCACTTAAAATAGAGGGCCTTGGACGTAGCCTATTCAGCTCTATATCATATGGTAATCGTTTATCATTAAAAATTACACGCATAACTAACACGTTGTGTGATAATATATATATATATATGTTTATTAATGATATTTATAGAATAGCATGGATGTGCCGAAATTATCGATCACCAATAACGTAAGTAGAATATTCGAAAAATTATTATTATATTTAAAAATAACTATTTATTGATTTCTTTATATTACAATGGCGATTTTATATCAGACAGTATAATATATATATATATAAATATATATCTTCAATTTAAACAAAAATGTATTATGAAAATTAAATATATATTCATAACATCAGTCTTAAGTGTTTAATTGTTTTTCATTACAAAAAACCTAGAAAACCAAATTATATAACAATTCATGTGTAGAATTTCATTATTATTTTGCATGACGTAAATTAAATTTCAATTAGGAAATTGTTATTAATAAAATTTTTTATGTTCTAAATATTAATGCAGACATTATTCTTAAACCACGAACCGATAATTCCCTTCGTCCGTGATAATATATAAAATGTATTTTCATAGACGAGGTTAAAACTTGTATGCTTTCAATGTGTGCGAATATCGAATAATACGACAGTCGTATTAAAAATTAATATTTGCCATGATGGCATATTCGTATTTATACGAGTTGGGAAAATTCACGTTATGGTTTATTGCAGCCAAACTCTTATTCATCAATTAGTTATCAAATCTTCATTTTCTATATGGATCATGTCATGAGAATACTACGGTCAGCAATATAAAAAATTATATTATTAATAAACATTTAACGTGTAATATTAATACAATACAAATAATACGTGTAATATTGTAATACATCTTTTATGAATAAGGATATTTTTTGTTCCAAAGATTCCCAAAAAAAAAAATTGGTTTGACAATCTTAAATTATCCAGATCCTCTATCATCAAATTTAATCGCCTACGTGCTGGACATTACCTATTACCTTCCCATTCATACAAACTTTCCCTAAATAATTCTCCCCTGTGTACTCTTCATCCCAACGAATCTATTTGTAATCTTTCTCATATTATTTTTCAGTGCCCTTCTCTTTCATATAAACGCTCAATATTATTCTCCTTTTTAAAATCACATAATGTACCTTTAGATCTTCCCTCAATCCTTAATCTAAGAAACAAAAACCTCATCAATAAAATTATTTCCTTCATTCTGGAGGCTGGTTTTATAATTTAATTTTTTTTTTTTTTTTTTATTGTAATCTGTTTTATTTCTTTTTTTTTTTTGTTTTGTTTGTTCGCTCTTAATTGTTGAAATAAATTATTAGTTTATAGTATTTCTTAATAAAAAAAAAAAAAAAAAGGATATTTTTTAGGGAAAGTAATTTTATGAAGCTAAAAATGTGAGGATCAGAAGAAACTAATAGAACATTTTCTAGAATAATTTTCACGAAAACGTTTAAAGTATTTACTGCGTGTTTCTGTTCCATATTCGAGCATTTGCGCAATAGGCAGTAGAATAGAAAAAATGACAGACGATTCATGTGATAATACCATGTGTATGTATACTAGCATATAGTACAGATGATATTCTTTTACTAACAATTTAGCAGTTTTAATCGCGTGTACAATGAATTCTTGGGCATTTATTTCTTTAACGCAAGAGATAGTTATGAAAATTGTCACACAATGTATAATAATGCATACTTTGATTTCTGTTATTTCAGCTACCTTTGAAGGGTCATTAAAAAACCGTCTAGAAATTTTCACATCAATAGCTGTTCTTTCACCACCTGATCTTACATAATATAATTTTAACAACGAAATGGTTTTGAAATATTGCTACCTCTTTCTTGTCACTTTTTAATACCTAGGCCATAAGAAATGTGTAAAAGTATATAAAAATCCTAAAGCATGTATGTTATTTTCAAAACAAATTTTTGTTTGATTTATCCTCTAATATATAACTTATATTATAATATAAATAAGTGGTACAAATATTTTCAAATATATTATAATATAAATAAGTGGTACAAATATTTACGTTTGAAATAGTTGCTCGCTGAATTGATTTTAAATTTCAAAAATGTTCGAATTTAAACGTTGCACCTTGCCTTTCTTCAGTTTATTTATTGGATGGATCAAATAATTTAATTTGTTGCTACTTATGGTATGGAACAGTAGGCTAACTGTACAAATTAATAACACCAAGTACACAAAGAATATGAAGATAAATAACAAATTCTAAAGCCGTACTCCAATAACTTATAATATAAATATACTTTCCGGGACAAATCAACCTTAAAACTGCCCGTGTAGACACAAATTGTATCCCATATTATATTTACCGATTAGACGTGTGCGATCAAATTAATAAAAAATGAGTTATGATTTTGTGTTTAACGTGATCGAAGATGACAAGTACTTGGCTCTGTTGTTAAACGTGAGTTTTAAATAATTTAAATTTACAACAAAAACATATTTTGTGCAGTTTTTTTTTCATACGACTTGTTTTTTGTGTTCATATTTTTTGTAGACTCGTCTGATAGTCACGCATGTACTATCGTTTATCGTACTTTCAAATGTTTTCGCCGTCTAATATTGTGCTTGCGTAGTACCTATCTAAAATACTCTACTAAATTTTAGAAATATTTTTCTTGACGTAATTTTAAATGTAATTTAGTGACTAAACCCCCCCTCCAAAAAAAAAAAAATTATATATTATTGTTCTCAAAATATCAACGTTCGTCCTTTGACGTAAGATAATGATTAATACATTGTTGTTATTATTTGTTCTATTGGAAAAAAGAAAATAAATGTACAATCGGAAATTGCGTGTTGTCATAATAAATATATATATATAATTCGATCGATTTCCATGTAACACGTGTTTCCAGTATTTATAATGTGAGCCCTAAGGTCCACGTGATAATAAACGATAATGATCATGTGATGGCAATGTCGGTTGTCGTCTTGTAGTGTTCGAACATTATTTTAATCAAATACAAAACGATATTAAACGATTTTTCGATCGATTAGTTAATAAAAAAAAAAGATTCTGTTGTTTCTTTTTCTTCCCCAACGACTTCTAAACACGTTTTCGACGTTACCGAATGGAAAGAAAAAAAATGGCGAACATCCATTTATTAAGCTAGACGGGAGAATCGTTCCAATACTTGTACGCGGTAACAACGTTTTATTGAAGAAAGACGTGCGCACACAAGCGATTTCACGCGCATCGGTAAACGGGGACCGGCCCTGGGAAACGGGCGTGGTCGTCCGGCACGAGGTTCGCCGAGATCAGAACAACAGGTATTCGGCCAGCGAGCGTCGACGTCTCTTGGGCGTGCGCCGCGACCAGCGGCTGGACACGAACCAACAGCACAGGGCCGCGGACGCCACGAACAGCGTGAAGACGATTGTGGCCGCCGGCGGTGACGACGCGTACCCGGACACCGTTTTGGCGGGCGGGACCGCGTCTGCCGGCACCGCGACGTCGATGTCGACGGTCATCTGTAACACGACTACGGTAAACGTGTTTCACGGTACGAGCGTGCACGTGACGGTCAAAATGATTCAGTCACGAGGCTGATTTTTCGACACGAACTATGATCGTTGAAATTCATAATTTGACGATATGAGTTTAACGAATGATTTTGTTATCTATTTTTTTTGGCCAATTCGTTCAATGCGTTCGAACGCATTTCCTGCTTCCATTTTTTATTATTTAGCCGACGGCGTACCGTTAAAACGAATATACAATAACAAAAAGGTCGTATATACTCATCGCCACCTCTCACCACCGCGAGACTGCGCGAAATCTTAAGTAAAAACCTTCATGGAATGGTCGAATAAGACTTAAACGAATGACGGGCCAGCTCAACAAAGCATTACTCGCACCTCGTTTTTCGAGACGACCTCGCCGTTTGTATTCCGGCCGCGGTATTCCGGTATCCTCGCACGGCACCTGTTCGCCGACCGCGAGAAACGGGACGTCGTTTTCGACGCCGCGTCACATCCGCCCGGTTTGCCATCCAACGTGGGAAACCGTGGCGATGACATCGAGCTCCTAGAGGCTTTTTTTCGTCGCCCGGTGCTGACGCTCGCCGGAGCAGCACTCGGGACGGACGACCGTCTCATCGTCGCGCTTTTGCGGCGTGTCGGCCACCCGGTAGTATCGGATGGCCGCTGGTGACTGGACGTCGCGTCGCATTCGCTGTCCAGAGCAGAAAACCGTGGTGACGACATCGAGCTCCATGAGGCTCTTTTTCGTGGCCCGACGTTGACGCTCGCCGGAGCAGCACTCGGGACGGACGACAGTCTCAACGTCGCGCTTTTGCGGCGTGTCGGCCACCCGGTAGTATCGGATGGCCGCTGGTGACTGGACGTCGCGTCGCATTCGCTGTCCAGAGCAGAAAACCGTGGTGACGACAACGAGCTCCATGAGGCTCTTTTTCGTGGCCCAACGCCGACGCTCGCCGGAGCAGCACTCGGGACGGACGACAGTCTCATCGTCGCGCTTTTGCGGCGTGTCGGCCACCCGGTAGTATCGGATGGCCGCTGGTGACTGGACGTCGTCGTCGTCGTCGTCGTCATCGGTGGCATCCGGTTGAAAATCGGCTGACGTGCGATGCCGTCCACCGCGATCGGAACATCCCGAACGACCGGCGAAAACTGTTTCAACACGAACGTCGACGCGTTCGCGGGCAACAGCGCCGCTACCGTACAGAGGACGCGGCACGCGAAGGCCACGGATCCGGTGGAGCGCGTCCTTCTAGTCGTCGTCGTCATCGCGGTTCTTTACCGTACCGATATCGAGCGCGCTTGTTGCAATACTGAACACGATTGCGTGCCGGGCTACGAACAAAACATCAACAACGCGAGACCGTCGTTACGGGCAACGTGCGTGTCCGAAAACAGAGCAAACGCGTTCCGACTGGACTGCATCCGTACGTCGATTGTGTGCCGTGTTCAACACCGTACCGGCGCGATGTTGCTCCGGGGTCTCGAACCACCGATGGTCACGGTCAGACAACAGTGCATGTGAAGCACAAATAATTATTTTGTCCAATGCATTTGAGTAAATACTCAATTACATTAAAAAAATGATTTGAAATAAGTTTTTAAATTCTTAAAATAAATATCACCTATAATTTTGTTTATAAAATAAAAAAACACTGCCGTGCGTAACCGTCAATAGACCACTCTTGTCTTATGGCATTCATACACGGGATCCGGCACGAGCTTCCTGGTATATAAACAAACCAAGCACTACACAATGATTTACAAATAAAAATGCAAACGAACTTGCATCTCGGGCTTTTTCATACTAAACTTTCCACCGAGTACTGTACCCGTTAATTCAAAACCATCTCTTCTAATCGTGACTTACTCTTTTGAAAAAAAAATGAATAAATAAATAAATACAAAATTGTGTTCCTTTTAATAAGCTTTTTATTTTTGAAAATAGTCAATAGTTACATGGAGCGAGAACTAGCAAAAAGGTGAAATAATGAAACACTAGCGTTCGATTTTTGACCAGATAATGTTTAACAATCAAGTCATTATAAATCGGCGCATTGCCTTGTTGGAAAACCCAAGAGTCGTTCTTCCAAAATTCAGGCAGCTATCTTCTTAACTCGTTCTCCAAACGACATTTACTTATTCATTAATCGATTGTAACAAGTTTCCATATAGTCTATACACGTTTTGCGGTAGACCCAATAGTTTGCTAATGCAAAATTCAAAACTACCTTTTGCATAATTGCAAAGTTGTAAAAACAAAAATCTGTAAAATTCTCGACATACCAGTTTTGGACAAGGACAATTATTGTATTTGGGAACTCAAGAGTGTAATACAAGACACGTAGTATCTTAACAATAGATATAAATTCATCAGTTATTATAAAACATAATGTATATTTTTCTTAAATTTAAATATTAAAAATTCTGATCACATTAAAATTGTATATTATTAATTTATAAAACATCATAAGCATTAAAAAAAGTTAAGATCAAAATCCATATTCTTCAATTTCAAATTCTTCGTCCTTAATTACTTTAGGTTCTTCAACATTCGTTAGATACTTATTTTTATGTTGCCGGCCGGAGAGTAAATAAATACAATATAAAGTTTATTGTCATTCACAGCTAATGCTACACTTAATGTTTGTGTGTTCTTCCACACTATTCGTGTGAAAGCATCTGCAATCATTTATAGTATTTTACTTGAATTTAAAAAATCACTTTTTCGAAAAAAATGAATTTTCTCCGTAAGATAGCATTAAATAATTCATAAATAATGAAATATGAAGCAGGGATTTTTCTCATTATTTAACGAACACATAAAATTATATTTCAAAACAACTTAGACGTACACGATAAAAGAGATAATATACAAAAACATTTGAACACAACTTTTGGAAATATCTACCTCGTTCGATCAAGTTGTCTTTACGTTTATATAATAATTTTTTAGATTTATATCTAAAAACATAAAAACAGTTTGTATTTATAAAGTTAAAATTCGAACGTACATATTGATTTAAAATAAAAAATCAGATTTTGTGTTGGGGAAACTATTTACACCGGTCGATTGATTAAATGCTAAACCGGTATTTAAATAAACTAAATAGCAAACTTGTTTTATATTTCATATTAAAATTTGTTAATGACTCCAATAACATGATTTTGAACATCTTTTGCTATACGATTACTTTACCTGCCGTTTTAGATGATGATTTTTGAGAGTAGTTGTAACCAGACGATGTTTGGTAGCAACCTGCAACTACTTTTTCAGCTAACTCGGAATCCAATCTATGCACTTTAGTAATGCCTATCGAAACACAGGTCACTCCATAATCTTCGCTGATTAATAAATGGTGTTTCATAATACAATTTTTCACTTCATAATCCGCTAGTCTACTCATCTGAGCGAAATAAATAAGAAAAAAATGAGCGAATTTTATTTATATTATTATACCTATTAATTACGCTGTTCGATAAACTATGTTCATTATGTCAGTATTATCAGACACGAATACTTAAATATATACATTTATTAACTTAGCTGCGTGTACACGTTTCCGCTAATGTGTCAATGACAATATGGTGGGTAGAATCTGCATATTTTAAGTTTCTACTGCTTCTAATTTATATAAGATACATGATGACCTAATTTTTTCAGTTTAAAAAAAAATTTAAATGCATGATTCCAGAAAAGTTACTAATTTATTGAAAAATTTGATATACTCGTACATGTAATATTTTGAAAGTAGTATGGTAAGAAGCCTTAAAATAGATTAATATTAAAAGTGATAGTGGTGTAACTTTTAATATTCGGTAATGTATTGAGTAAAAATTATGAAACGTCATTTGACGATAACTACCATTAAAAAAAAGAAAATTAATTATCTCACGTTTGCGGACCAAAGCAGTTTTTGCGCACCATGGATTTTCCGGTACTTGTTATGTTTGTCTAAAATTTCATTAAAGAAGTGTTCTTTATCTGTAACATAATTATATATTTTTAGTCCAAAATAAAATTAAAATAAAGAAACTCAACTACCCGAAAACAAATATATGTTAAGATTTATTCCTAATTTCGTTATTCTCGATTTGCCATTTATGAACCCAAAAAAACTTACCCATAAAATAAATTTTAAGATCAGCTAATACTGTTTCAATCACTAATATAATTAAAATAAAATAACTTCTAATTGAAATCATGTTGAAACTGAAAATACAAAAAGTTTTATGACATTTGAGTTAATGAGAATATACCGTAACGACATATAATACACTTACCAATGAAGAACAAATTATATTTCAACTTCTTAACCTCAGACGACTTGATAAATAAAAATTATACAACTATAAGAAACGGCAAATAATTAATGAAGTTCACACAAACTGTAGTTCGTCGAAAAATCTCATAAACCAAATTCACCGCCTTCGATATTTAGTTGTTTGTTTGTATAATATATATGTGCCTATAACTATGTAAACAGTATTAAACTAACTATGTCAGTTATAACAATTTTTCGAAAACATAACGTTACGCAATTTATTTCGTTTTGCGTAAACCATTACAGTGATAAATGTATGAAAACATTGGTTCTATTGGTTTGCCATATTAAATCACGCTACTACATAACATATAAAATGATCATCTTTTATATTGTGGAATAGCGTATAATTGTTATCGGAAACATTCCGAGTATTATCATTATTATTACTTTTTTTTCCGGAAAGAATTCTTGTTTAGATGTTATTTTTATTTAAATCAATTTTTTCGACATTTCCACATGTTTTCTATACACTTATTGGTTGTGAGTACAGCTATAACATCTGATTGTTCTTCTGTTTACACTTTTTTTCGAGCCAATAAAAGGGGATATTTTCAAACGGTTTAATAAAGAGGAATAATAGTTTTTCGTCAATACAACAAGATGTCAATCAATAAAGGGAAATTCCTGACGCATCACATTCGTTTACGCACAAACCTGTATTGGACCCGCAGCGCATTGCTGTACCTAAATGGCCCATCCTGAGCGCCGTGTTATTTATAACCGATCGAGGCTAGCACATTTGCTGATTTTGTCAATATGCATGGGAAACGATGCATTTTGTGTGCCATTCTACGCCTAAAAACTAAGCGAGAATTCATCCGACCGCTTAAAATCCAATTTTTCGAAAAATGCGATCGTTAAGACAATAAATAAACCGATTATTTTTGTTAAGTATATTATCATAATACCTACGAGGGATCGAAAACGGTATCCACTCAACGAATAGATAAATAAGATACAAGGTTCAATTAATATGATAATTTTATTTTTCATAAAATACCAAAACAAAATTCTTGATATACCCGTTTTGGACAAAAAAAAATATTGTGGTTACGAAATCAAAGTGTAACGCGTGACATAATATTTTATAATAATATTTATTAATTCATTAATTATAATTGAACATAAAGTATGTATATTTATTCAAATTAAAATTTTAAAAATGTTTATTATATTCAAATCCCATATTATTAACTTCTAAGACGTAGGAGGTATTAAGACTAAAAATCTTAATATTTGTAAATCTAAATGATTGAAAACTAAATCCTTTAATTCTTTAGGAATTCCAACATTCTCTCTATAATTATATCTTTCATTTCCGGCCGGAGAATAAACAACAACTACATAAAGTTTATTTTCTTTAATCTCTATGTCAATAGCTATTGATTTTGTGTTCATCCAGACGACTTGTGTGAATTCATCTGAAATAAAATACTTATTGTACAACAACATTATAATAATTATATTTTAATTGAAATTAAAAACCACTTTTCATAATAATAATAATTTTCTCTTTAACATATAATTATAAAGCTCATATGTAATGAAATGTGTACCAGCGCTTTTTTGAAGAGGATTGAGAAACCTAGTAAAAGATATCTAAAAAGCTTGATTTTTTCTTACAGTAAGCTAACTAAGTCAAAATTATGTTTAAGTTAACTCACAATATCTTTTTTTTTTTACAAGGTATCGACTACCACGGGGGAAATCCGCTATCGCATTACTGCCCCGTGGTAGCCATTGTTTATTAACAACAAATTACGCATATATATATATATATATATATATGTACATTAAGTTCCCCTAAATGACAACCGCGCAATTATACAAAAGGATGCTGCACATTAAAGGGACCGCGTCGCTACAGATTGATTCGCCCAATTGTGATAACTCACAATATCTATACGATAATAACAAGAGTTATATGTTAAGAGATAATATACGAATTCGTTTAAAACACAAAAATGGAAAATGTAGTGTAAACATGATCTGTAAATGTTTGATCAAATCGTCTTTAGATTTATATCATCATTTCTTTATTTTAAGATTAACAGATAGAATAACAACTTGTAATAATAAATTTAAATTTAAACCGATACAGATTGACAAAAAAAAACATCATGTTTTTGTGGAGAAAATATTTACGCCGCTAAATTGACAATAGTTGATGCTTGTTTCTATATTTGATATGACAAATAGTTAATAACTCCAAAAACATTAATTTGAACATCATGTATTCAGTTTAAAATATACCTGCAGTGATAGTTGTTGGTTCTGCATAGAAATTGTAATCTCTCGATTTATAGTACCATCCTCCAACTATACTAACAGCTAAAGGAAAGATTAGTACATTGTCATTGAACTCCAACCAACTTTTGTTTACGCCATAATTATTGGGGATATCTAAAGTACTTGCTCCATTTGCATAAGATATCACTTGACGTCGCGCCTCATCTACCAACTGAGACAAAAAGAAGTAACGAGTGCATCATATTAAATACTGGTTACAAAATTCGGTAAATGACGTTCATAAGGTCCATTTATCTGACAAGAATATTTAAAAGTAAAATTATAGTATGTAACCGAACATAATATCTTCGTATGTGTCAAGTCAATGACAAAATGATAAGTGACATTTAAGCATATTACGTTTTTTCTGATTCTAACGTTCATAAAATACATGATGTCCTAATTCGTCAATTTAAAAAAAAAAATTAAATGCATGTCCCCGTAAAAGTTATTAATGATACACAAGTATTAATTAAGTAATAATTTAGTCATATATAAAATTTAAACTATAGCACGTCAACTGACGTTGATTACTATTCTATACAAAACTTTAAAAAATTTAATTATCTCACGTTTTGTTCGAATGTCAGTGGTTGCGCACCATGTATTTTCCGAAAGTAGTTATGTGCATTTAAAATGGTAGAGTAAAATTGGTTTTTCTCTGCAAAAATATAATACATATATGTACGTAAACATGATAAATAAAATTCATCTACTTAAAAACACATCTATTTCTCTAATAAATATTAATAATTATTCCCTTTTTTGTTATTCCCGATTTGCTAATGATTCCATAACTACTCGCCTTCCAAGCTAATATTAGGAGAAGATAATCCCGGTCCAATAACCAATGTAAAAGTTACAAAATAACTTTTAATGGCAATCATACTGAATCTGAAAATACAAAAAGTTTTACGGCTATTCATGAGATCATGCCGTAACGAAATATAATTCACTTACCGGTGAAGAATAATTGGCACTTAAACTTCTTTTGGAACGTAAGTTGTGTCGAAAAACAAATTTATACAACTACAATAAACTGCAGTTTATTAAATAAATAGTGTAATTAACACTTACTCATAAAAACTTTGTATACCTAGACACATCACATTTGCCGTCTAACGTTTTTCGTTTTTTAATTTTTATATACACAACTATATAAACAGTGATCGCCTAACAACGTAAACAATCACGATTTTCGAAAACATAATACGCAATTTTGTATTGTTTGCTACGCATTGTATTATGATAAAGTCTAGATAAATTTGTTAGTTGATAGACATCTGAGTCAATAATCAAAAAAAAAATCAAATTTCAAAAACAACACGTCCAGTAGTATATTTTATTTTATATAATTTACTATAAAGATCTGTATGTAACTTGATTAGTTTTTTTTGTTCAATCATCTTAAATCATGTGACTAAAAAACAATTCAAATTTTATTTTCTAATTTCTCAAATATATTATAAATAAATGGTACATATATTTTTGTTTGAAATAGTTGCTCGCAGTGGCGGAACTTCCATTTTTGACGCCCCGGAAAAAATGTTAAAAATACGCCCTATCTCCTATAATTTTTTCATATTTTAAACATTACAATAAGCTTCAAACAATCAATCCTCGTTTTCCCTCTCCCTTCCTTAGTTCCACTACTGGTGGCTCGAAGGGACTTAGGAGTATTATTTGGGTTTTATAACAGCTTTTTCTACGTCAGAGCTTTTAGCGGACCGGCAGAACAATAATCACCACACTATTCATATGACATTATTATTCGTTCATTGTATTAATTATTGTTATACATAAGTCAGTTCCTTCGTGTTTATGAATTTTGTTTCCTCGTTACTATACGGTTAAGGCATCATCGACTTATTTTTTCAAATTGAAATTTTATAATTAACACCTTTACACATGGAATACACATTTCAATGTATAGCAAACACCAGATATTATTTACAATATGCTGTAAGCTATGAATGCGGTGTATTGATTAAATTGTTTACGCGTTACCTACACAATAACCATATGTGCCATTTAGCAATTGATTACTGTGCCGATTTTCGACAAATTAAAAATTGTTTACAGTAAAATCATGATACTAAATACATATTAGTATTTAAAATGTCCAAATGGAATTTAAAAAAAAAATCTTAAAATCAAAATTATCGAACGCATATTGTGGCCATCCATTGTAATAAAGTTATTGATTATGAGAATTATAACCTAAATTGATTTGAAATTTCAAAAATGTTGTTTGAATTAAATATTTGCACCTTGCTCTTCTTCATATTTTTTACATGACTTTTAGGCACATTAGTTTTTTAAAACTTCTATTTATCAATAATTTAGAAATAATGAATACAATTATAATAGTTATTTTATACTTTCTACCTTATATTTTATCGAATTTATATTAAATTTTGATCTATAGGTATGTAATAATATTGTTGCATACAATTTTATTGTAATATACAACACCGACTATTAAATATATTACTTCAATTTTAAGTCCATCAAATTTGATCTAATTATATTAATATAAAACGTATACAATCAAAGTATCGGAATATATGTTTGTTGAAAATTGTAATTTTTGCAATACTATAACTATTTTTATTTGAAATAAAATTTTGTTAGATTCATTATTTTCGTGATTTACATTACGGGGATATATTTATATTTATTGATTTTTTCTTTTGACTTAGCAATTAAAACTATTTATATTTTGTATGGAACAATAGGCTAACTGTGCAAATTAATAACACCAATTACACAAAGAATATGAAGATAAATAACAAATTCTAAAGCCGTACTCCAATAACTTATAATATAAATAAACTTTCCGGGACAAATCAACCTTAAAACTGCCCGTGTAGACACAAATTGTTTCCCATATTATATTTACCGATTAGACGTGTGCGATCAAATTAATAAACAATGAGTTATGATTTTGTGTTTGACGGAATCGAGGATGACAAGTACTTGGCTCTGTTGATAAACGTGAGTTTTAAATAATTTAAATTTACAACAAAAACATATTTTGTGCAGTTTTTTTTTCATACGACTTGTTTTTTATGTTCATATTTTTTGTAGACTCGACTGATAGTCACTCATGTACTATCGTTTATCGTACTTTCAAATGTTTTCGCCGTCTAATGTTGTGCTTGCGTAGTACCTAATCTTAAATACTCTACTAAATTTTAGACAAATTTTTCTTGACGTAATTTTAAATGTAATATAATGACTAAACCCCCCCTCCAAAAAAAAAAAATATTTATATTATTTTTCTTAAAATATTAACGTTCGTCCTTTGACGTAAGATAATGATTAATACATTGTTGTTATTATTTGTTCTATGGGAAAAATGAAAATAAATGTACAATCCGAAATTGCGTGTTGTCATAATAAATATATATAAATAATTCGATCGATTTCCATGTAACACGTGTTTCTATTCTAGTATTTATAATGTGAGCCCTAAGGTCCACGTGATTATAAACGATAATGATCATGTGATGGCAATGTCGGTTGTCGTCTTGTAATGTTCGAACATTATTTTGATCAAATAAAAAACGATATTAAACGATTTTTCGATCGAATAGTTCATAAATGAAAAAAGATTCTGTTGTTTCTTTTTCTTCCCCAACGACTTCTAAACACGTTTTCGACGTTACCGAATGGAAAGAAAAAAAATGGCGAACATCCATTTAATAAGCTAGACGGGAAAATCGTTCCAATACTTGTACGCGGTAACAACGTTTTATTAACAACAGACGTGCGCACACAAGCGATTTCACGCGCATCGGCAAACGGGGCCCGGCCCTGGGAAACGGGCGTTGTCGTCCGTCACGAGGATTGCCGTCATTGAAACATGTGGAGAGATCAGAACAACAGGTATTCGGCCAGCGAGCGTCGACGTCTCTTGGGCGTGCGCGGCGACCAGCGGCTGGACACGAACCAACAGCACAGGGCCGCGGACGCCACGAACAGCGTGAAGACGATTGTGGCCGCCGGCGGTGATGACGCGTACCCGGACACCGTTTTGGCGGGCGGGACCGCGTCCGCCGGCACCGCGACGTCGATGTCGACGGTCATCTGTAACACGACTACGGTAAACGCGTTTCACGGTACGAGCGTGCACGTGACGGTCAAATTGATTTAGTCACGAAGCTGATTTTTCGACACGAACTTTGATCGTTGAAAGTCATAATTTGACGATATGAGTTTAACGAATGATTTTGTTATCTATTTTTTTTGGCCAATTCGGCCAACGCGTTCGATCGCATTTCCTGCTTCTATTTTTTATTATTTAGCCTCCGGCGTACCGTTAAAACGAATATACAATAACGAAAAGGTCGTATATACTCATCGCCACCTCTCACCACCGCGAGACTGCGCGAAATCTTAAGTAAAAACGTTCATGGAATGGTCGAATAAGACTTAAACGAATGACGGGCCAGCTCAACAAAGCATTACTCGCACCTCGTTTTTCGAGACGACCTCGCCGTTTTTATTTCGGCCGCGGTATTCCGGTATCCTCGCACGGCATCTGTTCGCCGACCGCAAACAACGGGACGTCGTTTTCGACGCCGCGTCACGTCCGCCTGGTTTGCCATCCAGCGTGGGAAACCGTGGCGATGACATCGAGCTCCTAGAGGCTCTTTTTCGTCGCCCGGTGCTGACGCTAGCCGGAGTAACACCAGGGACGGACAACAGTCTCATCGTCGCGCTTTTGCGGCGTGTCGGCCACCCGGTAGTATCGGATGGCCGCTGGTGACTGGACGTCGTCGTCGTCGTCGTCGTCATCGGTGGCATCCGGTTGAAAATCGGCTGACATGCGATGCCGTCCACCGCGATCGGAACATCCCGAACGACCGGCGAAAACTGTTTCAACACGAACGTCGACGCGTTCGCGGGCAACAGCGCCGCTACCGTACAGAGGACGCGGCACGCGAAGGCCACGGATCCGGTGGAGCGCGTCCTTCTAGTCGTCGTCGTCTTCACGGTTCTTTACCGTACCGATATCGAGCGCGCTTGTTGCAATACTGAACACGATTGCGTGCCGGGCTACGAACAAAACATCAACAACGCGAGACCGTCGTTACGGGCAACGTGCGTGTCCGAAAACAGAGCAAACGCGTTCCGACTGGACTGCATCCGTACGTCGATTGTGTGCCGTGTTCAACACCGTACCGGCGCGATGTTGCTCCGGGGTCTCGAACCACCGATGGTCACGGTCAGACAACAGTGCATGTGAAGCACAAATAATTATTTTGTCCAATGCATTTGAGTAAATACTCAATTACATTAAAAAAATGATTTGAAATAAGTTTTTAAATTCTTAAAATAAATATCACCTATAATTTTGTTTATAAAATAAAAAAACACTGCCGTGCGTAACCGTCAATAGACCACTCTTGTCTTATGGCATTCATACACGGGATCCGGCACGAGCTTCCTGGTATATAAACAAACCAAGCACTACACAATGATTTACAAATAAAAATGCAAACGAACTTGCATCTCGGGCTTTTTCATACTAAACTTTCCACCGAGTACTGTACCCGTTAATTCAAAACCATCTCTTCTAATCGTGACTTACTCTTTTGAAAAAAAAATGAATAAATAAATAAATACAAAATTGTGTTCCTTTTAATAAGCTTTTTATTTTTGAAAATAGTCAATAGTTACATGGAGCGAGAACTGGCAAAAAGGTGAAATAATGAAACACTAGCGTTCGATTTTTGACCAGAAAATGTTTAACAATCAAGTCATTATAAATCGGCGCATTGCCTTGTTGGAAAACCCAAGAGTCGTTCTTCCAAAATTCAGGCAGCTATCTTCTTAACTCGTTCTCCAAACGACATTTACTTATTCATTAATCGATTGTAACAAGTTTCCATATAGTCTATACACGTTTTGCGGTAGACCCAATAGTTTGCTAATGCAAAATTCAAAACTACCTTTTGCATAATTGCAAAGTTGTAAAAACAAAAATCTGTAAAATTCTCGACATACCAGTTTTGGACAAGGACAATTATTGTATTTGGGAACTCAAGAGTGTAATACAAGACACGTAGTATCTTAACAATAGATATAAATTCATCAGTTATTATAAAACATAATGTATATTTTTCTTAAATTTAAATATTAAAAATTCTGATCACATTAAAATTGTATATTATTAATTTATAAAACATCATAAACATTAAAAAAAGTTAAGATCAAAATCCATATTCTTCAATTTCAAATTCTTCGTCCTTAATTACTTTAGGTTCTTCAATATTCGTTAGATACTCATGTTTTATGTTGCCGGTCGGAGAGTAAATAAATACAATATAAAGTTTATTGTCATTCACTTTTCATGTGAAAGCATCTGCAATCATTTATAGTATTTTACTTGAATTTAAAAAATCACTTTTTCGAAAAAAATGAATTTTCTCCGTAAGATAGCATTAAATAATTCATAAATAATGAAATATGAAGCAGGGATTTTTCTCATTATTTAACGAAGACATAAAATTATATTTCAAAACAACTTAGACGTACACGATAAAAGAGATAATATACAAAATCATTTGAACACAACTTTGGGAAATATCTACCTCGTTCGATCAAGTTGTCTTTACGTTTATATAATAATTTTTTAGATTTATATCTAAAAACATAAAAACAGTTTGTATTTATAAAGTTAAAATTCAAACGATACATATTGATTTAAAATAAAAAATCAGATTTTGTGTTGGGGAAACTATTTACACCGGTCGATTGATTAAATGCTAAACCGGTATTTAAATAGACTAAATAGCAAACTTGTTTTATATTTCATATTAAAATTTGTTAATGACTCCAAAAACATGATTTTGAACATCTTTTGCTATACGATTACTTTACCTGCCGTTTTAGATGATGATTTTTGAGAGTAGTTGTAACCAGACGATGTTTGGTAGCAACCTGCAACTACTTTTTCAGCTAACTCGGAATCCAATCTATGCACTTTAGTAATGCCTATCGAAACACAGGTCACTCCATAATCTTCGCTGATTAATAAATGGTGTTTCATAATACAATTTTTCACTTCATAATCCGCTAGTCTACTCATCTGAGTGAAATAAATAAGAAAAAAATGAGCGAATTTTATTTATATTATTATACCTATTAATTACGCTGTTCGATAAACTATGTGCATTATGTCAGTATTATCAGACACGAATACTTAAATATATGCATTTATTAACTTAGCTGCGTGTACACGTTTCCGCTAATGTGTCAATGACAATATGGTGGGTAGGATCTGCATATTTTAAGTTTCTACTGCTTCTAATTTATATAAGATACATGATGACCTAATTTTTTCAGTTTAAAAAAAAATTTAAATGCATGTTTCCAGAAAAGTTACTAATTTATTGAAAAATTTGATATACTCGTACATGTAATATTTTGAAAGTAGTATGGTAAGAAGCCTAAAAATAGATTAATATTAAAAGTGATAGTGGTGTAACTTTTAATATTCGGTAATGTATTGAGTAAAAATTATGAAACGTCTTTTTTTCGAGCCAATAAAAGGGGATATTTTCAAACGGTTTAATAAAGAGGAATAATAGTTTTTCGTCAATACAACAAGATGTCAATCAATAAAGGGAAATTCCTGACGCATCACATTCGTTTACGCACAAACCTGTATTGGACCCGCAGCGCATTGCTGTACCTAAATGGCCCATCCTGAGCGCCGTGTTATTTATAACCGATCGAGGCTAGCACATTTGCTGATTTTGTCAATATGCATGGGAAACGATGCATTTTGTGTGCCATTCTACGCCTAAAAACTAAGCGAGAATTCATCCGACCGCTTAAAATCCAATTTTTTGAAAAATGCGATCGTTACGACAATAAATAAACCGATTATTTTTGTTAAGTATATTATCATAATACCTACGAGGGATCGAAAACGGTATCCACTCAACGAATAGATAAATAAGATACAAGGTTCATTTAATATGATCATTTTATTTTTCATAAAATACCAAAAAAAATTCCCGATATAGCCGTTTTGGACAAAAAAAAATATTGTGGTTACGAAATCAAAGTGTAACGCGTGACATAATATTTTATAATAATATTTATTAATTCATTAATTATAATTGAACATAAAGTATGTATATTTATTCAAATTAAAATTTTAAAAATGTTTATTATATTCAAATCCCATATTATTAACTTCTATGACGTAGGAGGTATTAAGACTAAAAATCTTAATATTTGTAAATCTAAATGATTGAAAACTAAATCCTTTAAATCTTTAGGAATTCCAACATTCTCTCTATATTTATATCTTTCATTTCCGGCCGGAGAATAAACAACAACTACATAAAGTTTATTTTCTTTAATCTCTATGTCAATAGCTATTGATTTTGTGTTCATCCAGACGACTTGTGTGAATTCATCTGAAATAAAATACTTATTGTACAACAACATTATATTAATTATATTTTAATTGAAATTAAAAACCACTTTTCATAATAATAATAATTTTCTCTTTAACATATAAATATAAAGCTCATATGTAATGAAATGTGTACCAGCGCTTTTTTGAAGAGGATTGAGAAACCTAGTAAAAGATATCTAAAAAGCTTGATTTTTTCTTACAGTAATCTAACTAAGTCAAAATTATGTTTAAGTTAACTCACAATATCTTTTTTTTTTTACAAGGTATCGACTACCACGGTGGAAATCCACTATCGCATTACTACCCGTGGTAGCCATTGTTTATTAACAACAAATTACGTATATATATATATATATATATATGTACATTAAGTTCCCCTAAATGACAACCGCGCAATTATACAAAAGGATGCTGCACATTAAGGGGACCGCGTCGCTACAGATTGATTCGCCCTATTGTGATAACTCACAATATCTATACGATAATAACAAGAGTTATATGTTAAGAGATAATATACGAATTCGTTTAAAACACATAAATGGGAAATGTAGTGTAAACATGATCTGTCTTTAGATTTATATCATCATTTTTTTATTTTAAGATTAACAGATAGAATAACAACTTGTAATAATAAATTTAAAATTAAACCGATACAGATTGACAAAAAAAAACATCATGTTTTTGTGGGGAAAATATTTACGCCGCTAAATTGACAATAGTCGATGCTTGTTCCTATATTTGATATGACAAATAGTTAATAACTCCAAAAACATTAATTTGAACATCATATATTCAGTTTAAAATATACCTGCAGTGATAGTTGTTGGTTCTCCATAGAAATTGTAATCTCTTGATGTATAGTACCATCCTCCAACTATACTAACAGCTAAAGGAAAGATTAGTACATAGTTATCATTGAACTCCAACCAACTTTTGTTTACGCCATAATTATTGGGGATATCTAAAGTACTTGCTCCATTTGCATAAGATATAACTTGACGTCGCGCCTCATCTACCAACTGAGACAAAAAGAAGTAACGAGTGCATCATATTAAATCCTGGTTACAAAATTCGGTAAATGACGTTCATAAGGTCCATTTATCTGACAAGAATATTTAAAAGTAAAATTATAGTATGTAACCGAACATAGTATCTTCGTATGTGTCAAGTCAATGACAAAATGATAAGTGACATTTAAGCATATTACGTTTTTTCTAATTCTAACGTACATAAAATACATGATGTCCTAATTCGTCAATTTAAAAAAAAAAATTAAATGCATGTCCCCGTAGAAGTTATTAATGATACACAAGTATTAATTAAGTAATAATTTAGTCATATATAAAATTTAAACTATAGCACGTCAACTGACGTTGATTACTATTCTATACAAAATTTAAAAAAATTTAATTATCTCACGTTTTGATCGAATGTCAGTGGTTGCGCACCATGTATTTTCCGAAAGTAGTTATGTGTATTTAAAATAGTAGTATAAAAGTAATTCTTCTCTACAAAAACATAATACATTGATGTACATAAACATGATAAATAAAATTCATCTACTTAAAAACACATCTATTTCTCTAATAAATATTAATAATTATTCCCTTTTTTGTTATTCCCGAGATGCTAATGATTCAATAACTACTCGCCTTCCAAGCTAATATTAGGAGAAGCTAATCCCGGTCCAATAACCAATGTAAAAGTTATAAAATAACTTCTAATGGCAATCATATTGAATCTGAAAATACAAAACGTTTTACGGCTATTCATGAGATCATGCCGTAACGAAATATAATTCACTTACCGGTGAAGAATAATTGGCACTTAAACTTCTTTTGGAACGTAAGTTGTGTCGAAAATCAAATTTATACAACTACAATAAACTGCAGTTTATTAAATAAATAGTGTAATTAACACTTACTCATAAAAACTTTGTATACGTAGACACATCACATTTGCCGTCTAACGTTTTAATTTTTATATACACAACTATGTAAACAGTGATCGCCTAACAACGTAAACAATCACGATTTTCGAAAACATAATACGCAATTTTATATTGTTTGTTACGCATTGTATTATGATAAAGTCTAGATAAATTTGTTAGTTGATAGACATCTGAGTCAATAATCAAAAAAAAAATCAAATTTCAAAAACAACACGTCCAGTAGTATATTTTATTTTATATAATTTATTATAAAGATCTTTATATAACATAATTACTTACTTGTGTTCAGTCATCTTAAAGCACGTGACTAAAAAATGGTTCAAATTTTTATTTTCTAATCCCTCAAATATATTATAAATAAATGGTATAAATATTTTCGTTTGAAATAGTTGCTTGCAGAGGCGGAACTTACATTTTTGACGCCCCGGAAAAAATGTTAAAATTACGCCCGGTCTCCTATATTTTTTTCATATTTAAAACATTACAATAAGCTTCCAAAAATCAATCCTCGTTTTACCTCCCCCCTCTAATTTCACTACTAATGGTTCGAAAGGACTGAGAAGTATTATTTGTGTTTTATAACAGTTTTTACCTACGTCAAAACTTGGTAGCTTTCCGGCAGACCAATAATCTCCACACTATTAATATGACATTATTATTCATTCATTGTATTCATTATTGATCTACATAAGTCAGTTCCTACGAGTTTATGTATTTTGTCGCTTTGTTTTTATACAGTTAATAAGCATCGTCAACTTATTTTTCATACTTGAAATTTTATTATTCACACCTTTTCACATGTAATACGCATTTTAAAGTATAGCAAGCACCAGATGTTATTTACAATATGCTGTATGCAATGAATGCGGCGTTTTGATTATATTTTTTATGCGTTACTTACACAATAACCATATGTGCAATTTAGCAATTGATTTCTGTGCCGATTTTCGACAAATTAAAATTTTTTTTCAGTAAAATCTATATAATATAAAAAAGTTATAAATATGTTTTATAGTATTAATTTTCGTATGACGGTATTCTATTATAACTGATCTTTAGAAATATTAGTCCCTCAAAACTTCTATTAAACAGTCATTTATTCCCGATGAATAAAAGTATAATATTAATGTAACCATATATCTATTACTTTTAAAAAAAATTAGCGAATTTATATTAAATTTTGATTTATGGATAAGTATAATTATTGTAACATACCAACTTCGAGTATTACATACATTTATTCAATTTTAAGTACAGGATGTTTGATCTAATTATATTAATATAAACCTTATGTAATTAAAATAAAATTTTTTCAATATTATAATTATTCTTATTTGAAATAAGAAAGTGTTATATTAATTATTATCGTGATTTACCTAACGAGGATATTTTTATATTTATTTATTATTTATTAATTTTTTCTTTTTTTTTGTGTTTTTTGACTTGGCAATTAAAATATATATATTTGAATATTTATAACATTTTCCAATAAATATTAATGACTATAACACTACATTAATAGTATACAATCCAATAGCAAATTTATCGCATTCATAAATGGTAGAATGTATTGTTTCTAATTAGGTACCGACACGTTTTTAAAATCTAATACAAACTTTATTTTAAATTTGTATTTGTTTATATATTTTTTTAGTGTTTTTATTGGCAATGATTGTTAAAATGTAAAAAATTAAAAATATTTATATTGATAACATGCATGTTATTTATATAATTTTTCTAACTTGTATTATTATTTATATGTCACAAGGACCATAAAATTATATTTAATAATTATTGATTCATAACTCATAAAATTATTAAGTTTTTTTAATTGTGAAAATAATAATTTCAGCAACATGGTATTTTAAAAGAGGTAACTAATTTCTTATATTGTATAATAGGTTTATGCAAAATATGTTATAAAATCTAATTTATAACCACTAAGAACGATAAAATATTAATTCTATGTAGATTCATAGTTAGCTAAGTACATATATTCGATACTAAATTACCTTATCGGTTTTATATTCAACGTTGAGAATTTAGTATTTTATTGTAATATAAGTAAATATTTTTTTATGAATTCTATTGATTAGTTATTAACTATTCATTTAATCCTCCAAATCATTAATATTCACATAAAAAATTCAAAATTTAGGAACTTTTCGTTTTTATTAGCTAAACAATTATAATGGTTCAATTATGTACGAAAAGTTGAATTTATCAACATATTTTTAAAAGCCAATACTCGTGTTCGTTGGTACGCTAAGCTAAACTTGTACTACGGAAATTCTATTTCGTTTGAAGTGGCTCGCAACAAGAGTGACAAGATCATCGAAGAGACCAGGGTTAAATCATATTATAACATAATGTTTTATGACAGTTATTCTTATGTCAGGCTTTGTTGAGTTTCCAGCTGACTAACGGTCAAGTCTTTATTCATGTGACCTCATTTGGTTGTTGAAGTACGCATAATTATCGTATTGATTGTTCTACATTGGTCAGTTCTTAAGAATTCATGTATTTTGCTTCGTCGTTATTATAGAGTAAAGGGTTTCATCGACTTATTATTTTACTACTCATTTACATATATTATATTTCACATAATTATTCAAATCTGTTCACATGTAATACGCAGTTCACCGTATAGCGAAAGCCAGATGTTATTTACAATATGCTGTAGGCCTTGAATGCGACGTATTGTTTATATTTTTTACGCGTTAACTATACAACAAACTTATGTACAATATAGTTATTGATTTTTGTGCTATTTTTTAGTACAAAAAACATTAAATAATTTTTTTAAACCGTAAAATTATGATACTACAATGCCAAGAAAATTATAAATAATCCTACAAAAATTTAACAAAATAAAAATAATGGAAAACCAATGTTACCGAATATTTTTTTATATCAATCTACTTTGACCAAAATTTTAATTTTGAGAATTAAAATATATACTTATTTCATTTTCAAAAAGTACAGGTTGAATGTGAACGATTCATCTCACCCTTTCTCGGGACTTTTAATAGTTAAATTGAATAATTCTATTTGTTGCTATTCATCGAAAGCAAAATATGTATGTTCCAATATTTCCCCTCTATTGCGAAGGCTACAAGTGATGGACCATTTTATTAGCTCGGAGGAGCTATTTAAGTGCCTCCACAGGAAGACGTTCCCAGCGTAAGGATAACGCTAACCGATATAGCGCTGATCAAGACCGATGGCTCCGAATCCTCGTACTGCATTTACACTTCAATGGGCTCCAACGGGCGCGGTTTGCCAACAGGTTTTACGATGTTGGCGAAACCCAACCCTTACGAATCCAATCCATGAAAAACCAGGTTCGATCCGTGTCGGGTTGGTCTCCGTGACGAGGCTTTGGTGACACCCGTACTCCTATTCGTGCTCATGTCAATAGTAGGACATGCACCGAGCAGACCTTCGCCACAGCCACTCTACCTTCTCTGACGTAATATCTGACCCCAGACATCAAGCGCTACGACTAATCTCAGTCCATGACGCCTCCTTTCCGAGAAGATAGGCTAGGAATCCGACTCTCACCGACCTGAACCAGGACGGTCGATTTGACCCGGGCACCCCCCGCGGGTTTCGACCGACTAAGTGTGACGCCTCGCCAGACCGGCTATACCCAGCCGGTTTAGTCCATGCTCCCCACGGGCAAGGATTTCACCACATATGGCACACTCTCCCGCAGCCAGGGAGTGTCCTGTCCCGGTTTACGACCCGTCCAACTGGCTTGGATCGTACGCTGTGCAGTCAAAGCGAAAGACTCATGGTCGGCTACCACTTATTTCAATGTATTCGTGGTTATCACCGCGACAACGACTTTCAGTTATCAGCCAGCTACTGATGTCATCTCGTGGCTTGAATCCGTGCCTGACCCGGCCACTCAAAGGCAAGGGAAGAAACCCACACGGGCCCGGCTCGAAACCACAGTAGAGTCCGGTTAATCAAGCATGTTCTCTTACTATGTTTCTTCGAGATCATCGAGAGCAATAGTAAGTTTTTTTACAAATTAACAACATAACAAAGGCACCGAGAACATGTAGTGATATAACAATTTATAAAGACGTAATTCTTTTATTAATACTTAACATATACTTTTTTTAACGTATACAAGAAGTTTTGCAAAGTCGATCAATGTATATTACATTAAAAAAATTTTAAATAGTTTGGTATTAAAATTGTCTCAAAGAAATACAAGTTTTTTAAATTTGTACTCAATAAGCATTTATTACCGATGAGTGAAACTTTAATTGTTGTGTATTACGTATGCTTACTACTTTATATTTAATTGTGATCTATGATTATTTAATGACATTTTTTATTTTCAACAATTGTAAATACATAATTTTAATTATCCAATAAAAAATTGGTCTAATTATATTAGGTTGGCATTATTATATTTGTTACAATATACCATTTTATAAATAACAAAGGGATATAAATAAAAATAGCTATATGTTTTTTGAGCACTGTTTATAAAGGTGTGTACATAAAAATTAAAAAACGGACAACGTTAGGTGCCAAATGAGATGTGTCACGTGTAGTCGGTTTTTCAAGTAATTGTTAAGTACAGTACCTAATTGCAGTTTCTTATAGTTGTATAATTTTGATATTTCAATACGACTGAGGTTTTTAAAGAATTTGAAGTACAATATATTCTTCATATCATAAAAGACAATAACATATTTTAACATATTCGGAATGACATCTACTTTTGTAAGGAGGTCGGTTTACGCATATGTTAACAATAGAGTCTCTTCCGTTCAAGTGAAGTATTACTAAAACTCTCAGTTTTCTCATAGATGATGTTGTCTTTACCAACGAAGGGCAGCAAAATTGACTGAAAATTTAATGATTTTGATAAACCGAAATAATTGTCGACGTTTTTGCGGTGTTTTTCCATATAAAATATCGTCCGAATACACGCGATCATAGTTTTCGTCCAACCAAAAAGTTTAGTCTGATGATACAATCGCGAGAGAATAGTATGGCATGTTATACATTATATCCAGAAATTCTTTATTTCTTAATAAAATTGTTTTTTTTATACGAAATTCTGAACGAACCAAAGAGCGTCTCATAAATATGTTCTATTTCTATTTTGTCGGTAAAAATATTTTCATTAGTACTAAATTTCAACAACATTTCAAGTACTAAATGGTGTAACACAGGTTTCAACATTTCTAAAAAATTATAAAATATAAAAATATATAAAATTTAACATGTCATTTACGTCAATATATCTATGGCTCAATCTTACCCGCAGTGAAATAAGTTTAATTATATATGAATTATGTGTTAGGTTAGTCAATTTTCTAACAGCAAGGCGATATAATACACAATCCACCGCAAGTCACAACATTGAATTACAAAATTAAAATTATTTCCTGAACACAGGCAACGTCAGTCAGTACCGAGACTGACCGCCGGTTATATATTATTTGAATTATCGTTGTTATTTTTTAATACGTAGGAAAAGGTAACTAATGTTTTTTATCGTTGACAGTAAAAAAGTAGACGATTTTTATCAGTTACTCGCTCTAAACATACCCTTTTCAAATTTTAATCAAATATGTAATAATATAACACAATATAATGCCAGTCAAAAGCTTCAGTTTCACATCAACACTTATAGTGCACAATACTTTCTACTGAACTGTCTAGATAATATGCTGATTAACCCAATCAGTCCTCTGATTACACTCTATGAGAATAATCGTAATTTAATATAAATATATAATTTCTTTAGTAAAAATACATGTAACAACAATACCACTTTATTAACTGACCATACACGATGATTAAATTAGTAGGTCGGGTAGTTGCCTATATTTCAATGTTGAACTGATAACATAATTTAAACTCTATAAATCGTGTTTATGAATGTGCAAAGCTGAATTTCAAGAAACTTAACTTCAATTAAAATAGTAAATCACAGGAAGAAAATGACGAGATCGTCGAAGGGACTAAGGTGTATGATTTATATTTTATTGATTTATATTATCAAATTGATATTTTGATGATGATTTTTTTTTACGTCAGAACTTGGTAGTTGTCCGGTAGACCAACATTTCCACTCTCTTCATGTGACCACACATAAAAGTTGCAGTACGAATGATTATCGTTATTATTGTCTTTCAATGGTCAGTTCCTATGAGGTTATGTATTTTTCCTCGTCGTTATTATACAATTAGGGAAATCAGCGACTCGTATTTTTTTACTTAAAATTTTATTATTCACACCGTTTACATGCAATACGAATTTCAACGAATGGCAAAAACCAGATGTTATTTACAATATGCCGTAGGCCTTTAAAGCTGCGTTATGAAAAAAATTTTTACGTGTTACCTACACAACAACTATATGTACAATTTAGTAATTTATGTCTATGCCGATTTTTGACAAATTAAAATTAAATAATATTTTTTTTCTAGTAAAATCAAGATACTAAGTATCTAAGAAAAATATTTATACACCAAATCGACATAACAACAATAATAAATTATTTTATTAAAACCAAAGTTATCGAACGCTTTTTGTGTTGACCCATTGCGATGAAATGATTGATTATGATAATTTTAATAATATAAATTGATTTTAAATTTCAAAAATGTTAATTGAATTTACACGTTGCATCTTGCACTTCTTCAGGTTATTTATTGGATGGATCAAATAATTTAATTTGTTGCTATGTATAGTATGCAAACATTACACCACTAACTAATAATCTAATAGTTTCTAAATACTTCACTTGAATTATACAAGACGATTTACAACATTTTTCAACATGTATAATATTATAAATATGTTTTTATCGTACCCTATTATAATTGATCTTATATAAATACTAGTCTCTCAAAACATGTATTTAACAGTTATTTATTCCCCATGAGTATAAATATAACAGTAATGTAACCATATATTTACTGCTTTACAATATAGCGAATTTATATTAAATTTTGATCTATGTATATGTAAAAATATTTTAACATACCAACTCCGGGTATTAAATACATTTATTCAATTTTTTGTACAGGATGTTTGATCTAATTATATTAATATAAACCTTATGTAACTAAAATAAAATTTTTTCAATATTATAATTATTATTATTTGAAATAAGAACGTGTTATATTAATTGTTAACGTTATTTAACTAACGGGGAGTTTTTTATATTTAAAGATTTTTTTTTTTTTTAGTTTTTTGACTTAGCAATTAAAACTATGTATATTTGAATATTTATGAAATTTTCCAATCAAAATTAATGACTATAACACTGCATTCTTAGTATACAATCCAATAGCAAATTTATCGCATTCATTAATGGTAGACGGTATTGTATCAAAATACCAACACGTTTTTAAAATTAAATACAAACTTTATTTTTTTTTTTTTGTGTGTTTTTATTAGCAATGATTGTAAAAATGAAAAAATTTAAAATATTATATGTCAATTGAATATAAATTAAATTATTTATATGTCACAATAGCCATAAAATTATATTTAATAATTATTGATCCATAACCCATAAAATTATTAAGTTTTTTTAATTGTGAAAATAATAATTTCAGCAACATGGTATTTTAAAAGAGGTAACTAATTTCTTTTATTTTGTAATAGGTATATGCAAAATATGTTATAAAATCTAATTTATAACCACTAAGAACGATAAAATATTAATTCTATGTAGATTCATAGTTAGCTAAGTACATATATTCGATACTAAATTACCTTATCGGTTTTATATTCAACGTTGAGAATTTAGTATTTTATTGTAATATAAGTAAATATTTTTTTATGAATTCTATTGATTAATTATTATTAACTATTCATTTAATCCTCCAAATCATTAATATTCACATAAAAATTCAGAATTTAGGAACTTTTCGTTTTTATTAGCTAAACAATTTTAATGGTTCAATTATGTACGAAAAGTTGAATTTATCAACATATTTTTAAAAGCCAATACTCGTGTTCGTTGGTACGCTAAGCTAAACTTGTACTACGGAAATTCTATTTCGTTTGAAGTGGCTCGCAACAAGAGTGACAAGATCATCGAAGAGACCAGGGTTAAATCATATTATAACATAATGTTTTATGACAGTTATTCCTATGTCAAGATTTGTTGAGTTTCCAGCTGTCTAACGGCCAAGTCTTTATTCATTTGACCTCATTTGGTTGTTGAAGTACGCATAATTATCGTATTGATTGTTCTACATTGGTCAGTTCTTAAGAATTCATGTATTTTGCTTCGTCGTTATTATAGAGTAAAGGGTTTCATCGACTTATTATTTTACTACTTATTTACATATATTATATTTCACATAATTATTCAACTCTGTTCACATGTAATACGCAGTTCACCGTATAGCGAAAACCAGATGTTATTTACAATATGCTGTAGGCCTTGAATGCGATGTATTGTTTATATTTTTTACGCGTTAACTATACAACAAACTTATGTGCCATATAGTTATTGATTTTTATGCTATTTTTTAGTACAAAAAACATTTAATAATTTTTTTAAACTGTAAAATTATGATACTACAATGCCATGAAAGTTATAAATAATCCTACAAAAATTTAACAAAATAAAAATAATGGAAAACCAATGTTACCGAATATTTTTTTATATCAATCTACTTTGACCAAAATTTTAAGTTTGAGAATTAAAATATATATTTATTTCATTTTCAAAAAGTACAGGTTGCATGTTAACAATTCATCTCACCCTTTCTCGGGACTTTTAATGGTTAAACTGAATAATTTTATTTGTTCCTATTCATTAAGAGCAAAATATGTATGTTCCAATTTCTTCCTTCTATTGTTAGGGCTACAAGTGACGAACCATTTTATTAGCTCGAAGGAGCTATTTAAAGGCCGCCACAGGAATATGTTCCCAGCGTATAGACAACGCCAACCGACATAGCGCCGATCAAGTTCGAGGACTCCGAATCCTCGTAGTCTTTTTGTATCTGTATTACTATAAATATAATATGTCCCGATCAAATTTAGACTATTATTTTCTAAACATAAAAAAAAAAACAATATCTGAATTTAGACAATTTTAGCGAGTTTTTGTAGTATTTCAGTAATATTTGTTCTCTCACTTAAAGTCTACTAGACAACTAGTTTAATTCTACAGATTTTAATTTAAATATATTCAAATTTTTGAATTACCTAATTATCATAAAACAATACAGAATTATTTATTGTTTTTATGGTTGAAAATTCACTTTTTTCAAAATACCATAACGAGTATGAAATAATTGAAGACGAGTAAATTAAATGATTTTAAATTAAATACATTTAAATATAAATTAAATTAAGCAAGACTGTGAAATATAATGTTGTTTTTTCTTATGACATAATATTGATACATAATTTAAAAATATATATTAAAAATGTTTTATGACACATCTCATTTCAAATCTGAATAAAATAATTTTTTACTTTGAATGACATTTTTTAAGAAGATACAATTAAATGAATTATAGCGAATGGAACATTGAAAATCGATAATTTAAACTCGTTTAACAGAACGTAAAATGGGAACTGATCATACTCCTATAGAATCAAACACTGATCAGCAGCCACCACACAAAAGACAAATTTTCTCAAGACATGAGTGTATCCATTCGTACCAGCTGTGTTCGAATAAAAAAGTAGCTATAGCACTCCAAGCATGCACTGGTAAGTCGTCGTTTATTTATTTATTTTTTTAATTGTGTTTTATTTCGCCAATTTATGGACTGACTCTGATAAATTATTGGATCAAGTACTGTATACAAGTTATTATAAACAACGTAATATTTAATGATAAATTTCATTTTGGTAGGTTTGATAATTTTGAAGAAACAGAGAATAATTACGCATGTGGTCACGAGATTTTCGTTTGAATATGAAAACGTATGTATACTCGACGTGGTAATATAAATTTAAATAGTGTTTTAAAACAGTCCACTCTGGTACACAATGTCCATTTTAAATGTAATATAATATATAATAAAATTCAATAATTTTCCCGTATTACGGATTTCATTTTATAAGATTCACAGAAACTATTCAGCCGATATAAATTAAATATTTTGGAAACACGTTAAAATTCGATTGTTTTAAATTTAATAGAGAATAATATCTTGAGGTTTATATTATTTTAATAATTTGCTATACAAAATATATTGACATTTACTAAAAAAAAAATCTCGAATAGCATTAAAAATATAATAAAATTACAATATCGAGTAGTTCTGTGGTCACGAAACTAGAAATGCTATTATTTTTTTTAGCAATATTATATATTATTAGAGACTGACTTGAACAATTAATTCAAAATAATTTCCATGTAGACTTTGAATAACTCAATGAAATAAAAGAATTTCCAACAAAGGACACCAAATTTCAACTCGTTCATATTTTGCCGATTTCAACGAATATCATATATGATCTCATATTTGTTATTGTATTCTATGAGGTATTTTATTGGTAAGTCAAGTCGTTTTAGTAGAAATTGAACATCAATTGTAAGCATATTAGCTAATGGTCAATAACTATCCCCATTTGTACGTATCGATAAGCGTTTATATGTATTGTGCACTTACAAAATATAACTATCGATTATCACGATTAATTATTGAGCTGAAAATGATTGAGTAACCATCTCCGATAAATCAATTGATAAAATAGAATTATAATAAAATTATTTCACGTTTGGGCTAATCGATAAATATCGCATTTAAAAACTGCACATAATTATAAATACAACAATACAGCAATAATATTTTATAATTTACATTATTTATTAATGTTCTTATATAATATACCTATTTTTTTTTAGGATCATTTGTCAAATATTCACAATGAAATTAACAGTCAGACCAAAGTATGTTTAGTAAAGATTTTTGTTTTCGTTATAAAAACTAAATAAAAGATACATTTTAAGAAAAATGTAAAATTTTATTTCACAATTGATAATAATAGATTCATTTTACAGCACAACACAACATGTAACATTTTTGAGTTAAATAAAATATATCTAAATTTGTGTTAACGATTTTTTTTTATATTATATTAAATTGTAAGCCCTCTGATTATTAACTGGAACCCAACGTATAAATATAATTATATTAATAATATAATGAATAGAATTTTTTAAGTAAGTAGGTTTATCATTCCTTTGATGGTTGAATAACATATTTCTTCGAATCGTAATAATCATCGTAACGCAGTATACTGATTCCGTTTGTTTCCAGGCCAGGTTCAATAATTTCTTAACGTTGTCAAAACCTGTGACTAAATTTGATGTAAAACTATACGTGCTATTGTAAACATCACAACACGTTAACGGTTATATTTGTCGATTTCATTTCATTTTAGAGTGGTCAACCATCCATTTATAATGAAATTAGCTGACGTGTCGACAAATTGTGGTCGGTAAGAATTGTATTTACGATTGTTTTCTTATTGAATAACAATATAGTGTTTTAGATTTAACTGTTTTACATTCGTTAGATAGAGAACGTACTTTATGATCTATTGTTTTTTTAGGATAACCATACGGACTCTTGGATGCTCCTCAGGACTATGGCTTTCTTAAGGCAAATCATAATTAAGCGTTGTTTTACGTTAAATTTTAGGTTTAAAGTAATACAAATTGTTTTGTACTTTATCGCATAACAAATTATAGTGTAGAATATAGTATATGGCTTTTATAAAATGAAGATTACAAATTTTTTTATATTTTGTATTTTGCCTGTGAACGCTATTTCTTTACGGTAATGAAATTGTATCAAATTAGTACTTTATATGACACGCTTCGGGGTAATCCCTGTAGTTGCCTGACACCAAATCTAAAACAACTCTATGCAAAATTGCAAAGAAATTCTCGATTTACCCATTTTGGATAAAAATAATTATTGTAGTTAAGAAAACAAAGTGTAACGCGAGATATATATTATTTTAATAATTTTTATTAATTCATCAATTTAAATTGAACATAGAGTATGTATATTTATTTAAATTTAAATATTAATAATGTTGATTATATTCAAATCCTATATTATTAATTTCTAAGACTACGAACGTAATAACAAGAATATATTTAATATTGCACTATCTATCTCTTCGAGCTGTACATCCTTCCATTCTTTAGCTCTTCTAACATTCCTTGTATACCGATTTAATTTATTGCCGGCCGGAGAATAAACAACAACAACATAAATTTTTCTTCCTCTAATCTCTACATCAACAGCAATTGATGTTGTGTTTTTCCAGATGATTTGTGTGAATTCATCTGCAAAATAAAATTATTATATAACAACATATTTATTATATTTTAATTGAAATTAAAAACCACTTTTCATTGTAAAAATAAAATAAAAGAATTGAGAAACCTAGTAAAAGGTATATAAAAAAGTTTGATTTATCCTTACAGTAAGCTAACTTAAATAAAAATTATGTTTAAATTAACTCACAATATCTACACGATAATAACAAGAGTTATATGTTAAGATATTATATACAAATTCGTTTAAAACACATAAATAGGAAATGTGGTGTAAAAATAATCTGTGAATGTATGGTCAAATCGTCTTTACATTTATATCATCATTTTTGTATACTAAAATTAACAGATATAGTAACAGCTTTTAATAATAAATATAAAATTTAACCAATACACATTGACAAAAAATAAAACTTTATATTTTTTGTAGGGAAAATATTTATGCTGATCGGTTGAAAATAGTAACATTAATCTGAACATCATGTATTCAGGTTAAAATATACCTGCATTGGTAGTTGTTGGTTCTGCATAGTAATTGTAACCTCTCGCTTTTGCGTACCAATGTGCACATAGTCTAACAGCTACAGGAAAGGTTAGTTCTATGTCATCAACGTACTCCTCAAATTTTTTGTTCACACCATAATCATTGGAGGTAGCTGAAATACTTGTTCCATCCGCAAAAGCTACCACTTGGCGTCGCGCCTCATCTACCAACTGAGACAAAAAGAAGTAACGAATGCATCATATTAACTACTGGTTACGAAATTCGGTAAATGACGTTCATACGGTCTATATATCTGACACGAATATTTAAAAATACAAATATAGTATGTAACCGAACATAGATGTTTCTCCGTATGTGTCAATTAAATGATAAAATGATAAGTGGTATTTCAGCATATTACGTTTTTTCAGCTTCTAACATACATAAAATACATGATATCCTGTTTCGTCAATTCAGAAAAAAAATTTTAATTCATGTCCCCGTAGAAGTTATTATTGATATTCAAGTATTAATAATTTGGTAATATATTGATTTAAAATTATGGCACGTCAACTGACGATGATTACTAATCTAAACAAATTTAAAAAAATTTAATTATCTCACGTTTTGATCGAATGTCAGTGGTCTCGCATCGTGTATTTTCCGAAATAAGTTATGTGTACTTAAAATGTAAGAAAAAAATTTGTTTTTATCTGCAAAAATATAATACATTTATGTACATAAACATGATATATAAGATTCACCTACTCAAAATCAAATCTATTCCTCTAATAAATATTAATAATTATTCCCTATTCCGTTATTCCCGATTTGCTAATGATCTCGTAACAACTCGCCTTCCAAGGTAATATCAGCTAATCCCGGTCCAATAACCAATATAAAAGATACAAAATATTTTCTAATGGCAATCATGTTGAATCTGAAAATATAAAAAGTTTTACGACTATTCAATTCATGAGATTATGTAGTAACAAAATATAATTTACTTACCGGTGAAGAGTAATTGGCACTTAAACTTCTTTTGGTACGTAAGTTGTGTCGACTATAACAACAATAAACTGCGATTAGATAGTGTAATTAACACAGACTCAAAGAACATTGTACACGTAGAGACATCTCATTCGCTGTGTAACGTTTTTCGTTTTTTAATTTTTATATACACACCTATATAAACAGTAATCGCCTTAAATTAATAAATTTAAGTATCATGATTTTTGAAAACATTATACGCAATATTATATTGTTCGTTACTCGGTATATTGTAATATAGACTAGAATTTAGACTCTAGGTTGTATGAAATCATTTGTTAGTTGATAGACATCTGAGTCAATAATCACGATTTTTCGAAAACAACACGTCCTGTAGTATATTTTATTTTACATAATTTATTATAAAGATTTGTATTTAACATGTATTCTTTTGTTCGGTTATCTCAAATCAAGTGACTAAAAAACAATTCAAATTTTTATTTTCTAATTCCTCAAATATATTATAAATAAATGGTACAAATATTTTCGTTTGGAATAGTTGATCGCAATGGCGGAACTTGCATATTTACGCCCCTGGAAAATGTTAAAATTTCGCACTATCTCCTATAAATTTTCCATATTTTAAACAGTACAATAATAATAATAATAATAAGCTTCCGAAAATCAGTCCTCGTTTTTCCTCCCCCCCCCCACTAGTTCCACTACTGGTGGCTTCAAGGGACTTAGGAGTATTATTTGTGTTTTATAACAACTTTTTCTACATCAGTGCATTTATCGGACCGGCAGACTTGAAGTCACCACACTATTCATATGATATTATTATTCAATCATTGTATTAATTATTTATCTACATTAAACAGTTCCTACGAGTTTATGTATTTTGTCTCCTCGTTATTATACAGTTAAGGACATCATCGACTTATTTTTTGTACTTAAAATTTTATAATTCACTCCCTTCCACATTTAATACCCATTTCAATGTATAGCACAAGATGTTATTTACAACCAGATGTTACGCGTTACCTACACAATAAACATATGTGCAATTTAGCAATTGATTTCTGTGCCAATTTTCGACAAATCAAAAATTTTTTACAGTAAAATCATGATACTAAATATGTGTTAGAATTTAAAATGTCCAAATTGAATTTAAAAAAAAAAATGAATACCAAAATTATCGAACGCTTTTTGTGTCCACTTGTTGTAATGAAATTATTGATTATGAGAATTATGACATAAATTGATTTTAAATTTAAAAAATGTTCGAATTTAAACGTTGAACTTTGCCCTTCTCCACATTATTTATTGGATGGATCAAAAAATTTAATTATTTGCTACCTATTGTGTAAGACAGTAGGCTAACTGTACAAATTAATAACACCAATTACACAAAGAATATGAAGATAAATAACAAAATCTAAAGCCGTACTCCAAACTCCAATAATTTATATATAATTTACTTCAATTGTACAAGACGAATTTCAATATTGTTGAACATATGTAAAATTATAAATATGTTGTATAGTATCCTATTATTCTTGACCTTTAGGAACATTAATAATTCAAAACTGGTATTTAACAATAATTTAGTAATAATGAATAAAATTATAATAGTTATTTAACCATATACCTAATATCTTATACTTTATCGAATTAATATTAAATTTTGATCTATGGGTATGTAATAATATTGTAACATAAAATTGTATTGTAATATACAATACCGACTATTAAATACATTACATTAATTATAAGTCCAGCAAATTTGATCTAATTACATTATTATAAAACGTATGCAATCATAATGTTGGAACATACATTTGGTGAAAATAAAATATATTAATTACATTGAAATAAAAATTTGTTAGATTCATTATTTTCGTTATTTATCTAACCGAGCTATTTTTATATTAATTTATTTTTTTGTGTGTTTTTTGATTTGCATTCCAACATATAATTTTCAACTTATACAAAATAGAACTCGTTAGTTTCCTATTTTTGTAATGAATAAAAAATTAAGAATTTTATGAAAAATATGAAATTTAAATTAGTTTTTTATTTAAATTATAAATTTCTATAAACACTTAACCGTATATGTAACTTTTTCATTGTAATTTAAAGAAGTTTATCGATACTTTTAACGAAACGTTAAATAAATCAATTATTATCGCTAATTGTTTATTATTAATTATGATATATATTGTATTTATCGTTTTACATAACACAGTTGTCTTTTTTGTAGGGGATCACGGACGAATTTCACTTGACTTTAAAAGATACCGGAAATCAATTATATTTAATTATAATAAATAGAACAATAAAATCTATCTAATTTCTAAATAACAGAAAAAAATTAAGACATTACACGTGTACAATTATTATAACGATATTTTCAACCCGACAAAATGATAATATGTATGTGTGTGTGTGTGTGTGTGTGTGTGTGTGTGTGTGTATATTTTTACGTAGGAATCTACAAACAGGAAAATAGAAACCGGCAAGTGACGAATGAATAATTATGTCTATGACAATAACTCGTGTTTTATTTATTTTGCGTATAAAGCGCAATAGGTTTTTCTATTTTGGTTTTCACAACGCGTTATGATCTGTATTGCTCTCGATGGAATATCAATCTACCTTATTTTTGTTCATGTTAAATTTCACATACCTCTCGATTCTATTTTTAATTTTTCTTTTCTCAAAAGTTTGTTTCCATTTGGAAAATGTTACTAAATTATTTTTAAATTATATTAATATTACGATCGTTTCAAATGATTGGACGACATTCGACTAACCGCATGTCGGTACATTTTTTGTTTTGTTAGTTCTCCGCGTATAATATATATATCTTCACTTTAGACAAGAATAAGATTATAAGGTTTATGAAAATAAAATATATAATCGTAACATCAGTCATTAAGTGTTTAATTGTTTTTCATTACAAAAAACCCGATAAACAATATTATATAACAATTCATGCGTAGAATTTCATTATTGTTTTGCATGACGTATATTAAATTTCATTTAGGAAATTGTTATTAGTAAGATTCTCTATGTTCTAAATATTAAAGCAGACATTTTTCTTTAACCACGAACCGATAATTCCCTTCGTCCGTGATTATATATAACATGTATTTGCATAGATGAATTTAAAACTTGTATGCTATCAATATGTGCGAATATCGATAATTACGATGATCATAAGGATTAAAAAGATGATAAACATTTTAAACCCTAGTCAAACTATAATCGCTGTTGTCTTAAAACACGAAAAATTGACAACTGAAACGTTGCGTCTTATCTCGAATTCAAAGAAAACTGCAAAATTGTAGTCAATCAATTCTTGCCTATTAGATTGACGAAAAAATAGATCCTTAAGACGGTGGCTTTCAAATGTTCATTCGCAAAATTGTAATTTTTAAAAATTAACTCTTGTCATGATGGCGTATTCGTATTTATACGAGTTGGGAAAATTCACGTTATGGTTTATTACAGCTAAACTCTTATTCATCAATTAGTATCAAATCTTTATATTCTATATGGATCATGTCATGAGAATACTACGGTCAGCAATATAAAAAATTATATTGTTAATAAAAATTTAACGTGTAATATTATTAAAATGAATTTTTTGTGTTCATACTTTTCGTAGGATTGCATCAATGTGCCTAGATTTTTGTGCGATTCGGTAAATAAAATATTAGTAAATATATAATAATAATGAATAGTATTCGTATAACATTAATATTACGCCACAGTAAATTTCACGCATATTGTAACGAAAGGGAAACGACTACACACACGTTAAATGTGTTCTTTCGTTTATTATGCGAATACTATTATCGACTACGGAAGTTGTTTTGAATTTAGTTTTTTAAGAATATTCTTATAGATCATGACAAACAATAAAATGCCGCAGAGACGCAAAGTTCATAAAATTAATTTAAACATTTAATATACATTTTTAGGCATTATAATACAACACTATACGAGTAGTTCAACTATGTTTGTTATAAATATTTTTTAAATCTTGATTTGATAATTTATTATTATATTAAAGGGCCACATATATTGGATATTGACTAATATTTTAAAATAAAAAACATAAATATTCATTCATTTCTTAAAAGTGTAAAATAAAAATAACAGTATTAAATAAGCAACACTATAATTTATTAATTAAAAATATTTAAATATACAACAATAAAAATTTGGATTAGTTTTCGTCACGTTTTCCGACAAATCGTTTGTTGGTTCAAGTGAAGTCAGTAGTTGTAATACATCTTTTGAAAATCAAGACCTTTTATGGTAAGGATTAATTTTATGAGGTTAAAAATGTGAGGATCAGAAGAAACTAATAGAACATTTTCTAGAATAATTTTCACGAACACGTTGTAAAGTATTTACTGCGTACTTCTAGTCCATATTGGAGCATTTGCCCAATACGCAGTAGATCAGTAAAAATTACAGATGATGCATGTGATAATACCATGTGCACGTATACTAGCATATAGAACCGATGATATTCTTTTATTAACAGTTTAGCAGTTTTCATCGCGTATACAATAAATTCTTGGGCATTGATTTCTTTACCGGAAGAGATAGTTTTGAAAATTGTCACACAATGTATAATAATGCATACTTTGATTCCTGTTATTTCAGCTACACATAAAGTGCCATTAAAAAACCGTCTAGAGATATTCCCATCATTGGATGTTCCTTCACCTCCTGATCTTACATAATATAATTTGAACTACGAAATGGTTTTGAAATTTTGTTTGCTCATTCTTGCCACTTTTTAATACCTAGACCGTAAGAAATGTGTAGAAGTATATAAAAATTTTAAAGCATATATGTAATGTTCAAAACAAGTTGTTGTTTGATTTATCCTCTAATGTATAACTTTTTTGATTTGGTTAATTTATATTGGTGAATTGCTGAATTGGATTTTGTTGATTAATTACATTAAATAGCTTCAAATTTTCAAAGGCATCATAAAATAAAAAAAAACCAATACCCTATAGATATATTTTTAAAACCTATTTTACCTAAACAATTCTCGAACTTAAACCCCGTGATGTATATTACATAATTATTATTTTTATTCATCTCAGTTTACCTTATTTTTTAACCGTTTTAGTTCATTTTATATTCTCACACTCCTTCCCTCTGTATAGCTTTTTTTTTATATCATTAAAGCAGTATATTATTGTATAATTATGAATATATTTAATCATTTCTTAGTTATTAGATATTTGATACAATAAACAAAATTTTTCGAAAACAAAACGTCCCACAATATATTTAATTTTACATCATTTATTATAAAGATATATAATATACGACACCATTAGTTACTTTTGTTCGGTCATCTCAAATCACGTGACTACAAAACAATTATAATGATTATTTTGTCATTCTACAAATTTGTTATAAATAACGGTACAAATATACTATAACTTGTTATCAGAGACATTCCAAATACAGTAATTTACCATTTTTTCCTGGGAAAAATTTTTGTGAGATGCTACTCTTATTCATATCAATTATTCCTTCCATCACTATAATTGTACAATACAAAAATAAATAAAAATATTCATAATTTAAGGCATCGGGATGTAGAGAATTATTCAAAAAAAGAGACAACAAAATAATAAAAGCAATAATTTATGGTTATAATTTTTCTTTCTGGTAACTTTATAATAGTAATAGCTTGTCGACGATTGTCGTCGTTGTATCTGCTAGATAATATGCTGATTAACCCAATCAGTCCTCTGATTACACTCTATGAGAATAATCGTAATTTAATATAAATATATAATTTCTTTAGTAAAAATACATGTAACAACAATACCACTTTATTAACTGACCATACACGATGATTAAATTAGTAGGTCGGGTAGTTATCTACATTTCAATGTTGAACTGATAACATAATTTAAACGCTATAACTCGTGTTCATGAATGTGCAAAGCTGAATTTCAAGAAACTTAACTTCAATTAAAATAGTAAATCGCAGGAAGAAAATGACGAGATCATCGAAGGGACTAAGGTGTATGATTTATATTTTATGATAGTTTTTTCTACGTCAGAACTTGGTAGTTGTCCGGTAGACCAACAGTTCCACTCTATTCATGTGACCACATATAAAAGTTGCAGTACGAATGATTATCGTTAATATTGTCCTTCAATGTTCAGTTCCTACGAATTTATGTATTTTTCCTCGTCATTATTATTCAATTAAGGAAATCAGCGACTCGTTTTTTTTTACTTAAAATTGTATTTTTCACACCGTTTACATGCAATACGAATTTCAACGAATGGCAAAAACCAGATGTTATTTACAATATGCCGTAGGCCTTTAAAGCTGCGTTATGAAAAAAATTTTTACGTGTTACCTACACAACAACTATATGTGCAATTTAGTAATTTATGTCTATGCCGATATATGACAAATTAAAATTTGATAATATTTTTTTTCTAGTAAAATCGAGATACTGAATATCTAAGAAAAATATTAATACACCAAATCGACATAACAACAATAACAAATTATTTAATTAAAAACCAAATTATCGAACGCTTTTTGTGTTTACCCATTGCGATGAAATGATTGATTATGATAATTTTAATATTATAAATTGATTTTAAATTTCAAAAATGTTAATTGAATTTACACGTTGCACCTTGCCCTTCTTCAGGTTATTTATTGGATGGATCAAATAATTTAATTTGTTGCTATGTATAGTACGCAAACATTACACCACTAACTAATAATCTAATAGTTTATTAATACTTTACTTGAATTATACAAGACGATTTACAACATTTTTCAACATGTATAATATTATAAATATATTTTATCGTACCCTAATATAATTGATCATATATAAATACTAGTTTTTCAAACATGTATTTAACAGTCATTTATTCCCCATGAACATAAGTATAACAGTTATGTAACCATATATCTACTACTTTACAATATAGCGAATTTATATTAAATTTGATCTATGTATATGTAAAAATATTGTAACATACCAACTCCGGGTATTAAATACATGTATTCAATTTTATGTACAGGATGTTTGATCAAATTATATTAATATAAACCTTATGTACATATAATAAATTATTTCAATATTATAATTATTCTTATTTGAAATAAGAACGTGTTATATTCATTATTATCGTGATTTATCTAACAGGGATATTTTTATATTTATAGTTTTTTGACTTAGCAATTAAAACTATGTATATTTGAATATTTATGAAATTTTTCAATAAATATTAATGACTTTAACACTACATTAATAGTATACAATCCAATAGCAAATTTATCGCATTCATAAATGGTAGAATGTATTGTTTCTAATTATGTACTGACACGTTTTTAAAATCTAATACAAACTTTATTTTAAATTTGTATAATTTTTTTTTTTAGTGTTTTTATTGACAATGATTGTTAAAATGTAAAAAATTAAAAATATTTATATTGATAACATGCATGTTATTTATATAATTTTTCTAACTTGTATTATTATTTATATGTCACAAGGACCATAAAATTATATTTAATAATTATTGATCCATAACCCATAAAATTATTAAGTATTTTTAATTGTGAAAATAATAATTTCAGCAACATGGTATTTGAAAAGAGGTAACTAATTTCTTTTATTTTGTAATAGGTATATGCAAAATATGTTAAAAAATCTAATTTATAACTTTTGAGAACAAAAAAAATGTAATTCTATGTGAATTAATAGTTAGCTATTAATTAAGTACATATATTCGATACTAAATTACCTTTTCGGTTTTGTATTCAACGTTGAAAATTGTGTATCATATTGTTACATATATAAATATATTTTATGAAATCTTCTATTGATTAATTATTATTAACTATTCATTTAATCCTCCAAATCATTAATATTCACATCAAAAAATGCAGAATTTAGGAATTTTTCGTTTTTATTAACTAACCAAATTAAATGGTTCAATTATGTACGAAAAGTTGAATTTATCAACATATTTTTAAAAGCCAATACTCGTGTTCGTTGGTACGCTAAGCTAAACTTGTACTACGGAAATTCTATTTCGTTTGAAGTGGCTCGCAACAAGAGTGACAAAATCATCGATGAGACCAGGGTTAAATCACATTATAACATAATATTTTATGACAGTTATTCCTATGTCAAGATTTGTTGAGTTTCCAGCTGTCTAACGGCCAAGTCTTTATTCATGTGACCTCATTTGGTTGTTGAAGTACGCATAATTATCGTATAGATTGTTCTACATTGGTCAGTTCTTCAGAATTCATGTATTTTGCTTTGTCGTTATTACAGAGTAAAGAGTTTTATCGACTTTTTATTTTACAAATTATTTACATATATTATATTTTACATAATTATTCACATCTGTTCACATGTAATACGCAGTTCAACGTATAGCGAAAACCAGATGTTATTTACAATATGCTGTAGGCCTTGAATGCGACGTATTTTTTATATTTTTTACGCGTTAACTATACAACAAACTTATGTGCAATATAGTTATTGATTTTTGTGCTATTTTTTAGTACAAAAAACATTAAATAATTTTTTTAAACTGTAAAATTATTATACTACAATGCCAAGAAAGTTATAAATAATCCTACAAAAATTCAACAAAATAAAAATAATGGAAAACCAAAGTTACCGAATATTTTTTTATATCAATCTACTTTGACCAAAATTTTAAGTTTGAGAATTAAAATATATATTTTTTTCATTTTCAAAAAGTACAGGTTGAATGTTAACAATTCATCTCACCCTTTCTCGGGACTTTTAATAGTTAAATTGAATAATTTTAGTTGTTGCTATTCATCGAAAGCAAAATGTGTATGTTCCAATGTTTCCCCTCTATTGCGAGAGCTACAAGTGACGGACCATTTTATTAGCTTGGAGGAGCTATTTAAGTGCCTCCACAGGAAGACGTTCCCAGCGTATGGATAACGCTAACCGATATAGAGCCGATCAAGACCAAGGGCTCCGAATCCTCGTACTGCATTTACACTACGATGGGCTCCCACGGGCGCGGTTTGCCAACAGGTTTTACGATGTTGGCGAAACCCAACCCGTACGAATCCAATACGAACCCCAGACATCAGGCGCTACGACTAATCTCAGTCCTTTCCGAGAAGATTGGCTAGGAATCCGACTCTCACCGACCTGAAACAGGACGGTCAATTTGACCCGGGCACCCCCCGCGGGTTTCGACCGACTAAGCGTGACGCCTCGCCAGACCGGCTATACCCAGCCGGTTTAGTCCATGCTCCCCACGGGCAAGGATTTCACCACATATGGCACATTCTCCCCCAGCCAGGGAGTGTCCTGTCCCGGTTTACGACCCGTCCGACAGGCTTGGATCGTACCCTGTGCCGTCAAAGCGGAAGACTCATGGTCGGCTACCACTTATTTCAATGTATTCGTGGTTATCACCGCGACAACGACTTTCAGTTATCAGCCAGCTACTGATGTCATCTCGTGGCTTGAATCGGTGCCTGACCCGGCCACGCAAAGGCAAGGGAAGAAACCCACACGGGCCCGGCTCGAAACCACAGTAGAGTCCGGTTAATCAAGCCTGTTCTCTTACTATGTTTCTTCGAGATCATCGAGAGCAATAGTAAGTTTTTTTACAAATTAACAACATAACAAAGGCACCGAAAACATGTAGTGATATAACAATTTATAAAGACGTAATTCATTTATTAATACTTAACATATACTTTTTTTAACGTATACAAGATGTTTTGCAAAGTCGATCAATGTATATTACATTAAAAAAATTTTAAATAGTTTGGTATTAGAATTGTCTCAAAGAAATACAAGTTTTTTAAATTTGTACTCAATAAGCATTTATTACCGATGAGTGAAACTTTAATTGTTGTATATGACGTATGCTTATTACTTTATATTTTATCGAGTTTATATTTAATTGTGATCTATGATTATTTAATGACATTTTTTATTTTCAACAATTGTAAATACATATTTTTTTTTATCCAACAAAAATTGGTCTAATTATATTATGTTAGTATAATTATATTTGTTACAATATATCATTTTGTAAATAACAAAGGGATATAAATAAAAATAGCTTTATGTTTTTTGAGCACTTTTTATATAGGTGTGTACATAAAAATTAAAAACGGACAACGTTAGATGCCAAATGAGATGTGTCACGTGTAGTCGGTTTTTCGAGTAATTGTTAAGTACAGTACCTAATTGCAGTTTCTTATAGTTGTATAATTTTGATATTTCAATACAACTGAGGTTTTTAAAGAATTTGAAGTACAATATATTTTTCATATCATAAAAGACAATAACATATTTTAACATATTCGGGATGACATCTACTTTTGTTTACGCATATGTTAACAATAGAGTCTCTTCCGTTCAAGTGAAGTATTACTAAAACTCTCAGTTTTCTCATAGATGGTGTTGTCTTTACCAACGAAGGGCAGCAAAATTGACTGAAAATTTAATGATTTTGATAAAGCCAAATAATTGTCGACGTTTTTGCGGTGTTTTTCCATATAAAATATCGTCCGAATACACGCGATCATAGTTTTCGTCCAACCAAAAAGTTTAGTCTGATAATACAATCACGAGAGAATAGTATGGCATGTTATACATTATATCCAGAAATTCTTTATTTCTTAATAAAATTGTTTTTTTTAAACGAAATTCTGAACGAACCAAAGAGCGTCTCATAAATATGTTCTATTTCTATTTTGTCGGTAAAAATATTTTCGTTTAGAAGTGACCCTAATGTTTTTAGGTGAGAAATTATTAAGTTTTTCTATTAGTTAAACCTTGTGATAGACGATATGAAAATTTCTAAAAAAAAAAAAAAAAAAAAACAGCAAATAAGTCAATTTATTCGTTTTGGACATTTTTTTCATTGCTCAATTCATAATACAAGCTTAGACATATATTTAGTCACAACCATTCAATTCATATCTATCATACTCATTAATTTTAATCAAATACTAACGTCGTTATCGGAATTTTCAGAACCCATTGATTTACCTTTTTCAATTCCTGTTTCTAAACATTTGAAAAGTTGAATACGTTTAAAAAATATTGTGTCGTATTTATTTCAGTACTCGAGCTTTTCGTTATTTATTTTGTATTTTGATCAGAGTACGTTCAGAGACAATATTTATAGTACTTTCTTCCGTAATTCTGTGTCATTCCAGTAAGTACTAAATGGTGTAACACAGGTTTCAACATTTCTAAAAAATTATAAAATATAAATATATATAAAATTTAACATGTCATTTACGTCAATATATCTATGGCTCAATCTTACCCGCAGTGAAATAAGTTTAATTATATATGAATTATGTGTTAGGTTAGTCAATTTTCTAACAGCAAGGCGATATAATACACAATCCACCGCAAGTCACAACATTGAATTACAAAATAAAAATTATTTCCTGAACACAGGCAACGTCAGTCAGTACCGAGAATGACCGCCAGCTATATATTATTTGAATTATTATTATTATTTTTTAATACGTAGGAAAAGGTAACTAATGTTTTTTATCAGTTGACAGTAAAAAAGTAGACGATTTTTATCAGTTACTCGCTCTAAACATACCCTTTTCAAATTTTATGCAAATATGTTATAATATAACACAATATAATGCCAGTCAAAATGCTTCAGTTTCACATCAACACTTATAGTGCACAATACTTTCTACTGAACTGTCGAGCAAGTTCCATTTTAATAAAATTTCTACATCAGTGAGTACAATGAACATTATCTTTATGTAATTTGAATTTATTGTCACCATGAAAATAAATATCATAGCCTCCAATTAAATTTTTCAAGGGTGGACAAACTCGACTTCTAATTACTATATTAACTTAATTCGGTAGCATATTCGGTCTAGAGCTTTATTGATCATAGATTTTATGAATACGCTACTGGGTAAAGCGAAACTATAAAATTATATTTTTAATTTTTTTTTTTTACTTATGTGTCTTTAAAACAAAAATCGCATACTTGATAAATTTCTTTAGTTGTAGCATACAATTCGCTATTGCGCTAAACTAATCCGATTTTATATAATTAAAACTGTAAATACTTCGTATATTAAAATATTTTGATGATCGACACAATCAAATGACGTGATAGAATTATAGTTCAAAATTGATTTTAAATATTTCGAAGTCTTTGTTGTATCTGTATTACTATTAAAATATAATATGTCCCGATTAAATTTAGACTATTATTTTCTAAACATATAAAATAAATCAATATCCGAATTTAGATAATTTTACCGAGTTTTTGTAGTATTTCAGTAATATTTGTTCTCTCACTTAAAGTCTACTAGACAACTAGTTTAATTCTACAGATTTTAATTTAAATATATTCAAATTTTTGAATTTCCTAATTATCATAAAGCAATACAGAATTATTTATTGTTTTTATGGTTGAAAATTCACTTTTTTCAAAATACCATAACGAGTATGAAATAATTGAAGTCGAGTAAATTAAATGATTTTAAAATTAATACATTTAAATATAAATTAAATTAAACAAGACTATGAAATGTTGTTTTTTCTTATGACATAATATTGATACATAATTTAAAAATATATATTAAAAATATTTTATGACACATCTCATTTCAAATCTGAATAAAATAATTTTTTATTTTGAATGACATTTTTTAAGAAGATACAATTAAATGAATTATAGCGAATGGAACATTGAAAATAACCAATTGAAACTCATTTAACAGAACATAAAATGGTTACTGATCGTACTCTTAGAGAGTCAGACACTGATCAGCAGCCACCACACAGAAGACAAATATTCTCAAGACATGAGTGTGTCCATTTGTACCAGCTGTGTTCGAATAAAAAAGTTGCTATAGCACTCCTAGCATGTATTGGTAAGTCGTCGTTTATTTATTTATTTTTTTTATTGTGTTTTATTTTGCCAATTTATGAACTGACCCTGATAAATTTTTGGAACAAGTACTGTATACAAGTTATTATTAACAACGTAATATTTAATGATAAATTTCATTTTGGTAGGTTTGATAATTTTGAAGGAACAGAGAATAATTACTCATGTGGTCACGAGATGTTCGTTTGAATATGAAAACGTATGTATAGTCGACTTGGTAATATAAATTTAAATAGTGTTTTAAAACAGTCCACTCCGGTACACAATGTCCATTTATAAATGTAATATAATATATAATAAAATTAAATTAAATAAATATTTTGGAAACACGATAAAATTCGATTGTTTTGAACTTAATCGAGAATAATATCTTGATGTTCATATTATTTCAATAATTCGCTATACAAAATAGAATGACATTTACTAAAAAAAATTTTGGAATAGCATTAAAAATATAATATTATTACAATATCGAGTAGTTCTGTGGTCACGAAACTGGAAAAGCTATTATTATTTTTAGCAATATTATATATTATTAGAAACTGCGTTGAATAATTTATTCATATTTTTTTCCAGGAATTCATATTCAAAAACGACGAAATCACTAATTTGAATGTATTCGACTTTGAGGTAATTGAAATATTAGATTAATTAGATTTGATACATATAATTTTTGTGTTAATTATTTTTATTTCAAATTTTATTTTATATTAATAGAAATTCTGTGTTTCCACATTTATGAAAATATGAAAAAATAATAGAAAAACATTGAAAGTACAGAACTCACTAATAAATTACCATATTTGTTAATAAAATAAAATTAGGCAACCAACTAAAGTTATAAAACAGATAATTAAAAATAATACATGGGGAGTGATACAACATGGAGTAAAACAGTAATATATAAAAAAATTTATGTAAATTTCAAATAATTTCCACATAGACTTTGAAAAACTCAATGAAATAAACGAATTTCCAACATAGATCACCAAATTTCAACTCGTTGATATTTTGCCGATTTTAACCAATATCAAATACGACCATATTTGTTATCGTATTCTACGAGGTATTTTTTCAGTAAATCAAGTTGTTTTTTTTTAGAAATTGTACATCAATCATAAGCATATTAGCTAATTTTTAATAACTATCCCCATTTGTACGTATCAATAGCCGTTTATATGTATTGTGCACTTACAAATTATGATTAGCGATTATCACGTTTAATTTTTGAGCTAAAAATGATGGAATAGCCATCTCTGCTAAATCAATTGATAAAATATAATAATAATAAAATTATTTTAAGTTTGAGCTAATCGATGAATATCGCATTTCAAAACTGTACATATATATAAATACAAAAATACAGCTATAATATTTTATAAATTAGATTATTTATTAATGTCCCTACCTAATATTCCTATTTTTTTTAGGATCATTTGTCAAATATTCACAACGAAATCGACAGTCAGACTAAAATATGTTTGGTAAAGATTTTTGTTTTCGTTATAAAAACTAAATAAAATATACACTTTAAGAAAAATGTAAAATATTATTTCATTATTGACAATAATTGATTCTTTGTACAGCGCATCACGAATATGACTAACGAAACATTCCGTAACACGGAACGTAATATATTTGAGGTAAATAAAATATATTTAAATTTGTGTTATACAATTTTTTATTTATTATATTATATAAAATTGTAAGCGCACTGCGTATTAACTGTAACCTAATGCATACATATAATTATATTATTATTATAATGAATAGGATTTTTTAAGTAAATATGTTTATCATTCCTTTGATGGTTGAATAACATATTTTTTCGAATCGTAATTATCATCATAACGCATTCTACAGATCCTGTTTGTTTTCAGACCAAGTTCAATGATTTCTTAATGTTGTCAAAAACTGTGAATAAATTTGAGGTAAAAATTATACGTGCTATTTTAAACATCACAACACGTTAACTGTTATATAAATCGATTTCATTTCATTTCAGAGTGATATACCATTCCTTTATAATGAAATCAATCGACGCGCCGACATATTGTGCTCAGTAAGTATTATATTTACGATTAATTTATATTCAAATAACAATAAATATTTTTAGCTGTAACTGTTTCACATTCGTTAGATAGAGAAGTTAATTTATGATCTATTGTTTTTTTAGGATAACCATACGGATTTCTGGATACTCCGCAGGACCATGGCTTTTCTTAAGGTAAAGCATATTCAGGCGTTCTATTACGATAAATTTTACGTTTAAAGTAATACAAATTGTTTAACGCATATTTCGCATAACAAATATAGTGTAGAATTTAGTATATGACATACATATAACGAAGATTATTAATTTTTTTATACTTTGTGTTTTTCCGGTGAACGATATTTCTTTACAATAATAAAATTGTAACAAATTAGTACCTTATCTGACCCGTCTCGGGGTAATCCCAGTAGTTGCCTAAAACCAAATCCAAAACTACCCTATGCAAAATAACAAAAAAATTCTCGATATACCCGTTTTGGACAAAAATAATTACTGTAGTTAAGAAAACATAGTGTAATGCAAGACATATATTATTTTGATAATTTTTATTAATTCATCAGTTACAATTGAACATAAATTATGTATATTTATTTAAATTTAAATATTAAAAATGCTGATTATATTCAAATCCTATAAAATTAACTTCTAAAACACTGGAGGTTATGACATTAATAATCCTACTATTTCTGTATCTGTACGATTTAAAACTACATTTTCGTCAAGAACTCCAACATTCGCTATATATTTACCGATTTCATTGCCGGGCGGAGAATAAACAACAACAACATGAAGTTTATTTTCATTAAACTCTATATCAACAGCAATTGATGTTGTGTTCTTCCAGACGATTTGTGTGAATTCATCTGCAAAACATAAATTATTATACAACAACATGATATTTATTATATTTTAATTGAAATTATAACTAAAAACCACTTTTCATTATAAAAATACTTTTCTCCATAAAATGAAATTATAGAGATCATATGTAATGGAATGTTTAACCAGAATTCTTTCGAAAAGAATTGAGAAATCTATTAAAAGATATTTAAAATAATTGTTCTTACAGTAAGCTAACTTAAATAAAAATCATTTTTCAAGATAACTCACAATATCTATACGATGATAACAAGAATTATATGTTAAGAGATAATATACAAATTCGTTTAAAACACATAAATTGGAAAAGTGGTGTAAATATGATATGTGAATGTATGATCGAATCGTCTTTACATTTACACCATCATATTTTATATTAAAATTAACAGATGTAATAACAGCTTATAATAATAAATTTAAAATTCAACCAATACACATTGACAAAAAATATAATTTCATGTATTTTATAGGGAAAATATTTACGCTGCTCGATTGGAAATAGTTGTTGCTTGTTTCTATATTTGATATGACAAATGACTAATAACCCGAAAAACATTAATTTGAACATCATGTATTCAGGTTAAAATATACCTGCATCACTAGTTGTTGGTTCTGCATAGTAATCGTAGTCTTTTGATGTAGCGTACCAATCTCCAACTATTCCAACAGCGAAATGTTTGGATAGTGTATGTGTATCATTGAACCTAAACGAACTTTTGTTCACTCCATAAATATTGGTAGTATCTTCATACGCTAATAACATCACTTGACGTCGCGCCTCATTTACCAGCTGAGACAAAAATAAGTTACGAGTGCATCATATAACTACTGGTTACGAAATTCGGTAAATGACGTTCATAACGTCTATTTTTCTGACACGAATGTTTAAAAGTACAAATATATTATGTAACCTAACATAGATGTTTCCCCGTATGTGTCAAGTCAATGACAAAATGATAAGTAGGATTTCAGCATATTATGTTTTTTCTGCTTCTAACGTACATAAAATATACGATGCCCCTTTCGTCAATTAAGAAAAACAAATTAAATGCATGACCCCGTAGAAGTTATTAATGATACACAAGTATTAATTAAGTAATAATTTAGTCATATATAGATTTTAAATTATAGCACGTCAACTGACGTTGATTACTATTCTATACAAAATTTAAAAAAATTGAATTATCTCACGTTTTGATCGAATGTCAGTAGTTGCGCACCATGTATTTTCCGAAAGTAGTTATGTGCATTTAAAATGTAAGTATAGAATTGGTTTTTCACTGCAAAAATATAATACATTTATATACATAAACATGATAAATTAAATTCACCTACTCGAAAACATATCTATTTCTCTAATAAATATTAATAATTATTCCCTTTCCCGTTATTCCCGATTTGCTAATGATTCCATAACTACTCGCCTTCCAAGGTAAAATTAGGAGCAGCTAATCCCGGTCCAATAACCAATATAAAAGATACTAAATATTTTCTAATGGTAATCATGATGAATCTGAAAATACAAAAAGTTTTACGACTATTGAGTTCATGAGATCATGCCGTAACGAAATATAATTCACTTACCGGTAAAGAAATAATTGGCACTTAACCTTCTTATGTAACGTAAGTTGTGTCGACTACAACTACAATAAACTACGATTAGTAGTGTAATTATTACTGATTCGAATAACTTTGTACACGTAGACACATCTCATTCGCCGTCTAACTTTTTTTGTTTTTTAATTTTTATATACACACCTATGTAAACAGTGGTCGCCTATCAAAGTAAATAATCACGATTTTCGAAAACGCGTTCTGTAGTTTATTTTATTTTACATAATTTATTTTAAAGATCTGTATATAACATGATTATTTCCTTTAGTTCGGTCATCTCAAATCATGTGAATAAAAAACATTTCAAATTTTTATTTTCTAATTCCTCAAATATATTATAAATAAATGGTACAAATATTTTCGTTTGGAATAGTTGCTCGTAGTAACGGAACTTGCATTTTTGATGCCCCGAGAAAAATGATAAAATTACGCCCTGTCTCCTATAAGTTTTTCATATTTAAAACATTACAATAAACATCCAAAAATCAATCCTCATCTTACCTCCCCTCCCCCCACTAGTTCCACTACTGGTGGCTCGAAGGGATTAAGGTGTTTAATTTGTGTTTTAAACTAGTTTTTCCTACGTCAGAACTTGGTAGCAGTCCACGAGTCCAATAATCACCATACTATTCATACGAAATTATTATTCGTTCATTGTTTTAATTATTGATCTGCATAAGTCAGTTCCTACGAGTTTACAAATTTTGTCTCCTCGTTATTATAAAGTTAAGGATATCATCGACTTATTTTTTGTACTTAAAATTTTATAATTTGCACCTTTACACATGTAATACGCATTTCAATGTATAGCAAGCATATGTTATTTACACCAGATGTTATTTACAATATGCTGTACGCTTTGAATGCGGCATATTGATTAAATTGTTTACGCTTTAACTACACAATAACCATATGTGCAATTTAGCAATTGATTTCTGTGCAGATTTCGACAATTTAAAATTTGTTTACAATAAAATCATGATACTAAATACGTGTTAAAATTAAAAATGTGCAAATTGAATTTAAAAAAAAAAATCTTAAATCCAAAATTATCGAACCCATTTTGTGGTCATCCGTTGTAATAAAGTAATTGATTATGAGAATTATAACATAAATTGATTTGAAATTTCAAAAATGTTTGAATTTAATCATTGCACTTTGCTCTTCTTCATATTATTTACTTGACCTTTAGAAACATTGGTCTCTCAAAACTTCAATTTATCACTAATTTAGAAATAATGAATAAAATTATAATAGCTATTTAACCATATTCCTACTACCTTATATTTTATCGAATTTATATTAAATTTTGATCTATAGGTATGTAATAATATTGTAACATACAATTGTATTGTAATATACAACAACGACTATTAAATACATTACTTCAATTTTAAATCCAGCAAATTTGATTTAATTACATTAATATAAAATGTATGTAATCATAATGTCGGAACATATATTTGGTGAAAATTGTAATTTTTGCAATATTATAATTATTTTTATTTGAAATAAAATTTTGTTAGATTCATTATTTTCGTTATATATCTAACCGAACTATTTTTATATGATTTACTTTTTTTGTGTGTTTTTTGATTTGCATTCCAACATATAATTTTCAATTTATACAAAACAGAATTCGACAGTTTCCTTTTATGTAATAGTTAAAATATTAGGAATTTTATGTGAAATATTTTGAAAGTTATAAAATTTAAATTATATATTTTTTTAAATTGTAAATTTTTATAAACACTTAACCGAATATGGAGCTATTTTCTGATAATTTAAAGAAGTTCATCAATTTTTTTAACGAACCGTTAAATCAATCAATTTGTATCGCTATTTGTTTACTATTAAGTACGATGTATAATGTATTTATCGTTTTTCATAACACAGGTGTCTTTTTTGTAGGGGATCACGGACGAATTTTACCTGGCTCTAAAAGACACCGATCTGGTAATCAATAATATTTATTTATATTAACAGAACAATAAATTCGACGGTTTAAATAGACAAATATGACACGTCCAGTTTTAATGAAATAGGTTTCGAACGGCCAATGTTAATAACTGTAGTCTTCTACGACTTTGTCGAATACGAAGAGTCCAATACAATTAGAACTATAACTTTATATATTTTATGACGTCCGAAAAGTCTAAGATACACAAAGAATTTAAAAAGATGTTTTTCGTCCATTTTTCAATTCCTAGCGTCCAAATGTAACATATCTTAACATATAATAATTGACCAAAATATTAAGTGTAATATTGTACTTGTTACGTTTGACCATAATTGTTTAATTTTGAGTTCATTTCGATGATTAACAAACAATACCTGTTATTCGAAAACATGTATTTTTCCGTTTTTGCACAATTATAAGTTCTTATAGGTAACAATAATGATGCAAAAATAGCTTTATACTTTTTCATTTATGTTGTTATAACGTTTTAAACAAAATATTCCAAATAATTAAATTATTAGTATGTAAGCAAATCTGATAGTGTAATTTTTTAAAAATAATAATAAATCCATGATATTTTCAGTAAACTATTATTTAAAAATAACCACAGAAGTAACTGTGATAAGTTTTAAATTATACTAAGTAATGATTTCAATTACAAATATTAATTTGAATGAAAAATACGATGATTTAAAAATTGTACATCTTCAAATAATATAATACTGAAAATTTTAACGTCTTGGACATATCACATATTTAGCCGTCAAATTATAATGTGTATTTTGAATATATACTTATAGCACGTTTTTTGTGTCCATTGTCATTGTAGCATAAATGCATCACGAATTCAAGTCATATACCGACATTTAAGGTAAATAAGTACAATATCAATAAAATTAGTAAACTATTGTTGCATTTGTTATAGCTATAAAAAATATTTTCTTCGTTTTAATTCGATTTGAACATTTCACTTTGTATACGTCGTGTAGGTACGTATGTAGCGGTAGAAAAAGGAAAAAAAATGTAACTTTACCGTTTTGATCTGCTCCGATTATTTAGATCTAAGTTCACCATTTTTGAACAACACGAATAATCATAACAATATAAAGTCTATTGTATTTTAGGACACGTTGGATGAATCATCCGACAAACTCGGAAACAATATAAACGAATATAAGGTAAAGATAATAGAATATTCGAAAAAAAAAATCGATTATGATAATTGATTTTTTTTTTTTATAATTTTTTCATAATAAACACATTATTGAAATGACAATATTTTATTCTATTTACATACATGCAATAACTATATGTAGCAAATCATTGATGAATCTCACATGTCACCTAGTCGTGCGGTAAGTGACCAATGAACTATATTTATAATAATTACGTGTATCGTTTATGACGAGCACATTACAAGACCAAAATCCGTGGCAATTACATACGACAGAACTCAAAAATTTGGGTTCGTCGACCAGCTAGCCGATGTTTAGTGTTATGTATTAGATTTTGTCGTACCAAGGAAATACCATAACATATATTCCGTTTAATAAAGATTGGATTAAAAAGAAGATATATGCTTTGTTAGGACGTCAAGCCAATAAACTTCATGTATTTTATTATAACGAATATGAAACAATCTCCAATTTTCACACTGAATAGTTTTAATATTACAGAAAATTTATTGTACGTCTTCCGTATATAACTTGATTAACGTTAATAATTATCTACGTTATTTTTTTCTTCGTAATCACAAACGGGAAACACTTAATTAATTTTATTCGTGACTATTTATCATTTATTTATTATTAAGTGTCCACGAAAAGCGTTACCTAAATTAAGATACCCACTGGGGACTGTCACGAAAAAGCGTTACAGAAAAAAAACCGAAATCTTCCTTATGGTTTGTTTCCATGGCAACCATTGTTTAGGTTTTGAAAAAAAAAATTTCACACATAAGACATAAAATGTGTCACTTAACGCGGACTCGTATGCTTTATCTATTCTTCTTAATAGGCTTATATAGAATGTGTGTGTGTGTTGGTGTGTGTGTTTGTGTGTTTGTGTGTTTGTGTGTGTGTGTGTGTGTGTAGGTGTGTGTGTGTGTGTGTGTGTGTGTGTGTGTGTGTAGATAAATAATAAAATAAATATAAGTTATAGTTAGTTTTTAATCTTAATTTCTATAATTTTAAGAACCAGTTAGTACCGATATTAATTGGAATCGAAATTCACAATTTTAACGTTATTATTGAATTCCATAGGAATTGTTTAAAAGGTTACATAAATAATTCATGTTTTCTGTGTTCCTGAGTTACTATTGTTGTGCACTACAAATTCAGACAATGCAGTCGGAATGTAAATACTTGATATATTGGACTCAATCAATATCTCATTTGATAAAAATATAAAATGTAAAATTTCTATTTGGTGGTTTCAGTTACAAAACGAATGCGTTTTGTACACCGCTAAATATGATGATATGATACGATGAAATAGAAAAAAACGATTGGGAAGAAACGTACCTTCCTACAACTATTACATTCCTTTTTGTTTTTCACTTCTAGATTTATAGATTTATAATTTTTTTTTAAATAACTTACCATTTAAAAATTATTTACAATAAACATCTTTCTCAATCCGTTATTTTGTTAGATTATCGCAAATGAGACATTCAAAACATTGGACATATATTTAGAGAATATTAAGGCAAGAAGAAACATTATTTATAACCTTTCAATTATTAAAGAATCTAAAATATCGTACAACTGTTTTACATAGTTTGTAATGATTTTATATAGGAAATCGTACACGAAACGGTCCAAGTTCTGCGAGAAATAGTAAGTAACGATCACATAACATTTAAAATAACAATGGCATTGCTTAAAACTTACCTATAGTTTATCTTTTGTAGAATAGGATTAATGTGCCTGGATACTCTTCCGGGATGGTAAGTAAAACGTTTGTGATATTATTATTGAATGACATACGATAAACGTTTAATATAGATCGACACATGTACCTGAGTACTAAAACGTTGCAAGAACAAGGTTTCCGACATTTTCAAATCCATATTATAGCAGCCATTAATGTTTTATTGACCAGCAACTTTGTTCGATTTCCCTTATTTCAATTCTATGTCAATTTTTGACAAATGTTAGCAGATAACATTTCAGAGATTATGACCTATTACAATTACAGTCAAATCTGTTAAGTAATTTCCCATGAACCAAAAGTTTAATTAATAAATCTCCAGGTGCGCCAAATGATGTTCTTGAAAATTCATTCTTTGGTCCAGATAATACAATTAAATTCCAATATATTACGTTCAAATATGTCTTCTATATTCATTTCAATATATTCTTACCGTCATGTTGCATAATTAGCTACGAGTGATCTTTACGAGTTCTTCACGCGTTCACGCGGGGTTTTAAAGAGTAACAATAACAAATATAACTTTTGTTCTTAGATTGGCGCAAACGAAACGTTCAAAATACTAATCGTACATACGGAGATTGTTGAGGTAAGGAAAAAAAATAAAAACATTACACGTGTACAATTATTATAACGATATATTCAAAACGACAAAAAGATAATATGTATATGTGTGTATTTTTACGTAGGAATCTACAAACGTGACGTACACAGGTGAATGGAAACCGGCAAGTGACGAATGAATAATTATGTCTATGACAATAACTCGTGTTTTATTCATTTTGCGTATAAATCAGTATTAAATTAAAATGCGTTTTTCTATTTTGTTTTTCACAACGCGTTATGATCTGTATTGCTCTCGACGGATTATCAATCTGTCTTGTTTCTGTTCATGTTAAACTTCACATACCTCTCGATTCTATTTTTAATTTTTCTTTTCGCGAAAGCGTGTTTCCATTTTGAAAATGTAACTACATTATTTTTAAATTATATTAATATTACGATCGTTTCAAATGCATGGACGACATTCGACTGACCGCATGTCAGTAAATATTTTTTGTTCATACGGTTTTCGCTCAAGTCTCCCTGTGTTGAACAAACTGTAGTTTGCGAACGATGCAAAATATTTTTGTCAAATAACACATTGTTATCACTCCAGAACGTACTTGAAATCGCAGGTTTCTTGTCATTGCGGTCACATATTAAAAGCACTCTCGTTTCGATTATGGCCTAGCCTCAAATTTGCAGATTCGACGGCATCGTTGTTTTAGTTCGTTTCGTTCTGAATCTGATTGGAGACCAGGCAGACGCTCCTAGATTTCCTGGACAAATCGACGTTAAAATTGCCCGTGTAGACACAAGTTGTTTCCTATATTGTATTTGTACCGAATAGACGTGTGCGATAAAATTAATAAACGATGAGTTATGATTTTGTGTAGGACGGGATCGAGGATGACAAGTACTTGACTCTGTTGATAAACGTAAGTTTTAAATAATTTATATTTACAACAAAAACATATTTTGTGCAGTTTTTTATTCATGAGACTTGTTTTTTGCGTTCATAATTTTTGTAGACTCGACTGATAGTCACGCATAAACTATCCCCTACAAAGGTAAATACAATATTTGTACAATTAATGATTATATAATTCAAACATTTCATATGTTATACGATTATCCCTATATCGCTTTATCCCTATATATGTGTTTCATTATTAATATCCCATTGCTTGTTTGTTCTTTTCTTGTAAGGCTAATCAAATTAGGAAGTATACGCCGTCTTCAATGATTTACAAAATGAAAATGCTCATTAGTCTTTATAGACTTATGGTAAGTAATATAACATAATCAACAGTTGTCATACATTTACGATTATTATATCGTTATCCGTTATTCTTCACATTACAAACAATATTACAAGTTTAATATATGGTTGAAAACGTGTTGACATTAATCATTATTTATATTCTTACTAATAGCATTTATAAATATATTATTTATCGATTTATGTAATATTCATTCACTTAAAATAGAGGGCCTTGGACGAAGCCTATTCAGCTCTATATCATATGGTAATCGTTTATCATTAAAAATTACACGCATAACTAACACGTTGTGTGATAATATATATGTATATGTTTATTTATTAATGATATTTATAGAATAGCATCGATGTGCCGAAATTATCGATCACCAATAACGTAAGTAGAATATTCGAAAAATTATTATTATATTTAAAAATAACTATCTATTGATTTCTTTATATTACAATGGTGATTTTATATCAGACAGTATAATATATATATATATATATATATATATATAATATATATATATATATAATATATATCTTCAATTTAGACGAAAATGTATTATGAAAATTAAATATATAATCGTAACATCAGTCTAAGTGTTTAATTGTTTTTCATTACAAAAAACCCGGAAAACCATATTATATAACAATTCATGTGTAGAATTTCTTTATTGTTTTTCATGACGTATATTAAATTTCATTTAGGAAATTGTTATTAGTAAGATTTTCTATGTTCTAAGTATTAAAGCGGACATTTTTCTTTAACCACGAACCGATAATTCCCTTGGTCCGTGATAATATATAAAATGTATTTTCATAGACAAGGTTAAAACTTGTATGCTCTCAATGTGTGCGAATATCGAATAATACGACGGTCATAGGGATTAAACTGACGATAAACATTTTAAACCCTAGTCGAACTATAATAGCCGTTGTCCTTAAACACGTAAAAATGACAACTGAAACGTTGTGTCTTATCTCGAATTCAAAGAAAACCGAGAAACTGTAGTCAATCAATTCTTGCCTGTTACATTGACGAAAAAATAGATTCTTAATATGGTGGCTATCAAACGGTCATTCGCGAAATTGTAATTTTTAAAAATTAACTTTTGCCATGATGGCGTATTCGTATTTATACGAGTTGGGCAAATTCACGTTATGGTTTATTGCCGCCAAATTCTTATTCATCAATTAGTTATCAAATCTTCATATACGATATGGATCATGTCATGAGAATACTACGGTCAGCAATATAAAAAAATTATATTATTATTAAACATTTAACGTGTAATATTATTAAAATATATTTTTTATGTTCATACTTTTCGTAGGATTGCGTCAATGCGCCTGGATTTTCGTTCAATTTGGTAAATATAATATTAGTGTACGGTTAATTAATGACGTTGAATATACAGACGTAATATCAATATTATATGTTAATTTTGTAAATTAAATATGTGTTTTTCCTTACAGTTTCTAAATTATATATACGAGATGAAATTTTACGGACCTTTGGTAATCAATTTATATTATACGCTTTTATCTAGTTTTTAATTTATCGTTATAATAGTATCGTACAAACCCCCCTCCCAAAAAAAAAAATCAAAACAGGAAGTATAAAACGAATAAGCATAAAAATACCACTATCGCCCGACTTATGTGTGTGTGTGTCGATCGGTTGAACATATCAAACATTTTACCTCCCAAATCATTGCACTACATTATGAGTAGTATAACATTAATATTACGCCACAGTAAATCACACGCGTATAGTAACGAAGGGGAAACATCTACACACAATACGTTAAACGTGTTTTTTGGTTTGTTATGCGAATACTATTATCGACCACGGTATTTGTTTTGAGTTTTGTTTATTAAAAATATTTGTATAAAACGATCACGACAAACAATAAAATACCGCTGAGACGCACAGTTCATAAAATTGATTTAAATATTTAATATACATTTTTTAGGCATTATAATGTTACACTATACGAGTTGTCCAACCGTGTTTGTTTTCATGAATAGGTTTATTGTAATGAACTTATTTTAAATCTGATTGTTGATAATTTTTTATTATATTAAAGGGCCATATATATTGGGCATTGATTAATCTTTTACAACAAATATGATAAATATTCATTCGTTTCTAAAAAGTGTAAAATAAAAAATTAATGTATTAAAATAAACAACACTGTAATTTATTAATTACAAATATTTAAATATACAGAATCCAACAATAAACATTTGGATTGGTTTTCGTCACGTGAACTGTTTTCCGACAAATCGTTTGTTGGTTCAACTGCAGTCAGTAGTTGTAATACATCTTTTGAGAATGAAAACATTTTTTGGAGTGTGTAATTTTATGAGGCTAAAAATGTGAGGCTCAGAAGACACTAATAAAACATTTTCAAGAATAATTTTCTCGAAAACTTTTAAAGTATTTACTACGTGCTTCTGGTCAGTCTTCGAGCATTTACCCAATAGGTAGTAGAGCAGCAAAAATTGCAGATGATTCATGTGATAATACCTTGTGTACGGATGCTGGCATATAGTACCAATGATATTCTTTTACTAAAAATGTAGCAGTTTCGATCGCGTATTCAATGAATTCTTGTGCATTCATTTCCTAATAATGCATTCTTTGATTCCTGTTATTTCAGCTACCCTTAAAGGGTCATCAAAAAACTGTCTAGAAATGTTCCCATCATTTGTTGTTCCTTCACCTCCTGATCTTACATAATATAATTTTAACTCTGAAATGGTTTTGAATTTTTGCTTTCTCTTACTTGCGAATTTTTAATACCTAGACCATAAGAAACGTGTAAAAGTATATAAAAACCCTAAAACATGTAATGTTCAAAACATAATTTTGTTGGAGTTACCCTCTAATGTATAATTTTTTTGATTTGGTTAATTTATATTGGTGAATTGCTGAAGTAGATTTAGTTAATTAATTACATTTAGTAGCTTCAAATTTTCCCATCTATCATTAAATATTGTATGATGCATATCATGTGAAATATATTTATAATAGTTAATCATAGATAATATTATTGGTTTTAATTGCGTATAAAGAATAATAATTTACGTTTAATACAAAATTTACAGGTCTTTTTTTTAAAATCAAAGGAAAACGCATTTAAACAAGGATTTGTAATCGCACAAATACCTAGTGGCATTTTATCCTACGTATATCCAGCTCACAAGTAAAATGAAAAAATCATGTATTATCTTTATATACAAGCTATATGACATTATAGCATTATAAATATTTAATTTTTTGGTAAAAGTATTCTTCTTCCTCTTTCTCTCCTCCTTTGTCCTATTTTTGAAAACCACTTCTCCCTGTCAATAAACATCTCTTAATCTACTCCGATAACCTATCTGTTTCTCTAACGCTATCTTTCTCTCTCTCTCTCTGTCTTACTCATTTCCAAGGCCAAACTCTAAATTTTCTGCTTTAGATCAGGTTACTTGCAATCCGTTTTCCTCGGTAATTCTAACCTATGATCCAAGACTTCAGTACGAAGACCACTTCAATTGCAAACAATCGTGACATATTTTGTTTTGTATTATTACTGTTATGGTTTCCAGTATATTCGGAATATCTGTCGCCTTGTCGTCCATTTTCTATCTGCTCATCATTCTGTCTTGGTGTTTCGAAAATGTATATCAAATAAATGTCAGCATAATACTCGTTATTCGAACATGTCATGGACTGGCGGTGGTAAAAGCATATTTATTATATAACGAAAAATTGTAAAAAAAAAAAATAAAATAAATAATCCTAAATTTAACCTACTAGGGAATGGCTGTGCCGGCTTGTCACGGAATTATTGAACATTTGGCTCCGACACACAAACGGCCGTTGCTCACGTCAATAGTTTTGTTGGGCGTTTTCATCACGTTCATCCACGATCCTCTAATAACGGTCGTTTTGGGTTATGTTGCGAAAGGTTGACGCGCTCGCATCGATTATTCGCCAGAACAACGAGTTCAGTTTTATACGCTCATTGATTTTTGTTTTTACAGGCTTGATCAATTATACAACCACATTGGCCTATATAAACGTTTTATATTTCTATAACTTTTACGATATTGACATACTCGAGTCAACAGAAACCAGGATAATATTTGCATTAGGTAAGCGTTTCATCGTTTAACATACATAATATAATATTATCACGCCAAATTTAACGATACGAGTCCGATTATTACACTTTTCACAGTCATAAGTACATATTTTTGAGCGAGTGTTCAGTAATATTTGCCTATTAATTGATCATTTGCAGTACGCCCATACGAATTTACAGTTTCACTTAAATACAACTCCTTAAAAAAATCACTCCTTGATCAATATATAAAATCTGTCTCTCGGAGCTATGGCAGATACAATAACTTTTGTTCTGTTTGATATTATTAATAATAAGAAAATCCTATTTTTTTTCTTTTACAGCCATTTCGTAAACATAATTTTTAGAAGAAATTTGATAAATAAAACTCCTAATTATGTTACATCAATGGCTTATGATTCCGTTTTTAGGATTTATGGGAATCGCATGGTTCGTACTGTGGTCATACTTATATTCTCAAATTCGTCCGCGATGCGTGTATAGCAACACGTCGTTTAGAAGACCTAACGAGGTCCGATCATCTCATGAAACCGATATTTCAACAATCACACAAAAACTAATTGATATTCCTTGGACGAAACTTTGTACATCCATGCCCGTCTATGCGATTGTGGTATCAAATATCATCGACAGCTGGAGTTCTGCGTTCCAATATATATTAGAGGCTATCAATGAAAGAATAGATGACAAAGTAAGTAAACATGTGTATTTCACTTATCGGGTGCTTCATTCATTCATATTTTTTCTTCATGAACATTATTTTTAAAACACACTACTAAATTTATACCCATAATCCAATGTTTTTCGGTATATATTTTTTTTTTTTTGTTATTGAAACACAAAAATAATTAATTATTTTGACATTTGGTTAAACGTGATAGCGGAAATGACGTTTAAAATGTATATTTTATGTCCACAGTTTTTCTTTGAAAAAAGCGTAAATGCTTTCACCATAATTATTATTTTATTCAATTTTGGGATCAGTCGCGTTGAATACCGTCCGGTAGCCAATTTCTTCTCGACGACCAACATGCGAAAGTCATTGTGCAGTGTCTATTTTATTTCGCGAGCTATTTCATTATGTGTACTGTATTTCGATCTAAGTCAATTCAGAAATGAAATCTATTCAGTTTTCTACGGATCGTCTATAATATTGTGTCATTTCGGTAAGTACTGCTAAACGATCAATGCAGATGACGTGATCAATGATGAAATTTCTGATACGTATTTGTAAAAAAAATTATTTTCTTTGTTTAGGGTTTAATGTAAACCATTTGGATATTGCGCCGAGATATGCTACTATACTGTTCGGCATCGCAAATTTTACATATTACATTTCCGGTAAAATAGCCTTGTATATAATAGAGAGAATCCTAACACATAAGGTGCAATTAGACGTCAAACTAACGTTGTTTTTCGACAAATTTAATATATATATATTATCGATGGTTTTCAGATATTGAATATGAACGGAATATGTCTTCTTGTTGCCGTTATACAGACAGCGGGAGCAATATTTTTTTGCATTTTCGCTTCGGCTGACCTACAACCGTGGGCAGAACCGCAGCAGAACAATGAACGTCAACGACACGTTGTCGACACGATCCAATTACGGGATGCACAAGCTTCTTAATCATCACTAATATGCAAAAATTGATTTATTTTAAACACACACATTATAACACAAACCCGTAAACCATGTTACACCCGTCTAAATATTAATCTAAAATTTTCAAAACGTGCACAATACAATTAATAATTTAGGCTTAACGACTACACTTTTAGACGTGCGTAAATGGCGACCACGTGGACACGTAAGTTATCGACTGATCATGGCAAAACTGGAAGTTGGTCGGCATCAATTATTGTTGCTTCAAGCAGCACGTCTATAATACGCTTATATTATATTTCTTGATGTAAACAATATCGAATATTTATAAAGGCGCGTGCACTGTTTCTCCATTCTGAGTAAATGTTATTTCTATTACGAATTCAAAATAAATTATTGTTGAAAATATACGATTGTGGCGAATATATTTCTTTAAACAGGGAGTTTGGCGCACACGTTTCCGCCGCTCCACTACTTGTTTGTGCCTTCGCGTTTCGTGAAGCATCGCGCACAAACGACAAAAGTGCTTTGTCTCGACGATTATCGTGCCCGTGTGTTTCCACTAGAAATACTCGTTGCACAATATGTTGTCCGGTCGAGTTTGTACGCGGCCAACGGTCTCGACAACTCGAAGTCGTCGACGTGTGTGAACGAGTTTCGGGGCGCCACCATTTCGTACTCTCTACGGGTCGCGCCAATGACTATAGGCAACACGTCATGGCTATAAAAAGACGACAGCAGTGACATCTCGTTTTTTTTCGTTGACATGACGCTTTGCAGCGGTGCACCGAAATGAGTGAACAACGGGTCCGGACCCCACCCCCTACCCCTTTCCTCCCCCCCACCCTTGGCACGTATAATAATAAATTAATATCTTAACATTATCATAAAACTTATATAAATATTTGATTCCGTGGTTATGACTTTTGATTTTAAATTTGTAAATTGGAGTGAATTAAAATAATATGTTAATGCATTATCGAAGAATAAGATATTATACTAAATCATCCGTAGCGCTAAAACCACGAAATTCCCGTGTACACTGATAAAGTAGACACATTTGCAAATCATCCCGTTCTACACCTCCCGTCGTATCGATGCCAGTCCATTAAATTTTAATTTGATTATTTAAGTTGATTTTAAAATAATATACAAACAAACATAATATTATGTTGTAGTAATAAATGTGCTAGTTCTAAATTTAAACGAGTATGCGTCATTGGTAGAGTTGTTAATATACAGTATTTCAATTTTTGTTTGTATTCTACGGGTATATACAAGTATTTTACCATTTGTTAGACATAAGGCACTGGTTGCAAATTAGTTAATTTTTTTTAATTTTCACCAAATTTGCTGAAAAAAAATCTCAAAAATCTACAACGTAAATAAAAATGTTATCATTTTTGTAATGAAATTAAATTTTAAGTCTTAGAATGTTAGGATCAATTACCTGTACGGTTAAACTAATGACATGTTAGTTATAATATACAATATATTGTTGAAAATTAAAACGTGAAAAAAAATTCTTTTAAAATCCAAATCACTAGCGAAATGTAAAAAAAATTTTTTCAAAATCAGATTTGAGTATTGGAGGTGAAAAAAAATTTCTTTTAAAGTCCGAATCTCTAACAGAATGTAAAAAAATAATTCTTTTGAAGTCCGAATCTCTTCCGAAATTGAAAGAAAAATTGAGTCGACATTTTCACACGCTTTCTATGAGATTAGTTAATTTTTATTTATTGGTTGTAGTGAGTACTGCTACAATATCTAATCGTTTTTCTGTTTACGCCTATTTTCGGGCCAATAAAAACGGAAATTGCCAAACGACCGGGGAAATCGGATAACAATAACAATAATATTTTACCGTCATTACTCCTGTCGCCTACAAATGTCGTCATTCAACAGAGGGAATTTCCTGACGCATCGCATTCGTTTACGCGCAAACTTGTAGTGGGACCCGCAGCGCGTCGCTGTACCTGAATCGCCCGCCCAGAGCGCCGTGTTTCTCGTGGCCGCCGGTCTGCCGAGACGTGGACGTTTGCTGGTATTCACAATGTCCATGAGAGACGATGCATATTTTTATATCATTTTACGCCTAAAAACCAGGCGAGAAATCATTCGACCGCACTGAATTGAACTATTCAAAAAAAAAAAAAAAATCGGTCATTAACAGAACAAATGAATCGATTTTTATATTTAGTGTATTATACGCGACTTAATACCTGCGATGGGTCGACAACGGTATCCCTATCAACGAATAAATAAATAAGAGACGACGTACGATCAAAACGGTAATTTTATTTTACAGTAATTATCGTAGCACAATTGTTTTTATGGCAACGAAATATACACACGATACATCTACAAAGTGCTGTCGTTAGGAAATCGCGTACACATGAACATTAAAATAATGCGTATACGTATATTGTATCACTCTGTAGTACGTATACAATTGTTTGTTGTAACAATAATCGCTATGTTAAAATTCTACACCGATTTACATATACCTATTAGTTTTAAATATTAAGCTAACACTTTGAACAAATAAATACATACATTATAATTATTATTATTATTATTATTTGTTTGATTATTGCCAATTCCCGAGATATGTATGTTTTGTACTGCAATAAAAAATAACGAAATCGTTTAGTCATAAATAAGATTCGGACGTTGATGTGTTCGTAACATTTTTTCTACTGTTCGAATTTGTTGCTGTATGTACACATGTTTTATTACAATATTACAACCGATTTCAATACTTTCTTATCGCAACAACATTAGAGCCGTAGTTATAAACCGCTAAATCTATTATGAACAGCAATTCGAGTACATTTATTATTATATCGTTTACAGTAAATTATTTACTACGATCGCAAAAGTCGCGCACAATAATGTACGTTCGCCGTCCATACAAATCAAAAACGAATTTGAGGATTCAAATATATATATATATATATATATATGTATGTATTAATATACACGATTTATATAAACAGAAATATCTGTGTTATCACAAACGATAATTTATTTGACTAGGCCTGTTACGTGGCAAATACATATTACACATATAAGAGTAAATCATCCGAAAATGGAATTCGTGGCCGGCGACGATGATCTCTGTTTGGGGAAGCCTTTGGCGTACGGTTTTTTCGCGTTCGTAGTCAGATAGTAAACGCCACGAGCTCTGTAGAAAAACAGAAAAACGAAATACGTACAAAACGGGTATTTTTTTCAAACAAGAATTTCCAAATCGAAAACTGTAGTTTTATAAAATATATTTGATTTACTACGCTCTTACTTGTGGGTCACGTGTTCTCCCATCAAAACGTACTCGGATTCCGGCGGATCGCAAAGGCCCAGATTGAAGTAAAATCTGTTGGAACAAGGTAATGCCCAAAATCCGATGTTGGAATTGATTGACTCGATAAAGTACGGCGTCACTTTGGTGTGGTCGCACGACAACGTTTCTGCAAAATGAAAATAACAATATTTAAGTACTTGACGAACACTGAAATACGTGTGTACAAATGAGTTTAAATTTCCGTTCATGCGTAAACGTTCTAAACGTGTTATTCACTTTCGATATAGGCAAAATCAACGATGTATATAAACAGGACCGATTTAATAAGATCATGTTCGAGAGATGAGTAACCCATTGAGTATAGTAACACCAAAATATATTAACGTAATGCTTCATAATGAGCAAGTAACATGAGGAAAAATATGTCTTCAATATAAAAATCAGTGGCGGAAATAACGGAAAACACCCGGACAACAAACGTTACAATATTTTAAATATGTGAATATTTTAATAAAAATGACCGAATTTATAATATTAATATAATGTGATTTTATTACGAAAATCCACGAAAGAGCAAAGATAAAGTATACTCAAAACGTAGAACGCTTAACTAAATGTTAAATTAAATATCAATGAAAGAAATAGCATGAAAAATGGCATAGGACATTCCATTCCATCGTCTTGTGCAATGTATACTAACAATTAATTAAATTAAACAATTTAAGTATCAACGTAAAGTTTAAAAGAAAATGACTTATTAAGTTAGAAATTAATTTTAAAAAAAAAAAAAGTAACGCGTAAAGTAATTGATTTTTTACTCTCAACTCGTCAATGTCTATCCCGGATAACAGATATTTAGCACCTATACATGATCATAAAACATGATTTAAAATATAAGTACAAAATATGTAGCCGATTATGATGGAAAGTAGTGTAGTTTATCCACGTGATCTTTAATTTTTATAATCAAAATATTTACTAGTGGCTTGATTTCCGTTCCTATACACAGTTTCATACAACGTTTTATTTAGGGATAAGAAACGTGTACATTTTCTTCTCGCTGAATCCGTTGCTGATAAAATAAAAATTATCTAATTCGATAAGCGATTTTTTTTTTTAAATTCAAGAAATTTAAGAAAAAAAAACCCTCAAATTCCGTCGGTCGACTGGTCCAGCCTTAAACACACTACATACGCCGTGCACACCGCGTAAAAATACGTACTATAAACATATACGCGTATATAAACGACTTCACGTATGAGGCTGTCGCTGGCGCAACCAGGCTGCGAAGTACCGCCGTTCACGTAGAAGTCGGCGTGACCGCTGGCTCCCCATTGGCCGAGGACACCGGCCGCGGTGTGTATGACGTCCACGAAATGCGCGTCCGTGGGGTCGAGGTCTCTGGACCGGTTGTTGCTCATGTAAAATATGATCGTCGGGTCCAAGCCGGTGATCCGACCAATCTTGCCCGACTTGATGAAATTAGACGAGAGGCCGGCTATGTGAGCTCCGACGCTGTATCTGGTTAAAAACGAAAAAAAAAAATTGGATTTCTTTATTCTTTTTTTGCCTTTTTGTTTGTTCGATTCCAAAACGTGGATTTTAAAAATGAAGACACGTGGACGGGATAATTGTTAAACCGATCGCGTTTAAACACGGTTGTACGCTCGGCACACGTCTACGCGGCAATTCGAATTTCTCCCGAACGTTCTAAGCGTGACTCGTCGTCACGTCATTTACGTCCGCCGCACTCCGCTCAAGCGGTTCGCCGGAGTAAAGTGAAAATAGCACGGAAACGTTACACTATTAGTAACGTGCGTGTTACCAATTACGTTGAAACTATCACAATGATAGAACGACGTAGAAAACACGCGAAAAACGATCGATAAACTCGATAACATAATTATGGTACACGTTTAACGAAATTTCCAAGCCACTCCACCGATTTCGAACGGTCAGACGCGAATACAAGCTTATTAACGTTACGTGTGCACGTTACCCCATCATGTGCAGCCTGTCCGGAGGAACTCCGCGGGGATGTTCGGCCAAGTAGTTGGCCAGTTGAGCGATGCACATGCCGCAAAATCTGGGCGCCCATTCCACTTGGCTCAGACACGGTATTTGCGCCAGAGACGAATAGTCGACGATGATTATGTTGTAGTTGCCTCTGGCGAAATAAGCTGCGGCGCGTCGAATAACAACACGGAAACAAAAAAAAACATAAGCCCCCGGCATCCCACCCCTTGTTTTACAAATTCGTACGGCCGTTGAAGTAAATAAACGTTTCGTGTGGGGAAAAAAAATACAATAAACGACAACAGTTTTCATTACCGTTCCGGAGATCAGTACTTGGCGACAGGTTTCTGCCGCCTTGGAAGCCGTGTATGATTATTTTCACCGGGTGTTTCGGGTTGAAATGAGACGCGTACAGGGATTCCGGGTCGGACACGTTCAGCAAATCCGGATTGGTCTGCGTGAGTCTGAAACGAAACCGGAGAAAGTAATGTACAGCGGCGTATGCTCGTATACTACGCCCGTCGCCGGTGACCATTAAAAACATAATATGATAATGTAGCGTTTTTTTCATTTTCGGATCATAATGGAACGAATGATATTTCGCTTTGTTTTAGAAAACAGCACGCGCGATGATCGTGACGTTACATAAATGAATAATCCGTTAAGCCGCCCGTATAGTATCTGATACGGCGTGTGTGATAACACACGTGCAGATAACGTCTGTTCTCGTGTGTTTGCATTCGTTTGAATATTCACTAAAAACAAATGACGCCTTATCGTTTCGCGCGATCGCATTAACAGACAGAAATATTCGGAGAAGATTAGAATGCGCTCTCACGCTCGGCGGAGTTGGATTTTTGAGTGAAAGGGCAATTACGCGCTGCCCATACAGTTGAATATCTTTTTGAAAAACGGGAATTTTTTTCATCTCGAGATTTATTGTCTAGATCGTCAATATTAGTCGTCACACTGAAAAATCGCGACTTTAAAACGACAAAACGAATCTGACCGAATATTTCAATATTTTCTACAAAGTGGTCCAAACAGACTACGCGTTTCGGAAAAACGTACGCGGACGAATTTCACCCGTCGAGAGAGTTGAAATTGTTTTATATTTGACACACACTCCTTTTGGACGCGACCTAACACTACCTTTTATTTATTTATTTTTTTTTTTTTGTTGTTTTGTCTCCGACCCGAACCTGCAAAGTTCTGAGTTTCGCGTTAGAAACTGCGCCCGCTCACCTGGTGTACAGGAAAAACTGTATCCTCGGATGGGGACACGTGAACGGTGGTTCGACGCAAGACGATGAGTTGAACAGCTCTTTGACCGACGTCGGCCCGTTCGGCTGTTGGTCGGTGACGTTCTGCGGCTTGGCCGGCTGTCTGTTCGCCAGCTGTTTGGACGGGTTACCGATGGCGTTCGCATTGTTTGTGCCGACGCCTGTTGCGGCTATTGGCCCGACGAGACGGGCTCTCGTCAACGGCACCCGAACGTTTTCCGGGCCTTCTCTTCTTCCCTGGCACCATATTTCGCCTGTAAAACGTTTATGACTCAAAACCGCTGTGCCGATCTCTGACAGATATTTGAAAACCGCAAAAAATGTCTCCCCAAAACAGTGCGCGTTTTGAAAAACGACGGTGCCGTCAGATTTCGTCGGTCGAGTTCGGTTTCCGAGTCATACGACAGTAGTGGGCCGACTCGTAATAAATAGCGTATACGCTTTGGGTTTCAGTGTTCACGTTCGAGAGTAGGTAGGTCGCAAACATAGTCTCTTAGTAAAACGTCTTCGTGGACGAGTCGATTGGTCATTTTATTTAAAACAGTCACTTGCGATACTCTAATGCATTATCAATACCTAACATTAGCGACTGAAATATCAATTCGTTCTTTAATAGTCTATTGTCATCAAAGTTCTTCAAAAAAAACACACACTTACGACAGGCAAATTTAAAATAAAAATACAAAACACGAACACAAAAAAAAAACGGTAAAAAATACTGTTTCTTTATAATATATGTAAACAAATCAACACTGTTGAACTCTTTTACTTCACGAGTGAATGCTCTCGAGCAAGAGTGATATTCACTAAACGCGTGAATAATTACACATATTATATATTTCGGTTATTTTTATGTCACACCGATATTTCTAAACTGTTGAAATACTTGAGTTTCCGAAAAAACTCTAAGATTTGCGAGTGTTGGTAAAGTAGCTAACTGTTCGATATAAATAACGTCATTTACAAACACGCGTTATGCGTTTATTATTGTACATATAATCACCGCAGTCCAGCGGTGCAGAAACTCATGTTCGTGTGGGCATAATTACCGCGTCCGTTTTCGCTGCAGAAATCATATATAATACCTTTCCCTTTTCCGCCAAACCGAAAAAATCCCATCACGTTTTCACCAGAATGTTTAATGGATCTTAAAACAGTTAAACAATTTTACTGCAGTTATATTTTATTGTGGTTTTTTGTTTTTTTTTTTTTTGAAATTAAATCATAGGTTTACTATGTATTACAATATTTGATTTTAAATAACAAGCTGGGAAAATCTACTGGGCGAGCGTGCTGAATTTCTGATCTGTATAAGTATTTTTTATTCGATTTGTAAATTAAACTTTTGGTCGGTGAATTAAAAATCAGTACAATAAAATAAACGGTATACATGTTAATTATACTGGCGTAATTACACGCAATAGTAATGCGTGTTTTACACTATAAAGTAAAGACGCAAATCTATAACGGTCATATTTCGTCTATGCTAATAACGATTGTAATCATTGTATGAAATATATTTTTTTTCGATTTATGAAAAATTTGATGAACCGACACAGGACATAATGAGGATATAAATTATAAACAGCCAAAAAATGAAATCAAATTCGCGCCCGAAAATTTGTCATCTTGTCCCGGTAACAGGTTATATAGTCCCGGCTCTTCATGAGACAGTATAGCCAAGCCCGGACTACTGATGAAATTTACACTATGTAAAATTTGGATTTGCGATCGAGTCCCGCGATCATATTGAATATTCCTACAATTACTTCGGCGCCACCGGTCGCGCACACTCACGAGTATAGCGCGTTATTGTCTTAAAACCATCAATTAACACGGTTAAAATACAAATAGATAATTAGTGTACAATATGAGTTATATAAACGGTTCAGTTGCCCCGGACGGTCGCATATTAATATTGTATATTTTGCGATGAGCACGTACCTATTGCGACGAACGTGAACAGGTATAGTAATGTTTGGAAACGTGCAATTGTACGGCCGGCCATGGTTCTCTCATGTTCATGATTAGTGTCGGATCATTCTGCAATAATCAACAAAAATATTATTATTGAAAACGATTTATCCAACACGACTCAGTTCGTTTAGTTGCGTTCATTGCGTTAAAATAAGTTTTGGTCGACCGTTACAAATGTCGAACCATTACACGGGTGTATGACAATACATTAAAAACAAAAGTTTTCATTAAGGTATAATTGACTTGTGAAATAACGTTAGCTGTCAAGGTCGTATTTTTCGCTTAAATTATATATACAGTCGTTAAAAAATGTTGCTTTGAATTCAGGTTGCCGATAAAAATTTAATTTTCGCGTCTTATCGTGACGTGTGCTTTTATCATCGTGTAGAAAACAAATCGAATTAATACGAGTCATACGTATTAAAACAAACGTGCTGGTATATGCTACAAATGTCAATGTCATATAGTTGGGCAAACGCGTAACGAACATACGTTAATTAATGACTATATTTGAATGTCAACAAGATTACAAAATGGGGAAAGTCTTAGTCGGCACACAAATCCATTCTGTGCAGTGTCAATTTTTGTAAGTACAATCCTCCGACTTTCGTATATTCGCCGACGAGTCAACAAAATCCTTTATAATCAATCTCCACTCGCGCCGAACAAACGGTTAAAACGAGGGTTGAGATGGTTTTATTTGTACAAATTTAATGATAAAGAATTTCATCTCTGACAAGCTAACAAATTGCTCATATCGTATTTGTTCTGTTATGTCGTATTGTTATAAAAATTAAGACATATTTATCGTTTACGTTGTAAATCAATGTTGTTACAAAAATATTTCATTTCAAGCACGTCTCGCAAACCCTTCGAGAAATAACGACTTGAAACGAACATCGTTTCACGGGCTACATTTTGTACTAAAAAAACGTTAATTTATACGTCTGAATAACGGGGGATAGCCTCAAGCCGACTTCAACTCGAACGTCCTTTTGCGATTTTCACAAATATGTATGTTATATGTAATGTATAGTTTAACCGCGACCCTTGCGTTATGTTATACGAAAAATCATCTACATATATTATATTAATTGGAATTGAAGAGAATATTACGGTCGCGGCGCGTATCTCGTCTATCGTGCCAAATGCAGATACAGTGTCCCACGGAGATCTGACAAATGTAAAATAACTTTTGTCAAATTCAACATCATCGAATTTGTGAAAACGTCAATTCTTTTCGCTATTCATATACAAATGCATTATACAGTGCGAGAGAACGTACCCGGATAGCCAGCGAATTAAACAAACTTTTTAAAAATTGTTTAAACATCGAACACGTAACGTAATTGAAAGTTTTCCACGGCAAAACAGTTCTAAACACAACGGTTCATTTTTTTTTTAATTTCGATTCGCTTATAATCGAAATCAAATTAAAAATATGTTTACTACAGTTCAGTCGTATAAATGATTATTTGGGGGAAAAAAAACAAAACTTCGAAATATCGTACAGAAACGAACGAAAGCCATTTGGCAGACCTTCGAGGGACATAATATACGAGGTGTGACAATAAAATAACGAGACTTTCTAAATATAACCTAAACTATTAACGTTATCTATAAAACGATTATTGAAATATGATTAGGAAACACTTATCTAAAAGTACTATAAACACTGATGAAATCGGTTAATTTTCTTATACGTTAGTAGCCTTGTTATTAGTGCGAGTTCGACTTTACTGCCGAAAAATGTTAGATATAAAAATCGAACAACGTGTTAACATTAAATTTCTTGTTAAATTAAAAAAAACTGCCGCGGAATCATTTCGTATGTTATGTGAAGTTTATGGTGAAGAATGTTTTATCAAGAGCACGCGTTTTTGAATGGCACAAACGATTTTGCAGTGGAAGAGAGTACGTCGAAGACGATGATCGTTCTGGACGTCCTACCACATCTTCAACAAACGAAAACGTTGAAAAAATCGACAAAATTATTCGGCAAGATCGTTGATTAAGTGTTAGAGATATAGCAGAGATGGTAAATATTGATAGAGAAAGTGTTCGTAGAATTTTAGTTGAAAATTTAAATATGAAATTAGTGTGTGCTAAAATGGTCCCTAAAAATTTGACGATTGATCAAAAATTCAATCGCAAAGAAATTTGTTCTGACACCTTAAAAATCATCAAAGATGATCCATTTTTTATAAATAATATTATTAGTGTGATAAAACATGGATTTTTACATATGATCCTGAAACTAAAAGGCAATCCGTGCATTGGAAGACACTAACTTCCCCAAAAATGAAGAAAGCACGAATGAGCAAATCGAAATTCAAAGCAATACTCATTGTTTTCTTTGACATTAAGGGAATAATTTTTATTGAATGGGTTCCTAGTGGGCAAACTATCAACCAATATTATTATAAAGAGGTATTAATTAAATTAAGAGAACGTGTTAGAAAAAAGCGACCAGATCTGTGGAAATATGGCTGGGTTCTTCACCAAGACAATGCTCCAGCTCACAGTGCATTTTCAATTCAACGTTTTTTAACTGAAAAAAATATTTCTATACTTCAACATCCTCCGTATTCACCAGATCTTGCTTCTTGTGACTTCTTCTTATTCCCAAAAATTAAAAGTTTATTAAAAGGAACCTATTTTCAAACGGTTGATGACGTAAAAATGAAAACGGCAGAACTTCTAAAAGGGCTGACTGAAAGCGATTGGCAACATTGTTTTCAAGAATGGCAGCGACGTATTCAACAGTGTGTTGATGCTGTGGGAAGGTACTTTGAAGGTGACAATCATTAAATCGTAAAATTTTAAAAATAAATAACTTTTATTAAAAAAGTCTCGTTATTTTATTGTCACACCTCGTATTATGCAATGGGTTCAAAGCCAAATGCCGTGCAGTTTTGTTCGCCTTTCGTCGACAGTTCCGTTTTGTTTTATCATTTCGACGGTGTGAAACGCTGTCGATCGCCCGCAACCTATACTCCTATAATAACTATATATGTCGTACGCATGTGCGCACGTGTGTGCGCGCAGCCATGTCCGACGGTACAGACGCTATAGAGTGTGTTCCACCGGCCGACCTGTACCGGTTCGGTGGTGACGTAAGGAACCCAAACAACCGGGTCAAGGTTGCGGCTATTATTTTACGCTAATGTTTCTTCATTACGATTTCGAGATGATTGCTAAAAACCGAATCCCGCTAATTCACGCGAACGCGAAGATGTTTTTCGCCGTGTCGATCGACGATATTAGTGACAATGTAATAAGCGTTATGGTTTGAGCACGTTACTTCGTAGAAAAACTCGTTTTAGTCGAGTTCGTTTCGAAAAATGATTTTTTTATTTATTTTTTATTTACTCGATTTATTTAATCAATCGAGAATTTTATTCAAATTTGCCGAAAACACGAAAACACAACGTTGGTACAGCCAAACGAATTTTAACTTCAGGAGCTTTACGTTTTTCGAGAAAAAAAAATACTGATTAACCGGTTCACCCGGAGAAAAGGATAACCGGGTTCGGTTAAAGTTATGGGAAAAAAACCGCTTCCATACTAAACCTTTAGACTCGCTATTGTCCAGCCTTGAATTATATAAATACACACACACACACACACACACGCGCCCGGACAGTCGTGTTACCAGATCAGTCCGACCGCAACATGTGTGTTATACGATGATTGTTATGTATGTGGTCAAGTCACTTGGACGGAAAGATGTTTCGATAAGCTCCGACGACCTTGTAAACAATGCAATAACGAGATTAACCGAAACACTTTTGGTCCGGTGAAAAACCATCACGAAATCCGTTGGAACACCGTTAAGTTAGGTATTGTTTTGAAAGACGAGTCGATTTCACAACGGACCAAACGTACTACCTATAAATAATATCTATCGATTTGTTTTAGTCGATTTAAACATATTCGAAACGTCCGATTGTTGTAGTGGCGATTTTGAGAGGTCGGTCATCGTTGTTGATATCGTATACAATTATTCTACACGTTGTCTGTTTAAACCGATACGAACCGAATGGCTGCAGCCCCCCTCCCCCACCCCATCGCCAAACTTCGCAGACGCGATAAATATTGATTTTCGATATTCAGGATAATATTGCGATAAACGTTATTATCGCACAATATGTGTACTGCAGCTTATGAATGTAATTCTCGAACAAACCTTGACATGAATTTTGTTCCAATTTATTTTTTAAAAAGTATATCACTTATATTACGTGTAAACGTGTTATAGTATTGTAAACAAATATGATTATAGCAGCGAACACACGGGGATCAACGCAATTTGCTGCTATTTTTTTTTTACATTTTTTTACCCGACTTCGAATATTGTTTTAATCTAGTGAACTCGTATTCAAATCACAACGATAAACCACCGTATGAAATAGCGTTGAGAAATATGGAAAAAATCAAAAATGTACAAAACGTTAATATTTAATCAACAAACGAATTTTAATCGAAACATACATCGTGTTACAACGCGTTTAGTTGTTGCTTTTGCAAACAACATAAAACGAAAAAACAAAAAAAACTATGAGAATAATCGAGTGTAGACGGTGTTTTCTTGTACATATAAATTAACTACGACGATATATAAATATACATATAAATCATATGACGCGCGTGTCCGGTGTTCTCGTTCAACTCTTTTGTTTTCTAATTTCACCGAAAACAAATTAATTCGTTTTTATGGGCAGAAAGAAATTACACCATATATATATATGCATGTACATATCACGGTATGGAGATATCGACGCCGTACAAGTGAAATTCACTTGGGAGTCGTTATTAAATTACACAACGCCAGATACCTAATAAAATAATATGTGCGTGTGTGCCCCGCGATCTATTGTTTGACATTATGATAGCGCATGACAGTGCACACGGTACGTCGTGTTGTTTGTGTTAACTGCAGTAGTTGTCTGATACGATAAAATTCGACAATTGTAAATATTGCCGATTATTGTGTGCACAAGACAATTTGTATAACGTATTAATAAAGATAACTTATAGCATGTTGTTGTTGCAACAACCGAAATATCTGAATACATTTTTGGAAAAACTCATCGAACGAATTTCGGACAATCGAACAATTTGAAATACACGATTTGATTTTGTTTGTTTTTTTTTGGAAATTCTAAAAACTATATTCAAATAATAGTGTTTTATTCTTTCGTCGGGATGAAAAAAATTTTTGTCTTCTCAAATTTTTGTTCCAGGATGTGAAAATCAAATGGAAATGAATTTTTATTTATTTTTTCTTGAATACGTTATATAATAATAAATAAAAAAATATCATAACCAATTACAAATACGCATTCAAAACGAATGTCAAGTTTATAACTGTAACGTTCTTGAAAAATTAATTGATATCAGCGCCAATACGTCAAATTATTCATGAAACACATAGGAAACCGACCCAATGGCGATTTGATCAAATTTTTTACGAATAACTAATTGATGATAATAATTAAAATTATTTGGTCGATATACATAATGTTTCACGCTATAAAACTTTTCAATATCTTATATAACTATTTTTTCTCTTACTATTTTCACTTTATAGTTTACGCATACAAATATCTGGTTGTTTTTCTCGCAACGTTTACGACAAATTAACGATTTACATACGGAAAAAAAACAGATTTTTTTTTTTTACACAACAACACAGGTATAAATATATTTCTGAAACGTATACAATATCCTTGGGCCGGACAAAACATAAATAATATTCGAGATAACACGCGTCCGCTGAATGTCTCTGAAATACCTGTTTGATATTTAAAAAAAAAAAATGTCGAATACTAATAAAATGTTTGTTATTACTTTCGGTTCGGGCAGCTTGAGAGAGAGAGAGTGAGAGAGAAGAAAATCGGCGTGTCCCGCGATCCCGGACGTACGCGCCGGTGCCGAATGACGTTCTGCGACTCGGGCGAGCAGAATCGCGTTCCGAAAAAACGAAACAATAACGCGGTAACGGTATCAACCGTCCGCGTGTACGCCTCGGGTTGTGGACGACAGAAACGTTCCCCGGTAACGGCTTCGGGCGTCCGAAATGCCGACGCGGATGTAGACGACGTGACGCGAAGAAACTGGATACGGTGGCGCGTGCGAGGTGGTACCACGATAACCGGGAAAACCACCGCGACCGGCTCGCGGACGACTGTGCGGGAGCGGCGGCGCGCGCGTACTGTCCGGCGCGCCGAGCGAACCGCCGGGCGCGCGCGGGCACGAGACGAACATTTCGGACGGTGAAAGTCACGGAGCGGGTCGCCGCGCGCGTGCGCCGGACCACCGACCCGTCTGACCGAATCGGTCGAGTACCGATTCCGAATTTTTCGCAATTATTCCAGCGTATCATTCGACGTTTTGTGTCTTTACTTTGGCACGTTCAAATGAAAAAGCGTTACAGAAAAAAAAAAACCTAAATCTAAAAACCGTTGTTTCGGTTTTGAAAAAATTTGAATTTGAAAAACAAAAATGACATAAGACATAAAATACGTCTCGCTTAACGCGGACTCGCATGCGTTAATCGTTTTTATACCGGCTTTGAACCTAAATCTAAACTTTTGACATTTTTTTCCGCTCAAAGAGGAACTGTCGGCCCATAAGCTTGTGTATTTCTTGTCGTTAAAGGCCGTCGAATCCGGAATAGGGCGCACGTCGTTTCCCTCGGTCATCGCTCGGTCGCCACCGGTGACCGGCATTCACAAACGTATCCGTCGTCGGCGGTACTCGAGTCCCGTATTTCGGCAGTATCTTGGCTTCCGACCTTTATACGCGGATCGCGTTGCTGTGATCGCGGTGGTCCGCAACGGTAAACGGTCTCTCGTACCCGACGCGACACGTGATGGAGAACGAACACTTGTCACGGACAACGTCGCTAATCAAACATCGGTCCTTAAAAGACGTACGGCGGCATTGAAGAACATGAAATAATACGCGCTTTTCCCGGATCGTCCCGAAGTAATGTAGAGAAAAGATTCGAAAAAAACAAAAACGACCGTCAATATGAAGAGTTAAAAACTCAAACCGCGGTTCTTTTGGTTTGTCGTCGTTTCGATACGAGCGCGAGCTGTCGATTGCCGGTTAATGGAAAATTAATTTCTTCACATTGACATAACGTCCGTATACGGTGCATGTGAAGAAAACCTCGACGTGACCGTTTCGTCCGTTCCGACGAATTCACGTTTCATAGGACAGTTGGAACTTCTCAGACGCGTTTTTCGTACAATAATAAACGCGCCGCCGATGATATTCATCTCTGTTTTTTTTTTTTTGTATATAGTCATTTCAACGTTGCGATATACTGTTATCATAATCTGTTAGATAACCAGCAACCAATTAAGCCAACACAATGCACAATGTAAAACCGTCGTATAGTTGAACGCGCGCGCGTACACCTAGATCCTTGTGGCGACGGACGAACGACAATTAAACAAACGTGACGACGATGTATTTCGAAATTAATGGAAACGACATTTTTTTGCCTCGTGCGTAAAACCGTTCACCGACCGAATCACCCGCTCGTTGAACGTGGTCACGAGTGACCGTGATGTTGTGTCGTACTCGGGCAGCACAAGGCGATCCGTTGGGTCAGGTGTATACGCGTTCCCGGCGCGAGCACAAAACAAACAAACATAGGTTTCCAGTCCGAACGAACGACGACGGGTTTGTGTCGAAATCGTTAGGGTGATCTCGGACTCGTCGATGACCTCCGCGAAGGCTATTCGGACGCGCGCCCCGGCATAACGTTGTACACGTTTCATGAAATACGATTCCGTGTGTGCTGTTGTTTCACAGCGAAACGCGTTCGACATACACGCGGCTGGACGGGTTAACGGGTCAAACATCGAAATTCCGTCGACTTACAATCGGATCCGACCTGGAGAGCACGAGAGCGTCTAAGCTGAGTTAGCGACGACGTGTGAGCGACGTTCTGATCGGCTGAACCCAACGTTTTTATAGGTCGGTGTTCGTGCGACGTTGACGTTGACCGGTGTATACGAACGTGTACGAACACACTTCTGGGTCGACGTCAAGTGTCTCACACAAGCTTAACCGACTAAAACAAACCGACTCCGTTGACGGTGAGCGTAGATATCGTCTCGTTCCAGCAGGACAACGGCCGGGAAAACGGGTGTCGGCAAAGGAAACCGCGCCGCGGCGTGCTACGTAAATCACCGAAGGTGATATCTGGAAGGTCGTCCGACGGTTAATAATGTGTGCAGATCGCGTGGTTTTACATTCTGCGGCAATGACTTTTTCTCTCTTCTAATTACCAGACGTTAATATTTCAATAGCGGTTGTCATTCATACACGCGAATATATATATATTTACGTATCATAGTTTGCATAACGCGTCCTCGAGTCACTCGCTCCGCCGTCATTGGGTTTGTCCGGCTAACAACGAATTAATGAAAACGGAACGCGAAAACGCCACGGGTATAATTTGTCGTACGGTGATAACGCGTATTACGGGCCGCGGAAGGGCCGGCCGAGTCGTTTGATTATACACGATATCATCATTTACACGTGCGTTACGTGCGCAAGCAAACACGCATAATGTCACCACGAGTCACTGGCAACCCGTTTGCCGGCGGTCCAAACACGTGCTGGCGCGCGCGTGTTTTGTCCTTGAAAATCGATAAGTCGATTTATAGAATAAAACGACGCTCTACGGCGTTTCCCGTTCGTCTCGATCTCGTATTGTAAGGACGTCAAGCTGGCCCGACGGACGGGTTGCAGGCGCACGACGATTGAAATGTCTACAAACGTGTCTCGTTTAACGGCACAATACGAATTCCTCGCAATCGTCGAGTCGTTACACGAAACGCTCTTCAACCGGTATCGAAACGGATTCTTTTTTTCGGTTTTCGTGTACTCAAACAAAAAAAAAAACAATGTCTTTTGGCCGCTCGTTGAAATCGATACGAACAAACGTTTCGCGCACATATTAAACGCCGTTCTAACATGTCATTAAACGACCGAAGTGACGTTATCGAAAGGGGAAAAAACAATGCACACGCAGGATTAATTTCGCAGGATGGTATAAAACTGACAAAACGAATTGTTTTCGTTTTACCGACGGACAGCGCGTATTACGAACGGTAGTAATCATTCCGCGCCGACAAAGACGGCAGCGAAAAAACAAATAAACAAATAAATCGCATAAGCGTCATGGGTCGATACAACGCGGTCGTCTGTCTTCCAGTTATCCGTCGCCTCCGCGGCGCTGTGATTTTTCAAAACCGAAACTATTTTACGTACCATTTCGTAGACACTGCACTGCACTCGTGTGTCCACGACGCGGTATCTGGTATTATTGGCCGGTGCGTATTCAGACGTTGAGTAAACGAGTCCGTTGTGTCGTCGCTTATTTCCGACCGGTAGTTAGACCTAAATGAATCGGTCAAACCTCCACGGTTCGCATGCTGTTAAAAAATCAAGATTTAGGAAATAATATATATATAGAAAACTATAGGTATACTTGTTTACTGTATTATACCCCTCGCGTCTCGTGAATACGCTTTGGATTATTGGCTTTTTGCTTTGCTTTGTGGTCACTACTCTCTGTTTCAAGCCCATGCTTCTTCCAGAGAGGTCGATGTTCCGTGGAATTCGTATTGATTTTTTTGTTGTTATGTGTGCAGATATTAATGATTGAGATGAGTTTCGATGTTAGAGTCAGAACGTGATCGGACGGTTTTTCTTCTATGTTTGATTGCGCTTGTTTGCAATGTTTTGGATGTGAGGGAAGTTTGAAGTAGAAATTTTTGTTTTTAATTTGAATGTTAAGGATTTGATGAAGTCAGATAGTGGTGTTATGTTTGTGGTTTTCCTGATGGTATGGTTGCTAACGTAGAATAGGAGATTCGTTATTCGTCGTAGAATGGCGGACGGAAATGCTTCGATAGACATCCAATTTGTTTTTGAGACATCTGACGCCCATGCAGGACATGCGTTGGTAATAGTTGGTCGAATATAGGTTTTGTATGAGTAAAGTTTTGTGGCAAGTGATAGTGAGCTTTTGTTAGACAACACGGGGAAAAGGAGAAAACGAGTTGATTTATGTTTGTTTCATGTGTTTAGCGAAATTCAGTTTATTGTCTATGCGAATTCCGAGATATTTGAAAGAGTTTGACCGGTTTATGGGGACGTTTCGAATTTTTAGTTTTAATGTGTGTTTGTTTGAGAACATTATGGCAGTAGTTTTAGACGGATTTATAGAAATCCTCCACTGGTCGGTCTAGCCAGGGAAGGACGAGGTCAATTTGATTTTGAAGTTTTTTGATAACTGAACTGTCTGTATTTTCGATCGAATATAAAAGTGTGGATTGTTGGCGTTCGGCGTGAAATATATATCGTTTCCGTCCGTACTTGTGTACAAATAACGTCAACGCGTACGCGGGGGCGCAGCGATATTGTGCGCGACCATAGTTTACGTCTGAACATGGAACGTATTGCACTCGTGTGAAACGACCGCGAAAAGTCATTTTTTTCGTCATGTCGTGTAATTGTATAATTAATACAGAACATGGTGTTGTGTTATTTTCACTTATTATACAGTGAAAATCGTCGACCTCGAGTCTCGATTAATGAGTCCTCGTCAATTAAGGTGCGTATTTGCTGACGATATAGTGATAAATGATAATTATCATTGTTTTCGTCCGTCTCGCCAATAATTGCGATTATTATTTTTAACGAGAAAATATACTTGGCCCGAAAACTTGAGATTTATAACTATACGCGATTTATAACTATACGCACGAAATCGAAAACCGTGACGTAGTTCAATGACGGGCATACGGTAAAAACCGCACGCGAAGACCGTCAAATTTTTGTGCGACAAAAAAAAAAATTTGATTTTTGAAATATTAAACAAAAACACGACAGTATGAGGTTAGAGCTTCGAAATCAAAAACTCAGATCTCCTCGAATCGTCCGTCTGCCTGTTGCGATACTCCGTGATCCGCCGGCCGACTCGGCGGACCCAACGTTCTTCGTTGTTTCAAACACGACATGTTTTACGTCGATCTCAAAACCCATTGCGACGACAGTCAAGTTCATTAAGTCAATCGAAAAAATACACCAACATGCCCCGAAGATCCGCACCGATTGTGTGAACCTTTGTTAGTAATACTTACTCGTTCGTCTATTGCGTCGACAAAAAAAAAAAAAAAAAATAGTATTTTTAAGTTTAATCCTGTGCTTACGATCGTTGAAAATTGAAAAAACTTCTGTAACGTTAATAATATTATCTGAATGACTTTCAAACCGAGTTTCAATTCGTTTTACCAAACCAATCGGCTACTTATACCGTTACCGCATCACCGCGTTTATATCACGCATTGGACATAAATTTACGATGTACGATTATGTAGGCACCTAGACTTGTATCTAGTGGCTAAAAAGTGAAAGTCACATCAATTTCTCTGTCGATAAATGTTATACAAATTGAATTAATTACACTGAGGTTGAATGTCAAATTCAAAAATTATATTTTTACTTTTGATAGTCGACTTGATTGCTCGATGCACATAGTATTAAAATATATAACTAAAAATAATTATCGACCGTTTTTTTTTTTTTTTTTTTTTTTTGATGAATACATTTTTTTTTTTAAATGATTTTAAAAATTATTTAATCGTTTAAGAATTTGAAACAAACAGTCCTAAATATATTTTGATCTAAATGAAACGCACACAACACATAAGAACGTATTGTTAATCTAATATTGCAACATATTATTACGCTTCAACGTTTTTTTTTTTCACATAACTTTGCTAGATAGATACCTAATAATAAATCATTACATAAGTAGAATAATATTTTTAATTCGATTTTTTTTTTTTTTATCAATGTATAATAAGAGTTTGATTCGCATATATATATATATATATATGTTAATATTTTATAATTAGTTAAAACACGGCATATCAAGAAACGACAACCACAAGGAGAAAGTTGTTTCCAAAGAGGAACAGTTATAAATATTATATTATTCCGAGTAAAAGACAGAATGTAATATTGAGCTGGATTTATTGATAGATTCTAAAATAATAATAATAATAATTGTGTATACAAATAATAAATAATTTACATTTAAATTATACAAATATAAGTATATGAATATATATACTTTTAGATCAATATTAAAAAAAAAACAACAAAATAATAATAATTATAAACAAAATAATGATGGGCGAGTTAGGTTTGTACAAATAAAAATAATAAAGTATTAATAATAATAATAATAATAATAAAAACAGGTATTATAATATAAATTTGTGCTGAATCGTCAAGACGTATACTCGGTAACACCGGTGGAAAATATTTAGAGAAAAAGAGAGAGAGAGTGAGAAAAAACAAAACAAAAACTATACTATAATTCGTCGATTAAAAAGTACATCATAATACCCGCCCGAGTAGTCTACACGCGCCTCTAAAGCGCATAAATTCAGGATTTAAAAATCGTTATTTAAATATCCTAAAATACCCGTTGTCTACTCGTCCACTAATCGGCTGCATATTACATTGCACGATGGTTGGTTGGTTAAACTATTATCGTTCAACAGATAAATAAAAATATAATATATGTATACATATATATATATATATATTTTATTCGTCGCAGGTTATAAATTTTATAATAATAATGCAATTGTTATTATTATTATTACTATCAGTATTATTATAATAATTAATTAAATCACATGATTATTTTATTTATTATTATTTATTTTTGTCGTATACACCTTCTCCGTGTACACGAAGAAACAAGAACAAAACGCAATAATATTCTAAACGTTCGCGATCACAAAAATAATTGAACAAGTGTTGACAAACAAATCGTTTAGGGCGGTTCCTGGAGAATAGTGGGAGTGTATGGTGGTGGGTGGGCGGGTTGCTTACACGTATAAAGGGTCCGTACAAGAGTGAGGGCTCAGTCGTTTTATAAAAATTTTCGAGAAGTCTTCGAAATACACGTGACAATGTTACATTAAATGTTTTGCGGTAGTCGACACTTTCCACAGATGTATAATAACGTCAATAATCATCAACGGGGGAAACGTATCCGATACACCGACGGGAAAACGTTCGTCCGGAAGTTTTACATACTAAAATGGCAAAGTCGATGGCTATTCATATATTTTGTCATCATATACATAATATAACACTGTACTACTATAAGATAATATATCACATTACTTTATTTTATTTTCAATTTTTTCATTTTTTTCATTTTTTTCATTTTTTTGCTTTGCTTCGTTATGTAATCTATACAAATGCATAACGCGCGCACATTATCGCAATCTTGTACGTACAATATATAATGCATTCAATCGCGTGCACGTTCGCGCCTATTACACGATCGATTCAAATGTCGGTAAGCACCGTTTTTTTTGTTTTATGTTCATCAGTCATCGAGTGAACTATTTTTTACAATAATTATAACAATTACACAATACAATAATATTAATAACTATATATATATATATCGTCTAAGGCTATGACGCGGTTTTTACCCAAGTGGCCGGCACCCATTGCGGTTCCCTTTCCAAACTGTTGATCTCGTTTAATAACTGATGATATGCCCTCTCGGTATCGTTATTGATGATGATCATGTCGAAATAATGGCCAAACTTGTCTTCCATTTCCCTTGCCTTCTCGATGATCTCTTTCAGTTCTTCCTCCTAGACAAAACGACATTCGTAAAAACGGTCAGCAAAAAAAACAACAACAACAATGTTTACACTGTTGCAACTGTTGGTCACAACGAGACGTACTTTGTACGGTTCGCCATTCTTCAGTCTCTTTTGGCGCAGTTTCTCCAAGGACGGCGGCGCCACGAACACGACGAACGGCTTCAAATCGGAACCCCTGAGGATTTTCAAGGATTGTGGGTGTAGGTTCAGCACGCATATCTTACTGTAGTTGACCACCGTCCGGATAGCGTCCAGAGACGTGCCTACAACCGTTGGTACATTGTCAATACCGTCGCGTGTCCAAATCAAACTATCCGCGTCGTGTATATTTACCATAATAGGCCTTTTCGTATTCGCCGTGTTCGACGAACTTCCTAGACAAAATGTCCGATTCGAACTGGACCCGTGTGATGAAATGATAATCTTGACCATCGATTTCACCGTCTTTTTTCGCTCGACTAGTATCTAAAAGAAAAAAAAAAACCATAATCATTCGTTCGGTTTTAAAATAGACTTGAAAAAAACAACAAGCGTTGTTACACTCACGAGGAATGGCAGCCGCGAACCTATCGCGATCTTCCATCAACCTTTGTCTCAGCTCGTGTCGGCCAATGTTAGGCGGTCCGATCAAAACGATTGGCCTTTTGTGGTTTGCCCGTGGATAGTACAAAGCCACCTCTTCGTAAGTCAGTATTTCTTCGGCTTCGTATTCTACGCGAGTTTAAAAAAAAAATACACACACATATTATATCACGCGAACCAATACAGTGAACGACAGCGATTGAGATTTACCATCAGAGTTCGACGAATAAATAGGATAACCTCCGTCCTGATACAGTGACTTCTTTTTTCGTTTCTTCAGGTTCTTCTTGCCGCAAAGGAACGTGTTTTGTTTTTTGGGCTTGTCTTTTCCCGGCTTGTCGCCCGTTATAGTCTGTTTCAGGGCTTCGCGCTGATGTTGGAATGATTTGCTAGGTATGAGACCGGCCAACGTTTGATCTTCTTCGCCTTCTCTGAACGCCTGCCACCAGTTGGCGTCCTCTTGAGATATTACGTGCAAAATGTCACCCTTTTGGAAACTGATTCCTAACTCCCTACACGGAATGTAACCGTCATCCTCAGGATCATAGTCGAAATGCGCTTTCATATGCATCTGCAAGTAACAAACAATGACAACATATAACCATTTCTGTTTAATAAATATGATATATTTTCTTTCGATATTAAATCTAATAAAATTTAAAAAGATTTAAAAAAAACGAATGTGTTTAAAATCATAATTTGTTAGATTTAAATTGCTAAGAATTAGGAGCATTTAAATTAAAAACGTTTAAAAATTAAAAATAGATTCCAATGAAACAGATACTGGATTGGAGTTTCAACTACTCACAATGAAATTTTCTCGATTCCCGTTCGAGTTCTGGTATGAAATCCGATTGGCACTCGGTACAATCATGAACGTCAGAGGTCCCGTCATCACTGACAAGATATCACAGACATCGTTTATGGATTTGCCACGCATTTCTACCCCGTTCACCTCTAACACTTCATCGCCTTCGTGGAGAAGTCCACTCTTTTCGGCGGCACCGCCTCTCACTATCCGACCGATGATCACCGCGTCTCCGTCATTTCGCACGGTGGCACCCTGTACGCAAAAAAAAAAAAGGGGGGGGGTTCGCGTCAATAGATTGTTTGGTTTTTCTTTTGTTTCCGATTTAAATATAATCACGCGATTTGTACATACCAATGGTTCGTTGGTTTTCTCGATGTTAATAATAGTGATGTTGGGCGGATGTTGTTCCGTGTTGTACATCGAAGAGTCATTGGCGGGCAACGTGACTGTTACTTCGGTGGCCGACTCGTCCTGCGGCAGCACATCCTGAGCTATAGTGTCGTGCGCCCAGAGTACGCCTTCGATCTCGTACTGAGACAACAGTTTGGCGAGTTCCGACGCTTCAGACAAGGCACTGTTCTGAATGCTTTCCAGGCACTACACGCGATCCAAACACGTTTCAAACAAAAAAAAAACGATATTACCGCGTGCTACGGGGTAAACTCATTTCGATAACGTTTGTAGACGCTCGAAAACGAACAGACTCACGTCTCGGACCAAGTTTTGCGCTTCCAAAATCACCGGCCTCTTGGTCGTGGTGGGAGGCCACAACTGCTGTACTTTGTTGTGCACGGACAACACTCGTACGAACTCCGGGTTCAGTAGAAGGCATTGGATCACGGTCACGTCCGGATCGGACTTGTTGCCGATATAGATCCCGTTCTTTTTCAACTGCAAGTGTACCCTTTGGAGCGCAGCGATCAGTTCGCCGTATCCTATAGAAAACAATACGAAACGTCTTAGAACAGGTGCGGGACGCGACTGACGAACAAAAAAAGTTTGGATCTACAGATACTGCGTAAATTATATTATATTATATTGTAAGCAGGTACGTACGCCACGCCGAACGAACGTTATAACATTATCGTCACGAGTATAAGTGACAGGTTGTTATGTGCGGGGCGTGCTCGTGGCTGTGTGTAGAATGACGTGACCTGAATGCCTGGGCGACATCAGCATTCCATTATGTGCTGTTTCCGACCGGAACACAATGTGAATACCTCCCACCCGTCTCTCGTAATCGTTCCCCAGCATCGAAACCACCAACTTGTCTTTACTGGCACTCTCTCTCTCTCTCTCTCTCTCTCTCTCTCTATCTCTCTCTCTCTCTCTCTCTTACTCTTTCTTTCTTTCTGTATATACGACAAACCCGAAACAAAAAAAACACCTGATTACGGTACTCACCGATAACCCTGTATATCGGCTCGTACGGATCCTGAGGTTCTTCGGCAACCACGGCGGTGTGGTCGTCGTCGTGTTCCGACGAAAACCCATCGTTCACGATCCCGGTTTCCGGCGGTTCGTGCTCGAGTTCCCGGAGTTTTTTCGATCCTCTCAATGACCGGTTGAGAAATTCGTTTTGTTGAGCGACCCTGTCCTCTTCTTCTTTTCGCTTTCGAAGCGCGTCCTGCAAATGCAAACACACGCGGCGTTTTATTTCCACACGCGTCCGGAGTTCCGAACAACACAAATAATATGGTGATGTCGTTTCGTTACGTGTACCGTTGTTGGCCAGGAGGGGTTCTCTCCGATCGGAGAACACGGAATTACGTCGACCATCGTCGAAACGTATAGGGTTCCACGTCCGCGCGTCACGCGGACACGCGTACGATATCGCACTGAGGACACGTCAAAAAGCTAATGTACACGGACCACGACGTTCACGTGTTTACGGTCCGGCGGATGGCCGGATAAAGCTGCGTGCGCGGTCACATCCGATTGGGAGGAGTAACGCACGTTCTACAATGGTGTTTTGGATTTATTGTGTGTATTTTTTTTTTTTCGTTTGTCTATAATTGGACGACCACAAAATATTGTTGTCGGTGAAATAATTACAAAGTCGTTGTTATACAATATTGGTCGTAGAGACTTCGGGTCGTATACGAGACGTACGAGAGGTCATCATGGTCGAGCAAACGAAATTCGCACGGATTTATTGTGAAGACCAAAAAAAAACCCCCCCAACAAAATGTACAATAAGAATGATGTCTATAATTTTTAGGGGGATCGTTCATATATCGCATTATGCATATACGCGTTTGCCGTAATGAACGTCCGCGAAGTCATTATTGTACGGTCGTTCACGAACGCACAGATAAAAACTCTCGTACAATCACGCGAAATAGGACGTTATTCCACTCGTATAGACTTTATTAAATCGTATACATTTTATTATATTACTATCATAGATTAAACCGACTGGTTTTTATATTTTATAAATATAAAACGAACACGTTTGTTAGCGAGCTAATTTAACAGGTATTTCGATATATTTTTTTTTTAATTAAAACGTTCATTACGTTTGTGTCGACGAGTAGGTGGGGTACTGTCACGTCAGTTTGCAAAATATTTGACTACTGAATTTAAATAAAACTGTAATATTATTTGTCGTTTTACGCGCAAACACGCATATATATATATATATATATTTCTTCAGATATTCGCGCTGTCTGTTACCTCACAAAAACACACGTCACCGTTTCAGATAAGATTAGAATTAATGAAGTAGGTATATAAAGTTATAGTCTCTTATTCTGTCGACATCATTACGATCGCAAAACAATATAACTCAATCACGTCGACTCGAAATTGAATAGAAATCATTGTTCTACAGCACGCCTACATACATAACATTGCGATGGCGAAGTACTGAAAGATTACGCCTCTTCCATAGAACGTGTTTCGACAGGTTAGTCTCATGTCTCGAATTACGACGGTATTTTTTTTTTCAACAGAATTTATACGGATTTGAATTTTTTCTTTAGATAAATACACGTTGAATATTATTGATGAAATCGCAAAAAACGGCAACAGACCAACGACGGTCTGTTTGTTTGTAACAGAATGCTACTGTATTTCGAAACTAATAATTATTCCACGTTGTTATATGATTATTCGGAATGATTGTTAAAAACGAGAATTGTCGAGGAGAAAAAAAACAGTGTTAGGAGAATAAATAGCACAAGAATCGCGAAAATATTAAAGTGTACATATTCATGAAGTATTAGTTTTAGATTTAGAGAGAGAAAAAAAACCATAATTACCAATCCAATACGAGCCATTGGTTATTTAGGTAGGCGTGTACGCACAGTCGCTTGGATGTACGGCAGAAACCGTACTGAGCGAAAAACCGTTTAAAAAACAATTATTTTTTTTTATATTCGAGTATTTTTTTTTTATCTCTCCGAATACGTGTAATCTCGAGTAGTGGCAAAATCGCGTGTGCGCATGTTACCACAGCGTAGTGATATCAACTGTGTACAAACCGTCCGTACTGTTTTGTACACACACACAACACATGTGACGTTTTTTTGTTTAATATTTACGTTGGAGACGGTCAAATACGGCCGAGAGGGAACGACACGCGGAGTTTTAAAAACATCATACCGATGATGACGACGATGACAATAGTAGTAATAATAATAATAGGAAAAAAATTGTTTTTCTGCGAGCGTACGGACGCCCGGAGATCCGCCGGTACGTGTAAACCAGGCATGTCAAACACGCGGCCCGCGGCCAATTTGTTTTGCAGCCCGTGGCTACCAATAGTAATGGACAAAATAAAAAAAAAATTATAACGAATTTATTTTATTTTAAATTATTAATATGATTTTGTTTTGTGATTTGTAATTTTGTAAAGAATAAAATTGAAAAATTTGTATAAAATATATTTATTTCCATTAAACGTTTGTGAGCGGCCCGCGTAGTAAACTATTCAATATATTTGGCCCACTTGATGCTTTGAATTTGACATGCCTGGTGTAAACCGTGTTTTTATTTTCTTCGGATTCATACGGATTTCGAACATCTGCCACGGTACGGACCGTGCGGACAAACGGTGTACACAAAAAGCACGTATTATTTATAAGACGTACAAAAAAAAAAAACCCCGAGAAACCACGTCCGTACAAATGACGGGGTGCGCGCGCGGCGTACACACGGGACCGGAGCCCGCGATCGACCTGTTGTGTCACGGCACCCACACCTGCCCCGTGCGTACGAGCCCCCGCCGTGACAAAGTCCCTGTAGTCCCTGTCCCGACGGATACAAACAAAGTCTTTCGCCGCCGCGGCCACGCTCACGGCAAGTGACGGATTTCGGACGGGGAAGAAGCCCCCGGGACGCCACGAAACACACATATTACGACGAAAATTATCAATTTTTTTTTTTCTAAAAATATAACCGATAAAAATCACGATGCGGCTCTGGTGACCAAACCTAGAACGGTACCCCGGTATACGTTGCAACGCTTCGCATTATTTAAGTACGGCATATGTTCATTGCGATTGCAAAACGGACTTCCGCGTTATTTTCCGTTCGTTTGTTCGACGCGCGTTTTTCAAACATTATTTCGCAGCGGATCACGGCACGACGGACGGGCCCGCCGGGGGTCATATCCTAAAACAAAACGGCGCCCGTGCAATAAATGCCGTTTCGCGAGCACCACCACCGCCGCCGCCGCTGCTATCACCCGACCGGAGTCGTCGGAATTATTAGCAAAGCGTGACACTCGGCAATTCGCCGACGGTTCGAACGGAGATCTCTCTTACCTATTCACCGTCGCGTCGTATGGTTTCGGAGGAGGAACCGCGCGATAACAGTACGCCGATGGCTATATATTTTATTTTTTATTCTCCTCCCCCACCCAACTCCGTTTTCTTTTCCCACGTTCGAGAAATCCGTGAGACCTAACCCCCTCGTCCCCCCCCAGCGCGTCCGTTTACATTATTCCAACTGCACAACAGCACTATTCGCGTTGCGCGTCCGGCGCACGCTGTTTGACGACGACGACGACCGCTGTGATTTACTCCTTGCCACAATTCAATCACGCCGTTCGGACGCGACAAATCCGTTAACAACAATCCGTTCGCGATTTGGAAACACCGGCAAACGCATACGGTGTGGACTCACTCTATCCCTAATAATGTGACGACCGATCCTCGTGTTACGAATTAAATGCAGCGCGTCTCCGCGTGGAAAACCGTCTGTACGGTATGGACGCGTCTGTTGCACTGTCCGCATTTGTCGTGACCGAACCGTCTCAGAACGCACTGTCTCGTACATAAATACACGTATTTCGTGTCGTACATAATAATTATTCGCTCCGTCGAAAAGGAAAACACGAAAACGATAACATAACCCGGTCGGTGGTTTAATTTTATTTCCAACATATTTCTTTACCGGAATACATAGACAGCGGTTGCCAACCAAAAGCGTTCACTATTAGCCATGGGAATGAAGACGAGCCTAATCTTCAAATAATTGAGGTAGTCGGGACGACGATTGTAATTATGAAACGAGTATTTTTAAATAACGTTTTTTTAATAGTCGCCCGTGTCCAAAACGAGTACGTTCATCGTTCTTTTCGTTTTTTTTTTTTTTTTTATTTCATTTTCTACTCGTAAACTTTGAAAATTGTCGTAATGACAACGCACGAAAAAATAAAGTTTGCCGTGTCTAACTCGGCGCGTACAAGGCAAACGTATTGTTGTGTCGCCCTTGAACGTGTATGTCTTTTGAACAAAATATTGACGAGTTTCATTGATAAAACGTGTCGGTATGATATATAACAAATTATAATACGGACAACAAATAGATTATCATTATTTTCGGCAAGGACGTTCTATGTCGCATTATCGATTTATAATAACAAAAAAAAAAGAAGAAGAAAAAAAAGATATCCATAAATCTGCAAGAAATATTATAACATAACAATATATATAAATATGCAGAGAGAGAGAGAGAGAGAGTGAGTGAAAGAGGTGTAGAAGAATGTTCAGGTCTAACGTACGTCGTACGATCATCAGTATTATACCTGTAGGTACCATTCTACCTATCGTTTATATAGCCCCCGGTAACGGTTTGGTGTAGATATACGATGGAATGCGAAGGTCATACGTGAGAGATACCTGCATATGATGTGTACACACACACACACACACACACACACACACACATATATATACGTACAATGATGTGTGTGTGTGATGTATATTATACACTTCATACGCGGTGTTCCCAAAAAAAAAAAATAATAATAATAATAAATCAGTCTGTCCGTGTCATTCGTATATATCGTTCGGGAACGACCAACGCGAATCGTACAGAGCACACAGAGGATACACGCTATAATATCGCCGTCGAAACAAACGAAAATAGTAGAGGGGGGAAACAAGACCTAACTGATTAAAAACCGAAGGAAAATTAAAAAAATATATCACATACGACGATTTGAAAAGTCGAAAAACACGTTTCAACGCAGGAATTATATTTCGTTTCAAATGGTGTTTTGTACGATATTATATTTTATTATTATTATTATTATTATTATTATTATATTATTATATTTATTATATTTCATACGTACTTTTTTTTTATAAGCACGATACACGTTTATGAAACACTACACCGATAATGTAGTCGATTGTTAGCCTGTGAAATTACATGACTATGAGGGGGGGAGGGAGGTAGGTGGAAAGCACGAAATCAATTTCAGTCGTTTAATACTACATTTTCTCGAGTTTCAAACGCGTGTAAGTATATTATCTTCGAAATACGAGTATGTTAAAAACCGAAACCACCCGACGTTGAAATTTTCTCAGGTCGGATGGCCATGTCCCTTTGGAGTGGTGGTGACCCGTCAACATATACATACCCGTATGTAAACATGTCATCGCCTCATATACGTATTTAAGTGGTTTACGTACGAGCGGTTAAGTATAATATTTACCTGGTACTTCTTGATGCTCTCCAACTGCTCCTTAGTGGGCTCCGTGGACGATATGGTAACGATCGTGTTGTTGTTGATGCTGGCCTGTTGAAGCTGCTGTTTGATCACGTCGGACCGCGGTGGAGGGGGTGGCGGAGCCGAGTGTCTCTCCGGTACCGCCGAACCGTTCTAAAATAACAACGACATCAAATATATATATATATATATATATACGTATGAATAAACAATAAAAAGAAAATGGGAAACGTGAAACCGAGAAAGTCATAAATCTTCGGCCGAACGCTGTGGCGAATGGTCATTGCAAGTGTAACCCATGCACTCGGGGTTTGACCTGTAGCAATCGATCTAGAGAAAGGCGCAGTTTTGGCGCTTATACAGTGTGATCGAAAAGTCGCGCACACCAAAATAGAAGTGTTTCTAAATAGTAGTTGTGATAAATTATTTTTATCGGTTATTTCAAAATAGCACTACGGGTATTCCCGACATTTAATCTAGACGTCATTATTATATGTATTGATGATACGACGCTTTTAGTAGTGCTTTGATTATTGCTCTGTGAACATGTCGTTTTCCCAAGAGCAACATGTGTGTATTGTTGAACAGTATTTTGCTAGCCGTTCTTACACTTGTGTTATTGATAAATTTCGAGTGAAATATCCGAATGTAGCAGTACCTAACAATTCAACCATAACGAGATTAATCGCCCGTTTCCGTGAAACCGGATCAGTTTCAGACAAGAGAACCGGGAGACCTACCATTTTGACTGACGCTAATAAACACATTGGGAAATCGACATTTTCACAGAGCAATAATCAAAGCACTACTAAAAGCGTCGTATCATCAATACATATAATAATGATGTCTAGATTAAATGTCGGGAATACCCGTAGTGTTATTTTGAAATAACCGATAAAAATAATTTATCACAACTACTATTTAAAAACACTTCTATTTTGGTGTGCGCGACTTTTCGATCACCCTGTATTACACACACACACACACACACACACATATAGTAAGCAATCGTGTTTCTCGGCATCCGACGTGCAGACATTATGGATAAGGCGCACAGTCGTACGCGTAATTATAGAAATCAAACGACTGACAATTCCTTAAAAACCCGTCGGTTGTTCGTTGGACGTTTAACGACGGAAAACTCGAAGCTCGTCGGTTTACAGAAAACGTGGTCTGATGTGAACAATCACCTCGTACCATAAATACCGGTGTCAATGACTGTCGAAATCTATAAACAAATGCGCTTTCAGGGATGTTTCAACGGTCCACACAAGTTCATTACGAAACCAATAGTTCTCACGCATCGCCCGACAGCTGAGATCACGAACCCGTCATTATTCTAAAGAACGATTACAAGTATACGTTGTCGTAAAGTAACTGAATCTGTTTTCGTCTAATCTTGTAATGATATGAACTGTAATGTGTTCTGTCTATGCTCGAGCGAAATTAATACAACGGAAATCGTACGAGTATAATACACCGCCATCGAGTACAAATGTATTACATATTCGAATAAACAGAATAACATGAAATACGAACACCGACGTATGAGCACAGGAACGCGCTATCTAAAACACTAAAATGAAAAAAATTATAGAAACAGAAATATCGTATTCGAATACGTTTATATCCGTTAAAACTATTAAAAAATACTCTAGAATACGTAATGTAGACGTAATTGAAATGTTTAAATGATTAAAACCTCGATTATGTGAATATTGATTAACGGACTAAGACGGTCGCGAACAGTTTTTTTTCTTTTTATTACGTAACGAGGGAATATTTTTGTAGGTTTCATTGTATATAACGTATATATACAGGTAACCAATATAAACTTTTTTTAATGAAGTCAATTAACTAGTATATATTATTAAACAGTGAACGAATAGTAATTTCAAAAATTATTAAAAAAATAGTCATTTAAATTATGTTATTATACACCCAATAGTATTACATTTGTTCAATATGCTCTGTACACGAAACGTAATGTTCCGGAACGTGATCAAAACATTCGTTATTTCCTCGAAATCATACTGTGCATTTTTTATAATTATGAAAATATGGCTTAACGAATGAAAATAATAATGTAATTTAATATCGCGCATTTTTTTAAATATTCGTAATCGTATGATGTGTTTAAACAATATTACATGTATACTATAAACTATATAACTATAATAACTCAAATTGTCTTCGTTTTCAAGATTTTCCATTAAAAAAAAAAAAAAATGTTTAATTTACTAAAGTTTATGTGATAATATCAATCAGAATATTTCTAATAAATCGAGACATCTATACACTCAGACATTTTACAATAAAAATCTTGTGCAAATATCAACTAAATACAAAAATTAAGAAGTAAACGATCTATTTACCCTTATATAGTTCATAACCTTTAAAACATTAATAACATAATATAATTACTTTTAGTGATAAATAAACGTTTGTTTATATCGTTTAACATAATTGAAAAATAAACGAATGGTATAGGAATTATATTGTGTTAAGCCGACAAAAATGCGATTACACGCTATTATATATGTTATTTTAATCATTAATTAATAGATATAATTTTAAACTAAAATATTATTTAGATTCTTCTTTTTCGTATTGATATTTCACGATAAACCCGTGTAAAACAACAAACATTTTGGAAATGAAAAGAAATTTATCGTGTCTTCGTAACTGGTAATACTTTTATATTTATCCGACGTGCTGTTATGTATACGAATTATAGATATTTATTTTTAAAAACATAATCACCAGTTATGAAATAATATTTTAAAATTAAACATATAATAATATTGCTGCAGTCTACGCAGTATCTATTTACATATTTTATCAATATCAATAACCGGATTTTCGGATACGCATCAAAATGTGTATACATATAAGTAAATGTTCAGCGTAAATAATAAGAAGAAGCAACGTAGTCTGAGATTTAAATTATGTGCAGTAAACATACGTCATAAAATAAAAACGACAGTTTTTTTTCATTTACATACCCGTGTACGAATTAGACATAAATAATACAATCGTGGTTTGTATTCGATTGTTAATAACTGCGTCACACGTGTTAGAACTAAAATATTAACTGAACTCAAATACCACGTATTGGAAAAAAAAACATGTTTTTTTGAAAATCCTCCGATAATTGGACGATCACACTAAAATTATCTATAACAAATAATCGTTTATCCTATTTTACTTACGTTATTGACATTTTAAGAATGTGATTTACCTTCCGGTCAAAACGTTCATTCGAATTTGACGTTTCGTGCCGACTCTTCTGACAATAACATTATAAGATCCTTCTTCGAAAAAGGTCATTGCGGAAGACGTCTCGCATTGTATTTGGTCGTTTTTTTATATTCTTTTCCCGCGAAATTATTAAGAAACAGAAAATTGTACCGTATTCCGTCACGAACGTCATAGCAATTAAATCAACGGTTAGAAATCGATAGAGAAAAAACTATATTTCATCTTTTCCACCTCTAAAAACATCAGTTGTGCGTACAATAAACATATTAAGTTCAATCATATCGATTTAAGATTCTAGCCGGTTCAGAAACAAAAAAACGTTCAGAACACGAAGACATGAATGCAGGTATAGAGAACGGTGTAGGCGTTGATCCGTCTTCGGGGGGTTTAGCAGCGCGATAATCAAAAATCCAAGTGTATATTTTTTCACACGTAAATTGTATGACTACGGGAGGAATTCGAAAAACCGCGACATCGTCGATCGTATCATCAGGATTTCAAAATCATACCTATACGATTGTCGACGAACGTTTACTTTTTTTTTTTTTTAGTTTTTTTAAACATTTCTCTTCGCGGGTTTCGTGATGGATCGTCGTCGTCGTGGTACCTTTGGTTTTCACGATGTCACCCCACAACAATCGCGACCTACTGGAATTTGTTTGAAACAGGCGTCGTCATTCGAAACTGCTCCCCGAACAGTACTTTCCACCCGTAAACGTACAACGCAATGATCGTCACGTCGAGACGATTATTAAAATCATCGACAACGATTGGAACATTCAATCCCGACGGAATGCGATGTGTCTGTACACGTACCTGCGTGCCGGCGGCGGAGTTGCGGTTCGCCCGGGACGGCGGCGGGTACCTGGGCGGCGTCTTGTTGCGCGCGATAAATGAATCCGGGACGTCGACGGCCATTTCGCGATGAGGCCCGTTGTCCAGCGTGGTCATCATGATCATCATGTCCAGCGTTTCGCCTGTCACGTCGTCGACGGCTCGCTTTTTTTCCAGCGTACCGTCTTCGGCGGTGCCCACGCGAACCAGCCCGTTGCCACTTCTGCGACGAGACCTGTGTCGGCGAGAAAAAACGCGCGTGCGAAATTTAATAAACGCATCGATAGGCGACACGCGCGGAGCACAGGGTTAGGACGGGAAATCGAAACGCTGACGACGTCTTCTGTCCAACACGCGTGTCCGTGCGGTTCGGGTGGATCCGTCGTCGTCGACGGCCCGTACTCGGAAACGTGTGTTACGTGAATTAAAAAAAAAAAATAAACATTGAAACTGATAAGAAATCGTCAGAGACGCCGTTGTCCTTTGCCTACAGCGAGCATTCGTCCTCCTAATGGCGACGGCGCCACCGCGGTTTGTACAGACACGCTACAGGCAGTAAGAAGAACGTCACGATAAAAACACAATTCTACAAACGATAAAACCCTCGTCAAGCCGTGGTCGAGAAAAAAAATTCACTACACGCACTCGCGGGGTATGTACAAAAAGTAGTTATTGCGCCGCCGCTGTCTAAGCGCTGCCTGGCCCGTTTGTGATACGAGGCCATCGAATAGGTATTTGCGGTCGAAAATCGTTTTCGCTAACTGTCGAGAGGGGAACAAATACAGCAGACGAAGTAACTGGAATTATAATCTATTATGTAAACACACTCGATTCGAAAACATTGTACACCGCGTACGTACGAGAACATATTATTTTACACCGATTTGGTCGTCCGTAATGTGCATAGTAAATATAATGTTGTTATACGTTTGAACAGAAATGCGTTTTTGGTTCGAGTAAAACACCAACAAAATTAAATAAAAATTCGTGTACCTAGTTTTTAGTTTTACATGAAATAATTGTTTTTTAATAACTGTGTTATCACGTTTTTCATTCGCTGCGGTTAGATAATATCGGGTGACTATATACGCATGTATATTATGTATGTAGTATAAATGTAGCCTTCAGAAGAAGAAAAAAAAATGTTTTAAAACTGTGTTTATGTGGAATTTCCGTACGTTCTCGTACGGTACGTACGAAATCGCAATTATAATTAGTAAAATGAAACGTTATTAAAATATAATTATTATTCTACACCGTGCAAACTCTTCCGAAGTTACTGACGGAAACATATACGACTGTTATTATTATTATTTAATGCGAGAACTGTGAGAAAAACAAATATATAAACGTACAAAACGATACGAGGTGATTAATTAGAACATTTGTTATGCAATAAACTCAAGCAGGCACGATTCCGTTACATACGGTCAATCTGAGAACAAAAAGATTTCTACCGAAAATGTTTGAATATTGAATATCACGGTACAAACGTCACACGCGACTTTGATTGCCTACGTTCCGCCGATCGTTCTGGGCGGGCGCGTTCGAAAATCCTAATATTGTTTTCGGACAAGGCAATCGTATAAAAATATGTTTCTTGAACTACGTAAAAAAAAAAAAAAAAACAATAATAATAATAATAATAATCGGGCGTGTCGTAAATAAAAAAATAAACACCGTACACAACCGCAACGTGTTACATATCATTATTATAAATTTGCGAAAACCCGAGGTTTTATCGTTTTAGTTACGCCGTGTAAACTGCGCGCGCGTACGTGTGTACAAGTGGATCTGTAGTTTGGCAACAGGGTACAAAAGAACGGCCGAATGCAACAGCGCTCAAGTCCCCGGCGCAAAAACCGTACACACGAAACCGAACAGATCAGTCGCCGTAAACGTATGCACAAATACGACTGTCACTTACAACCAATCGTTTCGATACATTTCGGACGAAACTCATAAACGCCGTCGGTAAAGGAAAAAACCGTTTCAATAGGTTAGGTTCGATGTGCACACGGTCGGATAACGTTTGCTACCGTCGTGAACCCACGCCGTTCTCGTACTTATCGACGGGTAATACAGGTAAATACCCGCGAGGAAAAAGAAAAACGATACTGCGATCGGCAACAGACGTTTCGTATCGTAACGGTCAAAAAATAATGGTACAAGTTCAGCGAAAACACTTCGCACAAATCGCGACGATTTAAAACTGTTAATTACGTTACGGAATTCGCGCGTACACGCGACCGTCGGCAAAACAAACACGAAACCTAATTGAAACAAAATTACACGCGTTCGTCAACGTCCCGAAACATTGTTGTTTGTTTTGCCGACGTTTTCAACCTACGCGCAACGTGTTCTATAGTCACCACGGAATACGGATCGGATTTTTCAATCGGATCCGCGCACAACCCGAACCGTAATTCGCGCGACCAAAGCACGCGCGGTAGCCACGAAAACGATTTATTTAGTACCGTTTGGCTTCGAGTATACGACGCACCACACACACACGACTCTTTCAGAAACAAGTTCTCGAGGTGAACTCGCGCACACGAAATGTCCGATCCGTGTTGAACACGTCTATTGGAATCACGTGATAAAATGCGTATGCGCTTGTTGTATTCGCAATGATTTTCTCGGTTTATGTTGGAAACCGTTACGGTGCAATTACCGGACGTTTCACCGAAATTCGAAAATCATAATTAGGAAGCCCCAACTACTAGCGTCGACCGGCTGACCGGAGACTTAAAGGACTTCCGCTTATTGGCTTTTACGCGGTAAAGACGGGACGAAAACGATTTGAACCGTAACGCGGACTCGACCGTTTCCCGTGACGAAAAACGATGCACGACTAAAGCGTTCACGTTCCCGTGTTGACTGACGCAACGAACGCTCAGAGGGACGCCACTATTGAAAATCGACCGTACGACGTGGCAATTTGTTTTTGTTTTCCCGATAAAACGCGACGAACTAGCTGAGTACGTTGCTCGCGGTAAAACGGCCCCGGTACTTTGACCCCATCTTTGCGACTTCCGAGACAATGCGTGCGAGCGATTTGTATTGACGCTGCGAGACGAATCGTCGTTATCGTGACGGCGGCGACAACATGCAAAAACCGTTGTTTCGTGCGAGCGGATTGTACGCGTGCGAACGTCCACGAGACGGACGGGCACGTGAATCGCGGCGCCGGAGAATAAACGTTTTTAACGGTTAGACGGCCAACGTACAGCAGAGTGTGCGCGTACCGAAATATCGTTTTGAACGCGCGGACGCCGCGTAATTTACCGTGGAATCCCGCGCACGAAATCTCGGAATGCGAAATGCGGATAAAATACCGCTGGAGACGGCGGTACTTCATTCCGCCGGGTGCGTATTTTTCGAAATATCCCCCCGAATCGCCGCGCGGACCGGACGAAAAAACCAAAACGTGTTCGTCGCGTCTATAACAATACGCACTCACCACGTGTGCCAGTAATACGGTAACAGTTTCATGGTCGGACGCGACGGCCGACAATCACGATAACGGAAATCCAACAGGTAGTAAACGCGGCGGCGGCGGCGGCGGCGGCGTGACGACGACGACTAACGACAGCGTGCATAGCGCGCGAACCGTACGCGGACGACACGGACACCGAACTGGCGAGCGCGTCGTCGTCGGAACAACCGGACCGTCCGCGTACGTAGGCGCGCGTGACGGGCGGGGCGGGGTGCGGTGGGTGGGTGGGTGGGGGAGGGGGACGCGGCGTCGTTGTGCGTATCCGTGCGTGGCCGCCGCCGCCGCCGCCGCCACGTTTTCTTTCTGTACCGCGAAGACGGCGTCCGGTGCGCGAGCAGGTATATTATTATTGTTACACACGCCGCGCAGACCGACTACGACGACGACGACCCTCCTCGGAACCGGCGGACGGGCCCCCGCGGGTGCGCAGACCCACGGCCGGGCGGTAGGTACGCGCGCACCTGTACGCACGTACAAACGAACGTATACCTGTGAATTCCTGACCCTTTGTCACGAGTCGCGCGCGCGCGCACGCACGCCCGAATAAAATACGTGTGGCGTTCCTTCTGACGGCACGACCGGGCGTCGGTCGAGTACGCGGCGCGCGAGGTTGAGAACAACGAAACGAAAATCTCACCGAACGCTCACGAAATAATACGTCTCGTCAGCCGATACGGACGGGAAACGATCGCGTTTCGCGGTTTACGTCGATCTCGCACACGTCGACCGGTGGTTAGGTTATCAATTATCCGTTCGAATCGCCGCCTTGTCGGGGGGGGGAAAAAAACATAACCCGCCCGCAACAGGGGAAGGGACGAGGGATGTTTTTCTAAACTCCTTTTGAATGTCAAATGATTTTCAGTGTTTTTTTTTTTTTTTACGTGTGATAAGATTATCATTTCTACTGATGCCGCCCGACACAGTCACGGCTATCCGTGGAACCACAACTTTACAGAACAGCCGTTGTGACATGTGTGACGATTTGTACTCTATGTGATTTATAATTTTTTTTTTTTTGTTTTTACCGCCGAGAATAAACATTAAAAAACTAGGGAAATCACTTTTCCGTTTTGTTTCCGTACGATCCCGGTGACGGAAACGAAACGCCACGTTTGAACGGCGCAAAAACGGTTCTCGGTCGCTGGCCACGATTACTGGGAACGATGTCCGATCGGATAAGCGCACTTTCTAGTGAGTGTGACATTTTTTCACGCGGACCGTTTGACCGTTTTAAAAAAGTTTCTGGCCGACAAACGAATTCGCGCGGCGTGACATTTTTTTTCGTCCGGCCTCGGTGGACGCAAACGTCCGTCGAACACCGAAGTAATAAAGGCGAACGCCGCGCGGTTGCTTTGATTTTCGGCAATAAAGTCAAGAGAATTCATATCCGTAGTGTCCCACGTCCCCGTCGGAATACATTTCCGACTACGGCACTGTCTGTCCAACGATCTGACGTTCTCAACAGATCAACAACAGACGCGTTTGAACTGTACACCAGTTTTACGAAAAGAATATTCGTCGGGAACCATTTTTTTTGGAAACGGTGACGGAAAACGGTAGACAATAAAAACGCGCGTTTATTACTATCGTATCGGTACCTAACACATTACAGAGACCGTATAACGCGCGTGTATGGAATATATAACACTCGACAAACATGAAAGTGGGATTAAAAAAAAAAAAAAAAGTTATTTATAGTAAACTACATTAAATAAATTCTGAATTCTCCGCGAGACAGATAAAACGAAACACGAATCACATTTTTATTACGACACCGAGAAATATCTTACGAACGACATTGGTTTGAGAAGAAAAAAACTTTATCTTAATCGTGTGAGTATTAGTATATTAGTTTTGTTGCGACGTAATGTTAACTTGACGGCAGTTCTATACTCCATAAAACAATGCCTACTACATAAGCACTTAAGCTTTTTACTGACAAAATAATTAATACTCGTGTACAATAAGTAATTAAATGATAATATTTTTACATGAATTCCTATCATACTGAAAACGTAAATATTAGTATTATTGTTGTTGTTGTTGTTGTTGTTTAAGCATATTAAAATTCGAGACGTAACTCCCCCCCCCCGGTCTTATTCAAAGTCGTTTTGACCTCTGGAGCAGATATATTGCGAGGTTATAAATTTGTTTCGTCCAATTATTAAGAATAACTCGGAAAGTCACAACATAAACAAGCAAAACGTACGTAATACATATATAATATATATTACCGGACGTCGCAGTGCACGAACGCGTATAATATATAATAACACTACTGCTACTACTACGAACATGACATGGTTCTGGTTTTATAATCAATAACTGGTTATGTCACGCGCGTGTGTGTAGGACGGCGAGAGGGGATAAGGGAAGAGGCGCGTTTGTTAATAATTTTCCTCTCCGTTCAGTACGACCAAGTGAAAATTGTTTGCTAAAAACACGAAACCCGACGTTGTCACGGTGATCGTGATGATTTATCGACCGTGTCGTTTGACTTACACGAAACACACGCGCGTATTTTGTTTTTCTTATTGTTGTTCGCGAAATCCGTCGCGACGCGATCCGAAATATTTACACGGAGAAATGCAACCCGTACGACAGGTCGGCTACGGGCGCAGTGGCAATCGGAAACCCGGAGACCGCGACAACTATTACGGCGTCCGCACCGGGCCCCGTTTTATTGACTTTGGACGAAACTTGCCGTACGGAATATTTGTCGTGGGCGTGTAGTTCCGTAGGTTACGTCGAAACGCACGGTTTTGATTTCGAAGCCGAACGTCGGCCGGAATACAATGACAACAGCCGCGCGCCCGTTTTCGTCGGCGCGCGTTGCCGCGGCAAACAAAAGACAGGTGGACCGTACGAAAAAAACGAAAAAATAAAAAATAAACAGCCCCCCACGAAATCCCGACGTTTCGGAGGGGAGAAAACAACCTTAAAACGTGCGCGTTCTCACGTAACACTCCGTCTGGTTGTCCGCGTCCGGCCGCTAGCTACACGGTCCGTCGTCATATCGACGCGGCGGGCGAGGCGGGCGGGTGACGGGGAAACGCGCGCTGTGGACCCCGGATCCTTATCATGGACGTCGCGGCGCGTACTGGAGGATCCGGTTTACCGAGTTCGTTTTCTAAACGGAAATCGCAATGCCCGCCGACACCAATTCGATTCAGGACCAGGAAGAGAAAATCAGAGAGAGAGAGAGAGAGAAAAGGTCGTTCGCGTACGATTTTCCGTCAAGGAGGACCACTTCGAAAAAGCGAGATGAGCGACAAATATGTATCGGAAAAAATTTACAAAAAAAATTACACACACCGCCGCCACCCTTAAATTATGGTCTGTCGAAACGCCCGTGCGCGGATCGAAAAATCGAGAACACGGTCAGGTCCGGGGTTGCGTTTCGATTACTCATCGACAGTGCGTTTCATTGTCGCGATGCCAAAACACGTTTCTGATTTTCGCGGGGGGTTTTTTTTAACGCTTACGTCGGACACATGCCGTTTGAACGTGACGAATAATGTTTTAATAAGGTTTTTCGGTGTTTTTTTTTTAAATCTGCTGTTAGAAAACTACTGGCTCGAGAATTGCCGTCGACAGTCTGTCCGGACCGTGCACGAAAATAAGAGAAAAAGTAACGCGTACGTGGTTTTTTTTTTTTAATTTTTTTTTTTTTAACGTTCGTCGGACAAACGATAGAAAAAATGTCGACGTTAAAAACGCGTACGGTGCTTTTCATACCAACCCGACCGGCCGGCGACGTCGATAACAATCGCGTCGGACAACGACTGTCCAAACCGATATTACGCGCGTGCGGATCACAATATCGTCGGCGCGATAAAATAAGTGCGACGTCAATGTTCATTTGTGTACACAACGGGAACGCGTTCAGACCGACGTTCGGACGTTACGGCCAACAACGCATTTCATGACGCGAGTTCGTGCGACACGGATAACACAACGCGGGACCGTACCCGTACGCGCGTTTATACACGTGGTAACATCGTCCCGTTCGTTTGCACGCGTACGATGGATCCATGGACGCCCATAGGATAATATTTAGGGGGGGGGGGACAAAATAATTTAAAAAAGGTTAGGTTCAATAATTTAATGTAGTCTTGTGTTATTTCATCAATGTACGATATTGATTTTAATTTCCAATAATCATACCAAATTAAACCGTTTATATTTAACTGTTGTATCTTCACTGTTGTATTATCACCGAAGAAACAGAAGGGAAATTTGTTCAATAAACAAATATATTAATAATGCTTATTAAAACGTCGACCTTTACAATGGCAATGTGAAAATACCAATTTTAGCAACTATACTTATTTTCCAGAGGGGGACACATGTCCCCCCTCCCCCCCCCCCAATGGGATGGATCTGTAGTGGGGGTGGAGGGGGGTGCAGGCTGCTTTCGACCGTACCTTCAAAACGTCAAAGAACGTCCGTGGGTCGTGAACTTGGTAGACCATTCGAATCGCAACGACGGCGTACGCGCATTATTGAATAAAAGGGACGGGCGAACGAAGGTGAATACAAACACGAGCGTTTCGCGTCGTTATTATATTCACGTTCCCACCGTGTCCGATAAATCGCGTTTGATACGACCATTGTGATAACGAGTTTCGGTGCGTTCTAAACAATTTTTTTTTTTTTCACGCGTTTCGTTCGACGATATTCCTTAAACGATTAATGGTACGCTCACCTGCTTTGGGTTTCGTTGGTCTCGTCGACTGCTCTCAGTCTGTTGTTACTCTCGGTGCCATCTTTGCAGATAAGGACCTCGGTAAGACCGTTGTTGAACGGCGAACTGGGTCTTCTGGACGATCTGGGATCGGATTGTTCGGTCAGCTTATTGCCGTTGTCCGGCGGGCACGGAACACCTACACGGTCTCTGTGTACCTTATTGTCCAAAAAATCGCTGAGTTCGGTTGTTGGACGCAATTGACGCATCAACTAAATACGAATAAAAACGCAAATTAAACAATACGTCTTGCTGGGTAATAACATGCGAATATCGATTAGTGTATAAAAAAATATCAAAATTAACACAATTTCCTTATACATTATAAATAATTTTGTGTAATACAAAACTGACTAAAAAAAAAAAACCCCCGTATAATAATTTATGCAAATGAACAATGGCACGTTTTTAATGAATATTATATTCAGGAATATAAATTTTTTTCAAAATTTACATATTTATAGTTTGGTATGTCGAATCGTCTTATTGATACAATATATTTATTACTAAGAAATGAATATATCATGTATATTGTTTTAAATACGAATATATAACGAGTAAAGAAATATCGCAAATGAAAAAAAAAAGAGAAAATGTTTGGATTCTAAGTATTTACAACCAATCATAATGAACTACTAATGTGTATTCCATTATTATTGTTATTAAAACTGTGTATGGGGTGATTAAACGAACATTAAAAACAATTTAGGTAACATCGAATACCTCTACACAATTGACTATTCAACGAACAAATATTTTCGAATAAAACGAATATTAGTATGTGTTCTCGATCTTAGAAACGCATACCGCGAACCATAAAAATGAACCGTTTGACCAAGTTGTAAAAATAAAAATAAATATATCAAGTGAAACTATATACGAGAGAGAACTGTTAAAAGGGATCGTTTCGGCGCCATGGTTCAACCTTTCTTTGTTGGCCGAACGCAGAAACGTGTCTAATTAACTGGCTCATAAATCTTGACGGTATAAAACGGCCCAAATTAGTTTTCTCGTTTTGCGGTGTCAGATTTCAAATCGAAGGTTTTGACCAGCACTCATATTTCACGGTCGGAAATCATTTCCCATAAAAATAAACCGCACATTGACAAGTAACAACAATTCAGTTTCACCTAAATTCCCAACGTTCAGTTGTACTGAAATAGTATTAAAAATTCAGAAATATAAAACAATTGAACTTAATTCTATATATTTGCCCAAACAGTCGGTATTTATTGTACCTACAAGTAACATGTGTATAATCAATCTGAATACATAATAATTAATAGCTAAAAAATAAATTAAAAATCTTGAATAGTAAAAATGTTTTTGTACATTTGTATTTTTTTTTCTTATTTATGTGCAAAACGACTTAATAGTTTAAATACATTATTGGATGAATAATTATTATTTAAAAAAAAACATTAGATTAATTTCAAATTATTTTTATCCAAAATAGAACATTCATCATACGTTTCTATTACTTCAAAATGAAATCAATATTTATATTATTATGAAGCTACGAATAGGACTTTGTTTTATTCATTCCTCCATTTAAAGTGAGTTAATATTTTACATATCCTCCTATAACGTCACTAATAAATAATCATTTTGTTTATCAAAAACTATACTTTATTTTCAGAGTGAATCCTAAATTACTTAAATTACTTATATCGAACATCGTAATTATGAAAAGTACATATCATGATAACTGCAAACAGAATTAAAAAAATTTTTAAAAATAGTTATTTGATCGTTACAGATATGGCATGGGAAGTAAAGAATTATTATCTAAGCGTTCTATATTTACGAGTTTTACCGTACAATACCACCTAACTTTCTTTAGTGTATAAGAAATTGCATATACGAGAAGCCGTTAAGCAGTGTAAAAATAACATTACATTTTCTCAATGAAATAGTAGAACAAAATAAAAACTGCAAAGGCACGTGTTTTCGCGAATATTTATCTTAAAATATTTGTAATTAAACATATTATACAAGGTATAAAAAAAAAATATACGGAAAATTGTGTTTCCTCGGCCAATGATTACTATTTGTATAGGCTTAACTGATTATAAAATAATAATGTTTTAAGTTTTATAAGTACTATCGTATTTGTTTTATTTTACGACCAAATATAATAGATAAACGAGTTGAAATTCATATTTAAGTAATGCGCACGTATATTTTGTTCTCTAGTTGTTTATATAACTGTCAATTAGAATGCCGTAATATAATATACAAAACAGCCGACTGACTCATTTGCAGGTGATACACTAGAAAACTATTTTACGTAATGAAATATATTGCTCATAACAATTAACATTACGTGTCGTCTTAATCGAACGAAGAAAATGTTAATGTTCAATGTTCAAAATCATGAATTATTCTGTGTTGGTTTGGTCGTGGGACAGTCGAATGCGATCAGTTTTCAAATAAATTACACAAAATTCGTGCCGCACACATTACGCCTAAAACGTACCTGATGAGCCAATTTAGTAATGTCAACTGGTGTGATACGTTTACTGGCAGCCAACCGTTCCAACCGTTCTTTAGCTTCGTCTTCGATGCCGATGAAAAAGGCATCATGGACTTGACCTAGATCGGAACCGGCCGAGTCGATGCTGGTAGTCACAACTAAATGATAACAAACAAATTAGACTTATGAAATTTATATTGTTCGCGTGCAATTGCAATCGTGGTATCCATTGCAACGGTTGCTCATCACTCCAATAATTGAATTCGAACCCTTCTTCACCGGTCCCCTCCCTCCCTAAACCAAGTGTGACTTGACAAGTAAACCGGTTACCGCTGTCAATGTTATCAAAAAGAAATTGATACCGGTCATCGTTGCGGAGAAATTTGATGTTCTCTTATGACCTACTCTCTAAGTCTCTATAACACATCCGATTTCTTTCTAACGATTGTTATTAATAAGCGATACAACGAGTTACGCGCGAGTTGCAATACTACATGACTGTAACGCAATTACGACTATAATGCACCATCCTCATTGTTATTAAATAAATTAACGTAAAACCACATGTTTATCATAATTTTAGATAATTAAACGTCCAACAATAGTCAATTGTAATAACGATATGTTTGATAAGATAATATTATGTTACATTATAATTTATAATTCCGATTACGTATTAAAATATCCATTTTTCATAGAAAATATACTAGTCTATAAAACTTTTGGAAATGTTACGAAAAAAAACACACAAACACACACATCATTATAAAACCAAATACCGAACATTTGTTGAAAATCTCATTAGATACATGGTTAATTATTAGCACAATTATATGAAAAACGTTTCCACTTTATGTTATTTTTAACCTCAAAAAAAAAAAATAAAGTGTATAAATAATAAATACCAACACACAAAGTACAATTGAATTGTCCATAGGAAAACTTCCGGCATTTATATTTTCAACGCTAATTTTATTGCACAGTTGTAGGTGTGATTATATGTATTTCGTAAATTGTTATTATTCTGATGAAAATCACATATATTTAATACAAATTAAAGTACGATTCATGATGAAATAAAAAAATACAAGAATAGTGTAATGGTCAACTGTGGATAATTTGATTAGTAAAAATCAATTCATTTCTGAAGGTCAAGGTAGTTTTCCAGGTATGATCAATATGATAATCACGAAAAACATATTATTACAATCGAGAAATTCACTTCGTTCGCACAAATTATTTATGTACATTATATACATGTAGTGTATACGGGAAGTGAATAAAAATATGAATTTTCGATCACGATTTGCTTACCGTGTTCAAAGACATGTTGAATATTCAATGATCAATAAATATATATTGTTCATAACATTCAATGGCAAAATTATTGTAGCGGTACCATACAATAATATCAATAAATATGTCTAAAAAATCTATTTACAAATAAATCAAAATTCAATATCGAGAGTTTTACTGTATCAATTTGATCATGATTAAAATTAAATAATTTCTAAAACAAAAGTGCTCAACTAAAATACTACCCACGAATAGATGTATTTTCATTGCTCTATCTATTTATTTATTTTTCGTATGATTTACCAATTGGAATTACGTCTTTAATGAACAATAGTTACACGATTCTAAATGTGACGTATTATATTTAACGTACATAATAAAATAAGCAAAACGTTTTAAATGATATTATTATCTACAACACATGAATTATAATCGTGCCAAGTCATTGAAATAATTAAATTGATTATTCAATTTCGTTGACTTTCCAATAAAAGTAAATAGAATGAAAATGTTGTTTTAAACATTTCATGCCGTGACACGGCATTGCCATTTATAATGCGTATATACATTTAGAATCGTAATTTTTTAATTAAAAAATATTTACACAATTTTCAATCAAAGTAACGAAATTTATCAGATACATTTTGAACGATAAGAAAAAACATAAAGCAAAAATATGTATTGACGAAGGAACAAAATATGTTTTCCTTTCTTTCAAAAAAAAAAAAAATATCAAACATTATTACGCATTATTATTAGGTATGTGTACTAAGCTTTAATTAACTTCTCGGACAACAATATTTATTTTGTGTTCAAAATTATTAACGAATCATTGAATTTTCTTAGCCGATTAAATTATCTCGTGAACAAAATTAAAAAAAGTGGAACGAATTGTAGATTTATTTGGAAAAAATAAAATAAAAACATATTTTTATTTGTATACACCGATTACAACGTTTATTACAGAAAAAACTTAAAACATATTCGACTTTATCTGAAGGACAGAGTAAGAATGAATGTATTAATAGATTTATTTATTAATTTGTTTTTCTAGTTTCATTTCACAATATGCGTATATGAATATGATAAAATAAATGTATGTGATGTACAGATAAAAAAAATCATCAGACAGAATAGACGATTTATTAAATGTGATCATCGTGATCAACTTAAACGTGTTATATTGTATTATAGTTGTTTTACAGTCGAATCGGTTACTAAAATGGCCTTGAAACGGAAAATTAAACCTATTGAAAACCATGTAGGTGTAATTCCTGAAATTAATGATAGGTGAATGAAAACTCAGAAATGCGCACTGCGCAGTATTGTTTGAAACATATTGGTTTAGCACGGGCACAACCCATGGGAAATAATTCAAACATAAAAACGATTTTTAAGCATAAGCGTGTACCGAAATTACTCATAAAAATCTAAAAATCGTACGATATAACGGGTTTTAGATACTAAACACGTATAATAAAACTGTAAACCTACAATAACTGATTGATTTTTGGTGAATTTTATACAACGCGCTATCGATCGGGGGAAAAAAATTGTATCTAAAATCCAAACGTATTCGATTGGAAGCGTACAAAACGTATGCGTTTATAGATTAACGTTGTTTTACAATGACGTGTGTATTTTCCTACGTAAAAACAATCTCAAAGACATTCAATGTACCAACACAATTGAATAGTTTATTCTACAGAAGCGTGTGTAAGCTGCAAAACATTTCGGGACTTATATTCGACTTAAGTAGATCGGAAAGACGAAAAACATTTACGTATATGTAAATATCGAATTCAATACGATTTAAGCGTAGACCGCGACGGACCAACGAAATACGAGTTTCGACGTCCGTGTTAAAACGCCACGGGGGGTAACACGATCGGGTACGAACGAAACCGGCGCGATTCGTCCGTCGACACACACGCCGCCGAGCGTTTTCACGGTTTGGTCACCGACGTTTTCCCGAAAACGGACGTGTGCGCACGGGAGAGAACGCGACGTTCGCACGTCGGCGTGACAAAATCGTCGCGCACGACATCGCCCACCCGGACTGGGGAGAGAAGCATTTCATCGCACCCACGTGAAGTACGGCGCACGTATTTATATAAACGATATATTGCGTTGCGTTGCAAGTGGGGACGGCCTACGCCTTTAACTAGACCAGACGTGAGTGTCTTCACTAGTGACGGGGGAGTTAAATCGGAATTGTCGGAACAGCGTAGAGTCGGGGGAAATCCAGGTTTTATTATTTTGTTATTGTGTTGATTTTTATATGTTAGAAGGATAGGTTAGGGGGTAAATGATATACATATATATACATACATATATATGATCGTACGACGAGGAAAACCGCGCTTGGTACGCGCGATCCGTCTCTGCCGGGAAGAAGAATAACGCGATGGACCGAAAAAACGCGGTCCGCTCGATGTCAAGGGCGACCGGTCGCGCGCGTATCATAATAATATCGTACACATTAACAAACGTACGGCAACGTGGCATTACGTGAGCTCGGCCGCCGCCTCGAGTACCCGACGAATAATAAATATATCGCGTCGGTCGTCGTGCGTACGCGTAGGTACGGCGAGACGGAGACGGAGAGACAGAGTGTGAGTGAGTGCGACGGCGCGGGGCACGTTGTTTCTCTCGGCGATGGTGATTTCCGTCGCGCAGCATCGCGTACGTTTTCAAGGTCCTCCGCGCCCGAGGGAAGTCGCCGCCGGACGGTGGAGGGGCCGGCGGCTGGCCAACGTCCAACGCGACGGCGCAGAGGACTCGCGTCTTCCCCCGTGCTCGTCAGACGGGATCCGTTGGTTTACGAGTCGGGCGCGTGAGTCGCGAAAATCGACGGACGTTTGGCGTCCCGGTCAACGTCGTTGGAAAACACGATTCGGATGTTAGAAGACCCGCGGCGGACTTGCGCCCAACGAACGGGATATACGTGACGTCTAAGCCCCGTTTTGCAGGGTTTTTAGGTATTCCGTTCCGCGGCTGGGCGACTATTGACCGGTTACGAACAGCAGTTGGACGACGCCCGAAGGACAAGCGGACTTTAGTGAAACTCGGCGGACGATCGAACGCGTTATTGCGGGCTGCCCCGGGAAGGAGATATGAAGGAAACCGCAGGACTCACAAACGAGGCCGTGGATTGGACAACTAACTGGGATATTCATTTTTAAAAAAAATTTTTTTTTGAGATTTTTTCGGTTTTACTACGTATATATATATATATGCATTTTATGACTTGTTATATTTATATTCGTATTGACATTCTTAACATTGTCGTACTGATGTTGTGTGTTTACAACGACTAAAAGCCATACGTTAAATAAATAAATGGCACACGTAGCGTTCATATAGTCTAGTTCGTATTTCGTACAAACAAGCGCGATAAATAATACACTCGATAACAATGATTGTCACGGTGTTTACCACGTTCATATTGTTCGATTACAATTCAAATCGAATCCATTTGGAAACCATAACAACATGTATTGAACGTGTTCAACGTTTTACAGTAAAAGTTCACAAACCCATCCCTATGTAATAATTATTCGAGTGACGATTAAACCGATTACGACGGTAAATTAATAATAATTCACGTTCGTCGAAACCGTCTTTATAGTTTCAACATATTTATTTATACAACACAAACGTTTATTGTTTTATTTCGAAGTTATATTAAAAAATTTTTAGACAAACCCTTCACCGCGCCATACAGTGTCCCGGACGTTTATATTTTCAGAGTTATGTGTAAATAATACAATTCGGATATTCGACACTTCGAAAATACAAAACACCGCGCACCGCATTAAAATGATATGGTTGATCGCCCGTAGAAATTGACCGTCATTAACCGAGCATGACTTCATTTTAGGAACGAAAAACACCACGAGTGCATTTGAATAATTTTCACTCGAGAATTTATATATATACAATGTTTTTAAAAAGTGACGATATAATTTGTGCTTGTATGAAATCTATATGATATATTACGAAATGCATAAAAACACTATTAATTCTGGACCGACAGTTTTCAACTCGCATATCTGTAATAACAATTTAATCGGATTCTTTCCAAGAGGAACGAAATGGACGTGAAAAAAAATAATCAGTATACACCGACGGATAATTGAGCCGGGCTGTTTGTTTCGGTCGAGGGCATCGAATTTGATTCTGTGTGCAGTTATTGTCAACGGTTTATGATCTAGCGTTTCCTGCGAAGTGAACGAAAAACGGTTGACAAAATGCGAGCCTCGAGCACGTTTTCGACACAGTTCCGTTTTAACAACCTCTTGCAAACGAAACAATTATTATCTATTGACATCTGCCTAGACATACATTAGAAATACTCGACTTTGAAATATTTATTAACACGCGGTTGGGGGGTTTTGTTTTTACTCGGTCAATTATTAGCGATATTGTTCGCTTTGAACAGACTTTGAATGACTTGCATTATGGAAATAGTTTAGTTTTTTAATAAATTCAAATTATTACTGCGAACAAACCATAATATAAATTTCACATTCAATTTAATTGTTTATCATTACGAGTTGAACAAAAGTGTAACGATATATTGACTATCGTTAATTAATAAAATTATTGCTGATACCAAATAGTTATGCGAGTTTTACGACAATACAACGAATAATAATTGTAAGTACTCCATAATAATTGTTTAGGTGATTGTAAATTTTTATTACGGATCAAAGGAATGTCTACAAAGAAACTGTAAACTGAATACCGAGGAAAATTGTTCAATTTTTTTTTTTTTTACATAAATTTATAAAATACTACCGTGTCTTTATCAAAATTAATAACGCCGAAACATGTATTCTGATAAAAATATAACTTTCCATAATGTTTAGAAAATTAAAAATTGAATTCATGTGCAAGTGAAACATGAAAAATAACTCTATCTTTTCCGGATTACAAAAAAATTCTCATGCACTCATTTAGTTTAGAAAATTAATAACAAATATTATAACATGTATTTGTATAACAAATTAATCGATTAACAGTAGTAAAGTTAGTTTTACTCCACCGAGAATATGCTTACACGTATATGGGTACAAAAAATGTGTGCAAGAAAATAGTTCTACTCATTTTTTGTAAATCGTTGGCAATATTATAACTAATATAGCATAAAAAAATATAAATTAGTTATTAGCACCACGCACTCATGAATATTGCTGCATAGAAATATTGTTTAAATAACAAATACACTAATAATATATCAAATACGTAAATTAAAATAAATAAAATCAATTAATAAATACCATAACCGAAACCTATTCATAACAGATATTTCATTTCTCATTTTAATCAATGACATTTGATTATAATTTGTTTTTCGGTTTTTCTATAATAAAATTAAATCTAATTTAACACAGTGTTAACAACAAACCTACAAATCAAAGTGGGTTTCATAAACATTATAACCATAACGTAAGTTTAACTAACAAATTAATTTAGTTAGATGTTTGATTCTTAAAATTGTATTATATTATTATTTTCTTAAGTTAATAAAAAAAAAGTTTAGAATTAGTTTTCTTCGATTGTTAAACATTGTAGTATTATATATTTATATTAATATTGAATTAAAGCTATAAAACAATATGATTGCTTATATATAAGTTATTTTAAACAGCATCTAAATAATTAAATCATATGAGTATTGAATTATATTATACACAATGTTATAATTATTTAAAAAAAATATAAACCTAACAATTAATTTTAAAACTTTATTTCCACATTAAACTAAGTACTTAAAATTTAATTTAGATGCATTATAATGATATTAGAGAAAATAAATTATCTAAAAGATGATCATCAGAAGTACAAACATACACGTATAAAATAATTTGAATGTATTAATTGTAATAATATCAATGAGTAATTAATTTATAAGTATTTACCTGCGCCTGCGCAGACGGCCAATACCAATATAAATAAACGCAATAAATTATATTAAATGTTTCATTTAAATTAATTGAATTTGTTTTATATTTCACATTATAAACTAACGTTTGTTGTTGGAATGAAGTTGTAGTGAATAACACGATTTAAAAATGAATTTTTCTAAATAAAAAATACGTAATATAGTAAATATGTAAATTTACTCGTCATATTTTAGGTTTGTTGATTTTACTAGTTGTTAATCTGTTCACGTCACCTTTTCAAATATAAAATTAATTATTTTCTATAATACCAGAACTTCTAAATCTATTAAGTAACAAGCACAACAGTATCTTTAAAACAAAAATAATCTGATGTGAACATCATCCATTTTTTTCCCCCCCGGGGCAAACTCGTTTTATTCACCACTGTGGCACTGCTGTTCGTTTAAGATTCGAGGTTAACAACAGCACCAAAGGCAAACTCGATTGACCGGTTTCACGCATTCTTTTTCTCTCTCTCGGTCTCTCGCGTTGTACATTTATCTGCGAGTATCATTATATATATATATATGTATGTATGTGTATGTGTGTGCGCGTGTATACACCGTGTATATATACGATTTAAAAATATGAAAAAAAACGACTACTAAACTACTGTAGAATTCTTTAACACCAACTCTGGTACCGGAACAATTTAAACGTTTTCAACATTTAATGTGTACGACTCGTATATACGTTTTTATCGTATCGTTATAACCGCAAGTATACAAAGCGATTATGGTTTATTAAAACGGTATACATAATTGTTTATATTCATCATTTTACACTATTTTTAAAGGCATTTTTTACGTTCGTTTATATAAAATAATTAAAATGTATGTCTATTGTTTATTTGTTATTTTCGTTAACTAAAAATGTACAGTTTATAAAAACATTCATATAAAATAAGTTACCATCCTCCTTTTATATTTCAGTTTTGATGTAACTTTTTGACAACTAACTATTTTCAGTTCAAAGCGCAAAATAAAAATCTTTATTTTTATTATAATTATTGTATTTTTATTAACAATTTAGTCGACTTGAAACATTTAATCGTTAAAAAACGTGCAATTAAATATATAAACTAATTAGTTGAAATATGGTACAATTTATAAAAATGTAATTCTTAACAGTTATAGACATTAACACTACGATGAAAATATAATTTGGGTAGGTGCGCAACGATTTTACCCGAATATGTCAACTTGGAGTAATATAAAGAAGAACTAGCTAATTTCAAATGTTTCAAATGTTCTATTTCTTCTAGATATCACCTGTTCGATAATATTATTATATATTAAAATACTTTGTGTGTTCAGCGACACACCGTGGAAGTTGAGGGCCGGAAGCCGGATGTCTGCATATGCACACACACACCCACACACACACACGCATATATATATATATACATAATATATAAACGCGGGGAGAATCAATGGTATTCCCTTGGCAACCAGGTATAATCAAAACATCCGAAATCCACTCCTGCTGAACAACGTTATTAAAAACTGGACGTAGACAACGTCTAAAATACACATAAGATTCTCAGTCACGTGTCGATGGATTTCATATCCTATTATTGCGGTCAGTGGTCAGACCATTAATATTATATGTATGTCGGAGATTAATGAACTTTAATAAGGAACTGTATTGTCAATAATAATGTTTGAAAATACAATTTTTTTTTTTAATAAAAAATATGAATTTTGGATAATAAAAACAGATATGAAAGTACTTCTATCATGAATAAGATAAGTTATCTAAGTAATATGTTAATGATTTTTTCACGAAAAAATTCCTTGAATATATAATTAGAAAAATGATATGATTATAATATTACATTGTACGTTCTTTTTTTTTCATCATAAATCGAGACTGTGTTTCAATTATGTCATATAAAATACTTTATTTTCAATTAAATATTCATGGAAAAATTCAGTTTTCGTATACAATAAAACTTAGTTGCAATGTAATATATATCATGTGAATCCTTACAAAGTATTGACGTCATCGAGGCCAAGGTAACGTGTATTTCACCTTACAAAAGAAAACTTAAATAAATGAACCCGAAGTATAAATGTTTTGAACACTACTTCAACTTTGAAAGATTATTAAGTGTATAACAGTAATTTAATGAAAGTATCTAAAGTTTTATTTCATACAAATTAATGGAAATGTAAGTTTATGTGTACAATTGTGATCTTTGTACATTTTTAATAAAAATTCAATTTTCACTAATGGGACATAATCTAATAATTTTTAAGGTTCGATAATAATTAATATTCTATAAGTAGATATAATGTTACAAGGCTACATTCCACTAATTTAAAAAAAAGTAATGAATATCACTTCGATGAATTTTAAATCCTGACGTGTTTTTTTTGTACGGCGGGTATTCTAAAATAAAAATTATTAAATAAAAAACAGGTTTAATTAAAACATTTAACGTATACGACTTTATAAAAATAATATTTTACTTTTTGATACAAAATGCGTTATTTATTATATTATATATTATATAGTTATTAAACGTGAATTATAAAATAAAACGGAAACATAATTTGTTATGTACAAATGTTTTAATTTATATTTATTAAATTTTAATTATCTCTTTTTTTATTTCAATAGTCAGTATAACATTAGATAAAACGGTTTACTGTACAATTTATATGTAAAAAACTTTTGCTGGTATGTACCTACCTCTTACCTACGTATACAAAATGATTACAAAACGTTTTCACGAACACAAAAGTACAAAACGTAGAGATACGTTAATATTAAAGCGACCGAGTTGAAAATTGTTTGCCTCGATATTTTATGATTAAAAATTAAAAGTTCTCGGGTTTTTTACACGGAAAAAAAAAATCTAGTGGCGTACTATAAGGTTAAAAACCTTTTTACATTATCCCCAAGCCAAATCGCTTGCAGAGCACCCTTTAACAATACCTGTGCGCGCATTAAACTAATACTTGCGCGAACGAAATCTCGGAGTTTTTTTTAATTGCTACGGGTCGCGCAAGTGAAGTACCCTTATGTATGACATCACACACGAAACAACAAACATTCTACATCCATCCGGTACTCACTTTATACGCGGGCTGGAAACGACAACGTACGCAAATCCTACCGGCACGAACTGAATAAAACGAAACGCCGCGCGAAGTCACCGCGGACGGATACTACACGGACAGTCGCCGAACGCGCGCTGCGTAACGTTAGCGACGCGAGTAAAACGCACTGGGTGTATCTAGGCGGACTAAAAACGCAGACCTGTTATTGGTGTTACCTGACCGTATACCTGTTGTGATCGTACTCGAGGTCGCTAACCGACCAGAAACGACAGTCGTCGACCACGGACGACGTACGTCGATGGAATTCCCGTAAAAACACCGCGGCGGCGACGACGACGTACCGCCGCCGCGGTGCGCGCGAGAGTTATTTCGTTTTTATTATTTCGTTTTTTTTTTTATTTTTTTTTTTTTACACTTTTTAACACTCCTACGGAAATGCACACGCGCGCGCACATACACGCACACAGTGAAAGTATATTGTTTTACTCTGATAAGACACGACTGCGCGCGACGTTCCGGAATGTCGGCGTTTTTATTAACACCGTGTCGTTTTATTTTCCCGGTAACCCGAGAGGGAAAATTAATCCGAATAAAGGTTCGCCAAGAAAGTATGCAACGCTGCGACCGATACGACGGACAGAGCGTACATGATGCAGTTTCCGGGGTGTCCCCGCGAACGTCCGTACCGATTTAAAACAATGTGATTACGATTTTACACGATCAGAACGTATAATAATAATACATGTTCGTAAGACACCTCGTACGGTTCATGTTATCGTGCGTAAAATTTATTTTTTACACTGGTGTAATTGTTTTTGTGTACATAAAATGTATATAATTGAGGGGGGTGGATGAGGGGATATATCCCCCTATGACCTTTTTGTTATTATGTATTAGTTTTAACAGAATGCCGTTTATTACCTATTTATTAATAATAAAAAGAAGCTCTGCGTTCGCCTCTGTCACAGATGAAGTATTGGATGAATTGTTAAAAAAAAAATAGATTTAATAATTTAATAATAATAAAGTGAACTTATATCCTTAAATTATGACTTATGTTTTCAATGATCAAAGTTCATGTTGAAAAATCAGCTTCATCCCCTCTCATGACTAAATCATTTGGCCGCCACTGGCTCGTAAATATATATACTTCTCCTCCCTCCCCCCCCAAAAGAAAATATGAATTTTTTCTCGCCAGATAAATTACACCGTACAATTATTTGACCACTGCGCCGTATTTACATTACGTTTCGACAAGAACAACGAACGCGTTTAATAATATACATCGTCCTACACGTAATTGTAATAAATGGGGGCGCTTTAGATTTTGATTTTGGTAGACAACACTCGTATAAAACGCAGAACAATGTATTAAAAATTCACTAACCTTTTTTGACTCGAGGTTTTAAATTCATGCAAATGGTTCTCGTAACAATGCACTGTAACACAATTTTAGTTTCAATACATTTTTAATTATCCGTTACAGGGCGATTTTACTTTATTATTATTTTTTTTTTAACGACTCACCTGGTAAAGGTAAGATAGTAAATCGTCACGAGTCATTTCTGCAATTTGTTGTCCATTAATTGCGAATATTTCATCACCGGTTTCGAAATCTGTGCGGTCGACTTTTGAGCCTTAATCAACAAATTAATTTATATAAATGTATTAAAACGTATTGCTTTATTAGTACGTATTATATAAATGTTTCCAAAATTTAATTGATGTATTTTTTAAAACAAATTTCGCTCTTGAAGTTTTTATACAAATGTAAAATGTCATTGTTCTATTCTAAGCAATTGTAAAACAAATTTTATGCAACATATTCATTATCAAAACTTTTAGTTGATACATTATTTGATTGGAAATGTACAGTATATTGTACCTAAATTTATTAATAACTTAAATTAATTGAAAATATAAAAACGGTAAAATGTTATTATTTTTTCGATGTCATTATTTTTACATAAATTGCATTTAACAACATTTGTAATCTAAATACTAAAACTTCGCATCTTTATGAAAAATTAGAATTTTTACTCTAACTAGCTACCCATAAAAAATATATCGAAATTCTTTTATATTTAAAATTTTATTTACGAATAACTTATTAATTTCATAACAATTTCATATTATTTTTAAACAAGTAAAACTTTTTTAATCATATTTGTAAAAATTCGAAATATTTACACATATACGTTTTTTAAAATAGTAAATAGTTTTTAAAAGTTGAAAATCTGATGGCTCTATTATATAAATAACATTTTAGACACGTTAATTCATCATCGTTTCAAATTAAAAATAATAATAGACACTACACTTTCTTGCACTAAATTATGATGAGCGAAACGAAATCATTTTTATGTTTCGTTTTTTTTTTATTTAATACAAAATTATAAATCACACGCAGCTCATGGGCATAATTATTTGGTTTAATCCAATATTATAAAATATATATAAATTATTATAATAATAATAATAAACGTTGCGTATTTACCTAAAAGCTTGGCTTTATTATCTTCAGTTTCTTTAAGTATGAGTACGTATCCACTGAGATCCATGTTGTGAATTATAATAATATCAACTCAGAGTGTGTTAAACACAACTCTGATAATAGAAATGTTCTTATAAATTGGAGTTCTTCCTCCTCTTCGTTGTCACTCTCACAATCTGAATCGGAATTCTCAGCCATGTTGATCATAGCTTGAATCTATTTGGAGCATAGCCTACACCAATTTATCGCTAAAACAAAAATATAAATTTTCTATTCATTTAATGATCATGCAAGCATATTAATATTTATATAACTATTGAAGTAGATACTGCGTACGAATCGTTTTCAAACAAATAATTTTTCTTTACCATTAAATATATTTAATATGTACTATTTATTACTAATGATGACAGATAATGTGTTATATTTGATAAATACAAATAAGCAGCTTTGTTAAATAATTAAATTATATCTTAATATTAATTATTATTTATCAATTAAACGATATATTTTAATTTTTTAATTTATCTTAAGTTTTAATAAAAATATTTTAAGAGTGATATTCTAAAACTATCAGTAGTAAATATCTTTATTTATATATACTTAAAAATTGTTGAATCATCAGTATTTTATGCGTTTAATTCAGATTTTAAGACTCTTGAAACATCATAAGAATATATATATATATATATATATATATATATATATATATCGTTTGCAAAGTGTTTCTACTGGTTTTTTCCTTCATTTTTAATATTTTTCAATTTTAAAAGTTTTATTTTAAAAATGTATATAGTGTAGTTTAACAGGTTATAATTTATATAATTATACTACACGAACACGATATTATTTAAAATATTCAATATTAATATTAATAGTAAATAATTATACAGATATTCGAGTGTTTAGTTTATTTTTAGATTCACATTTAAATTGTGTTCATATCATATCTGTTCTAAACTTTGGGTACATACATTTTCATAGACCATACTGATAGAAATTTATCGATTTTTTCAGATAAGTAAATAAATTTAAATTTGTTTATTTGTTATATATGTATTTAAACAGAAATTCTAGTTAAAAAATGAAATATATAGCACATGTTTGACTAAATATGAATACATACAATTTACAAATATAAATAAAAAAAATGTACTTGTCCTTACGGGGAAACCGAATTCACTTACATTTTTACCACAGACTCGACTTTAGTAAATTGAACTATATAAATTATACACATTTAAACAATGTAGTAAATAACACACCCCATAATTCTTTATGTTTTTTTCATTCAATTGTGCTTTCGATCTACAATTTAGACACTTTTAAAAGTCTGTTTCGAGTTTAAATGCGTTAATACTAAACACGAAATATTTTTGCAGGAAAGATAAAGGTTAGTATTACAGTACATTGACCGTTTACAGTTAAATAATTTTGACAAAAATGAACGGTATTATGTGTAGTCGGAGAACGTATATTAAAACAATGAGGAAATTAGTTAATATTATGATCTAGAAGTCTCGATAGTGAATAACAATAGTACGTAAGCAAGAAAAACGGAACGGAATAAAACATTTGTAGCGAGAGAATCGTAAACAACATCGAAATCGAACAACGGTGGGAAACTTTTTTGGAATTATAGAAGAAAAACAAACGTTTCGACAAAAAACCGTGCAACTATAAAAAAACAATCGAAATCCATCGGTAGCCGGGCTAATGAAAACGGAAAACGGTCGAAAACGACACGACTATACATGTGTACATCACGCGTACTCGTATAGGGATTAGAGAATAGATTGAGAATAATTGGTTAAGATGATAATTTCCCGAACGTGTGAAACGATAAGGACATATTATTAGAACATACGAGACGCCAATAAGTGTTATCGTGTCGAGTACGAAACGTTATCACCTTGAGCGCGACCCGTGATTGTTTCACGTCTATCGGTTGATTGTTAACCGCTAGACTGTAAGACTAACGCGTTATCAGATGATACATAGATGATGTACATCCGGCAACCGTTCCTCGCGTGACCGTCGGAAGAAAGCGCCGAAGTTCGATTTTTGTTTCCAGCGTCTCGTGACGACGAACGGACCGGGACGGCGACAACTCGGAGCGCTCTCGGAACTCGGCCGTCGGGCGAATCGCACGCGGCGCACGTGTTCGAACGCACGGCCGAATCGAGCCTGGGGCCGAGCGCCGCGAAACCCGACCCGAAACACCGGGTTACGTGGGAAACCGGACGGAACCACGACGTGTCCGCACGGCGAACGGCTACACGGTTATGGCAGACGGATGACGTTCCGTACGACGTTCAGCGTCCGTCTCGTGACTCACTTGACCCGGAGAATCCCAGCGCGGCGGCGGCGGCGGCCAAACCCCGTGCGTACGCCAACGCGTGTCGGGGTGACTCGCGAGTGGACGAGGTCCGAAAGAATAAAGGGAAAAAAAGATAAAAAACGAAAATTAAAATAAAAACAAAACGGACCGCGACGCTGTTACATAGACGTTTTTTTTACCGTGGTCCGGCGGCGGCGACGACGCGTATACGGACCGCGCGCGACACACACACAAGCGCGCACGCACGCACGCACGCACGACTTCGAACGACGTACGTAGCGCGGAGGAAGTTGGGCGCGCGCGGTCTCGTACGAGGCGTTTGTTCGGGAAATAACGGGCGGCGCGCTGTCGTGCGACGGCTCGAGCGCGGCGCTGCTGCTGCTGCTGCTGCTGCTGCTGCTGGCTGCCGCCGTTTTATTGATCAGCGGGGCCGGTCCGCGCGCACAGCTTCCACGTCGTACGTAGGGGCGGAGACAGCCGCCGCCGCCGCCGCGTTTAGGGCAGTAGCGCGACCGGAGCGCACGTGGACCGCACGTTATTATTATTGGCTACTACTCCCGGACGGTTCTGACTCGAGTCCGCGGAAAGAAAACCCGACAGGACAAGAAAATGTTGGCGGCGATGCGTTATCGTTTAGATGAAAACGACGGTAATGAAGATGGGAAGCGTCACGTCTCTGGGGATCGACGTGATCGCATAATGTATACGAATATATATATATGACGTTTACGTGTATCACGTAACACGTATTCTAAAACCGAATACAAACATCAACATGCGATCAGACATATAATAACAGTCGGACAAATCGTTAATAAGAATTGTCTAAAAAGAAAAAAAAGACCACGATTAAAAGAAATTATTCCATACGAAAACACGTACGTGACACGATCCACAAAGGCGGAAACCTATAACTGTATACACGTTCTATTAGCGCGCGGTATGGGGCGATACTTAAATGGGTACGACAGAAGACGTCGAGAGCAAGTGGCCGGATGAAGCGCCGATCGAACCGAACCGCATTTTCTGCATTTACTGATGGCTCAACGGCTTAACCATCGTATTGAAACCTAGTTCGCACGAATCCGACTCAGATTGAGCTCGATTTGTGTTCCTACAGCTGCGGCGGCACCTTAAAAACACCCGCGCTACCGTTCGTGCACGCGTCATCGGCAGGACGTGCCTCGAACAGCTCCGTTGTCCTGCCGTCATAAGGACCTTACGCTTAGACACCGTAATACCCACGATCGAACGTTGTCCGGAAGGAATTTATATTCGCCTGGTCCACCTCCCCCTCCCCCCGGCTAGCAAGTGACATGTCCGGCAGCCGGGGCCGAACCGGTAATAGTGCCCCCCCCCACCCAAAGATGAGGAGCCTATCTCGGCTAAAACGTGATGGCTGTGGTAGTGGCACCCATGATAGTGGCGTTCCCAAACGACGCTCGTCGTCCCAGTCCAAGAACAGGGTACGGGCTCACTGCAGTCCAACGCTGGTGGTCCATAGACGTAAAACTCACGCACGACAGCGTCCCTTGACTAGCACCTAGTGGGACGGCTCAGGCCATCGAAACCTGGCCAGTACTCTTGTGTCTTCCGGATACGCGTACGCGACAACGTTATTTCATTACGAGACGTCTTTCGATCCGAGTGTTAAATGTTAACCTGAACGCTTTTGATCGATCCGGAATCGAACGTTTGTTTTTAAAGAAAACGTCAGTCGCGAGTCCGCGCATTTTTCGAACCGTTCGGCGGGAAGAAAAAGTGAAAACCAACGGCTATAGCGCGCTATAGACAAAACAATACCCACGCGAACGACGTCAAGAGCGTGACGAACGCGGCCAAATGGACATCGACGTTTCAATGTTTGTCGGCAAATCAACCCGCGTGCGTGAGTAAACAACCCGCACGCACGAACACCGGCTCGACGATATATGTTCGACAGAAAATATAACAAAAAAATTGTAATTACCCGTTCGACGGTATCGGCGTAACGCTTCGACGAACGAATTACGTTTTTCGTATTTTCCGTTTAACCGTTTCCGGGCAATCGAGTTAATATTTTTATTATTCTTTTTTTTTTGTTGTTGTTGTTGTTGTGAATTAAATATTTTGTTAATAAATAGTTAGTTCCGTATCTATATAAAAAAAAAAAAAAAAAATTAAACGAGTCAATTCACTACTGTTGTTATCGTTCGAAAAATGAATTTGAGCGAAGATCGTACGGTTTGTTAGCAAGTTTTTCGAATTTCAAGCGCTTATAAAACGAAACACCGACTAAACGATTTCGGAACTCGTACATTGTAGTGAAATACGGTAAAAATAATTTCGTATTAAAAATCACTTTGAAATGTTACGGTGTACTAGATGCGTATTAATGTAACAGCAATGTTTTGTGATGAACGAGTTCAGTTCTCACCGAAGTCCAGCATTCATTACGAGAATCCAAAAATGAACGAATCGTACAAACGATAACGTCGTACTGTCGTCGACCGTTTACAGAAAGTTCTATAGCTTATTGTTACGTTCCAACGAAACCCATTTTAATTTCAAAAACCACTCGGAAACTTTCTGCACAACACGCATTTATTTACAGACACGACTCTTTTTTCTATCTTCCCTCCCCCCCCCATCACCGGCCAAAGGTATTTCACATCACGAAACAGTATGACGTCATTGGACTGACGTTAGGCTGACGCCCTGTGTCGAAATGTAATAAATATTTTTATTTGCCTGCACTCGATTGTATACGACATCTCGAAGGCCGCGTTTTAAAAAAAATTTTCGGTTAAAAAATAAACTATAAAATGTAATGTCGTGAAAATATTCACGTCGCTTTTTATCACATTCAAACGCGCCTATTGAAAGTGGTGGTTGTCACAAACGATTTACGACCTGTAACGTGAAAGTTACAACCGCTGAATATAGCGCCAGCCGGAATTATTATTGGAGAAAAAATATATGGTAATAGGTACTCACGAGACTCTAAACGCGTCTTTTTGAATGAAAAACTACAAAACAAGGTCCTCTGCGGTGAAATCGTATTTAGAAAGGATCTGAAATTAATATCTAAATCAATGCATATAGTTGTGGAGATTTATACAAGACCAGTTACGACAGATTTACATCATTCACTTTTTATGCATAAAATATACAATTTAACCATTTAAATTTAGGTTCAATCGATTTAAGCTGAAATTACTTGAAGTAAAATGTCATACCTAATTTATAGTATATTACAACTTAAATTAAATATATATATACAAAAATATCATTTGAGCACAATCACCGTACACTACTCATACATCGTAGTTTACACATTTATTATATATGTAAGTTAAATAATAAAATGTTTTTAGGATTTTAGTGAATGAAATGTTAACAGACGTAAAACTAATAATGGACGATTGAAATGAACCTTACCTTAGACACTTCAGATGACTTTTGTATTAACTTTCTCTTATGTTTATTTCTTTTGATCATTTATAATATTAAAGAGCAATAAATGACAACAATCAGTTAAAATAATTTATTTTAGTTTACACACTATATAATAACTAAAATAAATAATAGTTTGTATTTTTGAACAACTGGAAAAATAGATTTGAATTATACACATGACAAATTAGAAATATTCTGTTACAAGCGTACTACAACACTGATTCAATGACTAAAATTAAAATATCTATTTCAATAAAATACCAAAGAAGTAATAATATAATGTTTATGTTTTTATCATGTTCAAAACACTTATTATTACAATCGTTTGAATTATTTAATAGCTTTTTATAATAATAATCAAAGAAATAATTAATCGTACAATTTAAATATCAGTATATTTCTTTTGATATGCAATCATTTTTAATACTTGATACGAGTAAATAATTTTCAAACATAGGTATGTTATAATATAATTTAAGTTAAAATAAGTATTAACCTAAAAAATAATTATTATTTTACGTTTGGTTTGCTATATGGCTTATGATGATCCTTGATGAGCCATATATGATCTATGACCTCGCCATCCTAAACAAACGTATTAAATTTTGGTTAAATTATTGTAATTCAATTAAGTATTCGTTTAATATAAATTAAACTACTTTACTATGTACATTATATATATAAATATAATTTAAATCAATTATAAAATACAAAGTTTAGATTATAATCGTACCATATCATCAGACACTTGTTCAACATATAAATGTGAACTGTTATAGATCTTCATACGGCCATAACCATAGTCACTATTTCTAATTGCTGACCAATCGGGAGGATTTGGAATAAAATTATCAGTTCTTTCTTGACAACCCTAAAAAACAAAATCATTAATACATTTTTTTTTTTTATAATGAAGTAATTCGAATTGGCTACTAACAGCAGAACCAGATGTTATGTGAACTGGTGCTCCAGGATTTGTGTATGGTTCTACATAAGAACCGTTATAAATTTTATGATCATACACTGGCCACATCCTTTCGTACGTATGTTCATGACCCCAGAGACATAGATCGACTCCGTTATCATAAAATAGATCCTCTAATCCAAACCTGGTATAAAAAATATTATGAGATATTAAAAATGTGTAACATCATCAATTATAAATAAAAATTGTATTTGTAATAAATGCTAATATTCTTGTGACGTAATTAATATTGATTATTGAGCTGACCAATGAATAAAAGGAAGGCCGACTCTAGTGATTGTTTCATGAAATGTACAATCGTCACTATCGTTGTCTGAACAATACATTGGTCTATGACCATAAACAATAATCCAAGGTCTTTGTTGTCGGTTTTCCGGTTTATTCGCTTCCTAAACACAAATAAAATAATTCATATCATACAGTTATACAAATTTTGTGCCATAACTATAAAGTGTATAAAATGTACTTTTAGATCATTAACAAGCCATTCATATTGCAATACAACTGGTTTAATTCCGTAGTATAGAAAATAATAAAACTCTGTAGAGATACTAATGAAATGAGCTGGTCCGAAATTAAAACTATACATCATGTTCTCATAGCCACCAGGCATACTGAAACGAGCTTTATAATTGCTAAAATTACTGAAAAATAATAAAACAAAATGTATTAGTATTTTTTTTTAATGTAATGTGTTAATAATAATTTTGTTTAAAACTAACTATTTCTGTTCGTGATTGCCAGGACAAGTCATGTATGGTATATATGAAGCAACGGGTTCCAATTGGCGCATAAATTCATCACCAACTCTAGCATTGTCCTATAAATTAATGACGACATTATAAAAATAACAGTTAAACTAATGTTTTAAAAAACTATTTAAAACACATAATAATAAAACATTGAGTATTTATGATTTTGTATTATAAATCAATTATAGAGGAATTTATAGTTAAATAAGTAATTAAATATCATTTAACAAAATATAATTTTCATAACTGACATATTATAATATGAATATGCAACTATTACAATTTCAATGCTGCAATAAAAACCAATTATGAACGTATGTTTACAAATATATAACATAATGTAATATAATATATAATTTATCACTCAAAATATAAATAATTGATTTAAATTATTTATAATTAATACGTACATATCAAAATAAGTTAATAAAATTAACTACAAGAAAAAAAAAAAAAAAGAGTTAAACAATAATTATTAAAAACTGTCAATGGAAAATCTAATAGAACAGTAAACCAAAATGTATTTAAAGAATGATTCTGTCTAAGTAGTTGATAAGCTATTTAAAGTTTGTTTGGAATGGTTTGCCAAGTTAATAATATTTAAAACAAGTGTTTTATACGGTGTTATACTCACACTATCCATGTCATAAGCAAAATCACCAATATGAAGTATCATATCATAAAGTCCTCGTTGAGTTTCTTCTTGTAATCTAGGAAGAGATTGAGCATTTACATTACCCAAATCACCAAAAAAAGCAAGACTAGGCGACCAATTGGTGTCACTAGGAACAGTTTTAAACCAAAACTGAGGAGACCAACCTTGATTGCTTCCACAATAATAGACTAAATAATTAAACAAATGTGTTTAACAGTTACAGAAAATACATATATTTTTTCATATACTAAATTACCATATTGACTAGATGGTTGCAATCCAGTAAGCCTCACACGATGTATATACTCCGTGCGATGGAGATCACCACCGTCTACAAACAATGTAGCAGTCCCATAAGACTTGAGAATTGGTCCGTTAATTCCATATTTGACAATTGATTCATCTGTATTATTCCATGTGGTCCATGTAACAACTAATTCACTTTCCGATTCTGGTAAACAACAATAAACATCAGCTATAACTATTTATCAAAACATTATTTTTTACTGTTTTAAAATTATATTTGTAGATAGTTTGGCAATTTTATTATACAATTTATAAATTTTATAACATTTTTTTTTTTTGTGCACCCAAATAAAATAAGTATTTAATTATTATTAAAACTTTCTTCAAATACATTTTGTTCTGATTTACAAATATATTTAACATTAAAAATTAGGTTTTTTAATCTCTTTTCACATTAGATGATAAAGTAAATGATATATTTTATATTTAACAGGAGACATACATAAAATGTCAAATCAAAACACTTTTTTCTTAGGTACCCTAATAGGCTACTTTAGGTACCTATTCAATGATAAAATTTATGTATTAATTATATAATTTTAGTTTCATCATCTTTATTTGGTTTTAGTATTTGACAATGTTTTAAAACTGGACAAAAGTTTATGGTTACACATTCAATTAAATAATAATAATTTATTATTGATCAATAAATGCTATCCGTCTACTAACCGCCCAGTGATAAATGAATTTGTTCAGGTTGATATCGTACTAAAGGATCCGCTGCACAAACACCGAAGATGGTTAGTATGACCAATCGTTGAACGACGGTGTTCATTTCGGTTGATACCTATTAAAACAATTTAGATTCAAATTATTTTTCACCATTACAACAAAACGTGTATCTAAACATATCTAAACTATTTACATCGCGTTTTAATATACCTTTCTCAATGATATATCCAATATTTGTTTTTATACGGTAATTATAGATTTGCCATTTAATTGCGCAAAAATAAAATAATGTTTAATACGATAACAGCATACGCTATTGAACATTATACAATATTACAATATACTGTAATATTACCAACGTCTTATGCGTTACGAGGTAGTTAGGCTGTTGTTATTATTGTTGTCGAATAACGTTTGATAACAACAACAAAACCGCTCTCGATCAGCTGATGAGTGATAACGTAAAATACATAGACACTTGAATTCTATGAAATGAGATTTATAAACCATAGAGTAATGAAATATTATCGTATAATCTATAGAGAAGAATTGAGACGTGTCTTACTCTGAAACCTCTTAAGTCTATAAAAACTTATGAACGCTAAACTCTACAGGCTAATAATATTATGAATTATTCACTTCAAACATCCGTTCAATTCTTATTTATCATACGTTTCCCATCGATAATCTACAATATTTTACTTCATTTCACTTATCGCCAATATTTTCCTATCGTTAGTTTTACTTTTCATTATTACATTCTTACCAGACTTAAACTATTATCATTAAAACCTTTGTTTCTTCGTTGTTATTATCGAGATATAATTGTTTTAATACGGACATTTCAACAATAATAATAATAATAATCATTGGCGTAGTTTCGTAAACGTTCTTGATGTTGTATGCTCGTCATAACTTTTAAAAACCATTAGATCAATTTTGTTCCATACCAATGCGACCGTATTACGATACGGTGTATTTTAAGATTTTAAATGACAATTGATTTCTTCATTCGAAATAATTATTAATGATTAATTTGATGGCGAAAAATTGAACTCGGCCAAACGGAACGACGGAAAATACTGATAATTGATATTTTAAGAAGAAAATCTCGCGGGATTCGAATATTTACGTTTAAAGAAGTTCTGTTGTTCACCGTACACGGTCTACGGATGAATATACGAATCCGACTGCGTGACGTTTGGCGTGCTTGTCTCGCTGCACTCGTTCGGTCGCGCGTGCAAATATATCTGTTTGTGAAACGTAAAACGTGCAAAAACAATTCGCGAACGCGTGTCTGCTCCCAATCTTCGTCCGCGACGTTTTGTTTCGTCGTTTCCGAACAAAATGCCTTCGGTCACTCGTTCCATAACCGTTTCGTTATCGTATTGTATTCGTATAATATCGAAATTCGTTTGCGTGCGGTTGGGAGGTAACAGCACGCGGCGGTTGAGAATACATTCTGACAACCAGTACCGCGACGTTTGTCTTCCGCGTGTTCGTTTTCCGACGCGTCGAAATCGTTGAACGTTCGTCGGATCGGAACCGAGAGCGCTTTCGAAACGAACACCGTTTGTTGATACGGCGATAACGGGAAAACGTGATACCGCCGAATACCGTGGTGACGATAAGGCGAACGTAAAAGAGTCCGCGTATGCGCATGTTCGTTTTGAAGTATTTAATGGTTTTTGTATAGTGCTCGGGTCCTCCGTCGAATGCGACACGACAATGACGATCGCGTGACGTTCTCTGTTTCTTTTCTTTTTATCACGTTCGTTTTGAACCGGGTCGCAGAGTAAACTCTTCTATCGTAATAAATTACGGTCATCGTGTAGAATGCACGAAACACAATTGGCGTGAAATATTTTCGGCACACCGTATTCGGTCCGTCGAACGAAATTGTTGATCGTAAACACTGTTCTATATTCCCGTCACCGATGTGCAATAATACTAAAGAAGAGGATATCATGGACAAATGGAGCTTACCGTTGAAAGAACTGTACACGTTAGCGCTAAAGTTCTTCAAGGGTACGTTTAAACGTGAACAGTAATTCCCGTTTCTAATTCGAAACCCTGTTGAAATTCGATAGAACGAGTTTTCTTGACGAATTTTAGATTGCCGATAACCATTAACCATTACCGTGTACAAAATAAAAATGTCTTTTTTGCTACGAATCCTAAAATTTAGTAACATTTAAAGTTGATTAATAATTAACTCTCTTTTCTTGTTCTACTGATTTCAAAAGAAGCTCGCGATTTGCATCACGCCCCATTCTCTTCACAAAATTTTCCTAACTAATTGTTACCCAATTATGCTAAATGATATTTATTTATTATACATTTTATAAACTTTATTATTTTTTATTTCACTAAGTTAGCATTGATTGAATATTCAGTGTAATAAATCATAATTATTACTTCCTTATTATTATTATTATTATTTGTTATTTTGTAGAAAAGGAAGGTAAAGCTATACACTTTACATATGACGATAAACTAAAACTTGTTGCATATACACGTCAAGTTAGCCATGGAAAGTTGGACGAATCGAAATTGCCACCTTTGGGTGTGTTCGATGTTATCGGAAGAGATCGAAGGTAAATAAAAGTTATTAACAGTATTTCCAATAATTGTATGTTATACTTACATATTTTTCTCCACTTTATAGGTTAGCTTGGCAAGCACTTGGTGATATGTCGACTGAAAACTCAATGATTAATTTTGTCAAATTGGTTAATAAAGAATGTACATTATTCAAACATACTGTTGAAGCATATAAAGCTGATTTGATTGAGCAAAAACGAATAACGTAAATCTCATTATTGTCTGATGATAAAAATAAATTATATTTTTATTTGTAAAACAGAAATTTGACTGAAAATTAGATTTAATGTTTTTTCAAAATATTTCAGAGAAGAAAATATGAAAAAAGAACAAGAAGAACTAGAAAAACAGCTTGCATCAATGGAACTAAAACAAAAAGACGAAGAAGAAAAATGTAGACAAGAAAATACCAAGTAATTTATCAATTTTTATTCATTATTCATTCATGTTGAGATTGTAATTGATTATCGGTGTTATAGACAACTCATTCAAGAAGCATTGAATAAACAAACCTATAGCCAGTTTTTGACTTATGCCCAAAATCAGTTTCCAAATAGTCCAGATGAAGTTAGTATACCATTTGATTTATATTTATTTATTCGCAATAAATATTTTAGTTATACAGTAATTAATATTTTAATAAATTCTAATTTGTTTATAGCAAGCTGTACTTGTAAGGCAATTACAAGAACAGCATTATCATCAGTATATGCAACAATTACAACAAAACTACGAACCTGGTAAAGAATTAGAAATAACTACAAACTCAGTAGTTGTTCCTGAAGAAAGAGTGATTGAACACGAGAGCGTTTGCAATGAACAATGTGAAAATGACCGTTGTCTTTCTGGAGAATGTATATTTTTTATATTACTCTATAAAATATATAAATAACAATCATTTAAATTTGTTATTTTAGGCTCCGTTCAGACATTATTTCCTGCATCAATGTGGACGAGAAAAGACATTGATGAATTTAAAGCGAACTTACAACGAGAAGGCGGAGAAGCAGTCATTAAAGTCAATCATGGAGAGACGGTTACTGTAAGTATTTAAAAACTGTATTGTCTTATAATTTATTTTTCATTTTGGTTAACACGGTTGTACATTGTTGAACAACTGCATGTCACGCAATACATCCAAATTTTGGAGTGTCAAATATTTACAATATGAATTTAAAAAATAATTGAACATTCTCCATTTCTAAATTAAAAGTTGTTCGACTGCGCTTGCATTAAGAGAGAACAGTCTGCAAAATTATGTAAGCAACTGCTCATTTTTGTTAGTTGTCTGGTTGTGTATGTTCTCTCATGGCGCGAAGAATAATAAATTAGAAATAACAGTTAATAATACAGAATTGTATACCTTAATTTATTTATTTTATGTTATTTTAGGTTAGAGTTCCTACAGCTGAAGGCGGAAATTGTGTATTTTGGGAATTTGCAACAGATGGTCATGACATAGGTTTTGGCGTTTACTTTGAATGGGTCAAACCTAGTACTAGTCAAGTTTCGGTGCACGTTTCTGAAAGTGAAGATGATGATTGCGACGACTTGGAAGATGATGATGATGGTAATATCAATCAAGGTATAAATACGTATAGTGAATTTTAATGATTTTAATGTGTTTATTAATTACAATTTAGTGCAACGAATAATCCTAAATTGAAATCGTGGGTCTACAATTTTTTTTTTTTTTGTGTAATGACTATTGAAACATATTTATGACAATTTTTGTTTAGATATACTTCATGAATTAGAACGAAACGGTGTTACAATAAAAGACATAAAGAAGAGCAACCAGCTGAATCGACCACCATTGTCAATAATAATACCAGTGTATCGAAGAGACTGCCATAAAGAAGTATACGCCGGAAGTCACTTATATCCCGGCGAAGGAGTTTATTTACTTAAATTCGATAACTCTTATAGTTTATGGAGGTCAAAAACTTTATATTACCGAATATATTACTCGCAGTAATGTTTTTCTTCTATACAAACTTCCCACATTGAAATATATGTTACTCGGGTGTATAATCTTTTTACACATAGTTTTATTTATTTTTTCAAATTATGGTTAGTACATTTAAATCAACTGAGGATTGCGTGTAAAGATGTATTTAAATAGTGATTTATTTTGAATAATCATATGAGTGGCATGGAAAAAACAAAGACTATCAATGTCTAGTCATCGAAGGCGGATACAAGATGTCTTGAGCGGAAGCGGGCAATCTTTTTTCCTTTAATCAAAATAATATTGTATTCAACTTTTTTTTCAAAATAGTAGACATGTGACAATCTTTCACCTGTATCCCCAAGTTGTGCACTACACGATGACCAAAAATAAATACACTCCAGATAAACTATTCTACTTTTGTAATATCGGAGCTGTAGAAAATTCATTGTTGTAACTTATTTTTTATTATAAGTATTAGTTTGTGTTAAAAATAATTTATAATTATTACAATATATCGTTATTTAATTTACTAGTATTACTACTACAAGCATTATTATACCTAGTGGCTGTAATATTTTTTATAGGATTCAAATAGAATTCTTCCAACCAATGTATTATAGCTTGTTAAGTATGCTAACTTTTTAATCTATTTCCTATGTTTTATCCCCTATTTTATATTATAATATATATACATATATTTTATGCCAAATCCAAAAGTTAATATATAATGTTATTCATTGTAAATGAAAATACAATATCTCTTAATTTTATAACAGTAGTTAAAAAATTAAGGTTTACAATTTATATTTAGTCTTGTCACACATTGAATATCAAAATTCGAAATAAATGAATCAATTTTTTTTTACAAACTAGTACAAAACATTAATTTGTAATCAAATAAAAATTAATACTATTGTATTTAAAAGTTATTTATTTTATTGAAATAATATTTTTCTATAGATATTTGAATTAAAATTGTACGAAATATTTACCAAAAGTATAATGTTAAAATCAATACTCTACCTATTTGTTTCTATATTATTTGTTACACAGATTGTTTATGTTTATTATTTGTAAATTGTAAATCTTATAAATATATTAATAAAATAACTAATTATCAATTAAGTAAAATTGCGTTGTTCTTTTACTCTTGTATAACTCTATCGTTAATTAAAACTAGTCATTATTTTATGATTAATACAATTAGTAAATCAGTTTATAACAATATTAAAGACACCAGGAAAAATAGGAACCTACACCACAAGATTGGTTGTTATAAATTATCGATCAATTTCTTCGGCATGTCAATGGCCAACGCCGTCAGGTCATGCAGGATGATCATGCCTGGCCAAAAAGAGGAAAATAATTGTAGATTATTTAAAATTAATAAACCTATGTTATATATTAGATAAACCCTAGGACGCGAGAGAAGATATCCATATCACGATGGTTAAACATGGTATGGTAATGTGGTGACAGAATTCACCCACCAATTATGTTGTGGTCGACATACAGATATCTTCTCTTGTGAGTTGTGGTAAAGTGTATATTTATATTTAATTTAAAATTATCATGTAAGAATTAGGAATATCCATGAAAAAAATCTGATAATTGGTTTTCTATATAAGCAACATCTGAAGGAAAGCGATTGTGTACGAAAATATGTTACCTTATCAAAGTAATACCGGTAGTTTTATTTTGCCCAACATAAAATACTATTGCACATTATTGCAGTGCAGATATATTAATAAAAATACATAGTAATATTAGATAGCATAAAAGAAAATAAATGAATAAAAGATACCAAATCAAAACTTCTCAATAATAATCATTATTATTTTAAAATGGATGTTATAAAATTTAAAAATTTATACAAAATTAAATCAATAGTCTCTCGATTTCTGTCTGAACCTGTTGTATTTGTGGCCGTAATTGTGAACCTTCATCGCTAGTTATAGAACACGCTATAACAGGCCTTGAAACGCCACATGCTCTACCTAATGCTGTATAATAAGAAGGTATATTACAATGGATGTAATGTATTCACAATATTTCAGACATAACACTAACCTTGTTTTGATCTGATAAAAACATACGGTACGTTCTTGTCTTCACATAAAAGTGGTAAGTGTAACAATATTTCTAAAGGTTCTGCGTCTGCAGCACATACAATAAACTCGGATATACCTCTATTTAATGTCTTAGTGGCTGAAAATGTATCGATAAACGGCTTATTAATATACCAAACAAAAATAGTTGAATTGTAAATACTAATAAATTATTAACCTTCATTGGCTCCTTTACGTAATTGTTTATAGTTCATAGCTTGTTGGACCAAGTTTAAAATTTTCGTAGTCAATTGTTGGTCAGCCAAAGGGTATGCCTTAGGGTTAACATCTAATGTGATGTTTTGGTCATCCATCCTAAAACGTAATAAAAATGTTAATACAAAGTTATTAATAATGATAATAAGCAATTGCAGTTTGAGTAATTAAATTGTTTTAAATTTAATCGAATACACATAAGTTAATGTTAATGATTAAATAGGAAAGTACTTATTTAATATACTGATACAAACTATCATAAACTCGGATACAATTGAATACTACTGAAACGTAAACATTGTATATTTAAAATTTTCAAACATAAATTACAATTGAAATTCGATATTGTAAACGTGGTCGATTCGACGGGTTTGTTGGAGCACTTAAACTCGACAATCATAAAATTGTCGGCCCATTAATTCCACCGATCAGAGCGTTTTAGAAGACGATTATACACAATCCGAAGTGTACAAAATGTGATAATTACGGATCGGTGGACAGTGTACCGCCAACAGGTAATATAATTAACGTTAACACGTGCGCGTCTCGCAGACAGAACGCCGCGATCCATATGCGTTCCGTCGGACGAGCAAAAGATTTGGCGAAGTCGTCGTCACGACAGACATTATCACGCGTATAATACACACAAATTACACAGTCATACTCACTTTTCGGATAATTTTCTCGTACGGCTGGTCGCATAGATTCGATCAACGAAAATTGAAAAGACGCGCCCGGAACTTTTTATGGATATCGATTGTTCACCGTTTCGGCATAGCAAATTTGAGGTTTTGTTTGGCGTCTGGACAGTGGACATCGGACGATATGGTCGTTTGTGAGAAACACGTTCGCCGACGGTTCCGCGATAACATAATTCCGTCCATAACATTGTGTTGTGTCAATGTGCCGGTTGTTCATTTTATTTTAGGTTACATTATAAACTATACGTTTTTCGTACCTCTGGCAATACTGTCTGCAACAAATCCGCTTTTTTTCAAATTTTTTTCAGTATTGTCACGCGTTTATGTTCTCGTGTATCGAAACTAATAATTAACTAATATTAATAACGATTTAATTGCATTTATTTTTACATCTCGCGTATTTACGTTTGTGATTTCCACGTATAATTAATCGCTTCGATTTATGGACTTCAACAATTTCAAATTCTCAAAACCTACCAAGTAAAAATATCTGGATTGCCTACATTAGCGTTTCCCAACCTTTTTGCGTCAATGCACATTAATCCCAACCTATATTTAGCCACAGCACACTTAACATATTATATATGTATATAGTAGTAATCTATAAGATAATAATTAATCAATAATTAGTATCTTCTCAAATGCGTGGCAATCGATGCATTATGTAATTTGTATAATAATTATACAATTCCTTTGAACTTTATAATGAACGACTAACGACTAACAACCACCAAGCGGAGAATACAATTTAACAAGAAATAGTGAACGAAAATAATATTTAATATACTATTTTTTAAGAATTCAAAATAATACGAGTTATGAAATCGCCGATAAGAGAATCGTTAAAAATATTTTTAATATCAAAATTGTACGCGTTTATTAATAATCATGATATTTCGCGGCACACCAATTGGAAAATGCTGACTTACATGATATCGACTTAAATGGTAAACCTACCAAATGTAAAGATAGAGTTCCGTATAAACCCAAACAATTTAAATAATATATTGCTGCCATACATTTTATTTATGGAAAATATAATCCAAACAGTTATGTGTATGCATTAGTATGATAGAAATCTATTTCCAGTTAATAGATATCAAAACAAAAATGTCCAAGTATGACATGACCGTTAAAACCGTTTTAGGTTTATTATAAACTAGTCATGTTTACGTAATTTATTAATAAATTCAACTTCCCGTATTACTTTGTCAGCATAGACGTAAGCAAGGCCGTAGCAGGAACAAATTTTCAGAGTGGAGGAGGGGGTTAAAACCTAATCATATATTTTCAACTACTAGATTTAAATACTAGATTATGTTGTGCAAGATAAAATTGTGTCTAAATACGGGTTAACATGTGGCGTGTAAAGAGTGTCTCCACCTTAAAAATTTAGATTAATAAATCCAATTTGTTATAACTATGAAAAAGATTCGGGGGGAGGGGGTTAGAATCCCCAAAACCCTCCTCAAATACGACATCGGTTATAAATATTATTATTATAAATTTATAACGTTTGCGACTACAATAGACGTAGCGTCAATTGATTACGATAACGTTCCGTATTGTAAGGACGACTTGCAACTTCGTTATTACTGATAACTCGCATGATTTATTACGAAATATCAAATTTTAAGTACTTAGAGCACGTTAAACGGCGGCATGTCGTACCTACATAATGGCAGGGCAGCGTTCGATTATCTCGGGGAAAAAAAAACTTTACACGACGAACTGGTTCATAGCACATCGAAATTAATTGAATTCGAAAACATTCCGGTCCGCGGTGAAATTACTGCGAGTTTTTTGCTCCCTTGATTTAAAAATTTGTTTTTAAATATATTCGTAATTCGTCTTGTCGCGCAGATGACTGATTGGAATGAAACGAAATCCGACGGAATTCTATCGTCGTTACGTTAAACGAGAGATTTCTGATAAGTATATGGAGTTGACGATACTCAAAATCGTTCGCTAAAAACTATGAAAGCACAATTTAAACGTTTAATTTTTTTTTCATCGGAACTTTTCGTGTTTATTTATATTTTTTATAAAGTTTTATTTTTTCATAAAAATCGATTTTATACGAAAATGTAATACAATTAAAAACTATTGGGTTATTTTACTGTTGTTTTGCCTTCTTATTTTTGTTTTTATCAGCTACTTTTATAATTTACGTATATGCATGGGACAGCAATATAATAAATTATCGTATTCTACGTTTAGGTGCTTAATGTTCTCAAAAACAAATGACCGTTGTAAAACGTATTAACAAATTTGTTTCACGATGATTTAAAAAAAAAAAATTATTATATTTAATGTGTCAAAAGTACTATCTACGAGTTAAACTACTTTACTTTTTTACGAATATAATAAAACGATTACGAAAAAAATATGCTATTTCTCGTTAATCTTATTAAAAAAATATATTTTTTATATTATATTAATAAAGAAAAGTGTATTTCATCTGTAGCTAATACACAATGCATGTGACTGATATTATAATAGTAGTTTAATTGGCTAGACTTAATTATACATGTTTAACAGAAAACACTTAGTGCACGTAAAGAATTTGTTTATTTCAAAACGTCGTTTTATTCGTTCAGTATTTAACAATGATTTTTATGTCTTTAAAGGTTTTCTTTGTTTATTGTCATCAATATTTATTTTATTTGACTTTATTTAATTAATTTTTTGTTTTTTCATTTGTAGCTGTGAGACCGAGTCGATAAGTCGCCATTCGGTGTTCTTCGTTCCTATTCTTTCCGACCAATGCGATACCCTGTCACTGATGACGAGCTCTTCTGATCTCCTCTTCAACAATTTATTCGTCAGCTTTTTCCAGACCAAGAACGGTTCCAATACGGTTCCATTTTGAATAAAGTCGAACATCCACTCCTCGAAACTGCACTAGGTATTGCCACTCATCGTTGATATCACTTGAAACGTATACTGGCTCGCTGAAGAAGTCGTCCATGAAGTCTTCGGAACAATGGTCAGCGATGGTCCCACAAAGGCGCTGTCTCGTAGTTGGTACTTTGCCGAGTGAACACACTCGAACAGCAGGTGTTTGGTAGTGTCTACTGGATATACGCAGTCCGTCTTTCTAGGCCCGGAATCAGCCTCTTTGTTCATGCTATCCTCACATCCCGTTTGATTTGCTGAGCCCTTGCAGTTAGTCTATAGTCCTTAACTTCCCTAAACTTACCTAATGTTCCTCACAGGCGCCTAAGACGACAATAGTGTTGAGACCTTTTGACAAGACTTCATTGGAATTGGAGTGAACAAATGGGTTTATTAATACATTACTAAGCGTATTACAATTAATTTGACCAATTATACAAATAATGTATAAAAATTTCTTACTTGTAAATAAAACACAATCTATATTTTTTATGTCTGATAAAATACAGTTATATAAGGTATAAACAGTTTTTACATTTTAATGTAATTCTGTTGTACTTTTTCTTATTATTTTAATTTATACTTTATAGTTTTGTAAGCTATATTTAAAAAAATAATAATAATTCTAATATAAAACATTAAATTCAACCCTATAAATTATAATAGAAATTGCCCCTTTGACATAACTTATGGATACAAGTTATATAAATTATTAAGTTTCATAAAATGAAAATGTTGTCGTTATCAAAAATGTTATTTTTAATAAATTATTTGTAACACTAAAAATCCATTATTTTGGAAGCATTAAACTTCTTAGTAGTTGGTTCTCCAATGTATTTTAAAAGGTTATAATTCTTTATCAATATCATTATCAGCATTTATTTTATTAAATATATTTTAAAATTGAAATTAAACTGTATTTATTTTAATTAAAAAATAAATTGGGTACAAATATATCTGTTACTTGATACTTTATAAAATGTCTAAAGATCACAAGTTGTTATTGCTTACCAAAATCTGTTAGATATTATACCTTTAGGTTTTGCAATATAACCTATTTGAATGCTTTTGGAGATAAATGTTTTTAATCTTTGTACTGGACCACCACAACCAATCGGTGTAACTTCTTCAATATTTTTCATGTGCTTGGTATCTATATATTGTAACATTTTGATGAATTGTTTTCCATAAGCTTGTTTGAGATTATAACCAGTAATCATCAACATTTCGTGTAACAAAATTGCTGTGACATCTAATTGAGGAATTAAATGTACAGTTGCTGCAATTATCATCCACGCTTGTGAAATACTCAATGCTTTACCACTCTTAGTTTCAGTAACTATGATTGCTGCAAATAATCGTATGATACCAGTCATTCTTTTTACATATCGATCCTGTTTTTCAACAACTTCATTCGTGTAATTATAACCTAAAGACTTGTAATATTCCTCATCGGTTTCATCATTTGTTTTTGCAACATTATATGGAATAAGACATGGACATTTTTGTTTAAATCTAGCGTATAATAATAAACCAAAATCTGGATAGACTCGCCAAAGTTCATTGACGATTGATGCTACTTCAAAGGCGGTTTCTGTTTTGACACTAACTACATGTTCTCCAATATTTATAATTTTTTTGGCCAGTGTATCTTTACAAAATATTAACGCATCTTGATGACTACTTGCTGAAACTGTTGAATTACCAGTTTTTACAGTATTACATTTTAGTAATGCATCGAGTTTCTCAAATTTGTCTTTCATATGCCACGGTGAAACCGAAGATATACTATTAATTGGTGTATTAATTGATTTAGTTAATTCTTGTCGCAAAGATTTAAAATCATCCTGATGAAGAAAAGAAGAATATGAATTTTCAACTTTTTTTAAATGCTCCTGTATACTAAGATGATTTTCTAGAAATCGTTTATAATCATCTTCAAAATTATAGCAGATATTGTTCTTAATTTCTTTATGTTTTATATCATTAATATTAAAAGAAAAGTGTGCAATATTGTCATCGACAACCTCTTCATCAATCTTAAACTTAAATGTATTGTATTCATCAGATTTAACTTCATCAATTTTAAATGTAAAATTTTTTGCTTCTTCCGATATATCATTTACTTTAGAAGTATTAATTTTATAACTATGATTATGTTCATTATTTTCATTAATTTTGAATGTAAAGTTTTCAATAGGTATTTTATTCTTTTTATTTGTATGATCATCAATTTTAATTGGAATATTTTCAATTTGTTGGTGTTTTAATACACTTTCCACACATTGTTCATTGAATATTTGAATATGTTGTACAAGTTTACTGAGAGCCAGTAAATTGTGTTCATTAAAATTTTGAGACATATTTTCAAATGTTTTTATATCAGCTTCAAAAGCCATGCATTTTTGCATTCCATCACTAAGTAATTGTGGTTTAATCTGATTTTCACTTAATAAATGTTTTATTTTATTTAATAAATTGTTTGCAGTATTTAGCATAAAGATAAATTTAAAATTTTTTGTTTTTTCATCAAAAAGAATTTGATTTTTGCGTAATTTAGTATAAAGTTCATCATTATTACTATTCAGTAGTTCTTTATTAAAATTTTTGTCAATAGCAAGTCTTTTACGAACTAAACACTTGAATTCTTCATTATTATGTGTTGATATAGTAGAACATTCTTGTCTTTTATGTTCCCAAATTTTAGCTTTTCGGTTTAACAATTTTTGTACTTGTGCTTTTCTCATAGATTCAATTTCATTCATTGCAATTTTGTAAAATTCATAATAGAAATTTATAGACTTATCAGTTTTTTCATTAAGTGATTCATTGGATTCTACATTTTGTATGACTTCATAGTGATTTTCAACTGGTGGCTCATATTTAGGAGTATAATATTGATTAACATATTTTAGTTCTTCATTAATTCTATGTAAGTTTTTATTAAATAATGTATTGTTATTATTGCTTACTTGGTTTTCCACTGAATGATTTTTTTGATGCATAGTTGAAAATGTTTTACCCAATAATTTCATTGTAAGTGTTTTATTACCACTAATTTAACCTACAGTAAAAAATAAAATATTTTACAATTAATACAAATAATCTAATATACCAACAAACTTATAAAAATCATAAGTCTTACAAATTATAATGCCTACTACTTCAGATTTATAAATGTTTATCACTAAAAAACCTAATATTCTGAAGCTAAACGCCAAATATTGTTCATTCTATTAAATTATTAACGGTTTATGCAGTTAGCAATCAAAGACCACAACAGCAGTGCCCACATACACTAAATTATATACTATCAAACGTACATACAGTGATAGCACAGAATTCATCTAATCTGTGGTGATAACGTGTTCGAACTTATTATCATATATTGGGAACGGCGGGATTATATCAAAATGACGTTAATTTAAACAACTGAATCCGTTTAGGTTTAATTTTTTGAAAAAATCATTTTTATTATTCCGCAATGAGGAAAAAACCTAAGTTTACATTATGTCCTAAACAAACAAGTTTATTTATATTTTAACAATTTATCATGTCCTATTGTTTGTATTATTATAGAATGTAGGTTACTGTGAATTCAACAAATCGACAAATAGCCCATCATTTTTTTTAAAGCTTTTGATCATTTCAAATCGTAATAAAATTGATGAATATTTAAACGGAGTTCCACGTCTAAACATCTTATCGTATAAAAGGCAATATGTGTATGGTTGTGGTTTATATGGTGCTACAAGACCAATTTTGATGACAATTTCGAAGATATAAGAATCGGAGAATAGAGAAACAAGGAAGATAAGAGAGTAGTTTGGACCACGTCCGATCAGTAGCACTGAATAATTTTTTTATAAAATATTTTTGTCGATTACATGCCATATAAACTATCTTGTATAAATGCTTTGTAACATAGTGTTGCCGTTATTATCAGATTTGTATACATTTTTATACATTTTCTTGTATATATACAAGAAAAAAAAAATGAGTTGAATCAATAAGATTATAACAGTCACAGTCACGTTCTAATGAAACTGCAGAACAACACGAAGCACGAATCGCACAAAATCGAATAAGAATGCACAAAAACGATCAAGGTTGTCATACGCTGCTAAGAATGTAGAACGTGAAAATAATGCAATCAATTCGATCGAATCAAATAGAAAAACTGGTAGGTGTATAAATGCTCACAAATGTTTATAGAATTTAAATTAAATCTATATTTCACGATGTAGATAATCATATTATTAATAAACATATATTTATGTAAACAATAATTATTGACTATTGTATAATTATATTTTTATTTATATACCTATTATATTTTATGAATGTAAATTATAATTACAATTATAAATGATGTATACACAAAAATTATCTCAGTAAGTTTTTATAATATTTAAGTGTATATTGTCTAATGATGTTAGTAATTAGACTATGCAGGTATTCTACTACTATTCCAATTATAAATGGCTTTAGACCCACATTCATATGATTTATTTACAAATTTTAGTTTCAAATTCAAAAAAACGTATAAATTATTTTTTTAATTAGTATTTATAAGTTCAAACATTTTTCTATGTATTCTATTTTTCTAATTTTTGTATTTTCTTCAATTTTTTTTTACAAATATTTTTAAATATATTTCACTAGTAGTATGTTTTAAATTAATTCTAAAAAAAAATAATAATAATAATAATTTCATATTGGCATATTTGAGCATTTTACAATTTAACCTAATGAATCACTTTATACATATAATATGTATGTATATATAATACACTTCCCTAAATACATTTTCCTCACATAATTTCAAATTGATTACCTCTTTGTTATGGCTTGAATATTTTGATTTTACTATTTTTCAGCTGTAAATATGTGTTATTAGAATCGTTTATTTGTTTATTAAATTTTTCTTTTTTATATTCATTATTACTAATTATATTCATTATTCATTATATTTACATAAACAATGTTTTTCCTTGAAATTATGTATATTAATTTAAAGTAAATATTAATTTCCCACTGTAACTCAAAAGGGAAGAGAGAGAACTAAATGAATGTACTTTTTTATTGAATTTTGTGACAGTTAATGATATAAAAATATATCTAATAATAATACCCAGTATTTAAAATAATTTAATAAAATGTATTATAGATTAGATATTAAGACATAAAATAAAATTTGAATTTTTTTTTAAAATTAAAAAATGATAATTTTTCTACTGAGAAAATACTCAATAGTGAAATATAATATACCTACAATATTTTAAAATAAATATATTTATATTATAGTGTTTAGGTAACTATTTACATACTTTTCACACAATTTTCTACATTGTTGTTATCATTTTGCACATCCTATAAGTAAAAATTATATTATAAACGTATAACATGCCATTAATAAATTATTGAATTATATTATTTAAATATTTAATTTTCTGATTTTATTAAACAAATGATTTTTCCAAAGTTTTCTAAAACGAAACATTTCAATCTAACTACTAAGTGCATTTAATTTATCTGAATCCATAACCATATTAATAACTTACTTTAAATTCACAGGTATAAGATTCATCTTTAATATCAGTTTTATTTGTTGTATCTGGCTCTTCCTCATTGTACTACTTGTCTTCAATATTCGAGTTGGAATAAGTACTTTCTGTAATAATTTTGATAAACCGATTCTATATTCTCATAATAAATATTAAAATATTGTGCATTAAATAAATGGATTATCCTATAATGTTAGTTATTTATAATTTGTATAAACAAATAAAATAAATAAATATTTAATTTTAATATTCCGAGAATTAACTATGAAGTAATTCTTAATCAGTATTTAGGTAATTTTATACAAATAATCTTTAAGTTGATAAAATGGCTTAATTTAGTCATGACTGAAGAGGTATTAACACATTACTAAATCTTTTGTTTAAGTATATTTCGTTGTTTGGCTATAAAACATAATTTACAAATTACATTTTGTTATAATCATGTTTTAAATATAACATATTTTTACTATAATATATGCTTTGATACTTCTAGTTGACGATATTTCACGTCCACTCCAAGATTGATTTACCCTCTAATTGGAATCCACTTCTAAAAATATTACCTGTAGTTTTTAAAATATTCTGTTTATTTATTTTGGAAACATTTAATATTATTGTTATGAATATTAAACACAGTTGCCAAAGAAAAATCGACAAAGGAATCGTTTATATGACATTATCATTGAGTTTTCATAATCACAACACCAGAAACAATAAGAACTGTTTTATATATATATATTTTTATCACTTATACTAAAGTGTAGATATAAATATATAATGCGGTCTTGCTTTGTGTTTTTGTTTTTAATGATTAATTAATCGAGCAGCGTACGTTCTAAAATCATTTAAAAAACTCGAAAATCAATTAGTATTCTTAAAACTTTTTAGTTTTTAGGTCATTCAGTTTGCTTTAAATAATCTGTTTCCTATATTAATTTACAGTGTATATAAGCTATATAAGTATGGTTGTATAAGTAACTCGTTAACTGTGTAACACAATAACGTTAAACCACAAGTGTTTGTTCGTATAACTAATATTATGGACGAGCGCGGTCGAAGTGTCCATTTCGATTTTCTCGCTAAAATCCGTACAATTTATTTATTACATAATTATAAAACATTTTACAAAAACAGTACTGTTTGTTAAACAAAAACTTGTGCTGTAAATCCAACACATCTATTCTGATTTCATTATTATTTCGTGTATAATTTTCAAAAAACGTTCTAGACCAAAAACTCGAAAACCGTAATTGATAACTGTTATCATACGAAAATGTGGTCGATCGTCAAGACCGCGAAAACCGAACGAATCGGTTGTTATTGGCTGAGCCCATGTGTGTAGGTAACCGCGGTCGTTGTTATAACCAAATGTACCACAATGATATTGCGCCACTGCGGCATTCCGATTAACAATCTACGGTACTGCGCACAGTCCGTCTGTGATTTTTATGTATTTTATTATGTGATGCAATAACACATTTATTTTGTGTTGCCTGCGAACTGCGATTTGCGAAGCCGAAAACGATGTACGGGTTGTGATCGCGCGACAAACGTTGTTGTCATTCGTAGTTGTCAGTTCGGGTGTCTCGTTTTACCGATGTAAATAAAAATTTCAGTACGCGTTCGCCAAGTTTAGTTACGGTTTGACATTTTTTTTCGTTTCTTCATTTTTACGCGTTGTAGCGTATACATCTAGTAACGGAGACGATCATTACGTCCGACGTCGTGTCATCGGTGTAATGTAGTTTTGACGTTCAAATACTGGTTGTATGAAAATGTCTGCTAACGAAAACGAATCTGTGGACATACGTTTTTATGCGAATCATCTAACTAACTTGGTAAATATTACATGCACAAACGTTCTGCACAATTATTGACGAGCGACTAGGTATTTTTTTTTTTGATACCACTGTTAATCGCCAACATCTGTAGTATTATTCTGTTGATCCCTTTTAAACAAACCACATTGGGCTGCCCGTCTCATTCTCTTGTCATCTGACATTGATGTTATGTATAATACTTGTTCACCTGTGGTATGATACAAAATATCTATGAAAATATTATTATTCAATACAAATATTTAATTTATGAAATCTCTATAATTGTTTCTCATGAATTGATATTAATTTATATTTAAACATTTGAATATGGTTACTGCTTTATTTTTCAATTAAATATTATGGACGTGTATTTCATGCTTTTTAAAGTATTACCTAACCTGAGTCATAATACGATTTATTAAAATCTGATTTTTCTTGTTCCATATCTTGTTCAAGTAATTCAGAGAATTCTTGTTCTAGAGTTTGAGATCTTTCAGGAGACTCTAAACAAAAAAATTAATTTATATAAATAATCAAGTATTATTTTCATGAAAATATTTAAAAATTATTAATAATTTATATTTTAATTGGTTTTTAATTATATGACAAAAAAGCTACAACACAAATTGATTAAAGTATGAACGGCAAAAACAAGCCATGATGGTCATGCCCCAAGTGGTAAATCTTTATTTAAATCATCATTTATATATACTGAATGAACTTTTATGAAAAATTTATTTTTATAATTAATTTAAAATGAATAAAATTAAAATATAATATATCTTAAATCACTTGTTGAAGAAAAATAAACCATTTATTAAATGTTCTGGAATTAGATATGCTATTATCTAAATTGGTTCCTTTAAAAAAAATGGAATGTTTTCTAAATCGTCTTGATTCCAGATCTATAGTTTCTTGAATGTTGTAGAAAATGTGCCATAGCTCATAATGCATTAAATTGGTCTACTTTACGTTCTTGTTTAATGTAATGTCTTACATAAGATTTATCATTAATTTCTTCATTGTTTGGTACATCAAGTACTTCAGAATTTACAATGCTAAAAGTTCATTTTTCACATTGATACAAATTTAATACAAAGGTTAAAAAAACAACGTACATAAATATAATTTATGTACGATTTGACTAACTTTGTTTAATTTGAATATATACTACCTAATATTGGTCTGAGTCATAATTAGATTCATGTTTGCTTATTAAAATAATTACTACAAAAAAAAGTTATCTTTATTTAGTTACATTTTAGCCCTTCATATACATTTTTTCCATGTTTTTTAATAGACGATATAGTGGGTATTGGTTTCCTGTTGTCCTCCCAACCTTTTATATATACCTACTGAAATAGACTTTTACTGAACTTGTAAGTTGTAATTTATGCTTTTATTTAAAAAAAATATAATTGTATTAAATTTGTATGCCATTTTATGACTAAAGTTGATCAACAAATATTAAGTAAAATCACTTTTTAAATTGAAATTAACTTAAAACATCAAAAGTACTTCCGTAATGTGAAAAATATCATATAATCACGTTAGATAATAAGACCACTTGAGTAAACTAATCTGTCATTAATTTCAGATTGATTTTGAAGAACTTAACCGTATGGAAAGACCTAGTCGGGTTTTTAGTAGCCGTCATCACATATCGATGCCACCATTGTTAACAGGTTGGTCTTATTCATAATTTTAATGAACTCGATTATTTTTAACCAAATTGTGTGTTTTGCATTTTTAAATTTATTTAGATACAAGTAATATGGACCAAAATGATCAATTTCGTAGGTCAAGAGATTATCCTACTTATTATGAAACACGAATTGGAGGAAGTAAGTTATTTTCAGACCATCCGTTGTAAATCGTCAAATTTTATCATGAATGTAAAAAGTTTACCTTCAGTAGACAGATTAGAACTAATAAATATAAACTTAATTGCAAGCCAATGTAATGTGGTGTGTCAGGATTTAAGTTCTGTCAAATGTGTTGCAATACACTTGCCATATTTTCTCCTAATGCTATCTCATATAGTGTATTCCAATGTGTTTTGTGTATTTTATACTTACTGTGTGAATAGTATACCTATAACAGGAAATTATAAAAAAGTATTGATTTTTAGCTACAGCAAATGGAGATGCTGTTAGAAATCGATCACCCTTTGTTAGATTTACTATTACTGACCCAGAAACTCACCAAATAACTGCAGCTGGACAAATTCCGTTGAACAGTCCACCACCTAATACTCAAGCAAGCACTTTGACAAACAGTACGTTTTAGTATTTTGCAAAAGACATATATATTTTGTTACAATATAATGTACATGAATTGTAAAATATATTTTATAAAAGGTTTTTTGTTTTTTCAAGAGTTTGTCTTAAACAGTTTCACTGTATTATGAAATACTTACGTATAAACTTAATAAAAAATTATATTTTTATTAAAATGAACGGAAATATTAATACAATTTGAATATTTAATCATATTCAAATTTTACTCTTTAATAAGTTAAGTATTATTATATAATAATACTTTTTAATTAATTGTTAAACTATAACGTTTAATATAACAAAAGCTTTAATAATAATAAAAAAAGTACTTTTTAGTAAGTAAATTAAAAAAATAATAAGTAGAGTATATTAAAATTAATAAAGAAAGTTAGACAAACAATACATAAATGATATTTATATATACATTTTTTTATTTAACCATTGTATTCAATTTGTATCAATGTAAAAATTGAACTTTTAATGTTGTAGATCCTGAAGTACTTAATGTACCAATCAATGATGAAAGTGATAATGAATCTTATGTAAGAAATTTTATTGAACAGAGACGTATGTTAGACCAGTTTAGTGCATTGGCAAATGTTTCACAACATTCAAGAAACTATAGATCTGGAAGACGATCAAGGCGATTTACAGAACATCCTTTTTTTTTAAGAAACAATTTAGAAAATAGCCCTTCTAATGCCAGAACATTTAATAGACGGGTTCGTTTTTCTTCAACAAACCGAGGTTATAATGATCTTGTAAGTGATTTAAGATTTATTATATTTTAATTTTTGAAAAAAGTTCATCAGTATGATTTTTTTTTTTTATTATTTATATATTTTTATTATTTTGCTTAGCCTCCTGAGAGATCTCAAACTCCAGAACAAGAACTCCCTGAAATACTTGAACAAGATATGGAACTAGAAAATTCAGATTTTAATGAATCGTAGTAAGTTAAAAAATAATTAGTTCTTAATTTGTATAATATTTTATATGATTAATACATAATTTGTCTTCATTTATATAGCCATCGTTTAGAAAGTGTATCAAGTTTATCGTCATCTCAAAATGATGCAGATTCTGGCGATGATAGAAGGTCAATGAATTTTTCAGTTTCTGAAAACCAGAATTCTGTTGGAGATGATGAAAATAGAGATAATCTAGATGTACTTAATGAAGCGCCGAGAGTACGAGTTGTGCCATTTATTATGTCACCTATACCTTTTACTCGACGGACAGAATCTCCACCAAATACAGCAGATACACCAACAACAAGTACAAATAATAATAATGTACAAATACCATTTGATGAGGATGATGATGACAATCATAATGTGGTTACCGTGGAGCATGAGTAAGTAACTCGTTTTATATTTTAAAATATACCTAAAATATTATATAATATTTTGAATATAATAAAATAATGTATTTATATTGGTTTAAAATAACCAAAACAATATATATATATTATATATTAATTGCATTTTTTGAAAAAATCTGACCGCCTCCAGATTCGACTTATCGTTTAATTTAATTTAATTTAATTTAATTAAATTTAACAATCTGTTAAAATGTAAACACTGAAAATCATGTTTTTAGTTTGGGATTAAATGTCAGAACAAACATACATTTTAAATTAACCATTTACTGTTTATCAAAATCTGGGTTTAAAAAATACAATAAGAATAAGTACAATTAAATTAATTTTTTTATTGTTTTATTTCACAGAACTCCGGTAGTCGAAGAAACAGTACTTGCACGAATTGAAGATCATCCGGAAACTTATGAGGATCTTAATGATCAGTTGACTCATTTATTTGAGTGTCCTGTGTGTTTTGAACACATCGTACCTCCCATTTTTCAATGTTTACTCGGACATTTAATTTGTAACAAATGTGTACTGATGTGTGAAAATTGTCCAACATGTAGAAATCCTTTTAACTCAAAACGTAATCTGTACATGGAAAAAGTAAATAAACATTTTATCGATTTTAATGCAATTGCAATTGTCTTTAATAACGCAAATGTATTGTTTTTAAGGTTGGTTATTTGGTAAAGTTTCCGTGTAGAAATGCGTTAACGGGATGCAAGCAGCAGATGTTCATTGGTCAAAAAGAATTGCATGAAAAAGAATGTTGTTTCAGACATTACCAGTGTTTCTTCACCAATTGTGCTTGGAAAGGATATTATCCTGAATTACCTGTTCACATGATTAATAATCACAGCGTTTCCATTCTAAATGGCGAAAGCCAGGTACAGCATAATGAATTATTGTATTTTAATTTACTTGAATTATATTTGATATTTATTTGTTTTTAGTCCCTTGATATTTTGCTGCCTAATAGTAATCAAACATACAAGTGGTTTTTATTAGCTCATGGAGAATATTTTGCTGTCATTGCACATGCGTCTATTCCACCTAGACGTGTAAAAGTGTAAGGTTTTCATTTATTTGTTTAGCTATGTAATATTACTATTATTATTTTTGTTTAAATTTATATTTAATGATTGAAAAACATTTGTTGTTGTTATTAGTCAGGTGAATTTTATCGGGCCAGCAGTTAAGGCGAAACAATACAAATTCACAGTGATATTAACTCAGTCCAAAGATCACAATAATATGGCACAAAAATTAATGTACGAGAGATTAACTCTTCCTTATTCAGAAATCTACGAGATGTCCAACAACAGTCTAAAGAAAGATATATTCTCCTTGCCCGGTGAAGTGCTTGAGCCGTATATTAAAAAAAGACATCGTCGTTTGCCAATTATATTAAACATTGCGCCTATTGTATTGTAAAAAGTGTGATGTCACTTGTGAGAAATATTTTAAAAAAAAGTTTTAATTGTGGTTAAAGTAATAAATAATTTAATAAGTATGTTTTTATAATAATAATTCAAATAGTAATAATTTCACTATAATATTATAAAATCATATATTTTTATTTTTATTATTTATGTACCTTATAACTACTTTTAAAAGTATATAAATATTAATAAATATTATACATGTGTGTTGTTAATATGTACATTAATCTGTAATTGCGATTGAGGTAAATGTTGAAAAAGTTTAAATAATATCTCATTTACCGATAAATGTTATAAGAAATTTAATTTCTATAAATTCAAACTGTAACATAATAATAAAATAGTACTTTATTATGCCAATTATAATTAATTTTCAATTTTACATTTATATGTTTTTAATCTTATTAAATATTTTCCTATCATAGTTCACAAGTATGATTGGGGAGGTACATGTTTTAAAGAGTTGGAGCGTTTTCATTATTTCTTAAACTATTGAATATATATATATATATATATATATTTGATTTTTATGAAAATATTTCATATTTTAAATTTAAATTGTATTTTAACGAAAATTATTCATAGTTTTGATAACACTGTTTTAAATACATAAAAAAAAAAAAAACAATCTAGATTAACACATAAATCAAGATATAAAATTTAACATGTTTGCTATTAACACATTATATAGGTATAATATATTTGATTAAAGGAAACAAAAACACTGCAAAAGGAACACATTAACTATCTTGATTACTATAACTTTTCAGCTATTTAAATTCCGTAATTAATACATTACAGTGGTCTCCAAAGTGTGCGCCACGGAATATTGTCTGGCATAAAAATAAATTGAGAAATATCGATGAATTCGTACGGATCCCCATTCGACGCCAGTAGTGTTCTGTCTGAATTTATTTCTGCAGTAGAACCGGTGAATCTTGTCGAGCTGTGTCGCGTCTACTGTTCGAAAGGGAAATTCGGCAGCATGGATTTCGGGTGTCGTCTTCCCAGTGATAAGTCCTGACGAATTTCGATTACGTGTTTCGGCGGTCGCCGTGATGAAAGTGCCAAGTATCGAGCAAAACTCAACGCGGAAAAGAAGCTTGCTTGATTCCAATGAAAATGTGCGACGATCCGCAGACTATTTCGTGCCGTTCGGTTTGACGAGACAAAAGTCGTTACAATTTTTTCTAGTTTTCATTAATCTCGTCATTACGATCATCAATGGTGCGTGTCGACCCGGGAAAACGTCGGTTAACAAAACGATACAAAAGTGGTGGGAATCGCCGAGACACGAGATACGAACTACTGGACTTATTGCGAGTCACAATTGATCCGTCAAACCTGTATTATAGTTACACTCTTAGTGTCCATAACCGATCGTACACGGGTACGCGGACAACGTGTTTACCGAATTCTGTATTTGTGAGTATACACACGCGCTGTGATTCGAACAACAAAAAAAAAGAAGAATTTATTAATGCCGTTCCTCACGACGGAAATGGTCACGATCGACTTTAGATTTATATATATATATTTACGGGTGCGCTCGTAGGTGAAACAGTGTGATGTCGGCGAGAATCGGAACCGCGCGTTTTTGTTAGTTCACACGCCGAACGGCGTACGTGTCGAAAACGTTTTCCCGAATCGTTCCGCCGCGATCAACGGCTAAAATCTATTGTACGCACTTGACTTGAGTGTGAACGATCCGTGTAATCGTTAGCGGTCGTCCGAAATCGACGGGACGACGCGCGCGAAGACACGTGAAACAATCGACGGCGCACATCCCGGCCCCGCGGGTTCACAAGCTGGTCTCGAAGGTGACGACGGCCGACGAGTTGCCGCGGACGGTCGGGCGCGCGTCGCCGTCGCCGTCGGCCGCGGACAGCTCGAACAGCGGACACCTGAGCGCCTCCTCGTACGTGGGCGGATACGCGCTGGGACCGGACTCGACGTACCGCACCAGGTTGGCGGGCACGTAGTCGGGCGAGCACGTCCGGAAGACGGTCATGGCCCGCGACGTCGCCGCGTCCGACGGCGACGGACAGTCGTACGCGGGCGGCGCCGGGTCCATCAGCATCGCCTCCGAGTAGCTGGGTATCATGCGCACGTGCCCGAACAGTTTGGTGATCTGCGGCGGGAAAAAGACGACAAACGGGGATCACGGGACTGCGGCGTAACAGGTTCTGGCCGCGGACCGATTCCGGGATAAGAATCGAGACCGCGGAGGTGTTGCGGGAGGATCGGGTTCAGTGAAAGTCGAGCGTTAGGAATTTACTAGCACGGGTGCTAATCGAATCCGTCCCGGCAAAAATATCAACACTGACAACAGATCGAGACGTGTAAGATGCATTCGACAAATGATCGAAAACATATCTGACCGAGTTAAATTTTACTTCAACGCGACCACCACGTTATATTGTTTTATGTCCTCGAATAAATATTCTACCGGGTACCTAACCTAACACGCCAAGCCCGCATTCGTTTGTCTCCGTCCATCCGACGGACGGTAGGTAGCAAAATCACGGCGAATCCGCCGGTCCGAGAATTGGTGGTGTTCGGGTTGTCGGAAATACGGCGTCCAAACGCCGCCGATTAGCGGATTCCGAGAGAAGAATGTTTTCGAGGCCGTCGCATAATCGTCCGGCAAAGACAGCGACTTCATTGTCGGGCGATATTATTGGCGAAAAGACCTCTGACACGTGCCTCCGAAAAATATTCTTCTCTTCGAATCCGGTCGATAAGCGTCTGTAAACGCGCAACCCGACCGCCACGGCTGCTTGAACCGCGCGGCGCGATTTCGTCACGTCGCCCGCGGCACAGAATCCGACGGTATCGGTCAGTCTTTCGAAATCGTCACGCGACTCGTCAACTCATGTAGCGAAATGACAGTATCGCACCCAGGATTTTTTCAAGGGGGGGGGTCTAAAAAACTACATTATGAAATTTTGACAGAAAAACATGAACGTTGTATCAGAATTTGGATTTTCATCAATAAATTTAAAACTATTACACAGGTCAAGGGGGGGGGGTCCGGACCCGGAGTCCACCCCCTTGGGTGCGCCACTGCGAAATGATATATATAAGTTCGTATGTAAATACCGTATAATTTGCGTACGATGTGTTGTAATTGACATAAACCCTGTAGGGCCACGACAGCAACACCAGCGAACACATCCAGTACGTCGTGGTGTTCACGAACCGCGGAAATCGGCCGGCGTATACGTATTTTTCGAACTCGACGTCGGTCAAGTCGAACCCTTCTTTTTTCTCCATGTGGTCGTCCACCGGTTCGTTTGTCGAGAAGAACTCGTTGCGAGCGCTTTCGAATTCTTCGGCGTGTCTCGGCCTGGCAAATGCGAATCCTAAAAAAAAAAACGTCGGACGCGGCCGGCGTCAAACACGCTCGTTACGCGACGACGCATTCATATCGCCCAGGTCAGGGCCGTGTCGAACAATCACGTGAAGTTACGCGAGTTATTTACGGCCGCGTCTCGGACACGCCCGGGGAAAACGATAACAGAGCGACGTATCGCGACTGATCGCGCGTACCTTTTCTGAACTCGATTTTCACCAACGGACTTCTTTGGCCAAACACCAGATCGTTCGATATGTCGGTGTACCCGAAATTCCGATGGTCGAACGACACCCGAGATATGTGCATGGTTATCTTGGTGACTTTGTTCGGATCTCGTCTCGGCGACTTCGGCTCGGCGAAATGATAGCACGACGCTTGCCACCTGTGCGCACAACGTAAAATCGAAATCGCCGTTTTCCACATTGTTTTACGAATACAACCTCAACGGACGAACCGTGTTTTACCGTTCTACTGTTACACGTATACATGCACGTGCACAGGCGCGGATCCAGAACTTATTTACGGGGGGGGGGCATCTAAATCAAAACAACTTTAATCCTCATTTTGTCGCATCGAGTTTTATGTCTTTATGTCTTTATCAAATGTCGAATCGCGTGGCGGTCGCTGCTGCTATCGGAACAATTTATTGTCCTCCACGGAAATGTTCGAGATATTTAAGAGTACGTATATTATATTATGTGTAACTCACCAATTTTTAAGGTTCACGTATCGTTCAATAATTAAACTGCAATACATATACGAAAACAATTATATGCACTTTGATAAAAAGAGGTATTTATCTTTATTGTTTATCAAAAACGTTAAAATCGAAAAATCCCATAAGCTACAACTTCGTTTTAAATTGTCTTTCTACGGTATCATAGATAAGAGTTAGAATCATAAAACGATACTAATAAAAAAATTTAACAAGAGTCTTGTCGCCCCTTGGATCCGCGCCTGCGCGCGCACGGTACATCGTTACATTAATGCGTACCATACGTGCGGTTCTGCCCGTCGGAGCTGGACGATGTATTCCGAAACGATCGAGATCGGCACCATATCCGTGGCTGCCAGATCCCACACGATCTCGCTGTACCGACATTCAATGATATAAAACACGTACAGGAACAGACATCCCAGGAGACAATAGACGTACTCGAGCCAATTGTTTTGCGACAGGCCGATCTGAAAATATACGCGTCGATGTAATCGGCACGTGACGGTGGACAATTATGAGTCTTCGTCTGTTACGCGTAGGGTTTTTCTTTAAATTCAATTGTAACACGTTACCAAAGGAATTTTTTATAAAAAAATAAATTTAATTTGATTTACGTACGTTGGACGGATCCCGGAGCACTCCGAGTATGAACGCGACAATAATTATTGTTAGACTAAAACATTTCCATGTTTCTCTCCACTGAAACGCTTCTCTTAGTTTTGTGTCCTGAACGTATTGCTGGAAATTAGAAATCAAATCGAATGATCATAAAACCAAAACAAAAAACGTTTATTCGTATTGTTTACGATAAAACAACAATCGGCGTCTAATAGCGTACTCTATTATTTTATACAAGAGGCGAACAAATAATATCGATTTTAGTTTTATGTTTTCATAAATGGACAGCGTAGATTTAAAAAAACAGAAAAATATAAAATTCTATATTATAAATAGGTACATTACGTCCTCGTTTAACGTTGTTTCGCTGTTACGTCGTTTTTTATAGCACAGTGTCGTTTTATTTATTTATGTAATTTAATTCGGCTGGACCGTGCGAGTAGTGCACACGCCAAGGGTTCTCACAAGTTAATTCACACTTCAGATTTTATCGACACACATTTTTCAGTATCTGCTCTTCGTTCGATCGTTTATCAGTTGTTCAACGCGACACCTTTGCCGTTCGCTACAGTTTTCGTCTACGTCGTATTATACATTCGTATAATTTTACTGTTTATTATTTTCGTCGTTATTTTTCTGTATTCATATATATATATGTACTATAACAAAACCGTACAGTTTTTAATAAATTTCATAGGAACGCGTTTCTGAAAGGTGCATGTAAAAAGTGTCTTTTCTAGGTATCCTAACCTCGACGTTAAACGAGTTCATAAAATGAAAAACACGAAAAGATGAACTAATCGTGAAACTTATAAAATTACTTTATTTTTTTTTCTCTCCCATACATATATGATCTAACCGCGGTACGAATCCGTGAGCCTGTAACTTTAGGTATTCGGTTTTTGTTACGAAATCGTGTAAATCGCCCGCGCTTCGAGCGTACGCCAAACATGTACTCTTCTAGGGCGCGCTCAAAAGAGGGTTCGTGTTCGCGACGTTATTTTCGTTTTCAATCTGAATTTTTAACAACCCTCGGTCAAGGGTGCACGAGTTTCGTAATATTTACGCGACCCCCGGTTAGTTCGACGGACGCGTTTACATAACCGTCACCCCTGGAGTCGATATGGTATCGAAAGAAAACTCGTCGAATTGAAATCGTACGAGCATGCGGAAACGATATGCGCGCGACACCCACGCGTATCGATTATAATAACGTGTGCCCGGCACCTGTTCGCGACAGGTATGCGCGGGGACACCCGAATCGATACGTTTCGTTCGACGACGACGACGTCCACCCACTCGCCCTCGTCGTGTCGTTTTTTAAATATAACAACCGCCGACCACGTTACGCGCCACCGCTCGGGGGGGGACCGTCGTCGTCCCGGTCGTTCCCGTACTCACCGAGATTATCCGATGACGTTCCGGTACGAACGGCATGATCGCGCGGCGACGTCTACACACCGACAATCGTAGATCGGCCCGCGGCGGCGGCGTCGGACCCGCGCGGCATTTTCCTCGGCAGAAAAAGAAAAGGGACAATACCGTCGCCCGGCGGACCGCTGGAAAGCAGGAGAAGGTAACGGGCGAGAGAGCGACGACGACGACGGGCGCTGAACTGCAACGGACCGCGCGCGTCCCGGAGAACCGGAGTTCGCGAGCGCGGCCACGCCCCGCGCGCGGCGCGGTCGGGTATCTCGCGAACTGTTGTTTCCCGTCGTTTCCGTTACGTATTATTTTTTTTTTTCGAAACCTGGTTCGGGTTAATACCCCTCCCCTACCCGTAACTTCCATTCGATTTCCGCCAGGGGGGTGTTTTGGGTGTTCAAACACCCCCCGAAACGTTTGGTTATTTACTTATTCAATTTTAAATATTACAGATTATGTTATATTATTAGACAGGTTTAATACTGCATTATGTTTGTGGACCACTGGCTAAAGCGATATAAAAATTCGTATACTTATTAAAATAAAAAGTTCTAACTTTCAATTAATGATTTTCAAAATCACCCCCCAAAACTTTTTTTCTGTGTACGTCCATCGATTTCCGCGGCCGGTTTTCGCGGGACCGACCGTAACGGTCGTTCGTTCGAAACGTTCGCGCGTCACTGGCGTCGTCAACGATTTCGATCGTATTACGGTTCTGTCGCGCTCGTCACCGGCGCAACACTACAAGCTCGAGTGTCCAAAGGACGCGGTTCGTTACGTCCGCGATAATAAAACTACGGAAAACATTTGTTAATGTCATATCGGTCTAGCTTGGAAAAACGTGCCTTCTCCCGGTCCGGCATTTATTTTTTTTAAATCCTTCGAAACGAAATGTTTAAACGTTATAAACATAATAGACCTACAGTTCGGTCGGGTTCTTTACCCGGTTACGGAGGTGTATGGCAATTGCGCGCATTCTAATGAACGAGTCCGATGCGCCCACACGATTGCCTTAAAAACGAAACTGTGTGGGCGAACTATACTACGATACGGGTTGTCGTCGCAGTTACAAACCGGACGGTCGGTATAATGTCTCGGGACGTCGCGTCCAATTTTCGGATGCCTGGTCGGCCCTCTCCGATGTCCTCGTGAGACGACGTTGAACGGCACGTTCGTCTTTTTAGACGTTCAACGGTAACGGTGAGTGACGGAAAACATTGCCAGCGAACGATTTCACCGGGACGTCTGAGGAACGTGTGTGTGTGTCTCATCGCACGAGACAATTCGTCCGTCACGGTCCGTTTTCCCGGCGCGCGTACTACGGCAATTTATTTTCATGTCGACAAATATCGGTCGCCACCGGTCACACTGTAAGCTATCACTCGACGAACCGATTTGTTTTTACGTTCCGATTTCCGTTTTGTGTTTTTCGGCGGACGTTCTTCGGGTCGCGCAGCGTTTTGTGCGTTTAGTTCGTGTTACGTTTCGTTCGGTCCTCTTTTTTGCTTCCGTCGGATGGTAAAAGCGTTTGACGTTCGTCGGGCACAACAGAACGATGACGACGAAATCGAAAATGTTGTTTGCACTAGTCGCGGTCACGGCGATGTTCTTGCAAGGCGAGTGCGCTCGGGGAGTGGCCATTTGGTATTTTCCATTGTGTCCCGCTACGACACTCTCCGAAAACCGGACCCGACGTTTTTGTTTTCGCCCTCCGACGTCTTTCTTATTTCTAATCGTTTTACAGCTGAATCGCTCGTGGTGTGTTACCAGTGCGTTTCAACGCATCCAGGTTGTGGCAGGCAGTTCAAGTGGTTGTGGTACAAGACCGTCATTTGTCCCGAAGAAGACGATATATGTGTAAAAGTCATCGAGAAATTCGGAGGTAATTGTTTTTTGTCATTGCAAACGTCGCGAATAGGGGATATCCGTTACTACGCCAGGTTATCGAACACAACAAAGTAGTGTATATCGTATGTCGCAACATGCTTAAACCTACCCAAGACTGAACCAAAACGGGTTTCATTGTAGGTTCATTTATTGAAACTAAATTTAAATAATTTATCCCGTATGTTATGAAACATTCAGAATTTATAACGTTTTCATTTATGTAATTTTTAATTGTGATTATTGCCAACTGTTTTGTCCGTAGTAAATGTTATTAGTAATATAGATGCCATTTTGTCAGAACGTTTGTATAATGATATTGTTTGTTCATTTTCGGTATTTGATATTTATTGCATTTATAAATTATCGTAAAACATATGATTTATCATAAAACAAATGTTCAAATCGAATACTTGTATATCAACGTACATTTAAAATTTAGTGGTATAAATACCATTATTATTGGAGAATAAAAACTATTTATTTAATAGTTAATTAGACCATACCGATTGGATAATTGTAAACTATTTATTTAACTTAGGATCATAAAAATGTTAGCATTGCAGAATAAAAAAAAAAAAGGTAAATTTAAAAAGTCATTTAAAAGGTCATTTGAAAAGTTTTATTATTTTATTTATATTATGTATAATGTATCTTTAAGACTTCAATTGATGTGGTTAAACATTTAGTAAAATGTTTAAAATAAATTTATACTAAAATGGTTAATTATTTTGTTTTAAATTGTAGATGAAGAAATTATTACTCGTGATTGTTTGAGTACATTGAAAGGTTTTCGAACAGATATTCCAGCCGACAAATACGAGGGTTGCAGAAAAAGTTCTCAGGACGTTAAACTAGGCAACTACGTGAATAACTCTATACCGGAATTAGATATTAAACGGTAAATTTTTCTTTTAAATTAACGATATTTTGTTGAAATGTATTGAATTTTAATTGTTTTAAACATTTTTCAGAGACCATTATGATTCGACTACATGGTGCTTATGTTATTTTGACTATTGGTGTAACGCTGCAAACCTGTCCAAATCTTCCAATTTGCTTATTGTTTTGATAAGCATTTTTTTTTTCGTTCGAAATATTAACCAGTGATTAATTGTTTATTAATACTGATGTACTAAATACGTTTTAATGTACATTATTTGATCTGAAAAACAAAACATTCTACTACTTAGGCTAGTATTGTTTTCAAATAAGTGTTCAAAATAATTTATTTAAAATTTATATATTTTTATACCCAATTTTGCTATAAAGTATACGTTCACTATAAAATGGATATAATTATGATGACCAAAACAACAAATATTGATAGACGCACATTATTGTTTAATAGTTATTATATTATTATGTTAACCATAGTGCTTATACCAAACAGGGTTTGTAAATCGTTCATTAGGTTTATTTGTGTTTAAATGTTGTGATGTACAGTACCAATCATATCAGTTTTGTATCCGTCCAAACCATTAGCGCCATTAGAGAGGTGTCTATCGGTGCTGAACACTGTCAACATTTATTATATCTACTATATTTTAAAAAAAAAATTTGTTTGTGTTTAGCTTTTTGTTGTATAACTTTAACTTAATATTTATTATTTCTTAATGAGATATATAATGTAATAAAATTTGATTTCAAATTTTTCACCTTAAGTCAACCAATATCCATTTTGTATGTTGTCTTATATTTAATATATTATATACTTTTTTAAATACTATTTTATACTGTTGAATAAATACTGTAGAAATAATTTTTTCATTTGTGCGTTTCAATAATTATTTTGATTTTTATATTTATATATCACCTTGTAGTAAAGAGTAATGAAAACTATGCTATTCACATTTATTGTTGAAGTGGTGGTATCATGATTGGTCAACAAAAATATATGTTTTGTGTTTTCAAGCTGTCAAGACAAAATTTACATACATCTGATTGCCGATATCAAACACCAGACGTTCTCACGCACACGCACGCACGCATGAGTTAGTTCTGATACAGTTTAACAACTGAAGTTTGTGACTTCATTCTACCTGTCGTCGATCACAGTTCTCATACCTTAATAAACAATGTGTTTATTGTTTCAAATACATATATACTTTTATTCAGTGTCTTGTTTATGTAGATATGTCAGTTTTCCCCTAACAACGAATTGTGTGTGTACATATGTATAATGTTGTAAACCATGTCATATGAAAAATCGAAAACAAAAGAAGTTCTACTGACGAATACATAATTGTTTTTATTTTTCAGTGAAAATCGAAAAGAAAAGTATTCTAAACAGTACGTACGGACTAAACGGGAACAAATATTGGAACAAAAACAATTTTGGATTTCGTTTCCGAACGAAATTTCTGTTCTCAACATAAACAGCACTATCGCTCGTACGACTGAGGCTTCGTGTAGTACAAAGTGCAACACGGAACGAAGAGGCGCGATACAATTTTGCAGACATTTATCATGTGATACGGCGGTACGAGTACCGCGATCCGGGCAGTTGAACTCTCTCGCACAACAACGCGCCGGCGCAAACGGCTGTTGTCCCGCTTCGTTATCAAGCTACCCCGTCTTCGTAAACCGCTTACATCATGTGCGTGTGTTGTAGATACGTGGTGGTGTGGCTTGGTCGCGTCATGTGATAAGTTTCTACAAAAGATATGTTGCAAGCTCGTACCGAGGTGGCGTGAATGCACACCGGTACACTGAACCGTTTGTAACGAAAATTGTGTGCACGTACCCGTATTAGACGTTGCGCCGTACGAAGCCGTTGTTGTACGAGCGACAGCGCCATTTGTATTGACTACAGACATTTAGTTCGGGGATTTTTCAGACGTACTGCGTGGTATTGCGGTGTATTGGGTTTTTTTTTTAAAAAAATTTTTCATCAAAACCGTAAGTAAATTGTTTTGGTTTACATGGCGTGAATGACGGGGATTGATCGCCGGGGCGTAAAATAAACACTCAACCGTTAATAGACGTCTGAGCACTCCGATTGAAAATACGTGAGTATTTTAAATATTAAGGTACAGCGCTATTGACTTTTTCTAAATACCAATATTACAATGTAGTGTTGTCACTGTCCGCAAATAACGATACCATAATATCATATAAATCCGGTACACGTACTATTGTATCTTTCGTTTACAAAACGATTCTAAGGATTTTCAAGAGTATAATTACGATATATAATTTGTATTTATTTAACGATATATAAACAATTTACAATTTTAACAATTTCATTTATCACATTAAAATTAAATATTTAACAGGTGCGGATCCAGAACTTATTTACAGGGGGGCATCTAAATCAAAACAACTTTAATTCTCATTTTGTCGCATCGAGTAATGAAATATTTTCCAAAACGTTTTATATCTTTATCAAATGTCGAATCGCGTGGCGGTCGCGGCTGCTATCGTAGAGTTGGATTTTCGTTTTCGACGGTATGGGACTCTTGGGGTGAAGTACAGGAAGCAGCATGCCTCTGATTCTAGTTGCTTTAAGTATAGTTGCTGTTATGTGAAGATCTCCGCCTTATCAAGTGAGGAGTACGCTAATCCATTTGGCCCTGAAAGGGGATTGCTAGCTGGGGTTTTGTTAAGTAGAAAGCAATTCAGTTTGAATAGTGAGTTGTCGTTCGGGTCTAGGGTGGACAGAAATTTATCCCATTCAGTTTGTTTGTGGGATTGAAGCATACGTTTGATTTTGGAAATTTGTTGATTGAGTTGACGTTTGATGGCAGGGTCTCGGAAACGCTGCCATAGTCGACGCAGTCTGTTTTTGGCGGAAATTTCTGAAGAAATATTAGTTAGAGATCTGAAGAAGAATGGGGTTGTGGTCTGAAGATAAATCGTTTAAGTTTGAGATTTCTATTATTTGTTGAGGAAGTTTTACGAGGGCTTTGTCGAGTACGTCTGGTCTGTGGTTGTGGATCGCTGGAAAGTGTGTTGGTGTGTCTGGTGCCATGATGGAGTAATCAGATTGTTGAACGTGGTGGTAGAGTACAGTGCCTACGGTGTTGACATTGCGGCTGTTCCAAAGAGGGTGTTTGGCATTGAGGTCACCCGCAATGACAAACCAGTCGCAGCCGTTAGTAAGTTTGTCAATGTCGGAGATGTTGAGCAAATGTCCTAGCGGTTTGTAGACTGCTGAGATGCGTATTATGTGTTGGTCGGTAGAAATGTCTATAGAGGTTGAATACATGATGGTGTCGATTTGGACATGACGGTGGACGATTCTACGATGGATAAGTAACGCAGTGCCGCCGTGTGCAATCGATCCAGGTCGGGGAAGATTGTCGGATCGGTAGGTATGGTAGTTAGGGATTTTTAATGGTTTGTTAGGAGCAAGTTTAGTTTCGCCTAAGAGGATAATGTTTAGTTTCTTAATTAAGATGTAAAGTTCGTTGATTTTGTTTGAAATTCCGTTACAGTTCCAGTGGAGTATAGTTAATGAAGTACTGTTAGATGTTATTGTTGGTAGAAAAGAGGGTTATGAATGAGTTAATTATAGTTTGAAGTAAGTTTTTAGGATTTTGATCTGAGGAGATGGCTATCAGGAGGTTTTGAAGCAGGTTAAGTACGGAGTTAATGCACATTACGTTTTTCGGGAGTGGTGAAGGAGAAGAAGGACTGTTATTATTTTTTGTTGCCTTAGCGTAGGAAATATTATTCTGGAGGGAAGTGAGGGGTTTGGGGACTGTTTGAGGGGATGGGGGTACCGGTAGAGTGGTTTGAGTAGTTGGAACCAGGGGAGCGGGTTTAGGTGAGATAGTAGATAGAACATGTTGATATTAGGGTTTGCCTCTAAAGTTTGCAGTATGGGCCCCTCCGCAATTGCAGCAAGATGGAAGTTGCTCAGAAGTTTTTTGGCACTCTTTTGCATTGTGATTACCAGCGCACTTAACACAACGTGGTGGATGTCCGCAGTTAAGGGAGCCATGGCCGAATCTTTGGCATAAAAAGTATTGTGATGGGCTGGAGTTTTTGAAAGTTTCTACTGATACATTCATGTAGAAAATATGAGTAATATCGAAAATCTCGGAAGCTGCGGCATTCTTTGATAGAATTACCAAACACATGGGTTAGATGGGGGACCAAAGCGTTTGATTAAGTCTACCGTGTAACCACGGTTTTCTAGTTCGGATTTAAGATCGTCGGTGGTAACGTCCGAAGGAATGCCCCGGATAACCACTTTAAGCTTTTGGTCTTCTGGAAGGTTGTATGAATGAAATGGTTTGTGAAGAGCGGAGAGCTGTTTCTGGATGGATCTGAAGTTAAGTGGGGTGTCAGTGCGGATCCACACTTTGCCGTCGGCGGATGCTTTAGCGATGGTAGTTGCGGGGGTGATACCTGGAATTTGGAAGATTGAGGGAGCTGTTTGGCGCCAATCGGAAGCTAACGTTATAATCGGAGGAATACGAATAGGCAAGACCGGTGGTGTTGGAACAGAACGGCTAGTCGAAGAGGACGTCAGCGATTCTGAGTCGGTGTCGTAAAGGCCTGAAGATGAATCATTTGAGGAAGTTACTGGAATAGGTGAAGAAGTAATATTACCCGTATGGATGTCTTTTTTCTTCGGCGAAGGGCGACCGCCGGTGTCCTTTCGAGGTCTCTTCTTAGCCATAGCAGTGGGACCTGTATGCGGCTACGGTGAGTGACTATTCCGGCGAGAAACGATCACTGACGACGATTGGGTGCGTTCGAAAATCGAAACCAGAATCTATGAAAAAAAAAAAAAAAAACTAGATTATAGATTAGTGGAGAAATGCGTAGCGAATGAACGAGCGAACGATCGGACGTGCGGCGACGGAATGGACTGTATGACACAGTATCATAGATAAGAGTTAGAAATATAAAACGATACTAATATGGCCCCCCCTTGGATCCCCTTGAACTGAAAACAATAAATATGTTTTAAACGTATAGGATTCGGGGTTTCATTTTCCTTCGAAGCACTTAAAACGTCCGAGTCGTGGAAATCGTGCTGGTCGATTCGTCGTCGTTTATACGTCGTTTTGAACGCGTGGGACTGATCCCAAGCCTTAGACGTGTCCTTGTGGCCCGCGAACAACATAAACGCACGCGCGTGGTCCGCCGTACAACAGAACAAAACGATCACGATAAAGTTTTTTTTTTTTTTTTTTTTTTTTGGAACGGGGAGGAGGAAATCTTCATAAGACACCTCCGTAATGAAAAAAGCCGGAGGTAGTGCCGGATTCACCATGAAGTGGTGCCTACCGGCTAAAAACTCCTCCCCAGGGGTTAACAATAAATGTTGTACACCTAATGAAAAACGAAGAAAGAAGAGTGGGAAGAAAAGGAGAAAAGAGGTATATGCGAAGAAAATGGTGGCCATCACTAACTCATAGGGTTGAGCAGTGAGGCACTCGCGCATAAGGCGAAGCTGGGAGGGTTAACTATGAAGCTAATGTAAACATAAGAGAGAAAAAAAAAAAAAAAAAAAAAAAAAAAAAAAAAAAATACAATTAACAAAAAAAACAAAAAATACAAAAAATACAAAAAATACAAAAAAAAAAAAAAAAAAAAAAAAGCAACAACTTACGATTCATAGACACACATGCGTGTGTCTACATTCGTCAAGTTGGCAGAACTGAGTGGTGTTCCACTAAGGAGCAGGGACGGCGTACCCAGTCGTACGACTTAGGGACGAAATTTGCGGATGCCGCGATTGAAGAGTTAGGGTGCAAAACGACCGATTTGCGAAGTCTAGTTGCGAAGATTGGAGCGGCTTGCAGAGGAGGTAATATGCGGATTTCCTTGATGATCTGGGAGTTCCTAACGTACCATGGGATGTGGAGAACGGATCTCAGTAGTCTCATAAAACAGCCCTGAACTGGCTTGAGACGGTTTTCACCGGCCGCTCCCCATACGGGGATGGCGTAGGTGCAGATACTTCTCACGATTGCTGAGAAGGCGCGAAGTTTTGTCGCGGGTAACACGTCTTTGCTATTGAAAAAAGGCTTAAGCTGGATGAAGGCTCCGTAGGCCTTACCGCGTGTAATCCTGATGTGCCTGCACCAGGAGAGCCTGCGGTCGAGAGTGACGCCGAGATATTTGGCGGAATAGCTCCAATCGATGGGGTGGCCATCGATTACGATACCTTGATGGGGGTGCGGTTTCTTTTTGAAAAGAACACCGCAACCGTTTTGGTCTTGTTAATGGCAAGCCGCCAACTGTTATACCAGTCATTAAGATCTTGGAGATGGGTGTTCAGGAGATGGGTGCAGCGATCGATTTGAGCGGTCGTGCGGGAGACGGCCACGTCGTCGGCGTAGATGAACGTGTTGATGCCTTCGCGTTGAGGAATGTCGTGGCAGAAAATGTTAAAAAGTGCGGGGGAGAGTTTTGCACCCTGTGGGACCCCAGCCGTGATGGGACGGGGATCTGAGAGGGAGTCACCAATTTTGACCCTGATGGATCGTCCGGAGAGGAAGGACCTCACCGCGCCTATCAAGTAGGGGGGAAAGTTGAGGTGGGACATTTTGTATAGCAGACCGTCATGCCACACCCTGTCGAACGCCTGTTGAACGTCGAGGAGGACCATCGCGGTGTGGTGCCTCCTGTTTAGACTGTCGGCTAAGTGTTCAGTGACCCTGAGAAGTTGATGTACTGTGGAATGTTTGGGTCTGAAACCGTACTGAACGTCGGGGAGAATGTTGTTGGCATTAACGTGCTGGTTCACTCGAGTGAGCAGCACGCTTTCCACGACTTTGCTGATGGAAGACAGCAAGCTGATAGGTCTGTAACTGGAGGGGGAGCTGAGCGGTTTGCCTTGTTTGGGAAGACAGATAACAGTGGCCTCCTTCCAGGCGGCGGGAAAATGATTGAAGCGCATGACGGCGTTTGCGATATTGCTGATGGCCACGAGATGTTTCCCTGGAAGTGTTTTTAGCACGCTGTTTCGTATACCGTCTTTACCCGGGCTTTGCGATTTTTTAGGGTGCGAATAATAGAAGAGATTTCTTTCGGAGATGTAGGAGAGAATTCGGAGTTGATTAGGGGAAGCTGAAGGACCTCGCGTTCCACTTCGGCGTGGACCTCCTCTAACTCGATGAGGCTTCGGTTGGGTGAGCATTGGGCCTGCAGGGAAGTCGCGAAGATCTCTGCTTTGTCGGGGTCTAGTGAGTACGAGTTGTTTCCTTGAATGAGGGGTGGGAGAGAAGGACGTTTGTGTCGAAGCTTTCCTACTACATTCCACACGCTGTTGGGATGAGATTCGGCTTCGGCGATAAATTTGTTGAACTGTTTGTCACGGAATTCGGAGACTCGAGAAGTAACGATTCTTTGGATGGCGTTAAGTCGGGTTTTTATGTCGGGTGACCTATGTCTTTGCCAGAGCCTGCGTAGACGGTTTTTGTTGTCGACGAGTTGTTTTAGGTCGTGGGGAAGTTTGTGTTTATGTCGTGGTGCAGGAGTTGTGAACGTAGCGTTTTTAATGGCGTTGTTCAGGTCAGTTGTCAGTGCTTCTACCGCGTTGTCGAGGTTGGACTGGGTTTTGATCGGGCTGCATTTGAAAGGAGAGATCGAGAGATTGTATTGAAGAAGCAGCCAATCGATTCGGTCTACGGTTAGAGGTGTGGTGGGAGGTAAACCGGGAACTTCGAGAAGAACAGGATTGTGGTCTGAAGAAAGAAGTTCTAGAGTCCAGGGGCCTTTCGGTAAGGTGACGTTTTTTGTGATGAAAACGTCGAGAATGTCCGGATCGCTGGTGACGCAACCGGGAAAGTGCGTGGGAGCCGGGGGGGCTTCGATATCGAGATTGTGCCGGAGGAGGGTCTTTAAAAGAGACAATCCTGCTGGGTTGTTGTGCTTACAACCCCATGAGGTGTGTTTGGCGTTTAGATCGCCGGCTACGATGGTGGGGACGTTGGAGGCGAAAAGAGGAATGATGCAGGAAAATTTTCTGTTTCTGGTTGGGGGGGAGTAGAAAGAAATTATTCGAATAGGTGAGGGGGTGGTGTAGATCTCGACACCTACAGCTTCACAGCCGATGTTGTCCGTGGAGACGGCGCGATGGCGCAGACCCCTACGAACAAAAACAGCTACTCCGCCGCCGATGGAGTCGGGACGGTCTCGTCGGTAAGTTACGTAGTTCTGTAGGTAAATACGTTTGTTGGAGTTTAGTCGAGTTTCGGTAATACATGCTACGTCAATTTTCTTGTCGTCTAGTAGTTGTTGAAGTTCGGTCAGTTTGTTCAGAACGCCGTTCGCGTTCCAGTTTAAAATTAAGAGGTTATTGGTCGGATTGTTATACATTGCGGTGTTGGATTATGACCGCCGTGAGGGTCTGCGCGAATTGCGAGACTGCGGCTAGGATGGCGGCCTGAAGGGAGTTGTCCGGGAGGTTAGCAATGAGGGGGGGTGTGATTTGTGGACAGGGGGGTGGTGGTACAGTGGTGGTTCTGGGAGTAGTTGCTCTCGCGTAAGAGACGTTTGGGCGGGTAGTACTCTTTTGAGTATTTTTGGGAGGTTGAGGTCTGGGAGCCGGAACCGTTTTGGTTTGTGCTGTTGGAGCAGCTTTATCTTGGGTTGTCGGGGCAGTTTTCTTTTTTGGTGCTTTAGTGCACCCTCGGTAGGTGGCGCGATGTTGCCCTTTACAATTGGCGCAGAACGGGAGGCAGTCTTTTTTGTCCTTGGTCGGACAGGCAGCGGTGGCGTGATTTTTGCCGCAGAAGGCGCAAGTGAAGGTGGCACGGCAGTAGTTCGCCGTGTGGAAAAATTTGAGGCAGCGAAGGCATTGCGGAATTTCGGTAGACTTCCGCTTGGCCTCGACTTTGACGCTCAAGCCGCCGATCGAGCTGATGTCAAATATCGCTTTGGCCTCTAGAGAGGAAGCGTCGAGGTGAACAGTGATAAGGGGCCAAACCCTGTCACCCTTTGACATGCGGTGAACATGACGAACGGAGGGAACCTTTGTTTGGAGTTCGACGAGGATCTCTTTCTCGGTGAGATCCTCGTTAACGCCGCGAAAGACTACAACCAGCTCACGGTCTTGGTGCAACTGGTGGGTCGAGTATTCCAGTTTTTTCTCATCGAGATGCTTGGTAATACGCCGGAAGCTTTCTACCGATTGGGGGTAGACCCTTACACCGTTGGAGGTGTTTACGGCACGGCGAATCGGAACGTCGTGGGAGGCGAAAGCCTTGCGGATTTTGGGCCAGCATGTGCTTTTGCCAAGTAAGATTGGTGGCGGACATTTTTCCTTCTTTACGTCGGATGATGATGTAGAATCGTCGCTGTCTGAGTCAGCGGACAGCTCGCTAAATATGTTGGGCGATTTACAGGATAGGGCAGGAGGGGGGCTGTCATCCATCTGGCAGTCGGAATCGCTAGATAATTGGGCTGTGTTAGAGGTCTTACGCCTCTTCTTTTTACGACGGCTCTGAGCCGACTGGCGGGAGGTATCGGATGTCGAGGTGGAATCACGCACGTGGGGGATTTCCCCTTGCCGTGAGTTGAGAGGTCGACCTGCCTACTCTCCAGGAATTCGATTTTAGATTTCAGTTGCAGGACAATAGCCCACAACTGTTCGGTTGTCATACCCTCGGGAGGTGGCGGTATTCCCTCGGGACCCATCGCTTGAAAAAAAAAAAAAAAAAAAAAAAAAAAAAAAAAAAAAAAAACCACACGATACACGTAAAAAGCGTTTGTACTGCGGTGGATTTATGAACACACACGGCGGACAGACGAACGAACGAACGAACAGACGTACGAACAGACGAACGAAAGAGCTACAAGTTTGCTGCCGGCGCAGAAGACACGTATAACGACGAACGCACGCGCGCCCGCGAGGGCGGTACGACGCGGTGTCAACGGCGGGTGTAACGCAGAGCTACAGTGGGAGTTCGTAAATCACGGCGGACAACGTATCCGAAAGAAAAAACGACTCGGCTGCGTGGCCCTGGTGTTGGGCGCACTTGCCTCGTAGTCGTGTGCGAGATTAATTTGTTGTGATGGTGAAAAAACAGTTAAGCGCTTGAGAAACAAGAAGTTGTAAACAACTGGTGCTTCGGAGGCGTATGCGTAGTCGCAGAGGTATGGGGTGATCAAATCACGATCACGATAAAGATGGACAGACGGCATAAATAACGTACCCTTCGGTGTCGGTAACGACCGGGACGAACCGACGAATCGACGTGTTGAAAGCACTCTGAACGCAAAATACGTTTGTCGTATCAACATTATGTACCGTTATCAATATCGCGGCGGCGAATTCCGCGTGATCAGAAACGTAAACGTGTTTTCATTAAACACGCGTACCGGTTTCCTGACAATCAACGTCGGCCAATCAGCCGATCGGTAGCGGCCCGTTGCCGTCTTTCCGCGGCTTGGACGGCGCGTCGTCGTCTGTCCGCGGCCAGCGGGTCGCGATCGCCTTCGCCACGGGCCGCCGCGGTCCGGGTCTCGGGGTTCGCGGGGACTGCGGTCGCGGGCAGCCGCTCGGCCCGTCGTCGCCGTCCCTCCGCGGCGTGGACGGCTCGTCGTCGTCGTGTGTCCGCGGCGAGTGGGTCGCGGTCGCCGTCGACTTGGACCTCCACGGTCCTCGTCGTAGGGTCCGCGGCGAGTGGGTCGCGGTCGTCCGCGTGTCCGATCGGCGAGACGCGCGCCGGAACGGGTTGTCGGTCGACCGTCGTCGGCCGGTGGCGGGCCGCGGTCGGATCCGCCGGGTTCTCCGGTTCTTCCACGAGGACGTCGCGATCGTCCTCGACCGGGACCGGGACCGGGACTGGGACCGGGACCGGGACCGGGACCGCCGCCGTCAACGCCCTTTCGCCGCAGCCTCGGTGATACACCGTCTTGCAATCTAATCGACCGCACGTTCATTTTATTGAACGCACAATACTGATAATAGTGTTTTATACCGCGACACTCGACGACGCGCTTAAACGGGTTGCGCTTGCGACACAAGTCGCACCGTTTGAACGCGGCCAGAAACCTCAGCCTTCGGCCACCGGCCGAACACGCAGCTCCCGACGGGCACGCGATTGTTCCTAAAACGCAGTCGACAAATCAACGTGTGGGGTTTTTTTAAATTGTGTTCTGTTAAAACGAAAATCTGATACCGTGTTTAACGTCTGTGCACGTGTAACGGACATCGGTTCGAAGCGAATTGCCACATAGGTTTAGATCGTGTTTGCACTTACGTTTGCGCTGTATGACGATCCGCAACAACGGGTCGGCCGTCAGAACTGCGCGTCTTAGGTGATCGTCGTCATCGATCGGTAACAGACGTCCATCCGTTGGATTCGCGTACGACAACACGAACGGTGTCTCGTTCAGCTTGTGCAGACGTTCGATTTGGGTTTTGAAGTGTTCGTACGTGTCAACGTCGGTCATTGGAAACGAAACACGACGGAATTCCGCTTCGAATTTGCTTTTGATTTTCAAACTGGCCATCGTCGTAGCGAGCTCGTCCGTTCCCGAGTGTCAATTACTGGCTGACGCGGCGTGACGTCGGTATACGGTACAGTGACGCGAAATAAATAATAATAACGAACGATCGTACAAAGTAAACGGTAGAGATGTCGAGATTTTTTTTTTTTGATGTTGACTGGTAGGTGTTGAGCACCTTAATGGTAAAACCCGTATCGGTGCGGTAACCACGACGATTCGTATTAATTTTTCTGTTCGGTCAGTTGTTGTCGTGAAATACGAATCGGTTACCCGTGTTATTGTCGCCGTGCAACGCGCGCAGGGGTGAATTTTTCTTCTCCGATCAACTCGGCGGCACACGACGAGTACGTCCCGTAAAGGGTTTTACAAAAACCGAAGACAAGGATGGCACATGGGTATCTGCACCAATGATCTAATTAAGCGTTCGTGATGATCGTAACACTGTAGTTGCGAATGGGTCGGGATTAGCAGACCTCACGGTGGCGTAAAAAACCGATTGCCGTAAACGTTTTGGAAGCCTGTCATGACGATGTCTACAGTATGAGAACTGTAAACGTATTGTCTCGAATTATTAAATAAATAATGATAATAAATTATTATCACTATTGTCACCTATTTGTTTTCGACGAGATATTTAATTTACTAATTCGAAGGAAACTAAAATCGTTCGCTCATTGAATTACGTTCATAAATGGACACTCGTGTGTGGCGCGACAAAATAAACCGATAAAGTTTTGTAGTTTACGGACAAGAAAAAGACACGACGTGTTTTGTTTTTCGTATTTTTACACCTCGTTACCGTTGGAAGACTGAACTATAAGTAACTACTATCCAATCATTATTCATCATAATAACCTTATTAAGCGTAACACGATATGATACAATATAAAAATCGCTGCCGAATTTTTCGTGAATATTAATAGTACCTGCCTATATCTATTAATAGCTACATAAGCGACAACTGTCAATTTTATGAATAACGCCTTGCTAGTTGCCATATTGGCGGTTTTTTCGTCATCGGTCAAAACAGTTTCATTACCGTCGGTTTATCACGTTGTTACAGAATATCGTTGGTGGGTAACGCGGTGTAGCGTCACTCGTTTTAAAATAACGTGTTTTCGATGTGAACCTCTGCCATGCAAACGGTTAACAACAACTATATAAATATAGTAAACAAGTAAAATATATTCGATTGTTAATAATAATATGTCTTTATACATATATAATGAGTTGATCATTTAGTCCTGTGGCAATGGAATCAATTTACTAACATTTAAATTGACAAAGTTAAAAATATTTAAATAATAAAGAAGGAACTTTTAATTTAAACGTGTGCTTGTATGTTAATTAGTAATAGTTAGGTAGATACGTATTTAAAACAACGAACTATTTCATTATTATTTATTAAACTAGAAGTTACTTGTATATATATATATACATTTTAAATATCAATTTAAAATGTATATATTAACAAGTTATATGAGCATTGTTATTTATTTTGGTTTTTGGAATTCGATATTATTAAAAAATAAAATAGATACCTAACCTTTTACGACGCGAGAACGACGCACCGACTAGGTAAGACGACAAAACCCCCGTTCGGCACGTACAAAATCGACTTCCGTGCGTGCTTTTGAACGCATGTGCCAGTAACAACGGATTCGGCCGGGTGTTTAAATGTCGCCCAATCCAAAATACCGTCTCCGAAATCAATCAATTCATTAAACGCACGCGTGTGTTGATGTCAAATCGACGACTTTTACTCGTGTTTCATGTCGCCAGCTTGAATACAAATGTCGCGTGGTCCATGTCAAACGTTTTTCTTCTTTTACCGACCGAGATGTTGTCTGTATCCTCCGGACTTCACAACGTACAGGCGCGGCGCGGGAATTAGGCCGTCTTGAGATGACTTGAGTACGCCGTTCATTTTCGAGCGAATAAAAGAAATTGATGCGCACGGGAGAGATACATTATTACACATGCCGTTTGACAATGTTATGTACGGAAGACGATGTCGCCGAAGTGATGACCGTTTTCACGGATACAAGTTTGAAGTCTCTGCGTAGAGTTAGCGTCCGCTCGGTTTAGAAACATTAAATCGATTACTTCGATTTTTTTCACGTAGTCGAAAGCGCTACCGAACTGTTCGTCTGCACGTGAGCACCGTAGTCAAAAACGCGGTGATCACGGCGTGCGGTATGATCGATAACAATAAACAATAAAAACGACGTTATCAAGAAAGACGTGTACTGGTGCACGCACGTTTACGGTTGTTTTTTGTTTTCGGAATATTTTTAGCACGCGATAGAAAACGAAAGATGGAAAAAGAGGACGAAAGGGAAACGCCCGGAAGGCGGCGTGCAGTCGATTTACGCGAGCCGGTAAATGATCTACGTAATGTTGTTATGTCGTACGTACCGACCGTCGGACGTCAATGAACGGAAGTTGCAGATTATTTAGAGAAGAACGCGTCCTGGGACAAGGTGACTTTTAAAAAGGACTCGAAACAATGTAGCGGGAAGGAAGATTTATATCAAAATAATAAAGCGGAGTTCGACCGCATAAGAAGATCCGTCGTCTCTCGATTCAAATTTAAGCCAAACGCGTGTTATCGTTTGATTATGGACTGCTATATATGCACATTTACATTTTTTTCTACTCACCATCTTGTACGACCATTCGATTATATCGGATTTTATTAATATTATTTCCATTTATTCTACACACCGATAATAAAAAAAATATCGTTACATGGGTATGAATATCAATTATTGAGTAGTCATTATTTTATACCGGAAAATTTCATGACGAGTTTTTGTTTTAAGAGTGTTTTTTTTCAGTGTACGATCGTACTTCAAACTAACAATGTTTTTTTTTTTTTTTACAGCGGATTTTTGTTTGTTCTATAACTCTCTCGGGGTAGAACGAGTGCTTCAAAGGTTGTATATATCAACACTATCGATTGGATATTGAACACATGAATTTTAAAAGTACGATTTTCAAGTAATTTATAAAAAAAAAAAAAAAAAAATATTATCGACAAAAACGCTTTGAACAAAAATATTGGTATCCATATTTCGGCTAGTCCCTAAACGATCATTGTTATAATACACGTTACAATACCGTAACGGTGCGCATTTGAACGTTTTGTAAATTGTTCATCAAATATCACAATTGCGATCGAGTAACGTTTTAAAAGGGTTTATCGGTTTACACACGACGTCGACGAAACGGACCCGAGACGATTTACGAATGCACGCGAATCGGTTGGCTTTTGACCGTCAAATCCAATATAAAATACTTGTGCGAAATAACCTGTTATGTTAGCGTGTTGTGAAACGAAATACGTGCATCGGGCCGACAACGAAACGATAAGCGCCGTATCTTTTTCGACGCCGGAGTGTACACATTAACCGCGCGCAATTGTACTATTTCACGTGTCCCCTCGTCGACACATTTGTTTGCACAAATGTTCACGCGAACGCGCGCCTCCTTGTCCGCACGTACCTGCCGTGCACGCGTAACTAGCACGCACGCACACACGCACACACGCACGTATGTGTTGCGCGTGTGGTGCCCTGTGTCGTCTGTGCGACGGGTTCGGTAACAGTCGTCCGATCGTCGACCGCGTCCCAGACGTGAGGAGTTCAGCGGCGGACGATGCGTCTGTACGTGGCACGCGCTCGCAATGGACACGGCGGCCACTTGTAAGTATTACGTGACCAAGTTGCTGGGCATCAGCCCGCCGAAACCGAACTGCGTGTACGAAGTGCGGTCGGGAAATGTCCGGGACCGCGAGCAAAAATCGTTGTTCCGCGTCTTCTACCGGGCCAACGGCAAACGTCGGAAGCGCCACCGACGGGCCAACACGATGGAGTCGTACGCGCCGTCGACGCACGCGGACGAGGCGGGCGCCAAGCTGGGCGACGGCGACGGGCAGCACGTGCTGGAGGACGACACGGTCGAGGAGATCGAGAAGAAGTTCCAGGGGTTCCGGAACGTGTTCGAGAAGTGCAAGGTGAAGAAAAAGAAACCGCGGCTGTTCAACGTCAGCTCGGGGCTGCGGTTCACGCTCGTCGCCAACACCATGCTGTTGGACGGCCAACGAAAGGGGAGCGAGACGGCCGCCAGGGACGGCGCCGAGGGAAACGCGACGATCGCGGAGGACGACAACGAGGACGAAGAAGACGACGGCGGCGAGAACGAGGGAGAGGACGCGGCTTACGCGGCCGGTGCGCTAACGGACGCGGTCGACAACGATTTGAACGACGGGACCGTATCCGAGTCCAAATGCCCGAAGGACGTGGCCGATAAGGTGAATTCCTGGATAGACAGCTCCGTGAAGCGATCCAACGAATATCCCGAAGAGGACAGCCTGTCCGTGGACGAAGAGGTAAATTATTATTGATTAACGTGGGTACGCGACGCGATATATTTATGCGATCCGACTACTTAACGGCCAAAATCCAAATTCCTAACCCACGTCCATCCTCTATGATCGATATCAAGTCATGGAACGTGTTAGTTATACCCCAGTGTCATAAACACAACATTATACGAACCAGTATACTAATATTCGTATCGGTTGATCGACACGTCGTAAATACTATAACACTGTATTGTAGTGTGTTAACTGTGAGCTAAACAATGTTTCGTGCGTAAAGAAGTGGTTATTTTTCCGTTTAGGCGATTGTTAACGTAAGACAATAATCAACGTATGGGATGTAACGACGAACGAATATGAAAACACGAATAATACAGCGTGTAAAGTGTATCTTAAGTTCACTGAATTGAATTATGTTTATGTCGTTGTTAATAAACATTAACAAATTATTTTGACTATTTATCAGTTCTTACCGACTAGTGTCATACGTGTTGAATACGCCCGGTGTACAACGAATTTCATAATCGAAAATTAATACAAAACGTTAATGATAATGATGGCGATTTGCAATCACACGCGTGGTGTTCAACCGGTATTTCGTTTCGGTCATATACACGAAGCCGTCTCGACTAATTTTCTATTTCTTTCTGTTGTCTGGAAGTTGATCGATGCATTGGTTATTTATCACGATAACAATTCCATTAAGAAACTAACAAAAAATTTGATTGGCAGCTTAGGCCAAAGTTTGAATGACCCGTAAAAGCTAGGTACCAGAGAAAAAATGTAATTTGGAGAGTATGGTTTTTTAAACTTCCTTATAATCGAAACATCATTATTTTTAAATTAATTTTAATAGCAGCCCGTGCATATTTTTTAACGAAGTTAAAACGTCAATCATCCCACTCATCTATAATATACGTACGGACCTACGCTTTGTCCAAAACTTTTAATGATTGAATGATCGTTGTGTAATCTATATACTTAATATTCAAATTTTCTCAATCGTATTCTATATTTCCGTACGCCTATGGCGTTGTGCATACATAAATAATACTGTTGTAGTCTATCGAAATTTAAGAAATTAAATCGTAAACGTCATTCTAACTAAATTTCAGAGTTCTCGAAAATTGTCGGTCACAATTTTTTATTTTATAAACTTTTCCAGGTTTGATTTTCGACAAATTTCTAAGAATTGAAATGTTAATACCAAGAGCCAATTCAAAACTGTTCAAACCATAATTTATCTGTATCCAAAATATTTCAAAAGCCCATGGTTTTCTCTGCGTTTAAAAGGCAATGGTTACGTTAAAAAGAATCTGTTTTTTCAATAGTGTCTTGGGCCGCAGTTTAACGAAGCGTGTACGGCAGTGGTTCTCAATCGGAGTGCCATGGATCCAGTGTAGGAATTCCCTCGAATTCCCCAACTTTGTAAAAAACACAAGGGTCAAATTTCTCATTAACTTGTCAGACTTTATACAATTCAATATTGTTTATTATTTTTTCAATTTAAAATGTCAATGAATATTCAACACTACGATCAAGAAAAAAAAAAAGTTTGATTATTATTTTTTCTGCGCACTGTACTGTTTCAAAGCACTCATATTTTCCTTCTAAAATGTACAGTTCAGATTGTTTAATATGTCGTTATTGGGACGACACGAATAAAACACGGCTGAGAACCACTGGTGTACGGTATGACGCCGTTTGCACAGGTACCTCCTAGCGCCGTGTAGGTGTCGTACGAGATTAATTTTTAATCGTATTCAAGAACGTTTCGTACACCTCAACTGCACGTAACGCCGTATCGATAGATTTTATTTAATCCGGGTTCCGGGTGGAAACGAACAACCGCGATGACGCGGTAAAAAGGCGCAGTAAATAATAATAATAAAAAAAAAAGGCGTTAACACGGTGTGCTTTTATCTAACGCACAGTCGTAAACGAACACAAACAGTCGTTGAAACGGTTGGTTGTCGTTGAGTCGCACTCGACGGACAGACACCACGGTAGCTGCTGGCATACGATTAGGGGACGGGCCGATGTCATTATCAACCGACAATTATGTACTCTAAAAGGTATCAGGGCGTATTTTCAATCGTAAAAAACCGTTAGTTAGAATAATTTAAAAAAAAAAACTATCGGTCTCTTTCCCTCGACGTACAATATCGTACAAACAAATACGCGTCCGTTTGCACGGTTATCATACATGACTGTTCGAATCGACCGGTCTCAACTATTTCAATTGTAATACCGTGGGAAATCGAAGGAAACAAACACGTCCGTTTTTCTCAACCGACTGTCCGACGCGTCGACCGCACAAAAACGCGTACGCACACACACACATCGGCGAACTAAGTGGACCTACCCAGCGGCGTAGTTACGATTATGTTTGGAAATGGGGTTTGGAAATTTGTTGGATGAACATAGGGTCGCTGGGGGTTTCATTTTTTTAAAAATACTACTGTATACAGTTAGATTTTATGATGTAATATATATAATAAACGTACACCAGTGGCGGCACCAGACATTTTTTCTAAGGGGGGGGGGGCGAGATCACGGAATTTAGTGAAAACCCGTCTACATGGGCGTAATATAAATTATTGAAATACACGGAAAATACTGTGTTATTAGCGTTTTCTGATCAAATATAATCAATTTTGAAATCAAATTGAATGGTGGTGTATTATCTAAACGAATGCACATAAAAAAAAATACGACGAGTTACACAGCGAAACATGTGAAACACAGCGAATACATAAATACTTGAAATTTAAATTTTCGTTTGTTCTTCAACAGGTAGGGCAAAGGTGGGGCAAATCCAAATTTGGGTAGGGCGCTTGCCACTGACATACGTTATTTTACAAAAACCTTGAGGGGTTGGGCGATCTATCCCATAACCACGCCACTGGACCTGCCGAGCACGAAGCATTGCAAAAAAAAAAATACGGGACCAGTACGTTTTGAGAGCAGACAAATCGTCGTTTAACGTTATCTTGAACACGTGACAACGTTTGAAATGCGTCCCGTAGGACCACTCCCCCGTCCACCGTCCGGGTTAGGTTCGAACGCGACGATGATAACGGATAACGGCGCTGCGCTGTTACCACGCCTCCCGGCGGTCCCGTCGGAAAGGTCGGCGTGTCGAAACGATATCGACGTCGGCGCGAGACGAACGCCGGTCCCTGAGAGGTGGCGCGCGAACGTCGCCGCCGACAACCGCGGTCGGGACGAGACGACGCGGGCGTGCGTCGCGGCCGATCGTTGTCCGCGGCCGGGCGGTGCGCGCCGCGGGCGGGAACGCGCTTTTATCGACCGGCGCGCCGCCGCCCCCCCGCCCCCCCCCCCCGCCCGCGCGCACGTTCTGGCCCGACGGACGCCGCAGCGGTTTTCCGTTTTGTCGCGCGCGTCCGCTGCCCAGACGACGGGACGTGGCCGCGTAGAAAATCTCGTACGAAACGGTCCCCGCGGGACAGTCCGACCCGGCCGTGTAAAAACAAGCGTCTTTATACGCGGAATGGAGAAACGGACGCGACAACGTCCGTCAACAATCGTTTTGTTTTGTTGTTTTACGCGGTTTTACGGTCACGATCGGTGGGGGAGGGGGGCGAGCGCCTTACCCAAATTCGGTTTCGCCCCACTCGTCGAAGAACAAACGAACATTTGAATTTCAAGTATTTATGTGTCTGCCGTGTTTCATGTGTTTCGCTGTGTAACTCGTCGTATTTTTTTTAATTTTTTTTTTTTATGCGCATTCGTTTAGATCAGTGGTTCCCAACCTTTTTGACACTACGGACCACTTAGATAACTTTCAATACGTCACGGACCACCATCATTTTTAGACATTATTTTTTCTCATAAATAAGAATCAATTTTTTCACAGATATTAGAATTTAGGTAACGATTGTCGGTACGTAATATTTGTAACACGCCCAAAGGAAAATTGAAATATTTTAAAATTTTATAGGTATGCCTCGCGGACCACCACATGATATCTCGCGGACCACCGGTGGTCCGCGGACCATAGGTTGGGAACCGCTGGTTTAGATAATACACCGCGGAATTTAATTCGATTTCGAAATCGATTATATTTTAAACGCTAATAGTACGGTATTTTATATTACGCCCGTACAGACGAGTTTCCACTAAACTCCATGATCTTGCCCCCCCCCCCCTAGAAAAAACGTCTGGTTCCGCCACTGGTCACGATCACGATAACCAAGTACACCCCCAGGCCGATTATCGTGTTCCTTTCGATCGCGTCGATCACGAGACCAAGCGCCGCGCTCTCCGCGAAGCGTTGACCGTTTTACGCCCGTTTCCGGGTGTCGTCACGCCGATATTCGGCCGCCGGTCAAATCGTTTCCGTCGACGCAAACGGTCCGAGAGCGAGAGCTTTTTCGCGGCGACCTAACCTAACACCCCGTCTGTCCGTAGCGTTTTTTTTTCGACACGGCGAACGGTTCGAAAACAGAACGTTTAGACGGGGGTTTTGTTTTTCCCGCGTTGTTGCTGGTCGTTGTAGTATATAAAAATCGTGTTTACCACACGGATGCAGATTTAGCGCGATAAATAACGTTCTGCGTGCACGTACTACGGGAAGCGTTCGTTTCGGAACCGTTGGCCGATAAATTAGCAATTTAATTCTATTACCCCGCGAGAATTTTACTGCCATTTCAAATTCGGTAAGATCTTCATTCCACTTATATACGTATTTATTTCAAAAGTGATCTGCCACAAAACTAAAGCGAGTTTTATTTTCACGCAAAACGAGACCGTAATGATCGCGAGAAATACAATAGGTACTGTCTGTATGCGTTTGTCAACGTAGAGAGACTCTTGTAGAATTAGTCATTATTCTGTAATAGATATATGTGTATCTTTTTTTCTTTTTTTTATTATTAGAACCTTACGTGTACGGGATGTGTTTTTTCGTTTTACATTCCGTATATAATTCATGTTGAAAATTCAAAACTATTACATTTTCAATCGTGAATAAAACGATGTACACAAGAGTCAATAGTTAACGTTAACCTCTCTTTCGACCGTCAAAATAGTTATTGTTCCTGCAGCAGGAACTATTGTACTACTACGAGTCACGACGACCGGACAAAGTAGCTACGGAAACATGTGAAAAACGTTCGTTATTCATCGGAAAAGAAACGAAAAAACGTTTTAACGGTTATTCGATGTTAAAAATAAATTATTTCGCGATAAGATATTGTTGATATATTGAATATGAATGCGTTCGTTTAGTACGCGCTAAAGGTTTGTCGTGTGCTCGTGTAATATGTATTTCTTTGTCTTAATACCGTATAAAACGATATTGATTTATTATAAAATTACAGTCCGTTAAGGTACAAAAAGAAAAAGTGCGTTTACGTTTTTTAATACAGAGTATTTCGACCATCGTGATAACGGAATCGGCGACAACATTTATCGTGACATACGATGACTATACAGCAAGTGATATTATTACGCGATTGCGTTTCAGATGAAGCTTACACCATTGAACAGAAGATTACACCCGTTATGGTGTACCGCGGTTCAGAATTGTATTCTACCGTGAATTTCGAATTTATTGTAATCATTTCAAAAAATGGAAATTCCGTTAGGCATGTTAACAAATCGTGCACTGTTTTTGGTTTTAGTTTTTCTTCTTTTTTTTTTAAAACTCGCGTGAATCGTCAAGGTTATTCAAGTGAATTTTAATCGTGAGTTTCGCGAGTTCGACCGATGGATGTGTCGCGGGGGATTTCCATTTTGAACGGTTGACACACAATTACGTGACTCTCTTAGCCGGGGAACCGTTTCACACACGAGTTTTGATTATTTCGGATATATCACTCGCGCGATACTTCCCCTCCCACACCACTCCGAATCGATACTGTTTCGTCGTTATCGGTTGGAAGTCACCACCTACCGAGCGAACGTTGCGAACATTTTATCGACACAATACTCTTCAATCAGGGATTTCGTAGGAACAGGACGGACGCGCACTTGTGTCATAATTTTTTTTAAAACGATGACTTTTGAAATCGCACGCGCGAAACGGCGTCCCGCGTACGTCCGGTTTGTTAATTTTTTAAGACGCTTTTCTCCACCTCGGGCCGAAAAAAACAAACGACAGTTCGTAATTAACCGATCACGGCCGTTACGAAACGTATTCATATCGATTACGTATTTTCTACGTGAGAAGTCGACGGCCACGCGAAACGGCGTTTAATTTTGTTGTTGTCTATCGTACGCAGCCGGCTTGCCGAACGACGTACGCGTCCGATACGACTTTTCGTGTACGCGTTTCAACACGGTTGATTTTTTTTCCGGTATATAACGTTCGGACGACGCGATCGTTTTCCGTTCGTCCGGGAAAACTCGCGAACGATTATTACTCGACGGACGTTTTTCAACTCGACCGCGCGATAATAATACACATTGTCGCGTGTCGGCGATAAGTCTCGACGTCCGACAGAACTCGTGTGTCCAACGCTATCTGTGCGACTAGGAGGACGGGGACGACTAGGAGGAAACGAACGAACGGACGGACGACGGGGTGGGGAACGTTGCCGGAAAATCGATTTCGTCCCCGCCCGCGCCGCGAAAAACCGTGTGCCACATTATCATGCGTACGAACCTGCCGCCGCCCGAACCGTACCGACCAATGACGGCGGGGTGTTCCCTCGAAAAGTTCCTAGAGCCCAGTGTCGTGAAGCTCGCCACGGAGCAACAAGCCGCGCGGCACGTTCTGTAATCGCAATCGTAGTTTTTTTCTTTTTTTTATTGTTTATTTGTCAATCGATTTTCAACGGTATTTGGAAAAACAAAATTACAATTTTTTCATTTTTTTCATTTTTTACGTCGCCGGGGGGCATCGCGAGTTATTTTCGTTTTGGTCTCCGCCGAACGGGAGCGCGCGGCCAGTGGCGACAGCGACCGTCCACCACGCCCGGTAAGTCCGCCCGTCGTTACGATTGTTTTGCACGATTTCTCTACACGCGCGTGGCCACGACGGGTCGTCTCGCGGTAGTCGTCGACGTGGCCGAAAACGTCTCGCCCCCGCTCGCTACGGCCGAAAACGTTATCGATTGCCGTCTCCACGCGAACGCCAGGGATCGCGCGCGCGTGAGAGGGTACGCGGCCGTAGTGGCCCGAGGGGCGACGACACCCACGGATAAGTGGGTCCGTCCGAGGAACGACCGTTTGCAACCGTTTTCCGTGCGAACGACAGACCGTTCGTCGCCTTAGCAGCCGGCCGGGATAAAGGGGGAAAAACTTATCGCCGAAGCCGCACACGCCCGCGTGTCAATCGTCTTCGAACGACATCGCACCGAGCCAACGACCGCGACGACATCCTCCGGTCCTGTTATGTCCGTCGTAGGGCGGCCCCCACCCCAACCCCATACGGCCCCGTATTTCGTTTTCGTGTCCCGTTGTCCCGACGAAAGTCATACAACAAGCCCCTGTCCCGTGTTCTTCCGTTACTACCATTACTACCATTAACTGTTTCCGGAATGGCGGTGTTAGTACTGTTGACCACCTAATTTTTCCACTCATTGAATTGGCGGTTAGTCGTGCTAACCACCTCTAAAGTATTTTTTTCTCCTATCGCGATTGGCGGTTAGCGGTGCTAACCACCGTAGCGCGTATTTATTATTATTGAAGAATTGTTAGGTACAGTTTCAATTCGCCGCCCTGTGCTGGAGAAAGAGTTAATGTATTGCTTTAATGAAATTTAATCTCTACCATTTTGGGTTATCGTTTTGACCGTTTTAGCGGGCGCACCGTAATCGTACAACGAAGCCAATAGTGTTTATCTTTCCAGAAAACAACGATTACGGTATCACGTCGTTGTCTGCGATGTACTAAAACGTGTACATAACATAACACTCGTATTATTTTTGAATCCCGTGGTTCGCAAAAATATTAATGGGTGGGTGAGTGTCCTGGCTACTGGGATTGGAAAAGTAGGTTGGAACAATTTATGAAGGTAAGAATTGTGGCACAGCGTGCTGTAAACCATACATACGGCTAATGTGCATTGTTTGCTTATTTAAAACAAATTCTGTCCTTACGGACAATAACGTTATAACAGTCGGTTATTTCGAAGACGGTTGTTTATATTTTTCTAACGTGGGTAATAACGAATATTTATAAATAGAATTATTGAAATTTCCATTCGTTTTTCGATATTTGCCCGGTATTCGTTATCATCGCACCAGTCACCGGTACCCAGTTCAAGGTTGTTCATAGAATTTTATAATCTGTGCGATTTACTTTAATGTCTGTTTTCTACCGGCGACCGGTATGGGTTTATACAATTTTTGAAATTTTATCAATACTGAATACCGCGACTAATGTGTACCCAACGTTTAATTTTAGTTTTAAAGTTAAAATTTATATCTTTTATTAATAAACTTAGTTTTCGTTAAAACTGTTACCTTATGGATTAAAATTTTACATATATATATGAACATTTTTCGAGCGGGTGGTGTAAACATATTTTATGTGATTCAAGGCGAAAAAAGTTCAAGCCGCCACTGCTTGTATGTTTTTATACCGTTTTTACGATCCCGCCGGCCGGTCGGGATCGGCTGCAATATCGATTTCTATTACGCGTCACATATGTTCCCGCACGCTATTTCTAAACGAACGTGATTTGTTATTAACATTTTGTACACGTCGGACGTCCAGTGTGCAGGTCGTCAGCAGCGCCGGCAGTCGTAAATCGTACGATCCGATACAAATATACACGTGTATTTGTTCTCGTAACACCAAAAACAAGGTGCGTTTTCTCTCCTATTCTGTTGTACAGACAGGTTTACTCATCATACATCACACTCACTTACGTATTGTAAACGTTTAATTTTTTTTGCTTTTTAAGTTAAGGGATCGACTGTGGTCGAGTGGGTTAGAAACACGAGATCTGCGGTTCGATCCCGTGGGGATTCGTCGCGTCGGTGGCGTCAGGTCTCCGGTGCACACGATTGAGATTGCCCCGACACGTGAAAAGGTTTTCGCGATCCCTCCGAGCACATTTGAGCGTTTTGGGAAATACGAGGGGATGTTGAGACTTTTGTTTAAGCGGCTCGTAGTTCTGTTTTTATGGTCACCTTGCGTTATCGTACAAGGCCGCACGCAGAAAATGATCGTTGACGAATCGCGTAAACGCGTCCCCCGTCTCTTCGCCGTGCACGACGCTATAACGATACGCTCTAACGTCGTGTGCGAGGTCAGTGAAAATTTCTAATGCACACGTATCATTTATATATGCGGAGAAACCGAATTTTTTTATATATGGTACAGCTGTGCAATAAGTTTGAAAAAAATAAAACAAACGGACAATATTATAAATTATAGGTAACTTTTTTGTTAGTGAAACTTCTTTATGGAAGGTACAAAAAAAGATTTTTGCGCGTCACGGTCGGCCCGTCACGACACTTTTTCTCGAGATTAGTTGCGGCGCATGCAAATTGTCTCATTTTAGTTGCACCCAATAGCAGACCGTTTGGCCGTTCTCACCACCATTTTTTTTTTAAAATTCTATTTATGTATATATATAGTGTTTCATAAAGAACGCAGTTTTTAGTTTTGTTATGAATCGATTTAATTTTAAAAGAAATACATTATATGTAATATGTATCGTTTCACTACGAAGTGAGGTTTAAGTGTGAAATATAATGTCGGGCGTAGACCCCTTCTACTTGCTCGGCACGCAGTGATTTTGTCGATGAAATTCTTAATAACGTTTTAAAAGATAACCTAATTTTTGATATCGTTTGCGCCCAGGGCTTTTGATATTCGCAGTCGATCCCGTCTCTTCAAATTTCCTGACCTCGATATTGATGTTGCGGTCGGTGCTTCACGGTGTTCGAGGATCGTACGAAGCTTCCTAACAGTTAACGCAATACACTCGCCGTATTTATTATGGGTTTTAGGAAACGATACACGTTGCTCGATTGTATACCGCTCCATGACAACAAACAAACAAAATACACAATAAAACGATCATTCAAGAATAATCTCAAAGAAAATAGATAACAAAAAATATGAGAACGACTCCGCTAACCTAACAACAAATAATTAACGTGCATTTCAAAAACTGCGTTCTTTATGGAACACCCTTGGTAATATATAAATTTTTAAAAATTACTCGTTTTCAAACCGGTTTTGACGACTAATTAAAAATACGAGTGTTATCGGTCTTATTTAGAAACGTTCTCAGTGAGGATTTCATAGTACGCCGATCGATACTGATGTCTTTTTGCATTTAATACCCGTACGTTTAGAATTATTGCTGGAAACATGCGGATGGTTGGAGACAATGTCTTCACGTCATTTATAAAAAGAGGTATTACGTTTTAAACAGATAATCCACGTTGGCGTGACTAGGCCTTAAACGTCAAAGAAGATTCGGCCCCAATCAATTCCTTTTGAATTGTGAAATCATAGGGAGTTTTTACATTTTTCAATCAACTATACGAAATTCAGGGTTCATTAAATCCAAAATTATTTTCAAACAATAAATATGTAGTACCTACGTAGTCGGTTGACATTATTTAATAGTCAGTGGCAGAAGAATTTTATGGGATTCGTACGGGCGTGTTTTGTAATTAAAATGGATGATCTACAGTAATGTTAATTTTACACTCTGCTGAAAATGATATACGTTTCAGTAGGAAGAAATGCATACCTTAACGTATTATCTTCAGCATAACTGTTAGTTATATAATTTACTTTGATATGAGTGATTCAATTAATTTATGTAATTGATAAAGCTGTGTCACGTGAAAAACGTACAAGGATCAATGATAATCAAATAGCAATTTAACTTCATCAAGACCAAAATACGACGCTAGTAAATATAGTATATAATACGCATTTTTCTTCGCGGTTACATAATTATAAATTCTTATTTAAACTAAAGAGTAATAACGACAAATTATTTATTTACCACTCTAAAAACTAACGTAATACAAATCTTAATAAAGTTCTGTAATTTAAAATATCTGCATAATATTTTTGTAAAAATTATGAACTCGTAATTTTAATGAACATGTTTTAATTGCATTATATGTGCAAATATTGTTAAAGTACTTTTAAACTATTAAGTTTAAAGCGAAAATGTGGATACTTTTTTCATAAGGTAAAAGTTTTGCTTTAAAACTCGAGACTGTCGAATAAATAAGCATTAACAATATTTTAAAATTATTGAAAAGCCACAAGGTTAATTTTATTATTATATATTTTAGATTCTTTAATGTTTAACAATACAAAAATAATCGATTTTTCCCAATATTCGATCTAGAATGATTTTTATTGCATTAGACGTTACCACCTATGTCTTCAAAATGTTAATTAACGTGAAATTACAATATAATTTAATTATAACCGTTCTCGAATCATTTGATTTTCCTATACCAAATATTTTTTAATTTCCTCGTAAATATGATTTGTGTAATTTTTAATCGAGTATTATATCTTATTCAGTAATAACTAACGTTTAAAGCTAAAAAAAAAAAATTATATTTTATTATATCTTTTGAATTCGTACACCCACATTTTTAAATTCGCAAAATTTGTGTAAGAAATCTTTAAAAACTTTGTATTCATTGAATAAACTTCATTCTAAATTCATAACGGGCTTCATAATAAATGTACAGATTTTTAATTGAAACAATTCTTCGTTTGTAATTTAAAATAAAGTCATCAAGATAATTGAATTTGTCTGTCTGATCAAAGCGTTGTATACGGGGTTTTTTTTTTATTATTTTGTAAGAAATGATATTTACACCGAATTATTTCATTCGACGACAATTTTAATTATGATTTGATTTGTTATCTACAGCAGAACAATTTGTTAGGGTTTCCTCTCTTTGTCGCAGGAAAGGATATGACAAAAATCATCTGGTAATTTCCATAATTTTTTTTTTAACAGTTGCATTGTTTGCACGAAAAGGTTCTCATATACGAATTAATTAGTTTACGATATAAATACGAGTACCTGTATAATAATAAAAATAAACAATTTTCTCATAAAACTGAGCTATTAAAAAAATTAACGAATAATAAAGTTTTAACGAATCACGCTTTTTGATGTATTTAAGTCCATGTAAAATGAACACGTTCAGCTATTAAATGTTAAACAATTAGGTATTTTAGTTTTAACATATCATAATACTATCATAGCGTGCGGCAAAGACGGAGCAGTACGCTTAATTTTATTGATCTCGTTTTCCCATATTTCAACCGATTTCCCATAGACGCTTTGACGTGGCTTATACAATTGTTTCAAACAAGTTTTCTGATTAGTTCGTAAATTAATTTATCATGATTTATTTGTTTGACAGTTGTAACTTAAGATGTTAACGCGTAAAAGAGTATCATTTTTAATAGCCAGTTTAATATAAGTTTGCATAATTATTATCAAATGTATAATAATTATATTTATTGCATCGTGATTTTTCAATATGTTAAAATTACAAAATATAGTAATGATGACTATGACGCTCGTAAAGAATGAAATTCACGACAAACAAATATATTGTTTTAAATCGACTAAATTTCTGCCGAAAGTATACGACGGCGACGGGGATTACCGACAGTCGGATGGTCGCGAACCGTTCGAGAGAAGAGTTGGCCGGTTTTTTTAACCGTTCGATTTTCGTCTGTCTTCGACCGGTCGGAGACGACGACAACAACGCCGCACGGCCGTGCACGCGTACGTTACGTTACGTTACGGCGTGCGTGCGTGCGCGCGCCGCTTGTGTGTGCGTGCGTGCGTGCGTGTTTGCACGTCTCGCGGCCCTGCAAATCAATAACATATGTGTTATCTCGACTCGGAACCGTACGACAGCACTACGCGCAGAAGAGACCGCCTTTTGTGCATTTCGCCGTGCGGTTCAGTTCAATCCCCCCCACCCTCCCTACCTGACGCGCGGCCCGATGCGTTCCATTGGAACGGAACGCAATTTCGTCTGTCGAAAATATCGTGATCCAGACGACGAGTAATAACGATATGAAAAAAGAATACCACGTTCGTTTCGAATCGGAAAAGGCCGACGGTGTAAATGTTTCTCTAAATGCGCTCGGTAAAATTTTATTTTCAGCTTGACCTACAATACGGTACAATAGAATTTTTTCTCTTTTTATTTTTCTTGAGCCCCCCGCCCCCGCGACGATGCACTTCTCTCGTGTACGGCGTTAGAAAAAAAATAAAACAATTAAAAAAACACTATTTAATGCATTAGCGATAGAGCGTATAATCATTTTTTTTTTTTGTTTTGTTATTTTTAGGATGCCGATCGTCAGTGCGGCCAAAATTGCGAACACAGTACATCCCGTGTGAACAGCGACTTATCTGACGACGACGCCTCAACGGCATTCGCACTGGTGAGTTTTTGTTGTATTCGTTTATACGTACAATGGCGTTATATGTATATTGTGACGGCACGATACGTTTGTTGCCATTTTGTTGTCATACCGCTGTACTTAATGACTTGAACATGAACAATAGTGGACCGAAAACACTCGGCGCGTTTCAAGTATTTGACGATAGCTCGATTAGATTAGTTTCCTACGTGACCTTTGGTTATTAGCGATTATTCTTGATGAAAGTCCAGTTTTGGAGTGCCGTCCAAACGTAAAGGGTCGATGACGTATTTTAAAAACATTTTTTTTTTTTTCAAAATGGCATATCAAAGGTTCAAAAAAAAATGTTAAGTAAGGAAGAGCCATATTTAACATTTAAAGAGCAAACCCTTGTAGCGTTTTAATACAAAAAAAGTCGACCTTTCTCCACTCGTGCGAATGTTAAGTAAATATTCTACCAACAATTGTTAGTTTTGTCACTTAAACGCCGTGTAAGAAACACAAATCACGTTTTAAACTATATATCCCGTTCGACTTAAATGTACACGGATATTGAACGTATATTTATTTGAAATTTAAAAACAAAATCTATTTGTGTGGTAAAATAAGTTTTAATGATATACATAAAAAAAATTAAAAAAAATTTTTATAATAATAATAATAGGTGGCATTAAACAATTGATAACAATTTTATAAATGATTTCCAAATTAATCTGAGAGGATTTATTCAGATCGAATTTATATTAAATATTTGAAATTTAAAGTACACGATCTGCAGGTTTAAAATTTTGTTTTCTTCTAATATTTGTAAATATATAGCAAGTAGAGAAACGTTAAATATAATCGAATTTTATTTTGAACTGTTCTGCTTAGCAACGCAAGAAATATTCGATTGAATTGTTTCTGGGCATGCTAAAGTCTATTTTTGTTTGAGTTTCGGACAGTCTAATTGGTTAGTTATCCTTCGTTGGATGAAATGTAGTGCGCATAGTTGAACTTGTTGGTTCGTACTCGAACTCGCATTAAATCACACGTACTACGAGGTTATCAGACAAGTCTAACAAGATAGTTATATACTGTAACCCAGGGTCGGGCTGGCTCTTCAAACCGGCCTGGGTTAAAAATGTTCACCGGCCTTGCCAAAACGAAATTATTTTACATTCGTATAATAGTGGTAAAGATTGGATTGCAGGGTACGAAATTCCTATAATTATCCTCGTTTGAAATTAAACACAAATTATAATAGAAGTGTACATTATTAAATCAAACGTTTAGTTATATACAATTGTCAAACCTTTATTTAAGATATTTAATGTCTAGAAAACATATGCTAGGTGTGTAGGAACAAATAAATTATTAAATATAATTATACTTATGTATTTAATTTTTTTAAATTATAGATCACTGTATTTTAACTCAATTTTTTGAAATTCCAACAAACACTTATTTATCATAATTATTATAATCAAATAATAAAAATACCGGCATACTTATAGTCAAACTTAAATGTATTAGTTTTTTCATCCAATTAGCAATTTTTTCAATAAATCACCGCTTTTCGTGACATATCCAATAATTATCTGAACTATGTAAAGAATATAATTTATCTTTTTCACATGACACTAAAATAAATACTTCCGTGTTTTCTTAGCTTAAATTATTTCTCAATCTGTTTAAAAGGCATTTTCATTTCGAAAATGATCTTTCGTACTGAACTTGAGTTTTGGACAGTGTTAACAAAAATTTATATGCTAAAAAAAATTCTGTATATGTATTAGAATAAAAATTATGTTTTCATAGAATTTGATGACAGCAAAATACACAATTTTTACATGTGTAAAGTTGTATTTACGTGATGTTCTTGGGCTGAATCAGATTCCTCATCTTTTTTTTTTTTATTCAATGTTATATAAATATATTCTTCAGTTAATATTATTGAAAATGAATCCTATCTCCTAGCAAAGTCTATTAATTGTTCTTGTAACATTTTTTTGTCCATACTTGAATAGTCTGTCAAAAGTTCAACTAATTTGTTCATTGCACTTTTACGTAAATTTGTCATGAATTAAAAATAAGTCAGATGTAGCCATTCGAAATCTAAATATATTTTTTTTAATTTGAAAATTTTTAATTAAAAATTCTATTTCTTAACGTCCAATAATAGTATTGTTATAAATATTAACTTCATATTTTTTGTGAGAACAATCGTAAGATGTTTCATTAATAATTTCGTCATGAAACTTTGGTTTTGCTTATAATTTTAAATTATTTAAAATATTCCTCAACTCTAAATGTTGTATCGTAAATCACGTTCATAGCGGATGAAAAATATTTATCTTTTTCGTATACGTCGACAAATTCTCTACTTGTATGTTTTAACGTTTATGATGTGTTTTCTACCATTTTATACGATTATAGTAAGTCCATTCCTAATGTCTGTGATGACACATGTATAGGGTTACCATATTTGGCTAGGGTCTCGTCGGGACGTTCTAGGAATTCTAGGATGGAGTGTATAAAAATATTCAATTTTGTAATAAAAATTATAATTCTTTGTTTTAGATCAAATATTTGTTTACTTATAATGGTTACATAAAAAAATATTTTTAATTTATTACAAAAGTATTTGGATGGCCATACTTTTCAGAAGATTTTGCTTTTTTCAACAGTTCTTTGTTCCCTTTAACATATTTGTAGAACTCTAATAATATAATATATATATATAATATAATAATAAATAATAAAGGGAATTAATGACGGTTATCGGCTTATGCTGTATACTCGTGTTCTATGTAAATACGATTAATTCGATAATCGCAGTAAAACCCTACCGATCGATCGATATGATCGATTTAATTGGATTTTGAGTCGCACAAATTTAAAAACATAATTTTTTGTTTTCGATCGCATATTCGTATATTCGTATGCAATAAAGTGAAATTTGCGAAATTTGCAATGCGCAGTTTAAATCGGGACATTTTAGTCTTTTGTTAGGACGTCGGGACAGCTCAATTATCGGGACGGATAGCAACCCTACACATGTGGTGCTTTATTTGGCCTGTTTCTATTTTTGAAACTATTAAACTTATTTTAAATATCGTAGACATTTTAGAATTTGTATTTATTTAATTTTTCATTCATGGAAAAACGTAGATATAAAAATCCATTTGTGACCCCAGCCTCACCCAGCTATACCAGTTTACGGACCGACCCACCGGTGACCCAGTCTAATCCTGACTGCACTCCAAGTCCGAACGTAACCGCCCTTGCAATTAGATTACATTGGTGTATGTATACATATATAAATAAAAATGGCAGAAAAATGGCTAATTCGATTGTTATTTGAAAAATGGGTTCATCGCCGTCAAATTGTTTGTTTAAAAATAATGTCCATAATGAAGTAATGGGGATTTTGTATGGTACATTTTTTAAATTTTAAGCTTCATTGTTTTCTCTCCGTACGATTTTGTATTAAACCTTTAAAATGACCGATAAAGTATATTGTTAGGTGTGATAAAATGTTTTTTCGCTACTACTCGATGTTTCCGAATATCTACATAATAAATAGTTAATATGTATACATGTGTGTTTTAATACTTTCAGTATAGTTCCGTTTTTTTATGCAAACACCATTATTTATTTTAACATTTAGCTCGAATGCTAATTAAAACTAATTTGAACAAAATATTATACAATGTACGCGCTATAACAGTATTTCAATAGCGAATTGAAGGCCGTGCGTACGGTTTGAACGAGGGACTATATATTCGCGTATTGTCGACTAAACAATTGGTACGTGCCGAATATATTTTAAATCATATGCGTTTATATTGTTATGAATTATACTCTCGCTATATACTTATCAATACAATTATAATGGTTAAATGTTGTGTTCGGTGAAAACGGTTATTATGTGTTACGAGAGGCGTTTGACGAGAACTACACAATCGTTTGTAAATAAGTACTCGGAATTCGTGTGTCGTGCGTACGGACTCGCGTCAGATCAATTTTGAAATTCAGTCGAAGATTACGTTTCAGTGCCGGGTTGTCGTCATTTCCTAAAATCGATGTCCACCGCATTACAAACCGAAACGTCAAAATGTTTTGCATGCCACATAGTATTATTGTTACTCTGATATTATTGTCGTTTTGCGGATCACTCGATTATTCGAGTACACGTGGATTTAATCATTATTGCCGATTGCTGCTGAACCGTCGACTCTACGCCCAGATTGTCCTCTTTCGCGTCACCGCCCATCCCGCCGACCCCTAACCGCGTATTGTATAGTATTGCTACTGTATATCATAAAAGATACACACACCAATTCGTATATATACATATATATATATGTTATATACCGTGTTTGACCTTAATCCCGGCTTATACACGTGCACGTGGTCATTCGCAAACGTATAGGTATACTGCGCGTACGATTATAAATACGATAATGCAAGATTGCGGACGTATTTTATCTCGTCATCTGACAATTTTGATCATTATAGAGCGATTGATGTTTCTTTTTATAACAATATTATAAATATCGTACTGACACATGTACTTTCGTCATCACAGAATAATATTTATTTTTACGTGCAATAACGTTAATGTTTTTAATTGTATTTTGGCGTCATTGGTACCGTATAATGTTAGTAAAAATTAACTTTAAATTTAATAAATTTAAAGTAATTAAACAGCTAATTAAACACCGTTTTTAAAAGTCCGTCGTTTTTTTTTTTTTAATTACTCGATACTTTTGGGGTATTCGTAATATTATCGTTTTAATTCTCAACAATCCATGTTTATAGTTTTGTGAAAAATTTCATTTGTATTAATGGAAGTATTCTTTTGTACTATAAACATTTTGAAAATTATGTGTCCATAGGCACCACGGTTGTTACGGTAGTTAATTATAAGTTTAAAAAAATGTTTTTCATATTACCTACAGTAGATATTAAATTTTTGTAAATGTACCACGAATGTAAAAAAAAAAAAATAGCGATTTCATTAATATTCGCATAAATTATATATCATTGCGAAAAATGATAAAGCACTAAAGTGTTAGTCAATAATTTAATTAAACAATTATATTCCACCGAAGAAGAAGAATGTAAAAAAAATCATTTAAAACAAAAAACGGACACAATAAGAACAATTATATTAAATTAAAGGGTTATGCTATATTTTTACTTTAAATAATCAATAATAATTATCATTATTTAATAAAATATAAATAGAACAATTATTATTTTAATTTCAGAATTCAATTTAAAATTAGAAAACATTTACATTAATTATCTATATGAATTGTTTATACTATGCATTATATAGCGTTTATATTCTTTTTTTATATAATAAGGGTATTAATTATATTTTTTATACATAAATTTATGTCATAATGTTTCTTAAACTTAATAATATTATAAAATCTTTAATGTATTTGACTAAACTTACATTTCGTTTTTTTTACAGGAAAAATTTATTCAGGTTTGATTTTTGAATATTAAACCAATTTTAGAACGTTATTATTCTAAAATATAATTTATTTTTATATTAATAGTTATAATTGTATACATTATAGATGTACAAACGTGTAGGTTTTATAATATTATGTAAAAGTACCTATACGTATATATATACATATTGTTAGTCGTAATTTTATATCGATTTATGTTCATAGTACTTCGCTTTTTTTTGTCGGCAACCACTCTTCGACCGGGTCATATTCTTTGTAATTCGTATAAGATAGAAGAGACGAACAAAGGGGGTTCCTCTAGTCTCCAATTTAAAATATAAAAAAGGTAGAACGTACATAATAATAATAATAATAATAATAATAATAATAATAATAATAATAATAATAATGAGAACTGGGCTGGGTTGAGAGGCCCCCTAGTGTGTGTATATACGCGTCGCATATGTCCTAAAAGAACTACCGCGTCTTCTCATTAACAAAATAGGTGGTATGAATTTTCCATTACTCGTTGTCTGGCCACTTTATACGTGTATTAAAACGGGGTAGTTTAATGCGAGTGTGTTATACAGAGTAGTGTATTGACTTTTTTCTTTTTAAAGCGGAGAGGTTAAATTTAGTTTTCATATAGTTTGCCTGTTCCTATCTATATATCATGGTTATTCAGAAAAATCTGATTGCGTATTAATATACGCGTAGGAAGAATAGAAGCTTTAAAATCACGTAGGTACTGTGCATACGAAATATGTCAACGCAAACATAAATGTAACCAACCAAGTTCGAAATCGCTGAAAAACCCGCGTGAGGATAATATAGTAGGTATATGTACACACGTATTATATACGTGTATAATATATGAGTAACTGTTGATTGGGAAATCAATAGAAATAGCGTTGCCCCGTTTCGCCCACCTAAATTTCGCTATTGAAATGTCTACTACTGTGCGCTATTGATTTTTCGACCACGTGTTGATGAAATGAATTCTTAGATTTCAACAAAAGCGTTCGGTGTGCACATTTTCAAACGACGATACGTAATAATATACAGACGACAATTTAATACTCTTGTGTGTGGTTATCGAAATGATAATTTTACAAATACATACTTGTTTCGGTTGACGTCTGTTCTATTCGTAGTTAAAGATTAATTTTATATTGCAATATAAGTAATGAAATATTTTCCAATAAGAAAAAACAAATTTTGTAACTTCAAATAATTTGCGTTTTTGAATCTAATTCGAACTTAACATTTCAAGACTTTAATTTATTCTGGTATAGTATTTAAATGTAATACATTTCTAGAATTATATTGAATAAATATATAATATATTATATACAAATATCTAAAAAATCGACAACAATTTTATATTCAATAAGGTATTGTTATACTGCAGTTCACAAAACTAAGGCTAAGGAATAGTTGTTATTATTAAGTTTAAAGTTGTAAGTATTTCTTTAACTATTCGAATTACGAGTATTATATATATATATATAAAAAAAAATAGCTATGGAAAATGTCATAAGTTTTAAAATAATCAAAGTAAATAACAGCTACAAAAACATGTTTGTAGTATTTATAGAAATATTGGGTGCGGGTGTACCCTGTAGATCATAATATGATAATAGATAATATATAATGGATTTAAAAACTAGTTGGTGACCTAGTTTTAGAAAGTTTAAGAAACCAAGTATAATTATAAATTCGATTTACATATGGCAAAAGTCAAAAAGTTTTTCGTTATTTTTAATGTGATATTATTGTGTTACAGGAGGATCAACTAGTCAGAGTGTTAGAAAAAAATACCGAGTTAACCATCCAAAATACTGATCTACACAAACAAGTATTGCAACTTCAACATGTGAGCAACTTCTATATTATACACTCGCAATATATAAGTTTATAACATACTGTTTTTTTTTTAAAAACTTTCTTCGGTTAGAATAATTTGTTGAAATTTTAAAACTACTATGTGGCTTATGCGTGTTTTGCAGACTGCAAGAACGTTACAAGAGGTCTGTACACAAATAAACTCACACACAACACACGCATACATACCTACTACTCACAGTCCGCACAATATATTTAAACAAATGCATATCCATGAGAAAATTACAGTAATTTCCATTAGTCGAATTCAGAACTAGAACGATACCCTTCTCGTGCATCCCGATCAAACAATATTAAATAATACGTTACTCAAACAATTGTAAAAGTCTTTAATAATTCGTAAACACTGGTACCGGAAATTATTCGAACGTTGTCCACAGTCCATTGTAATACCCGTTGAGAATTGTATACGGATCGAGCGTTCTCTTGCACCGTTAATATTTATGTAGAACATAGATTATACGTTGTGGGAGGTTTCGTTGTTGGAATGTATAGTCGTCACGATCGGTATTCGTTGTACGTTTTTTGTAACATTTGTTTTGCAGGTGAAAAAGGGTTCCGGGCTGAACTCCGTATCGGCCCGGGCAAATGCCGACCAAGAAATCGATGAGATCCTCAGGGTGAGTGACGGTCCGCGGTCCGCGGTATTATTTTTGACACGGACGAACGAATTGTTAACGCACGGATTTTTGTTTGTGTTTGGAACCGTAGCTTATGCAAGATGCGTCGGACAAGAAAAGAGCGTTGGAAAAAGAGCACAAGGAATGCATTGTCCAGCTTCAGGATAAGCAGCGCGAATTACAGAATAAACCGCCAAACGTCAACTACGCAGAGAAAACTAGACTATGCGAACACGTCGAATCACTACAAGTAAAAACGGACGCTTTTCGATAAGTGTGTCACGCGTGTGTTATTGTTGGATTTTAATTTCGTAGTCTAAGACTCGAGAGCTGGAAAAGAAGATGGAATTGGAGAATGTCAAACAAGAGGAGTTACAGTTAGAATTAGAACATCTCAAAAAGTCTACCTTAAGAACGTCGTACATGTCTACAGATTTGGCGTTGAATTCGCCTGCAGAATCTACTACGTCCAGTGGAGATCTAAGTAAATCGACTTTATTGTATACGTGTGTTATAAAAAATAAAAATAGTTTTAAACGAAATATAATTATTTAATTATTATAATTAAATGTCATAACTCACAAGTATATGAAAATAATTATCATTTTACGCATTAAAAAAAAAAAAAAAACCATATATATTTATTAGTGATGTTACGAACTGTTCGATTTTCGAACCGAACTCGGGGTGTTCAATTCGGTTCGAATATCGAACTAAGGAAAATGGAATTCGTACTAAATTTGTCTTCCGGTACCCAAGTTTTCGTAAAAACTCAAAAAAATTGATTTTTAAATATTACATCACTACATTATTTATTTTATGAATTTGGTTTTCAATTTTAATTATTTAGGTTAAACAACTTTCCAATCAAACGAGTACTTAGACGTTTCAAATTAATTAAAATCCTTTGAACTTTCTATGAAGTTTGGTTCGGGTTCGAATAAAAAATGGGAAGTTCGGTTCGGTTCGGGTTCGTTACAAATTCGAATAAGTCCGGTTCGGGTTCGGTTCGACCTCAAAAATCTGGGTTCGTAACATCACTTATGTTTATATTGATTTTGTATTATTATTTTTCAGGATCAAATTCATTAAATCATTCTTCTTTGCCCGCATCATTTGAACACATGTACTCCACCGATCAATTGAGACAACACAGATTACAATCTGCCGGTACGTTCGTAATCGTTTGTTTGGATTTTATGAAACAACAATTTCAATCGAATTATTATGGTTACGGTTTAAAAAACAAAATAGGGGACGTGTTGGACACGATCAACACCAACAGGACTGCAAATATTACCGCCGGCAGAGCGTCGACTTTGCCGTCGGAAATCGATCGCATAATGGCAAAAATCGATCAAGACAATCGGGTTTTGGCTGAGCTCGACAAGACGAGATCTACTATAGGTGAGAGTGACGTTGGGGGGTTTTTTTTTTTCAAGCACATAATGTAAATATAAAAATACAGGATGTTTAATATATATTAACGTAAACTGTTTAAAATACGAATTACCTGTTAATTGAATTTCGCGTCTGATTATATTTATATATTGAACACCCTGAATGCATATATATATATATATATATAATTGTATACGTTAAATAAAATAAATAAATAACAAAAAACAAAAACAGTTGCTGGGGGTCTTGGGCAAACAGCACCGCTGCATAAAGTCAAAATAAAAAGTGATAAAACGGATTCAAACACGTCACCGCTTCGGTCGTGCTTGAAAAAACGCAGTAAGTCACGGACACAGAATAAACACGAATTCCTTACTTATAATAATAGTTCAAAGTGTAGTTTGTTAGATTATTTAAATTCCAAAATCCAATGTTAATTATTCTTCAATAAAAAACCTAGACAAATTCGCGTTACGTAATAGGTGATTTGTCGAAATACATACTTATCCAATATATTATTTTAATTTTTTTTTTTCACTAGCACTTACGCTTTTTCATACATATGTTTATAAATATATATTTTATTTTAACATACTCGTAATGTCGAATACGATAATCATATTATTTAGCACGTAAATAGTTAGACCGAAGTACTTACGGTGTATATTTCAATCACGTGCATTATGATTAGTGTATGTAGGCATATATATATATATTAGTGATGTTACGAACCAAGCGTTTTGAGATTGAGCCGAACTAATTCAAATTATAACGAGCCCGAACCGAACTTCAAAAAAAAAATAATAATAACGCGATGACACTATATTTCGCGTTTTACTTTCGTAGCGGCGACACAACGACTAAGGGTTAGTTTTACAATAACGATTTAAACCCGGTTCAGAGTTTAAACCTAGTTTAAATCGAAAAGTGCGTATTACGATTCACTGAACCTAGTTTAAATTGAAGTTTACTTGATCCACCGATTTCAGCGAGTTAAACTGAGTTCAAGGAACATAAATATATATGTATATAATAATTACAAACTTAATTGACTAACAAAATATTTAATATTAATAACCTCAAACATATACATACATTGAAAATAACAATACAGGTATAACACTACTACAGTGGCCGCTGCCGTCGTGCACCGAAACTTGCCCAGCCAGTAGAGTGCAACTTGTTTACCACGGGAAATTATCAATAAAACGACAAAATAATCTATTTTTGGATTCTAATACTACGAATATTGGTATGAGATTGACGTGTGTTTTGAATTTCCGAGTAACTCGATTTCATCGCGGATCGGGAGAAAAATTACTTTCCATCCTAAAAATAGAACAAACTATTTTATTCGTTCAGTTTAATTTTATTCGGTTTGCGTTTCGTTTTCTGTGGTTCGATGTTCGAACCGCGCTATTTTGTGTTTAGTTCGGTTCGAAAATCGAACTGTTCGTAACATCATTAATATATTTATATATAAATATACGCATTCCATTTTACTAAACACATTTTAAAGAAAAAAGAAAATCGGTCTGTGTGCTTGGACAGATTTTGACCAAACTGGCGGGTTAAGCGCTTTCGAATTATTTTATAGTTAATTGAAAACATTAAATTTTTTTAAAATCATAATATCATATTATGCATGTGTTTGGTCAACGGTGGAATTTAACACTAACATAGTTGATTCGTTCCTGTTCATGTCTCGGCCAATTTATTTGCTAGTCGAACAATTATTTAGTAATTTTTTTTTTTTTTTGTATGTCTAATACTTGTAAATACACTTGTAAATACAAACATATCAATTCGTAATAAATGTTTTTTTTTTTTGCACATTTTAGGTTTGCCGACTGCCGGTATACTTACGTCTGTTTCTAGTTCGATACATGAGCCGAATTATGCACTGAATTCTGCTACACAACATATGAATTACCCGTATACAGAGGTATGTCTTGTAGTGTTGTTGTAAACCGTTTGGTTTTTTAATATCAAATTTTACCGTGTCAAGCTTTATCGCATGGCCCCTGGTCATCTCACACAGACATATCAACCCTTATCCATTGGAACATCAGTTTTACCGACCGTGGGACCACTGACCAGTACGACTCCAGCACTAGAAACAGTCTTATTGGCTACTGGACAGCAATCCAGGCTTCAGGCCAAAGGACGGATTATGCCGGCAATTCCCAGCATGATTAACGCTCAACAAGACATCGACTGTGAGTGGTTTAGAATAGAAAACATTTTTTTTTTTTTTTTTACAAATTTGTAGGGATCAATATGTTTTAGATAATAACAATGTATTTTATTTTTTTGTATTTTAGATCAAAATAACATAATAAATGACGCATTAGGGTTGAGTATGGATTCAACGAAACGTATCGGGGAAAGGCGAATGCCAGACATGTTGGATATACCTGGGAAAGGACAGTGTTATGTTTATTGTGCCAGGTATGTAAAAATAAAAATAAAAATATCATACATTACTGATTCTAAATAATACTGTGTATAATATTTAATTACAGGTATACCTATGATCCATTCTATTGTTCGCCTAATGAAAATTTCGAAGAAGAGCTTCCAATCACTGCCGGGGATTATATTTTAGTGTGGGGAAATAAAGACGAGGTATGTTATGATATTTATGTTCAAACGCGCTCAAATATTGTATAGGTTATAAATTATTGTGCTTATGTGCTAATTTTGTTTATAATCCACGTATTATTTATTTATGGTAAATATATACATTTTGGTGAATGATTATTTAAAAAATTGTCAAATTCACTATTATTTTGTTGGAATTGAAAATTATGGATTTTTTTGAATTGCCTGTATTGAGTATTATAAAAAATTTAATATCAGATGTAGAAAATAAAAATATTAAAACAGATGTTCAATAATTTTTATAGGACGGATTTTTCGACGGTGAGCTTTTAGATGGAAGACGTGGACTAGTGCCTTCAAATTATGTTCAACAACTATATGGTAGAGATCTTGAAGACTTCTATCAATCTATGGTAGTCAGACTTAGAGAATGTGATGATAGTGCGACGACCACAGTTCCTCAAAACATAGAATATATGCTCCCAGGTGAAGACAAATAATTAATATTAATGTTCAGAACAAATTAATTACACGTGTTATTTGTTTAAAATGTAAACAGATGAACAGATGAAAAGACTGGCTCAACAAGAGTACAATAATATGTTAGAAGAATTACAAGAAGACGATAACGTCGATGACGATGGTGAGATTGTTAAAATAATTTATATATCAATTCAGTTGATCAGCTTCTTATTTATTGATATTTTTTAAAAATAAAAATTACATGAATTCTGATAGCCATGAGTCCATTAGGCATAGGTGTAAATTGCTTGCTATTCCTATAGCGTTCCTATAGAACGTGTGAAATATTAAAGTATAAACTAAATTTTTTTTTTGAAATGTAGGAATTTTGATGTTTAAAATTTTTATTCAAGTTTTGAAATAAGGGTGTACTAGATACAATTAGAGCTTTATAGATCTTTAGGTAGTGTGTGAGCGATTTTTTTTTATTTTACTTGATAGTAATATTGTCGAGTTGAAATACTAAAAACTATATACAAGTATATTCGAGTTATTATTGAAACAGAAAACATTTATTTTAATAAAGTAAAATAGATAGTTTTAGGAATAATGTAATAGTAAAATAATAATAAAATAAATATATATTAATTTGATCAAATAGTTTTTAAGTGATAATTGTATATTATATAATAATGCGTAAAATCAATAGGAACCGATAGGTTATTGTGAGTTTACATTTTGAAAATGTGATTATACATGATGGCGGCTGAATATTCTAGACTAGTGCATGTAGAGCTAGCGTAGAGTAATAGCGTCTTGTTTTGGGGGGAAATTATTTTTCCGGGTCATCGTCACTGTTAGACATGTTCTTCTCGCTGCTAGTACCGGCACCAAAGCAGTTGACGTTGGAAAGGCAGTTGAACAAAAGCGTGCTGATTGGTTGGAACGCGCCTTCACAAGAAGAAGGTTGTTTGCCGGAGTCATATCACGTGTACGTGGATGGCAGTTTGAAGACGACCATCAAAGCCACAGAACGGACCAGAGCTTTAGTTGAAGGAGTTGACTCGAACAAGGTAAAACGAACAGAAATATATTATAAACTGTATGTATAATTGTATTAATCATTTTTGTATGGGTTTCTAAAGTCTTTACACAATTATGTTCATTGTAGTATTTTATAATGCAAATGCAATCCAAATGAATTTAAATTATATATTATTTACTGAAACAATAACAAATGTTATAATCAATAACTACAGAAAATCTGAGCGTTTTCCTAAACTTCGATGGTGTTATAATACATAAGTATTTAGTACACGTTATATTATAATTGTTTAGTGCTAATTGCATGAAATGGATAAAATGGATTATTAGTTTGTAACAAAACAATAACTTTCTGAAACAAGGGGAATAGGATTTTAGTATTTTAAGCTGGGAATAATTATTAATCTATATGTAAATATAAGCCAGACAATTATCTTATGCCTTTTTACTCGACTATAACTATATATTTTTGGTAAATTCTGTACAAATCAAATTAATTAATTTTTTATATAGAATTAATATTACCAGCTATTTAATACATATACTTTTGCTCAGAATAAGTACAGACAAACCTATATTTTTGGGGGTACTAAAATTGTGGATAACTACATTCTCTTCACCAAAAAATGTAATCATTCTTTTTTTTAAATATATATAACTGTTATACACTCCGTATATATTATTAAAATATTAAGAAAGTAAAAATTATTTGAATATTATCTTTCTTTTTTCTTAGACTATATTTGTTTAATATTTGCTTGATTTTAAATTATTAGTAAGATTTTTTTCTATATTTAACAAAGAGAAACCACTAAATCTCCATTAGAGCATACTTAATGTTCTAACCCAATTTTTATCTCGACGTATATTTGAAAAGATGCCTTCACATATTTGACATTACATACATTTGGATGTTTCTTCAAAAAAAAAAATCTGCTCAGACCATCATATAATACAGTAAATACTACAGAATAATATTATTTAAAATTAAACTAAAAATATGTATTTAAAATTCTGAAAATACTAAGGTTAGAGTGGGTAAACCATATTTTTAAGCCTTTTTAAAAGTCCTCTTCGCACATCACAATCCCTCCCACTAGTTGTGCCCATGATATTCAGTAGTTATAGGTTAGGACAATATTTGGTTTTACATAATATTTATTTGATACAACCTCTTTGCCTTAAACTATATACATTTGGACGATTTGACAGCCTCACAGGATCAGCGTGAGATCAGTAACTGCCAATAGACGAACGTCAAGAGACGCAGCTTGTACTATGGTCATTGGCAAGGAGAAGGAGTTGCCGTTGCGACCGTCGCACGTGAAGGCCAGCCAAGTGACGTCTACATCCGCCGTTATATCATGGCTGCCGAGCAACAGCAATTTTCAGCACGTGGTATGCGTCAACAACGTTGAACTCAGAACTGTCAAACCGGGTGTATACAAACACACAATCACAGGTAACCGTTTTCCTCGACGTGTAGACACATAACAAAATACTGTGCATCTGTTTTCTATACATATATTTATATGTATACAAATATAGTTAAACTTAAGGCCATACAAATTATTGTACACGTGTTTTAATCGATCATATTTATAACCGTTTCGAGGATCATGTCAACATAATATATGTTATTCATTGTAGATAAATACATATAACGGCATGTGTTCGTTTATGTAGATTTATATGTAATATAAAAAAAAATCAAACCTGTATTCCATTGGAATAATAATAATAGTATTATTATTATATATATATATATATAACAATCCAAGTATTACAATAGTCGTTTTTTTATTATTATTTTTTTTTAGAAATGTGTTTCAAGTAGTTTTATACCCCAATTTAGAATGAATCGATTATTTGAATGTTTGAGCATTGCAATGGTAATATTGCACAAGTGATTGTCTGTAAAAATATTTATATATATATATATATATTATATATATTGTCCTTGACTAGTACTTATTTTCATTTGTTAGATGCCATAAATCTACAATACATAAAATATGTATAAATAAAATGATTTAATATATTACATTATGGATATCTACTAAAATTATAGCAAATTATTTTATACAAAAAAGAAGTAGAGAAAATATTTACTTTATGGTTAACCAGATATTTATGAAGATTGGCTTTTAGGCACAATAATCTTAACACGTGATCATCATTAATGATTGGTCAAAATACATCATGATATTTTTATGAAAATGTATGTTTTTCAAACAAAAAAAAAATCACTATTCAGTTGTTTATTTTTTTTTATTTTTCAAACAAAAAAAAATCACTATTCAGTTGTTTACGATTGCTCAGTTTAATAAATATAATTTTTGAATTGTACCTAAATAATAATTAAATTTATTTTTGAGTATATTGGTTCGTGGGTTCTGTCTATAGGTTTGGTGCCCAATACTCTGTACAGGGTAACAGTTAGTGCTAAGACGTTACGTGCGCCGACGTTCGATCAAAAAAGGACTACTAGCTCTATGGAAAAATTTTCAACGCACATAAATTTTAAAACGCTGCCTAAAGGTAAACATTTTTTTTTTTAAATTCCATTTAACGTCTGGACATGTGATTTATGATCGCTGCTATGCGTTACTTTTTCATTGATTAAACCATTTTGTTGGCTTTGCGATATTGAAAGCTAACCCAATCGGCGCAGATATCAAATTAACTCGTTCAACTGCGAACCACTACTTTAAAATATCGTATTACTTTAATATAATTATTATAATACGTTAAAATAATACATGATTGCATAATTTTAATTCTTTGCTTGTTTTCTTTATTGTATCGTGCTTGCATGTTTGCATACAGGCTGCAAAGGTAGATAAAACATCATTTTATATTTCTGTATGATATAATTTTTACATTATGAAACGTAATGTATAATATTTTATTTAAAGAAAAAAATGTAACTCTCAGCTTATAATTTATCTCTTAATTTTTATTTTTTAAATTTAATAATTATAATTTAAAAATATTTTCAAACTTTTTTGATCGAAAAAATGAAAAAATATTATTCGCTACACAAAAATGATTTCTTGTGGTGGGCAAAACGAGTTTTTATAGCTTTTTTCATAATTTTTCAAAACTATTGTAAGAGATATACAATTTAGTTAAATATAATATGTAAAGTTCAAATTTTAAAAATACATACCTACTACATTTGTTAAAAACATTTATTTCTTTAAATTTTAAATTTTTCATATTTTAATATAAGTTTTACTTTGTGTTAATACCTATATAATTATTTCTGTAGGACTTCCTGATCCACCTTCAGAAGTACAAGTGGAATCAGGACCGCAAGACGGAACCCTATTGGTAACGTGGCTTCCAGTCACTACCACTCTCAGTGACCCGTCCAACCGTGGTCATATAACGGGTTACGCTGTATATGCAGACGGCAAAAAAGTGTCCGATATTGATAGCCCTACTGGTTAGATTTGTTATATTCTTAGTATTTTGGACTCAATATGCATACTACTCAATATATGCATACACATACGAACTATATATTAACATAGTGTATAATTTTTCATTATATATAATGACAGAAAATAATAAAATAGGCGAATATTATTTTATTTATAAAATTTAAATGAAAAATAACATTAGTCAAGGGTAAAGTGTGAATGAGTTGATTATTATAATATAGAAAATTCAGACATATTTTGAAATCATTTAAAAACACCTATCTGTTATGCACATATTGCTAAAAGAAATCATAAATCTGTTCACAGTAGATATCTGTAATATTAGTAATGTTTATAAGTATTACTTAACCAGTAGCTCATTACAATACCTATTCTAGTATATAGTTTGTATAAATCATATATTTTGGTAATTCTTTTTTTTTTCTTTATGTTATTCCCTTAATTCATTCTAAATCGCACTTTTGAACTAATTTCCTTTTTGCTATAAAAATACATTGATATTATCAATATAAAGATAAAACATTTCACGAGTCCTCATATGATACTCATAAAATAAATATATCACAACATACATCGAACAGTAAAAATAGTTGAATTAAAAAGAAACAATGTTATCGATTTCTCCCGATGGTTTGCAGGTGATCACGCATTAATAGATATCACTCAACTGCTCAGTCTCAATCCTAGACAAGTGACTGTGCGCACGAAATCTAGAGACAACCAGTCTTCTGACAGTAATCCAGTCTTGATACCCGGCGCGAAAAACAAATCGCCTCATCATCACCATCACCATCATCACAAAGTAAAATACGTTACGGCCGTTCTCTGAGAAATAACAACAATAACAATAACATTGTGGTCTTGACGCGTAAAAATCTGTAAAAAAAAATCGTCCGATCGTTATCGTTTTGAAACGTGTTGCAGCAACAAGAAGAAGACAAGCGGTTGAAGTACGGGTCGGCCGTGCCGAGTCACATGAGACCGCAGCGCAACGCGTACGGGCAGGTGATTGTGGACACGGAGACCGAGAATCTGAGCGACAAAGAGATATTCCCCGGGCAGATCAGCATACCGTCGATAGGTACGTATCCGGACGGTCCCGCCCTTCCCACTCCCTGTCGCCATTTCAGCGGACCGGGTTTTAATTCCAACGCGTGCGTTCGGACAGAAGTGACGAAGGATTTCGCCGGCGAGGGAAACTACAGCGAGGAGGAATTCATGGAGAACGGGAGGGGGACCAGGCGCGCGCCGTCGGTGCATCCTCACAGGCCCGCGGCGCCCACCCCGCGGTCCAAGCCTGCGCACCACGTCCGTCACCATTACGACGACAGGTATGTGGTTGGGACCCGGCTAGACGACCGTTACCGTAATGACCGGTCGCCGTTTGTTCGTGCTTGTTGTCGCCGTACGTACAGGGAACAGTACTACCAAAACGAGAAACAAATCGAGCCGCGGATGAAGCACGCGAGCGGCGGCAGCGGTGTCGACCAGAGGGCCTACAGGGGCCGGGGCGCGGCGGACCCCAGGCAAACGACGGGTTACCAGAAGGCGCCCAGGGACAAACGGTCCAGGTGGGTGGTGGCCATTTACGACTACGACCCGACTACCATGTCACCCAACCCGGACGTTTGCGACGAGGAATTGCCGTTCAAGGAAGGAGAACACATAAAGGTTTGTTTGGCCGACGTACGAATATGTCAAAAAGTTCGCGCGTTTGTTTTGTTACGGTCCGTAATTGTTTCAGATATACGGCGACAAAGATCCGGACGGTTTCTATTGGGGTGAAAGCAGAGGACGATTTGGTTACGTCCCCCATAACATGGTCATGGAATTGTCTGACATGCAGAAGGTAAGATTATATATATGTACGAGTATATCGTACACACCGTCATGCATGACGTGGTTTTGATTGTGAACAACCGCGAGTTTGTCTGTGCCATGGCCAATACGTTTTTAGAATAGAAAGACAGTATTTTTCACAGATACTGTAATTTGGAAGCCGAGTTAGTTGTTTTTCACTTCGATAGTGTGTAATTAATCGACAACATTCGATCGAAATAACGTGTCACTTTTTCCCTCGTATTATTTTATTAATACGGTTGGGAAATTAAAGCCCTATACTTGCAAAGGTTATTTTATTTGGTTTCATTTTCCGTTCGCTCTTGTTTCGGTCATTCAATTATTGTAACGGAAAGTATGTAGACAACAGTATCGCACCCAGGATTTTTTCAAGGGGGGGGTCTAAAAAACTACATTATGAAATTTTGACAGAAAAATATGAACGTTGTATCAGAATTTGGATTTTCATCAATAAATTTAAAACTATTACACAGGTCAAGGGGGGGGTCCGGACCCGGAGCCACCCCCTTGGGTGCGCCACTGGTAGACAATACCCATTTACTTCGCAATTTCGAACAATAATCTATTTATGCCTATGCGAAATTTACAAATATTTAAAGTTTTGTCAAATATCTATAAGACAAAAAGATAGTACGTGGTATTATGAAAAAAAAAGAAATAATAGTCTTCTCGTCGCGATTGCGTTAACGCTAGTCTGCAATACAAATTCAAATATTTTAAGAAGACACGTTTAATCGATTATATTATTAAGCCGTATGATTTTGATATGTTTTCAAAATCATTCGCAGAATCAGGAACTTAGGGGTAGAAAAGACGACCGATGGATCGATCCATATTCGGGTCCCGTGAAAAAAATGATGGCGTTGTACGATTACGACCCGACGGAAAACTCACCAAATGTCGACGGAGATGTAAGTACAATAACGATCCAAGTATATATCGTAGATAATAATAATAATCTTCTTCTCACTCGCCTCTATCCCAGCTATTTGGGGTCGATCGTTCGTGTCCTAAACCTCCACTCGACACGATCTCCCACATCATCAGCAGTCCTCATATCACACCCAAAATCGCATCCAACCACTTCTTCTTCGGTCTTCCTCTTACACAATCGTTCCTTATCCCGTCTTCGCTTGTCACCCCACTCATTCATCTAAACATTCTCGTCTCTGCTACACTCGTTCTCCGTTCTTATATCAATAACAACAACAACAACAGGAAGTATTTGTCGGTTAAACCGAGTGTACATTGTAATTGAACCCAATGGCATACGGCCTGCGGGATTCGAATGAACTTGTTACGAGTTCAGCAGCGTTTTTTCTTTAAAAACCTTAATTTAATTGGAAAACAATACGAATCACCGGGTTGCTTTTATCGCGGTGTTTGCTTGACGTTTCGTTCGATTAGACTTATGTACGGATCGAATACGTGTTGTTGTTGTTGTTGTGTCGAGTTGCCGCGAGAACCGCGCCACTCGATCGTCGTATTCGACGAATTCACTTTTCGGTTCGGGTTTCCAGCAAGTGGAACTGCACTTCAAAATGGGCCAGACGATATTCATATACGGCGAGATGGACGACGACGGGTTTTACCGGGGCGAGTGCAACGGGGTCCGGGGCCTGGTGCCGTCCAACTTCCTGATGGAGGCGGGCGGCGCGGATTACGGGCCCGAAGACGGCGTCGGGCCGCCGCCGCCGTCGCAGCAGTCGAACAGCAAGGGTCAGCGGCAGTCGCAACAACAGCAGCACCATCACCACCACCAGCAGCAACTGCAGCAGCAGCAGCAGCAGCAGCAACCGCAGCAGCAACAACAACAACAACAGCAACAGCAGGACATGAGGGGACACGGGCCGGGGGCTCGCGGTCCACCGCCTCCGCCCCGCGGCATCGATCAGCCGCCCAAACGTAAAGGTACACCGTCCCTCCCGCCCCTTCCACCCCTCGAAAACACATGCCCCCTCACCCCCCCAACACTGCAGCCCTCCGGACCCGTGCGTACATCATCACACGACACGTTGTTTCACGGCCGACGACGGACGGCCTCGCGCCAAGGTGTCCGTGCCGCGAACGAGCCGGCCGCGCTCGTAAGGGCCGAAAACGACACGCGTCATGTCCGTGTGCGAAACGTTGTCGGAAAACGGTATTGACGCGTGTCCTCCCTGTGATGTCCGGCCCTTATATTTATTTGACTGCGGAAATACGCCGTGACGGTGGGTTATCCATTATCGTTGTGAATTTTTTTTCTCTTCCGTTCAATTTTCTTTTTAAACGGAAGAAAAAAAAATTTTGTCGCGCGTCCGAAACATTGTTACACAATACGTATATTTCATACGCATAAAATATGATTTAAAAAAAAAATAATATTACATGGTATTCAGACACCTCGAGATCTTTAGGAAAAACATGCATATATACACCTACACGACGAGACGTGACAAGTCCGAATCATGATATTATTCTATTTGTTTTGCGCCTGATCACTTCAGCAGCTTGTTTTTTTGTTTTGTCATATTGTTTTATATTTTCCGGCCCGGTTTTTGTCACGGAATATATTTGTTACCCTGTTGCAATGGCTTTTGAACATTACTGTTTTTTTTTATTTTTGGTTTTGTTTTTGTTTTTTGTTGTTCAGACCTCAAAAATGTCATACGTTTTTACTATTATTATTATTATTATTATGTTATGTTATCGTTCTGTAATAACGTTTACGTTGTTTAAAATTATTTCCAACGCACGCCGTACTTGACGTCTTACCTGCCAACACGTTATAATGTGAACAGCAATCACAACAAACGCGATAACATATAACCATCATTATCTTTATACCACTGTCAGTCAAACACGACCATATGTTTTTCGGCCTTCCTCTTTCTTTCTACACATAATTCCTTTACTAACCTCACTGCCTCTGTCTCTTCTATCATTAAAACACGCCCGAGCCATTATCATTTATTCTCTCGCATTTCTTCCACTATCTAAGACACTTTCCTATACTCATTTATTGATTTATCTTCTCTAGTCATACTACTCGTCCTTTGTTCTATATTCTTATTTACTGTCCGACCATTCTTAACCGTACACCATCGCAGGCCTCATCTGTCTTATAAAATGTATCTTTTAGCTTAATTGAAAAATTGAAAAATTAAATTATTTAAATTAATTAAAGAGGATTCCTCTTATCACTGCAAAACGCCTAATGCTTCCTGTGATTCGTTATCGTGCTCGAAACAACCATTCTTCTGCGATACAGATCTTAAATACTCACACGTGTAGATGATTAAATTACGGGTAAAACACGTAATTTGTTATCGAGTATTTTTTCGCACGAAACAATAAAATAGTCTAGAGTATATACGGGGAGGTCGTCAATTTTTACATTCAGACGATACGATAATCGTTTAAAATTTTCATTCGCGTGATACGACAACAAATATGTTCGATGTTATGAAAGTAATACGATAAAAACTTAAAATTGAGTGATTTAAAAAAAACACATAATCGTCATGATACATATATGTGCGTGTGTTTATTCCCGTTTTGTTTTTTTTTTGTGATTGCAGTAACGTAACGTGGTGGAACGAAAACGCGCGTGGGTCGCGGCCGAGTCCGTAATATCAATAACGATAATAATAACATGTAAATAACAGGCGCGTCGTCAACTCGAACGGGCTTCGCCACTCCCTTCGCCGGTATTTTTAATTTTACACGCGCGACCCACGAAGTATGTATGCTACGTCGCGGTGCGGATAGGCGAAAACGATCGATCGGGCGGAAAAACGCACCGCAATCCATTATATCCGCCGGTTTTTTCGCTTCTTCACGTCACGTTCAATATACATTTTTTTTGTTTTTGTTCGCTCCCACCCCCCGGAGATACTTATGCCGGCTTAAGCGTGATTAATTGATTCGAAGTCGGGAATTTTCCAGTCGCCCGGCGTGACGTACGGAGCAAGTTTCTAAATCTAGTTAAGTCTGTGTATAAAGTCTTTTTTTTTTTTAATCATAAAATTCGCCTAAAACCTTCCGAGAACTCGGTTAACCTTAAAAAGTTTTCAAAAAATCGATGAAATAGAACATCAAGGGGTGGGAGGAGGAAGGGGTTGAAAATTTAAAACGTCGATGTTCAAATAATCTATTATGCTCGATATGAATGACAAACGGTTCCGGGGTTTTTTTTTTACCACTATAATAATGCATTTTGAGGTGAAAAAAAAACTGTTATTTTTCCGGTTAAAACTTCATTGTTTTTAGTGCCGTTGCTCGATTTGGATACGGGACATTGTGTTGGTATGCCATATACGATAATATATTTATTGTACTGGGAATAAAACGTATCTATAATATATGCGTATATATAATAATTCCTGTCAAAACGTTACGTCTTAAATTTATTATGCCAACACAACAGTGCGCTTGAACCATTAATATCAATTCTCGCCATTAATCAAATAGGTGTCCCGGTCGAATTTGTAACATAATATCCAAAAATATTGAAATAAATGTATTATTCGGGCGAATTTAAAAAGCTATACGGTGAATGGAAACAGCAGCTGAAAGTGTAATCCGAAATTTCGAAATCAATCAATTAAATAACAGTGAGTGGAACTATGTGAGTAGTACATACGCATACGGGTTTTCTCATCGATACACGTATTTGACGTCGTCGTGTTGTTAAATATTATAATATATTGATCGGTACCTAATAAAATGCGTCTTTTCTAATGACGGTTCGGAGTGGACGCATCGAAATATTTTATTGAAACGCATACAACGATCGATACGCGTTCTAAATGGGTCCGAGTATAGTGACGATAAACAAATACCGTTCGTACGCAAAATATTTGTATATTTTTTTTTCGTCAAATCCAAATCGCACGTGTTTCGATAGTTTCATTATTGTAATTTGAAAAATACAAACGTATTTATTCGGATATAACTATTGACGGTTTAAAATTTACACACGAATGCCGCGACGTCGATCTTTAAACGTTTGACCGATGTGTACGAATACTTGTAGCTCCACTCGCGTTTAATTGTTTACCATGCGGTTATTTTTTATTGAAATGAAAAATGCATGTTACAATATTGATCTCTATGTGTGCTTGAAATGTTTTATTATCATTTGTTCGTTTATGTTTTACGGAACTTAATCAATTCAAATGTATTCATCCAGCTGCAGTGTATTGTTGTTTTAACAAAAACATTATGCTGATTTGGTTTGTATTTGAACTGAATAAATTTGTAAAATTCTGTCAACGATATGACCCACCTTCAATGTGTTCCAAGCATGTAAATTGGTTTTCCCACCGCACACACGACCAATAATATATATATATATATAATCGCGTCGAAAACGAAAATGTAACTACGTCGTCGTCCGTTACGTTTTTGTTTTCGATGAATTTGTTTTTGCGCAAACTCGTCCAAATCACTCGTCGTCATATTATATAATAATGCATTATTATTATATATGTATACATATATATATATATTATACAAAACGTAGATATCGCATGTTTTGCGTTTTGGGTTCTTTTTGTCGTGGTCATGAAAAAAAAAAAAACCTAACCATACCAAAATTATATGTTTTCTGTATGTTTTTCTATCTTTTTGTTTTTCTATCTTTGTTCTGTTCGCTATAGATGCCTGCCTTCCGCAATACGATTATCACCAGGTGAGTGCGTGTGAGCTATAAAACGGCCTGTGTCTTCTTCAGTACGAAAATATCTATTTTATACGTCAAAATACACTCACACAAATGTCGACCAGACAACGACGACAGCGACCGTCTACAACACAAACACATACACACACACACCAAAAAAAAAACAACCACAATTAAAATATTCTCTGTGTGCTATACGTCTATATATGCATATAATATATAAAACGCGTAGAAGGATAACGTATATAATCAAACGCGTTATCTGTTTATGCCGTTTGAGCCCGTAAAATCACAGGTATAGTGTGATAATAATACGTATATATATATATCAACGCGATGTATTATTTTTTTGTGTTACGCGCGTACATGGTGTTTTGGGGGCAATAAGTTGGCGCGCAAAAACACTTGTTCGAACGGCCAGCGCACGTTTGGGCGTATGCGTTTTCGAGATTGTTAAGCTCGACCGATCTGCCGCGTCTGTTTTTTTTTTAAAAATTTCATTTATTTATCAAAAAAATATACAAAATAAGATCACATTAAATTACAAAGCCAGACCGATTTCTGAAGGAAATCGTAGAAAACATGACAGGACTTGGGGAATATTGAAAATAGCCTCGAAGTAGAGAAAAGGACGAGGAGGGGAGTCGTTTAAGGGGATAATTTGTACGAATGGGAAGGAAGTAAGAAGGGTGTGACCGATCCGGAGACGAGAAAAAGAAACAATTATTTTTCTATTTAGATTCAGGTCGTTAAACCATGGTTGGGAAGAGATGGGCAGATTAATGCTTCTAAACTAGTCGGAGAAATCGGGCGGTAAATTTGACCAGTAGGAAGACCATAATTTATAGGAATGAATTTCGAGCACGGGGCAGACGTCGGTCCCCGAGAAAACTAGAAGGGGGACAGCGTAGCGACGAGGTGGTGGATCTAATTAATGAGTCGGCGAATCCATTGCCACAATTTCCGGAATGGCTGGGCACCCATAAAAACTGAACGTCAAAACCAGATTGAGCCGGAGTGAATAGGGTTTTCCTAATTTCAAAGAGGACGGGGTAGGGATGAGATTTGAATACGTCAGCCACCAGTGGTTGTGAGCAACCGAGAGCATCTGAGACAACTGGAAATTTATTATGGTAGAAATGAGCTGGAGAGCTTCGAAAATGGCGAGACATTCGGCAGTAAATGAGGAAGGTTATTAGTGGAGGAAATATGTAGTTTTGGAACATGGAGAACCATAGCTTGCAGATAGGAGGCAGACAGAGCCGTCAGTAAAAATTAAGGTGTCCGGGGGGAAAGGTGTTGAGAACGTAGTCAACACGGGTGATCAAGTTTTGAAGGGGGCGGGAGAATATTTTAATTTTGACGTTTTCGTTTCCGAGACGTTCGCGCGAAACTTGACTGAGGTCAAGTCGACACACCGTCAACGGAAAAAGGTATTTCGGCGGCGGCAGTTCGCGAGTTCTCGTCAGGGCAAGCGTATCCGTTTCAGTTAACGCGTTACGCTCGTACGTTCGTCTTTGGCGATTTTTCCAAATTTTCTCTATGAACGTATGCGTACGTCGTGTCGCACGCGAGCGTGGTGACGTTATTGAGAGTCTGGCGTTGGTCGCGGGCGGATTTATTTAACCTAACGCCGGAGAGAACGCCGCTTATCGTTATTATACATCGCTGTTTCTGCCGTGTCCCAGTGAAATTATTCGCGTGGAAATCCGAGTTTCTCCGCGTGCTGGACGGCGGTTTTTCGCGACGAACTGTCAAACCAATACCGTTCTGCTAATAAATCCCGTTTTATTTATTACCTTTCCGCCTTTTTTTTAACCGTTTAAAACTCTCGTTTTCGCCGATCGAAAAATAATAATCGAATATATAGCGCGAAAACCGAAATCGTAAGTCTCGTTCTCCGCTTTGTTCTACGTCTAGGCAACACCGGACGTTCGTCATTTTGGACACATTTCGCAACACTTCCGGCTACAAAACAACTCTGCGAATCCTGTCCGCGTGTGCGTGCTCATGTGTGTGTGTGTGTGTGTGTGTATTTAGAATCTTTGTCATCTTTTTGCGCGGCGCTTCCTATCCCGTATCTCGTCGCCGCCGTCGCAAACCGGGTGTGGGTTGGGGGAGGATAGAGTTTAATATGATTTTTATGACTGTCCGGTTGTAAAAGAACGTTTTTACGTTTTTAACAAACTACTAACGGTATAACGATTTAACTTGATTTGACTGATTATTATCGGTACTTTTGAAACGACATAACTTCGCTGTTGCATTCGGGTTTCTCGAAATTCGGTCGTAATTTTTTTTCGCTCGTTTTCCGACATTTCGGCGACTACGTCGAAACGTTTTAAACGCAGAATTCTCGTGTAATATGCGTATTTGCGTGTATCGAGTAAAATTTGTTTAACAGTCTCTTTTTTTTTTTTTTTAATTATATCATATAATATACACGGTAGACAGTTGTTTTCAAACACTCGTTTCTTGTCAATATCGAATCCAAAAAAAATAACGCAATCGGCAACGTGCGTTGATCGATATTCATAGAATTAGTTTTCTGTTAGTTTTCGGTGGAGCTGTTGCGCGGCAAATCGAAAACGTCCGCCGACTCGAAACCACAATTTCGAAACCGCGTTGTTGTTCGTAAACGTACGCGACGGACGTTTACGGAGTCGGTGAATGTCCCGCGGCGAGCTAACACGTTAACCGAACCGTGTCGGCAAAAAACGTTCGGGAATCGATAAACGACGTGTTTCTGGTAGCGTTCCAATAGAACCGGTCCGAGAACCGTGTTTGACGTCATCACGTTTTATTGTGTTTATCGAACTGGTGGAGGAGGTTCGATGAAAATTTCGGGGCGTAATCCGCCGGTCGTTTTTGTTTATTTCTTGCGAACGGCGACGGCGGCGGCGAATATTGTCCATTTGTTCGTATCGAATTCGTTCGTCGGGCGAAACGCCGCGGTACCGCCGCCTGTTGGCGTGGTTTTTCTAACGCGTCCGTCTCGGGGTTTTTAGATGTCGTCGGCGGAGGCGGCGGCGGCGAGGGAGAGAGGCGATCCGTACGAGAACAGGAGAGATGGTAGAGACGGCGTCGGCTTCGGCCAGCCGTCGGGCGGTCAACAGACCACGTCCGGCAAACTGTTCAAGGGCTTGGCGCACGTGGTGCCCGACTTCGGACTGGGCGGCGGCAGGGCGCAGCACGACGGACAGCCGCAGCAGCAGTCGACGGGCGGCGGCGCGTCCAGTTTCATGCAGAAGCTCAACGACCTGACCCATCACCACAACAACAGTGCCAACAACAACGCCGGTCCGGCCAGCACGGGCCAACAGCAGCAACAGGCCGACCACGGCGTGGACAACATCCTGTCGAAGGGCAAAGAACTCATATTCATGAAGTTCGGCCTGGGCAAATGATGTTTACCGACCACTGGCGACGTGATTATTGTTATCGTTATTATTGTCGATATTATCATCAACGTCCGTGCACCAGTCCGTTCTGTCTGCCCCGTCACGCGACGTGGATTTCTAACCTAACCGCGTTCCATTCGTCGGCCTCGGGGTTTCAATTGTCGTGTTCTGGACGATTTCACGTTTCGACCGGTCCCGCGCCGGCACTTCTTCGCGTCGCCAGGGAGAACAGAAAGAAACCCGCCCCACGCACGACCCACCCGTAGACCGCCACCGTTCACCCCGAGCACAGACAGAGCCCCCTGTACACGACGTGTAAATACATTTACTACTATATCGACGAATACCGTGTAATCTAGATTATCTGTAATTATTGCCGTCGGAACGGTCTCTCTAATCCGACTTGTATACGCCTATTTTTTTTTAAATTTTTTTTCCACGTCGTTTCGATCGAGTACCGTGTGTTATTATTTGAATACCACGCGATTTATAATAATAATAATAATAATTATAATGGTTTGTTGTAAACGGTACGCGAGTAAAGTCAAAGGCTGTGATATTATGTTAGTTGTGATCATACACTGTTCGCGTACTACCGCGCCAAGCACACGGAAAAACTAAAGACAATTTTGCACACGTTGCTCACACCGCGGCGACGGTTTTCGCGAAACCGAGAAACAGCCTTCCTCCGCGTACAAAATGTATCCATCCGTCGTCTGTTTCTCGCACGCTCGTATTATTTCTTTATTAGTTTTTTATTATTTTTACACGTACGTTTCTCGTCCGACCGCCACCAGGTGACCGGGCGTTTTCGTGCCGTCAGCACCACGCTTTTCGACGAGGAAAACACCCCCGTGGCCGTTCAGACGGACGCTGTATACGATAACGTCCCGAGGGTTCGTTTTCGACGTTCTCGAATAAACGGAAACTTCATGTTTATATATACCTATTGTATATAAGACTTCCGTACATAATTTATCTAGGTACTTATCGTCGTTTCGAATTTCCTTTCAAAAAAAAAAAAAATGTTTTCCTTCTAAATTTCCGATTGTGTTCTCCGATATCATTTTTATATCACACGTGTATGTATATAATTATCGGGGGGAGGGGGGTTTTGATCTCGAGAAGTCTACGTAATACATGCCTATTCGTTAAACGCGCGCGTGCCTCAAAATACATATTTTTTAAACTATGATATAGCGTCTTCGGTGCCTCAAAAATACTCTTATTATAATTAATATGTACATCAAATTTGGATTCCATTTCGCGACTGCCAGTCATTGCCATATACGTACTTTTGTTTTCTTACAATGTTTCGCGCGTCGATTGTAATACGTATATATATATATATGCCCACTTGGTTTTTTTTGGTCTCTCGTCAACATTTATACATATAGTAATAATATATATCGTTTTAGTTTTATACTAACGTCTAACTAATAATTTTATTTTAGCCATCGTCAACTGCAAGTCTCTTCGTGTATAATATAATAATAGTGATAACGTGATCGTATTATATTCAGTTCTGTGTGAGGACGACATAATCGATCTATATATATATATATACGAACGAGTTTATAGATAGCAATATTAATATATATATAACGTGAAAATGGACAACTTGATTTGTATTTTGTGTATAATAATTATATACAAACGTTTTTATTGTCTCACCCCAGTAAATATACGATTTACAATTTACGTGCACGTATATTATATTGCATAATTATTTATAGAAATCAAAAAATAACTTAAAAAACTGTAATTTACGATAATATATTATACTTGTTAGATAAATAATTTTGTTTATGATAAATATTAATATATTATGTGTATCAATGTATTTATATATATATATACTTATATATATAAATATTTGATAATATTTCTCACGTTTAGATTTTTACGACGGTCAGTATTAAAAAAAAGAAAGAAAAGTTTTGATGGACATTATGTATTATTGATCGTCCGCGTAATAATTGTTTACCATATGTATGTATACATATGTAATCGAAAATTTAAATCGGAAATTTATTATATATTATTATACGATGATTATGTTTAAGTCCTATATAATATACACACTATCGTTTTATCATTATATACGGATTATAACAATTGTAATTATATATATATATATATATAAATGCTAATATATAAATGTACTTAAAATTAAATTATGTATTGAATATTTTTATGTATATGTAATAATAATATATCATCAATTTCGAACGAAAATTCAAAACACGTGAAATTCCACTGCGGCTTCTAATGCACCCGTACGAATAACAGGCGAGCGCGTGACGTTCTGTAATATATCTCTGCGGCTCCGTCGTATGTATATTTATTATTATTATTATTATTATTATTACTATTATTTTTATTGTTATTATTATTATTGTTATTATTATTATTATTATTATTATTATTATTATTATTATTATTGCTGTTGCTGTTGCTGTTGCTGTTATTAAATGACGTATGAAATATTAACCGCGCGGCGCATATCAATGATGACGCGTAACACAAGGCCTCTCTCGGGGGTCGTTCGCTCCGGAAACAACGGGGCCGTTAAATCATTTTCGCGCACGACGCTCGCCCGGAAAGACATCCGTTTCCATTTCGTCCGGTTCTCGTAGACATCTCGGGACGGCGCGTTGTGCACGCAGCGCAGGTAGTTAAAAAACGAATCGGCGTGTGCCAAAAAAGACCGAACGTGTCTTATCATTGACTTTCGGTGGTGCTGTGACACGGCGTCCCGTTAAGAACGATCGGGCGGGTAAACGTTTTTTTTTTTGAAGTGAAACTTCTTTATATGGGGTACAAAAAAAAGAAGATTTTTGCGCGTCACGACGCTTTTTCTCAAAGATTAGTTGCGCGTGCTCGTTGTCTCGTTTTAGTCGCGGCCAATATCGTGCGAGCGAATCCGCTCGACTGTCGCCACCAGTTTTCTTGAGTTTAGTTGCGCACGCGCGTAACGTTCCTGTCGCAGCCAATGCCGTGCGAGCAGACCGTTTGGTCTGTCGTCATCACGAGTGCACGCACCCGGGCCAAATAACGTACGCAAAAGTGCCCGCGGCCGTCTCTTACCGCTTTTTGTGTGTTCTCTCCTTTGCTTGCTGCGCGCGGACAGGCCGGTCGGACTTGGGATTGGTAAACCAAGTAACCGATTTCAAAGTGTCTATCAGTGTGGACCGAGTAAGCATTTTATTGATAAACGCCCTCGGCTCGTACGGTTCCTATATTTATTTAACCTACGCGATAGGGAATATTTAGTAACTTCCATATCAAGTTTTTCGTTTATTTTGTTCCGACGCAAACCTAATGCCTCTATCGGTCGAATGACTCTGAAAGTAGTTTCATTTCATCCGCGCGTACTCGTCGTAACCAGTGCTCGAATTTGTTTTTATTTTTTAAACAAGCGCCGGAACGTACGGACTAACGAACATTCCACAACGGCTACGGCGACTGGCTGTTATATACGTGACGCGGTCGTCGTGGTATACGGTGTGTACGGCATGTATACTCGGTGGTGCCAAGTTCGATTTTTAATGGTCTGGTCAAAATACATTACCTACGTCATACACCGCCCAATTCAATTCAGGGTCAGGAACAAAAAATTGGAGAGAAAAAAGGAAAGGTCATTCGTGTACAGTTTTCCATCAATGAGAATCACTTCAAAAAAGAGAAATGAGCAAAGAATATGTATTGAACTTTTTTAAAAAAAAAATTATATATACAAATTGTATGAAATTATATATACCACCACCACCCCTAAATTATGGTCTGGTCACGATCACACCTGAACCCCGTATTCAGAAAAGGGAAATTTATCTGCGAAACGTGTTAGGGGTACGTCCGATTGTTATGGTTTTGTTTTTCAGGCATATTTTCGGTATACTTTATACTTTCCCGTCTCCGATCCGTAACGCGCCGTGCATTTTCGTTTGTGAAATAAAATATGAATTATCCGGAAGACTTCTGAACCCAAGGCCGCCCGCAATTTTATTTGATATTTATTTAAATTCCTTTTAAATTTCAAGTAATTTTCAGTGTTTTTTTACGCGTGATAAAATAATCGATTGTTATTTCTACTGATCCCACCTAACAGCCGTTGCGACATGTGTGATAATTTGTACTCCCGACTCCGTGATCTGTGATTTATAATTTTTGGTTTTCATGTTGAGTGTATATATATAAAAAAAAATTAGGTTGTCTATTTTTTTGATGGCCGGCCCATCTCCCCCGAAATATTTGTCTGCGGGCGGCTTTGTCCGAGCCGCCCCTGTACTATGCACGTGTGTATGGATACAAGTCGTAAACAAATATTATGCGAACCGTAGTTTTTATGTAACTAATAAAACGTTTAAGAACTAGAACTGCTGCAATATTGTAATAATTTAAGTGTTTTTACGCGGATTTTACGTCTTAAATTGTGTTTACGACCGGACGTTTTGCGCGCAGCCCTCACGGAGAACTGTATAATAATTAAAAAAACAAAAACGTGTATAATAATAATAATAATAATAACAATAATAAAAATCGCTCGTGTGTTGTATGAAAAGTAATAAGTTTGCACCGCAGCGCGAAAACAAATTAAAACACATTTATTGCGATAAGTTTAGCGCATTAAACTGTGTACACGCGCAGCCGTTTCACTTCGTTCGCGGCAGCACCGTCGCCGTCAGTATTACCCGGGAAAGTTTATAAGGCGTACGTGCGAAACGTGTATACACGGAAAACGTCGGAATATTTAAAAAATAATAATAACAAATTTTTTTTTTTTTTTACGGTGTTGTTTAAAAAGTAATTTCGATTCGGCGCGCCGCCGACGCATTTATACATGTATATAACGTGTCTGTTTTTGAATTAATTATACTTTAATTCCGAACTTAGAATCCGCGATTCGCGGTGCGCTTATTATTAACGCGTGCACGGACTTTTCAATTATTCCGCGCCGCCGGGAAAACGAACTAGAAAATAAACATTTGTCACAGATATTAATAATCTGGAGTTCGAGCGATTTTTTTTCATTTTTTTAACGCTCGTCGGTCTAGAAAGTGTCTTGTACGCTTGTTTTGTAGGCGACGTTTTCAATAAGAATGTGTCGAACGTATTATGTACGACAACGGTGATATTATTAGTGTGGATACGATTTTTAGAGTCTTGCCGAACTGCCGGACGAATTCAATATTCGATTTCGTTCTTTTTCTACGCGAAAATCAAGTTTCCCCCGTTTCGTGTGGGGAACTCGCGAACACCTGTGCCGTGCCCGAGCGACGGCTCAAAACGTGGCTTGCGAACTTTTTAAAAACGTTAACCGATTTCGTACGCGGGCGGTCTGCTTTTAATCGGATCCCACATCGCAGGAATTCGACAATCGTTTTGGTCAAACAATAACCGACCGCCGTGGTATTCGCGGTAACACGACTCGGTTTGATTTCTAATGGTATGTGGAAAGCCGTGAGAGATTCATACGGATCGCGTGTTAGTCTTTGGCAATCCGTGTTCCGAGACTACATACCCGGCAACAAGTAACGTGCACACGCAAACGTGTATGTAGTAACACGCGTTTAACCTGAGACGATTAATTGACTACCGCGGCTTTAATCCGGTATCGTACGGTCAACGTTTTGGGCGAGATAAAGGGATTTGACACCAACAGTTTTTGAGTCGAAAACCGTAAAAATGTTACACTTAAAACGTGTGCTATAATGGTCGGAGTTCAATCTGATAGTAAACAGTAAAACAAACCGTCGAAACTATGATTTGTTTTTGTTCTCAAAGAGGGAATCATACAACTCAACGTCGTGTTGTATTATAACGAAAACGGGCATCGGGTCGCTGCTTAGGTATATATCATACGGAGTCTTATTAGTATTATTATTGTTTCGGATTCGAAAGCAATGAGATTGATTCGCTTTGACATGCGAAAAATTGATTCGGAACGACGCCAGTAGCCGATTATAATTGTTTGAATGTCGTTGGAGTATTATTTACGTTTGAGGTTGTATTACGTTTCGAGTCACTGTCGGAACTCGCACAACAGTTGTCCGTGTCTTAACCGAGTACCGACCAGATGCACTTTGCTACCGGAGCACGTTCCGTCTACACGAAAAAATGTTTACAAACCCGATAAACACGCATAACCCGATAAAAACAATACATTCGTTATTTCGCTCTAACACGTGATTTGCACACTCGTCTGATTTTAACGCGACGACATTGCTAAACAGCCCCGTTGATTATACCAAACCGTAAACGTATAAACCCCCCGCCGTCGGCCAAGTCGAAAATGTAGTGTGAACTCGACTCGACGTCGACTTCTACCCTGTAGAGCCACCGGATTGTTCCACGTCCAGACTTATCCGTTGTCGTCGGGGGTTCCTCGCGTGGATCATCTAATTGATATTTCGTTACGCGGTATCGGGTTTTTGCGGAACGACCTCCACAAATATCGAGAACCGACGCGGCGAAATGGATATTCGAAATGCATTAAAAACGTAACGGGATATCAACCGTGAAAAGTCGGTACCCTCAAAATGCCGAACGCGACGAAACGCGAAACAACGAAGGGTTCTCGGGCCTAACCTCGCGACAACGCGTGGCCGGGTTTGATATAATTTTTAAGGTTCGATTATCCGCGCGATTAGTAATATAGTCTTGTAAAACAATAGGTACACGCCATTCATGTTCGCTGGTATAAAATAATTTTTTTTTTTCTGATCTAAAGCGGTGCAGGGCACATCCCGGCGTACTTGTTGATACCTAAATACATGTTTTAAACTATGATTTTAAACTAAATATCCATCCTAAACGTTTGAAAAAGGCGAGCATTTGAACACTCAGCGGCGGCTCGTATATGTGTGTGTATGCACTACCTAACCTAACCTACCCGACGTCAAGAAATCGTCGAAAATGTTACCCCTATGTATTACGTGAAGATTATGTTTCCAGAAGTTTTTAGAAATGTTAAATAGAAATTCAGGATATGGAAATATTACTTGGATTGGGTTACTTCGAGGGCGAAACGGCCGCGCGGTCGTAGTAAGACACAATCGCTGGACAATTTAAAAAAAAACACATGTCATAACCCGCAACCTGATAACGGAATTGATGTGCACGGTCGTTTCCGTGCGCATAACCAATTAAATTGTTATCGGCCGATCATTTTGGACGTCGCCGTAATCTATTTTTATTCTCACTCGTTTAACGTATTCCGACAATGTACGTCGAGTTTTTTTTTGTATACGTAATATCTTGTTCTTATAAAACGAATGCATGTAAGTACATATATCCCGGACGAAATAAAAGCTAAACGATCGTTTAATATAATACGTGTGTGTGTTTGTTAAATTATATTTTTAGAACGTGCACTGTGACTCATTTAAAAACCCACGAACCGGACTACGCCCGTTTAACGTTCGATCACGGTCGTTCAAGAAAGAGTTGTTGAAAATGTACTTCGGTAGTGGTCATTGGCCGGGTACATTGTCGCAAACACACGATTCCGCGCGAAAACAAAACGCTTAATGTGCATACACATTTGCGTGGTCGTTTTTATCGTTAAACCTCGAAATGATTGACGGAATAAATGTTGTCGTCGTTGCGAGCACGTTGTGTTAAATAACACGAAAACTCGGTAGGTGACCGTGTGGCCCATTAGCTCAGTTGGTTAGAGCGTCGTGCTAATAACGCGAAGGTCGTGGGTTCGATCCCCCCATGGGCCAAATTCTTTTTTTGACGGGTTTTTCCCTTTTTTTATTTATTTACTTAAAATTTACGTAAACGTTTCTTGCAGTTTATATTTATAAACGTTTTCGGTAAATTTTGCATAACGATCGAACAAATAGAAAAACGTGTCCAGATACCGAAAAGCGGTATTTTTGTGTGTAAAAATTCACTTTGCTTAACGTCGTAATATGAACGAAAAAAAAGAACACGATTCGCCGCCCGTTAACTTGACGTGTTATCCTTAAAAGTCATGACTATCGTGGCACGTTTAACCGTAATAGACATTTCGGTAATTATCGATGAGTTTTTTTTATAGAATTTTTTATTTACTTACGCGTTTCGACGTAATTGCTACGAGAATCGCAGTAGCCAGCATTCTGGCCCATTAGCTCAGTTGGTTAGAGCGTCGTGCTAATAACGCGAAGGTCGTGGGTTCGATCCCCCCATGGGCCACGGCGACTTTTTTTTTGTTTTTCCCTTTTATTTTTCTTCTCACGGGTTAAACGGGCATTTCGATTTCGCACGCGCATTTAAAAATTATTGCAAAATTAGTATGAAAATCATTTTCAACACGTCGTTCGCGATATGAATTCGATTTTGTGTGTGCCGTTCAAAAAAAAAAAAAAAACGACGACGACGTACACCTTTTTGAGAAAATATTACGGAATCCTGCTCAAACCAGATTTGGTTGTAGATTTGCGGTTGATCTCCGGAATGTCGAAAATTGTCTGATGTGCCTGGAAGGTTAGGCACGCGTCAAGCAGGTTAGTTTTTTTTTACGTAACCGCAGACGAAATCTGGACGACGGCGTTTGGAATCGTGCGGCCGGTTAAACCGTGCTAATAATAATACGATTTGGGTATAAAAAAATACATATTTATACGGTATATGGTCGAATGTCGTTTTTTTTTTTGTATTGTATTTTTTTTCTTACGATCTTTTGCGTTGCGGGGCATATGATTTGCACACGGTGTCACGAACCGAATCGATGATCGTGCCGTTTGAAATTGATTTGGCCGATGAGACGGTGACAAAAACGGATTTTCAACGTATTGTGTGGTAAAAAAAAGAAAAAATAATAACGTTGGGCACAACAAAATGTTCCGTCAACAGTGGAGGAAAACGAACGAACGTGACGGACGAAGGTTGTACGTTCGCCGATCTCTTACCGTTGAAATGAAAAAAAAATCTTCTAGCGGGTTTTTCAAAGGAACTTTTAAAGATTAGAATATTATTGAATAAATGAAATTTTTAACAAATAAATAGTAGATATTTTATAATAATAATTTATATTTACAATAAATGTATTTATGAATAGATTAGAATTTAGCTTCGTGTGCACAAAAGAACAAGTTTTTTTAGAGTTCTGGGGGGGGGGTTAACCCCCGTATCTACGCCATTGCGCGTAGACGTACGTCGGCCCGACTTGTTTCGCGTTTCGAGCCGTAAACGTTTAATCTAGAGGGGGACAAGGTAGGGCAAGCGCCCTACCCGTTGAAGAACAAACGAAAATTTAAATTTCAAGTATTTATGTGTTTGCTGTGTTTCACACGTTTCGCTGCTTTTAGACAATACACTACAGAATACACCACCATTTAATTTGATTTCAAAATCGATTGTATTTGATCGGAAAACGCTAATAGTACACAGTATTTTCCGTGTATTTTTTCAATAATTTATATTACACTAAATCCCACGATCGATTCGCCGTGTCCGGTGCCGCCACCGAATAGGTATCGCACACGCCGAGTTGGGGTCCTCGAGACCCCGATAAAACAAACAAAACTGCCGGCGTGGGAGGTATTGGGAGAGAGAGGACGTTACGGTGCGCAGTGTAAAAATCAAAAACGCTTATTTTTTCCATTTCCTTGAACCGCCGCTCTTCGAACCCAATTTGAAACTCCTAATCATCTGACCTAACCTAACCGGACCTAACCTAACCGGACGTACCGGAGACGGGAAACCGCGGGCACACGGTAGGTAACTCAACACCCGAACGTGACGTCCAGACGGTTTGATTTAATCAAACGCCGTTCACAGACGGACGCCACGTTGCCGTCGCCCGGCGTGCGCGGTCAGTAGAAGTCGTCGGCGCCGGACTCGCGTTCGCCGTGCTTCCGGCTGTCGGACGGCGCGTCGTACTCGGCACCGTCGCGGCCCTCGCTGGCCCCGTGATAGCCGCCCTTGGCGAACTGGCCCGCGACGGTCCTGTGCGCCCCGGCGTACCCGACGTCGCGGTGGCCGCCGCGCTGGTGGCCGCCGTCCTTGTGCGCGTAGTCCTTGCGCCCGCCGCCGTACCGGTCGTGCTTGCCGTGCTTGTGCGCGTCGTCGTAGAACACGTGCTCCTTGTTGTACTCGTCCTTGTGGTACACGTTGTGGAACCCGGTGGTCTTGTGGCCCTTCTGGTGGCTCTCGCGCTCGCCGAACCCGTGGCCCTTGGACCCGTGCCCGCCGCTCTCGTGCTCGCCGTAGTGGTCGGCCGCGTCCGCGTGGCTGGCCGCGTGCCCGGCGCCCTTCTTGTAGTGGCCCTTCAGCGCGTCCTCGCCGTACTTGCCCGCGTGGCCGCGGTCGAACGCGTGCTGGCCCTGTGGCCGCTGTCCGCCGACGAGCCGTGCGAGAAATAGTGGCCGGCTTTTTGGAACGAACCGCCGCCGCCGCCCGCCTTCGGGTGGTACCTGCCCGGCGGCGACTTGTACTCGTTGTGCGTGTACGGCGACCCGTAATAGTTCTGCCGGCAAAACGAGTCGCACGATGAAACTAACCTAACCGTCGATCGCCCGAGGCGCTTTTAATATACGGATATTTTATAAATTTTAGTGTAACGTTTATTCAAATCGACAATAATTTATCTAAACGACTAAATCTCGTCCACGACAGAATATTCTGTTATTTAATCTTTTTTTTTTATAGATCATACGATTTTATGATCATAATTATTATAGAGAATTCGTTTAAGGGCACGTTTCGAAAAATCGCCCGGGGCGTCGAAATACCTTGGGCCGGCCCTGTCGGGACCGTTCAAACCGTCCGCGCGGCACTGGTTCGTTATTGATTTCGATTAAACGGGGGGAATTACTCCCGACCGTTGCAAACTCGTTCCGAAATGAAATCGAACAACGTGGAACAAATAAACGATGATTTCGACCGGCTTCGTTCGACTTAACGGCCGCCGTTCAGCCCGAGCCACTCGGGAAAACGGGTTCGCGCGATATCACATTTGAAAAACGGAACGAATCGTGCGCGGTTTTTCTTTTGGAGGTTATTACCGGGAAAACATTCCGGTCGGGTTTGAACGGCCCGGCCCGCATGATTGTTGGATACGGACGGGGGGGATCGGTACACGGTCTTGCGAACCGAAAATGCGTTCGAACGTCGTCGTCGTACGGAGACGGGGTTTTCTTTCCACTAAATCGTTCCCGTCCTAATCGCGAATCCGGGCGAAACAATTATCGTCCGGGAGTGTAAAACGTACCGGGGGATTTGGCAATGGACGAGTTTTCCACCACCACCACCACCCTCCGCTGAAGTCCGTCGCGACGTTTCCTACAAAGGCAACCCAACCCATGTTTTCGAACGCGATTCGGGGACGACGTCGAGAACAAAAAAAAGCCACTCGATTTCTCGTAACGAGAATTAATAATTGATAATCGTTACGAAACCGTTATAAAAAAACAATTTTTTTTTTTTCCGTATTTTTATTTGCGCTTAAAACATTATTCGTTTAAAATCACAAAAAGATATTACCGTGACATCGACTGGGCAAATAAAACGCCGGCGACTGCGGCTTTGCAGTCACCGTGATAACTGTCAAATGCGATAGGTTTTAATATCTACAACGACTGCACGATAATGAACTGTCTGTTGCCGAGCAACGTTGATAACATTTATGGACGATAGGTTCTTATTTATAGGTTAGCAGGTTACAGCGGTTTTTTTTTTTTTAGTGTACAGCTGTAACGACGATACGTTTGTTTTTCTCGTTTTAAAATAATTTTGTTTTGGATTATAACCCGTAGTCACGACGGTTTTCACACGCACGAAACACGATAGAATGTCATCGATGCGCAATTTATTTTTCCCGTTTTGGAAAATTCTGAACACTCCACTGCAAGTAGCTTATGGCACGGACGAGTTTCGTTCTAACGAAAAACGAAAATAAAACCCGAAATTTTCCTAATCAATCGTCTCGCGAAAAACGGATTCCGACATCAGACTCTCTCGGTTGTATATTATTTATGGTTTTAGCGGGTTCGCGATAAAACACACACGTTATTAACATCGCCTGTATATTATTATAAAAACAAACTTTCGAGCCGTCGCGTACTTCCCGTTTTTGATGTAAAAACGGTCGAACGTTCATAAATCACGTCACGGCGGTTCGGGCGAATTCCGTTACGGTATACAGAGTGTTCAAAAAACAAAAACAAAAAGATACGTCTCGATTTTCGGTACCCTTCCGAAATTGTCGCAGCAAAACTTTAGAAAATATTTTACACGTTTTCGTTCTATGACACGTAACGTCCAGATAAACAACAGCGTCGAGATCGATTTGAAACGCGCTTGGAGAATACGACGTGAACTGGTGGTGTGTACGTTCTTAGGTTTCCGGTCAGACACTCGAAACCGGTAAAACGATGATCGAGGGGGAGGACGCTGCACTCGTTGGCGCGGTGCGTTTAGTTTCTTTTCCGAACGGCGCCCGCGTACGTCTAAACTTTTGAAAATATGTTTACGAGGACGCGTCGAACGGAGCGGGCGTGCGACGCGGAAATCGTAAATCGTAACGACACGTGGTCCTAACACGCCCGTCGACTCGTGTGCACAGAAACGTAATGTTTAGTGATCGGTTCGAAATATTTCGTCCGTCGTGCCGTGGAAAACCGCGCGTACGGTTATGACCTTTTATCGGATGGCGGGTATCGATTTTTTTGTTCGCCCGCCCGCCCCTCACTCACACGCAATCACGTTTGCACCGTCCAGTGATAACGGCAAGCCGGCCGTGAGTCTCGCGGTTAAAAACCCAAACACGCGACGCGCACACCTGATCGATCGCGCGCCGTGAGAATCGATTGGGAACCCTGTGAACCAGGCGCGGATCCAGAACTTATTTACGGGGGACCATCTTAATCAAAACAACTTCAATCCTCATTTCGTCGCATCGAGTAATGAAATATTTTCCAAAACGTTTTATATCTTTATCAAATGTCGAATCGCGTGGCGGTCGCTGCTGCTGTCGGAACAATTTATTGTCCTCCACGGAAATGTTCGAGATATTTAAGAGCCATACTGTACGTATATTATATTATGTGTAACCCACCAATTTTTAAGGTTCACGTATCGTTCAATAATTAAACTGCATACATATACGAAAACAATTATATGTACTTTGAAAAAAAGAGGTATTTATCTTTATTGGTTATCGAAAACGTTAAAACCGAAAAATCCCATAGCTATAATTTCATTTTAAATTGTCTTTCTACAGTATCATAGATAAGAGTTAGAGTTATAAAACGATACTAATAAAAAAATTTAACAAGAGTCTACGGGGGGGGGGGGGCGATCGCCCCTTGGCCCCCCCCCCTTGGATCCGCGCCTGCTTATGAACACGTGGACCGCGTGCACGACCACATCGGTCGAGACGCGATTACGAACGCGAAATCGTCCGCGATCGTTTCGACGACTAGTGAAAAGCGCCGGTACGAAAACGTCTGTTTCGTCGGGTGGCTTTTGCGGAATCCGGACGAAGCGTATAGCCGACCGATTGCGCTGATAACGTCTGGGATGCGGTCACGTGAACACTTGTGGGTTGTGTAGGAGTGCGCGGGCGACGAAATGCCGAAAGAAGAAAATGTAAAACGTCGCGTCGGGCTTAGCGGATTTCCGGAATACAACCGATCGAGGACGGCCCGTGCGGAGTTAGGTTAGGCGTTAGGCTCACGCGACAGACACGGCTATCGAAACGCCGCGAAACGGGAACGACGGGCGCGCTGTGTTGTTGTTATGTATTCCGTTTTGGCGATCGATATGTTTATACGGCCGGACAGGATCCCCGCCGTGCCCTATACCTATATTAGCAGTCGCCGTACCTCATCGAAGGGTCGGTGGGTTCTGAAAAGAAAAAACGGCCTATCCTAAATTGCCGAACGTGGTTAGATTATTTAAAAACAAGGGAAAAACGATTATTCGTCGTATCACAAATTAATCGATTGTTTATGACCAAAATTATCAAAACAATTGAATAATCGCAAAACCAATTATTCGACTAAAACCGGATTAATCTAATCGGATTTATCGTCGTCGTTGACTGATCAACATAAATTTCAACGGTGGTCTCGAGATAAGTTTCGAAATTCAAGTGGACCGACCGTAACGGTTGCACGCGAACCGATTGCGTTCGGACGAATGGCTCGCGTGTACGAATACGAACGGACGCGCGGAAAGTTCACGGTCACGTCGGAAGTTACGTCGAAAAATTGGACGTCAGAGCGCGATCGTGAGCGTGATCGCGTTTCGATGGACACCCACGGACCGTGCGTGCGCCGAGTCCGACAGTTTTGGCCGTCGTACCTATCGTCGCGATACGGTTTTCTAACACGAATTGTCGTTATGGCCGGACGGGTCGCGCCACGCGTTCCCGACGACTATTGCATTCTTCGCGACGTTCAAGAATATCTGGTTCGGCCGATAAAAACGTGACCGCGTTGTTGCGAACCTGATCGTCGAACCCGTCGCCCGTCAGGCCCTCCGCCGCGGAAGACACGTCCAGATGGTACTTGAACGGCCCGAAGTCGTCGTCGTGGTCGTCCAAGTCCGCGGCGGCGCCGAAGTGACGACGGCCGTCACCGAAGTGGTCCGCGAAGAACACGCCAGCGCCGCGACGACCGTGTACGCCGCTGCGGTCCTTGTACCGGACCGTGTGCTCCTCCTGGCCCGCCACCGGTATGTGGAACGGAGACTCGCGACCGTCGTTCGTCGCCGTTGGCGGCAAGTCGCCGCGAAACCCGCGTTCCTTCTCGAAGCCTGCAAAACGACGTAGCGATCAATGCGTGCGCGACGACCGTGCCGCGGGATTTTCTGCTACGGTTAAAAAATAATCAGCCGTCCGTTTACTACGAGTTTCCCGAGGAACGCGTGGTGAAAATATTATTGAGCACCTACTCGATGACGGCGAATCACCGAATATTATTCATATATTATTTTAGAAATTGTCTTTAGATTTACCCACGCCATAAAATTATTCATTTTTAAAATTAAAAATGGGTTTATTAGTTGTTTATTTATATAAAATTCGTGCAGAGAAATATTTTTAATTGACGAAAACCAAAAATGGATACGGTTAGACATTTGGATCCGTCGTATAGAACATTTCATTTGGAACGTTATTTTTGAATTTCCACTATTTTATTTTATTTTCCGATTCGAGAGCACGTGTTCCAATTGAACGATCGGAATAAAACTCAAGGCGCGCCACTGAACGCGGCTGTTCCGACATACGTACACCGGCGATTAGATATTAGAGCATCACGTGTTTTTTCACTTTCCCGCGCACTTTTGCGTCATAACCTAACCGCTTTGCGACCCAAACGTTTTGACGGAGGGACACGGTCTTGAAGGATCTAAGAGTAGTTGAAGAAGGGGCCCAGTTAGACATGGCGTACAATAGCGAACAATGGAATAAGATTGTGATGGCAGCGTTGGACTTCGATGGTCCCCTTAAGCTGTACGTGATGATGTACTCGAATAATGGTGTGCGAATCGTCCGAATTCCGAAACGAGAATCGCCATTAATTTGATTCGATTAATCCGGCGATCGGCCGAAGCAAACTATACATTACACTCGCGGAACGGAGAACGTTTGCCGACGTTCGGCCTCGCGTTAGCGCAACGTCGACACCGTCGTTAGGCACATATTGTCCGATGGCTCGACAGTTTCGTTTTATTCTGTCCGTCGTGTTCGCAATTACAATCCATTCAACTATGCGTGCACGTTAAATCGTGTGCGTACGATACCGAAATTCCTCATTTTAATGAAAAAACGACGATATTCATTGTCGTCGACTCGTATAATGCATTTTGTCTGCGATTCTTCTCGCGCGAAATCGTTATTATTATTATTATTATTATTATTATTATTACTGTTGTTGTTGTTAACGTCGACGACGATTTCGGCTTTGCGGTATCTCGAATAATAATGACGTCGCGCGAGTATAGATTATTGTTTGGACTGGGAGGGTTTTTTCGTCGTCGGACTTGTTTTCATCCGACCGTCCGCGCACCGTCGCAAAGCACACTGTCAAGGGCGTAGGTAAGAGGAGGAGGGGGGGGGGTTCAAACCTCCTCATTCCACAAACACCAATTATTACTACATAAATAATAATAATAATAATAATAAAGTCCTTTAGTCGATATATTCGTACGTGTTGCACAATATTGTCTGCTCAACATTTTTTGTTTTTTCTTTCTCCCGTCAGTGTCCATAACCGGTGCAAGTCGAAACCCCCGGCGTTCCATCGCCACCCGCGAACAGTCCGTGCGTACGCTCCTGCCGACAATAACCGTGAACGTTTCTGCACACACAAACAATCAACGTTACCGGACGCGATCGCAGTCGGTTTCGCGTTTTGCTAATCAAACCCAACGTGGACGGCGTTCTGACCGTGCCGACCGCTGTCGACTACCGGGAGTGAATCGGACGAACGCCAGACGGGGTTTTTAGTCCGCCGGCGTCTTATACGCGGGGATCGAATTGCCGGGTTTAATCGACGGGACGGCACCAGAGCCGGCCGACGGGTCTCGCAGTGCACTGCAAACGCGATTAGCCGTCGTCCGGAAATCACGGTCTTCCGGTCGTTCGGTGTCGTAACGTTCGTAACGCTTCGGGCGGATTGATCGAGCCACGCTGTCGCCGCCCCCCCGTTGTTTGTTGGTACTTACGACGGTTTTGGTATGACGTTCGATTTTTTTTGATTTTTACAAAACGCGATTATACGCCTCTATAAAATATCAATCGTTTTGGTCATCCTAAAATAAATTTGAAGCACGAGCACACCAATCTGCTGCAGCTCGATATGAAAATCAACGTTTTTTCAAAAAGTGTTTATGAATAATAATGACGAGAAAAACAAATCTTTTAAAATTTATTTAATTAATTATTTCAGAATGTTACTGGCGGACCATGCGATCGGGGTTTTTAGCGGACGCGTCGAAAACCGAAAATTCAACCTGCTCTAACTCGGTCGATTTCAACTCCACGATTACAATGATTTTTATTTTGGAATCAGTCAAAGAACAACAACGGAAATCCAACGAACGATTTCGTCGTCGGGAAATCCGCGAGTTGTTAAACCGGATTTTCGTTTCGTCTCGCGGATAACTGTCGAGAAAACCGCATTGGGAAAAAACCGTTTCTCTGCCCGTCGGGATTTCGCTGAGCCGACAAAGGAACAAATCACGGGGATTTCGTTTTTGGAGGCGAACGCGGGTTAGGTTAGAAAAACACGTTTTTTTTTTTTATATCGCGCGCGCCGAACAACCCAACCGAACACGGCCGTGTGCCTTGACCTCCGTCGCCTTCAGTGTGTCGCGGACGTATAATTGATCGGAAACGTGTGATTAATCGCGTTTGCGTGCACACCGGGCGGATCGAACGCCTCGACGACTGTCATTGTTATGTGTACGCGTAATCGATTCGGGTCGTGTAATACCGGAACGTCGTGTCCCGAGGACGTTCGTCGGGCCGCGGAAGTGTTGTACAAACACGCGTTCTATAGGCAGAACCACGTAATCCAAGTTCAACCGGGAAAAACGAGCATAACACGACGTCGTTCGATCGAGAAAAAGAAACGATATCGTCGAACGCAAGCTAGTAGTTTTTTTTTGGTTAGGTTAGGTTTGGTCTTGACGCGACCACTTAAACTGTACCGAATCAGTAATCCTGAACTCATTCGGATTCTTTCCTAGGTCGTTGCGGAGACCGATTTTCGATATTTCAATTGAAACTACGTACGTGTTTTTTTTTTTGTCCCGCAATAATCGCACAACGACAATCCGACGGATTCAAATCCGTCATCGGAATAACGCTGACGATCGTTTTTTACACGTTCCGAAAACCGACCGTCCGACAGAGCCCAGGGTTGTTATTTTTTCGAAACACTTCAACGTCCACGTTCTGAGATTGTTATCGAAATTAACATGCGTGATAACAATAAACGCAATGAACTGTAATGGAACCGTGGTTATTTGTTCGGAATATCTAACACGACGTCTGATTGTATATTTTCAGAGCACGGTTCGTCCAGTAAGTTCACTCCGGCAGTAATTTCTACTTCTCGTCGGTGTTACGACGACGCCGACCCGCTTAAGTCTGGTCTAGCCGCAATAATAACGTTAACACGGGGACTCGCGAACAGCCACATTTATAAGCCGCAGTCCGTACGGCTTCATTAAAATAAACGACTACGGACAGTTTGTTTCTCTCGTGTTGTTAAGGAAGCGCCGTTCACGGTCGAGAGGGGGATCTCTGGGCAGTCAACGTCCGCACGGCCCGCGAAATAAATCGCGATCCGTTAGGTTGATAAATGCAGCGACAATATTACGGAAACGTTTTTGGTTGTAAACGATACGTCGGAAATCGCACAAATCCGCTCGCGATCCGATCAAAACGTTTCGATCCTGAGCGGTTCGCGGGCACGAATACCGTACGGGCCAGTAGTGTCTTAATTGCGTTTCTGTTACGCGCGACGACGACGGTTTGTTTTCGTTTTTTCGGGGGGGGGGGGGGTTTTTTTGAATCCTCTCGAACGAATATAACTCGTGTTAAATAGCCGGCCGGCGTGTACGGTGTATTGTTTATGACCATTAACGTGTTAACGTGAATTTTCGTCTGTATGCACATCCGTCACAAGAAAAAAGCGACAAATTTATCTCGCGACGTTTTTTGAACGTTTACAAAACAGAAACGATTACTGAATGTCGAGTAAAAGAAAAAAAACAAAACCGATAATGACCGTAGATTTCCGAGCCCAGATCTCTCCAGGAAGGTTAGGTTTCGTGAACGCGACGACAAAAAATCGAATACACGTAGAACGTGTCTTTTTGACGATTAAATGAGTTAGGCAACGTTATACGACAACCGATCCGTCTGATATCCGTTAGCTCTGCGAATAAAACCGTAAACGTGCGACGACGGTTGCAGTGTACGAGATCACTCGTTCGTCCCCGAAACGACGTTTAGCCGAACACGAAGAAGTTCCGGTCAAACAGAATAAAAACCAAGTGAACGCTCGCGCAAGCACTGTGTTTGGTGTGTTCAATGGTTCGAAACGGCTCGAAACGTGTGGAGGGTAGCCTACATTTTTATTCCGAAGTCGTAATATTATTTGTACTCGAACTAGTCGTCGTGGACGATGACGACGATGACGATGACGATGACGATGATTTGGGATGTGGCGAGACGAGTAACAACGGCCTACAACAACGCAATCGCATCGACATTGAATCGGTAGAAAATTATGTTTCGTCGGCGGAACAAATATATCGATACGGATGCGTTTACAATACATTACGTCGTCGTGGGCTTGTTTTGTGACGAATTACGACGTTTAGACCGAAACGGTCGAGATTAAGTACAAGCATAACGTGTATAACATAAATCTTTTGTCCAACAAACACCGTCGGGTACTTAATTTTTAATTTTGTAAATAACACTTAAGTCGCGTAACGGATCGCGTGCATTATTCAAGAGGAATACACACACACACACATATATATCCATTCAAATATGCTTTTTCTCGTCACTTTTGTAATCTCACATTTTTCAATCTCGACCAACGGTGGTTTTTCTGAAAGATCTTAAACGTTCGAACGGAGCGAAACGAACGATGTTTACGACGCGAATGATTCTCATTACAACGAACACCTGCGACGAACGTTCACGTTTTTTTACGTCCTAAACAACGAAAATGAATAGCAAACAACGGGCGCTCTGGAGTTGTATTGTTATTTTGAGCTCGAAAACAATTGCGATAAATCAATTGCGGACGGACGGACGGACGGCGAGCGACGCCGGCAATCCATCACGATTAATGATCACGATAAGAATACGTGATAAGATAATCGTCTGATCTTGTTTGTTTGCACGTGCGCGCGTGAACCGGAGACGACCGGCCGTGCACGTTTGTTGACGGAATGGAGTGGATTCAAATTCCACGAGGAAATTTTCTAATTGCGTAACACGTGGAGTTTTCCAGTTTCATAGTCTACCTCTTTCCAGGTCTCAAATTATATCGTTTTCAAGACTTAGGTCTGGTCATAATTTGCTCCCAGCACACGCATTCCGCGTCTCACTAAATAATTCTCCATTATGTACTCGTCATGAAGGTGACGGTATGTGACTTCACCCATATTGTCATGGATTATCCGTCTCTCGCGACCTTACGCCGTCAATTTTTTCATTTTTGCCACGATAATAATTTCCCGACAATAAATCCGTTAAATATATTAAACTGCAAATCTCCTCCGGCAATCAACGAAACACTCAAATATTATTAATACTGCTGAATTCTTAGTATAGTTTATTTCTCAGTAACTTTTTTGTTTTTCGTTGTATTGCATTTTTTTTTATTTTCTATCTCATGCGCTTTTTCTTTATCTTATGTACCCGTAATTTTTAATTTGTAATTGTCGAGCTATTATAATTTTAATATTTGTGGCTAATAAAAAACAAACACGTGGAGTTGATAAGAGAAATGTTAAAACGATATGGAATAATTACAACTTGTCATCAGACGAACAATAAAAAAAAAAAAAAACCATACGTATATTTTTTTTACGATCGAAATTTGAAACAAAAAAACACAATCGGTAACGTAGCATGATTATGCGTGTGCAAACACTAGCGTAGGATATTCCGAAAGGAATAACATTGATAAACGCGTATAGCGTATTGAAACGTACGGGCACTTTTTTGTATTGAGCTTCGGTACGCCCCGAAAGCAATTAGTACAGCAACACACATTTCAATAGTGTTTCGAACGGTGGACGATATGAATTGAATTTCATCCGTTAGAATTCGGGAAATCGCAAACAATCCGAAATCGATTCTATAGACGACAAACACGCGGCACACTAAAACGGATACGAACTGCGTTTATGTTTTGATTGAAATGGAAAATTTCCGCGTGAAACGACGCGAACAAACGAGAGTTCGCGTACGGTTCGCATGACGGTTTTGAATTCGAAAAGTGCAGCGTTTAAACACTCGAAATTTCGGCAAACGGGACGGCGTCGCACACCGTCCGCTCGTAATCAAACGTTCACGTGTACATACGATTATTTTGTTTTCGTTTTTCGTTTTTCGTCGCAAAAACGCGTTTGATTCGGAGCTTTTGAAACGAAAATCGTAAACGCATGTTAATACTAATTAATCGTGCGAGGGAAACAACGCGTCCGCAAAAAAAAAAAAATCGTCTAAAATAATATTAAACGCGGACAAAAACATATATATATATATTATTTTTGACGAGTCGACGTGAAAATCGTTCGTTCGTAAAACACACAAGCCGATTGCCCTTAAGCGCGACCGACCGGCACGGGGAGAACAATTACAAACTTTTATTGAAACCAAAACATTTTGGACGCATCAACGAGTTATAATTTTAACCGTGCATTCGATTAGCTTCAGCTGTTAAATAATACCGAAATCGTTTGTCTTATGGACTGAAAAATCATCGTATCTCACGTTAGAATATTCGTTTAACTTCGAAGAGATGTGATCAACGATTTTTGTTTTTTTTTTTTGTTTTATCAATAGTGCCGGAAAAACGTTCGGGTCCGAAAAGTTCAAATGCGTGTTGTTGAAACATAAAAAGAAACCGGAATTCAGTATCGCGCGGCCTGTCGATCGAAACACGATATTCCCGAGGATCGATCAAATCCACAGAAAACGTCACGCGGTGAAATCGTTTCGGCACACGACGAACGGTCACGGGAATCGCGTTTGAAACCGAATACGCAATCGTACTAGAGGCAATAAAAAACACTAACGACAACGGTAAAAACGACAAAAAAAAAAATGATTAACGCATACGAGTCCGCGTTAAGTGAGACATTTTATGTCTTTTTAGGTTAGGTTTTTTTTTCTGTGACAGTCCCCAGTGGGTATCTTAATGTAGGTAACGCTTTTCGTGACGGGATTTTATTTTAATGTGCCAAAGTAAAGACAAAAAATTTCAAAAATCAAAAAAAATCATCGAAATCAAAAAAATCGACGGCACGATCGCGCAAATAAAACCGTCCGGCCGGTCGCCGCGGCGCGTTGTATTTGATTTCGTTTCGCCCGGTCTGATCGTTTTCCGCCTGACGCCTGAAACGCGGTATTCGCGGTCGCTCACTTTCCAGCATCGCGTCGAAACCGCCGTGGTCGCCGTCACCGAGCCGGACGAACACCGGCGGGTTCTCGCCGTCCGTCCTGTACACGTATCCGGTGGCGGACTTCCGCGCGTCTTGCCGGGCACGTCGCTCCGCGAAGACGTCTTGTCGTACCGCGCCGCCGCACCCGTTGAGGCACGTCGAGATCGCCGCGGCCGCGCACGCCAACGCCACGACGCGAGACGACGGCATTCTGCTCACCGTTTCGTTTCGTTTCGATACGAACGCGCGTTTCGGACGGTTAGGTTTTTAAAAAAAAATTAATTAAATTTTATGTCGGACCAAAACGACCGCGGATATCCGTGTGTCGCCGGACGCGGACCGGGCGGCCGTATATAAACACGTCGCCGTCGACCCCTCTCCTTCCCGCGCTGATCGTCCTTGGAGAAAAGGACGAGAGAGTGAGAGAGACCGCGGTCTTCCGTCTTATCGGCATATCGTTTTAATTTTTGCCCGTAACCCGAAGATTCCGTTCACGAATATTCCGTGTACGAACGCCTTGAATTCGCGACGGTCTAGAAATCCGTACGCGTTACGTCACGGTATAACGCGTACGCCAAATAGTTCGTGCGAGGAACGCATAGTTTACACACACACGCGCGTATGTATCAGTGTTTCTTTCAGACGTTTCTCCGGGGAGGCCCGACCATCCGGAAAAAATTTGAAGAATATTAAAAAAAATATTGTAAATATTAGAAAAATGTAATTTTGATATCACGGCGAATGACCTACGACCGTCATGTACAACAACGCTATGCGTGTATACTTAAACTTGTGAAATTTTGTGCATTTAATTATAATGTGTTCACGATCGTAATAACATACAAAGGTAAGTATTATCAAAAAATGTATTTTTCTTTCGATGTAACATAAATGCCCCCCCCGCCGGAAAAAATTGTCTGAAAGAAACGCCGGTGTATATAGAAACGTGTGGCGAAACGGTCAGGGGGGGGGGGGGGTAAATAAAAAGAGGAAAAATAAAAAACGGTATTACATATATTTCAAGTCGATCCGCGCGCGAAAACGTCGTGATTTGTGATCGCGTGTACAGTACAGTCGAACGAGTGACTCGTCCGGACACGTGTCGTAACGAGTCGAAAACGGCGATTTCGTTAAACACACGGACGCGAGAAGGTTAGGTTAGGTTAGGTTTGGTGGCGGCCTACGCAAATCACCGGCCGCGTGTCTGCGGGATGTCGTGGCGGCGTTCCCGAGCCGTTTTTGCCGTCGCTTCGTGGCGCTCGACTTTCGGACGGGTTTCGACTTTTCAAAACCCACTATTTCGACCGTAACGCGTGTACTGTTTTAGTGCTGGACGCACTTTTACGGTGGTCGGCCGCGTACGCGTTGTGGAATCTACCTGGTTACGACCACTGGTTCTCTGTCCGGCGAACAACTTACTGTGACGCGTGTAAGCATTCACCCCGTCGCCGGTGGTTTGTCGAACGCTGGACGTGTTTCTATAACACGCGAGACGTGGCGAAATACACGTTGCGTGTACATTCACACCGTCACCGTTATCATAACATAATTCACGTTTCTCGCCGTGAACAAAAAAAGACGTTGTCCGTACGCGTGTGTCCGATCGAATCGGAAATTACATCTCGTTTGGCGTGTCGACGTAACATAACCCGTGCGTATAACAATGACCGTGTGTACAAGACGATTTTCTTTCAAACCGAACGCGGCTCGGGCTCAAAAACCGTACGAGATCCATAACGACAATACAATATAACCGTGCATTATTTAGCAACTCCCGCGGCCTTACGAAACACACAACGTTGATAAGTATCGGGCACACGTCGACTGATACCAATGTACTACGGCCATTTTCGATATATCGTACCGTAAACGCTCGCCTTGCGTATTATTCATTACCAACGGCGCCGGGCAGATTAACAAACAATATCGAGTCGTTATTATTGCTATTTTTTTTTTAGTTTTTTTTTCGGTAAATCGGTCACATACGTATCACGCGTTTTCAACACACGTTTTGGTCGTTTTCGATTATATAATTATTCACCATACACAATGCACATAAGCAAACTATTTTTATACAATATAAAAGCAGTGAAAACGTTTTGGATCGTTAACGACGACTCCTACCTCCCCGCAAAAAATATTTATTACTCTTGGGTTTCTCGCGGTGTACATAATTCCGTTCAACAAAAACGGTTTTATATGACGTATAGTATAAATTCGACAATATATACGTATTTATTTATAGTAATATCTGATGTAGTATAACAACGTATACGTATTACGTTGACGTATCGAACTTTAATATTAAATACTAAATAATTTATACTAAAAATGAATAACCGTATCGTGACTCCGACGTGACCCCGTGCTCGTCTTGAAATCGTGAAAATGAACGCGTAGTTTTTTCTTTGATTTTTGACGTAATCCGCTCGACTGTATCGGCAACAAAACGTTTCGCGTATAAAGTGTAGTTTACTCGCAGAAAATAATCAACACGGTTTGAAGTCGGAGTGACGCAGTCAATGAATGTAGTATGAACGACATTTAATAAACGTGTTAAAAAGTCATCATTTTATTGTGTTGTGACCTTTGCTATACAAACACAAAATTTAACTTGATCCAGATGTCTTATCGTATTGAGTCAACTCGGAGTTGAGTTACGTTAAGTCGAAACAGATGATGGTTTTGATTGTTTCTGATGATTCTGATGATTCTGAGCGAAACTTTGCGTGTCATGTCGTTTTCGTTGTAGTTTTCCGAAATTCAAACTTCACGCACTTAAATAATAAAAATCAATGACGAACGGTTCTTTCATTTTTTGTTTGTTTTTTGGAATATTGTCTAAATGTTTCGTGTTTAAGCTTGTAATTATACATTTTCATTTATTACACACGAAATTTGAACTCGAAACGGAAACGTCGACCATCTTACCGGTTCTTTTGCAAATCGATGCAAATGTCTAGTAATTTTATTCCTCATACACACGCTTAATAAAAAGCTATTGAGAAAATCGAAAAACGTGTCAAGTAAGGTACCGACCAGATTCGATTTGCCACAGGAAAACGGTGCTACATGTAAACATCGGAGTTATCTTTTTGTATAAAAAAAATGTGCATAAACAAAAAAAAAAACGGCTTCAGCATTGGTCAGTATAGATAAGTACCTGTTGCCAAACTATACCAAACGATTTTGCGCCGATTATCGGCGATCTTTATTTATGGTTATAGAAAAAAATAAAACGTCGCGATACTTGGGCGATCTTAGTGCAAAAAAAAAATGCTAATAAAATTAATAGTTTTCGTGAACAGGGAAGTAAATAACAATTTACGTTTGCGCGTAATGTATATATTTATAAAATATATGTAAATTTATAGTTCATCGGGCGCTTTTACGTTCGCGGCAAAACGATTCAATCGATCAAAATGTTTTTCTTAGGTTTTTGAGAAGTTTATTGTTTCCAAACCCTTCAAAACGACCATATTATTTATTTACCGTATTGCGATGTTTATTAGGGTGTCTTTCAAATATAACATACAGCGAAAACCGACTAGATAAAACGCGCTTTAAATAGGAATTCGGCACTTGGCGTTACTCATGTTATCTATATATATATAATCAATGAACGGGGGTTTTTTCGATAATTATTTCGTTATGGTGTTATGGAAACGACGTGTGTGAAGTTGGCCACCCACCCAAACCTAAATGCTCCAAATTTTTTTGTAACCTCATTTTTTTAATTTGTAACTATTTGTAACCAAACTTTAAGAATTTGAAATCTCACCGCTTCCGATGTTATAACGACTTTCTCAATGGGGGGCTAACTTCACGTAGCCCCACAATATTGTCGAAATAGCTTCAAACAAATTTTGTTATATTTTTTTAATATGTAACTATTTGTAACCAACATTTTATAATTTGTAACCTCACCGTTTTTGAGTTATGACCATTCAAAATTAAGAGGTCAGCTTCCCTCAAGTTGAAAAATCTAAAAATAGAAAATTTGTAAACGAATTTGTAAAGTGATAATAAATAATGCCATGGAAAAACATATTGTTTTTCTTCTTTTAACGACGGGAAAAATTTTTGTGTTTACGTAGGAGAAAGTGATAATTTTATATCTTTATATAATAATTGTATGATCTATGGATACGTAAAATATAATCATATGTCTGACAAGCATCTATGGAGAATGTTTGGAGCTGAAACATTTTGCAATATCAAAATTTTGCATCGGTAAATTTTATAAAAACGACTCGACATAGTAACTAATAAAGAAGATGGTCATCGCCGGATAGAGTACGATCGGATGTGAGCAGTTAACGGCCTGTTTACGTTTGTTCACAAGTCAAGTATGTAGATTTTTTTACGGTCGGTGTTAATTTACTGTACTCGGTATTTTGGTAGTAATTCGACGACGAGTCTACGGCGTGTTCAGTCAGCCCATCGTATCGTCCCAGGTTCGATTTAATTGTTATTTATACAAACTTATATATTAATAATCCTAGTATTTCATGAGCACATCGATGTTTACTCGTATTTCGCCGGATTTGGCTATTATGCGTTAACACACTACTGCTGAATTATTGTGTCTGTACAACAAAGCTCCGGCGGTGAACGCGAGAAAATTTGTCGAAATACGAAATTTTACGCGCTTACAAAATAAAAAAACTGTTCGCTTGACGTCGACGTGTATTCGACTTGTGCTCTTTGGATTTTTAAGAAAACCAACGGCCCGTCTAATAGGGCTTTGCTGTGCCTAATACACGTCGGCGGTTACTAGTGATTTATCGGATATGAAGATTCGGTTTGTCGCACCACCGCTTGGTTATACAGCCTGAGGCGGTGGACACGATCAAACTGGTCGAAGAACGATATCGTAGCATGCTTAAAAAAAAAAAATCTGGTCTCTTGTCGTCGACGTGTATTCGTCGTGTGCTAGTCGGTTTTTTAAGAAAACCGACAGCCTGTCGAATGGGACTTTGCAGTGCTTAATACACGTCGACGTTTACTAGAGTTTCGCCGGATTTGGCGGTTCGAATTTGTCGCACCACCGCTAAGTTGTTGTACAGCCCGAGGCGGTGGACGCGTGCAAACTGGTCGAAGAACGATATCGTATCATGCTTACATCGTATCGTGGTTACAAATAGTAGTTACAAATTAAAATAATAATGTTACAAAAAAATTTGGAGCATTTAGGTTTGGGTGGGGGGCCAACTTCACACACGTATGGAATCGCTATATTTTGGAGGTTATCCCAATTTATTGTGTCATTTGTGCTAAAACGTAACACGCGCGAGATGTAAAAAAAATAAATAAATAAAATACAATTAAAAATCGCTTTATTGTATACAACTGAACGGTGCAAATTAAAAAAAAAAAAAACTCATCTCGATAAACGTTACGTAATCGTTATTATCATCGTTCTAAACGCAATATTGAACGTGCAGTATACAACCGTATTATCATATAAACGATCGTATTCAACGAGTTTTAACGTGTTCTCGCAATACAAATTTACATAATTATACGCTAAAAACAAATGTCTGTGTTGGAATTCAATTGTGTTTCCGTGAAACTAGAACGCGTCCGATTTAGTTTAAACAGTTTTCATCTCTCGGGCGTGCAAACGATTTCACTGAAAAAACTTGGAATTTCGTTTTTATTTGAAGAAAATAAAAAAAGAAAAAAAACGACAAATCATCAGGTTTAGACCCGGTCGTGTATAGAAGATTCGTGTGTTAAGCACTTATATGCGCATGAAAAACTAAAAGGGATTTTAGACGCACGCGGACCGAATTGAACGAATATTCAGGACGGAACGAGTTAATCGAATTGTGTGTTGGAATCACGGAAAACGAAGAAAAAAAAAATTCAAACGACAATATAAGGTCCGAATAATAGTGTGTTTTTCCCAAACACGGAGAAAAATTTGTTTTTTAAACGCCAAAACGAAAAACCTACGTAAGCATATTGCACGGAAGACGAACAAATAAAATAAAATAATAAAGAGGTAGACGATGCGTGAAATTTGGCTCTTATATACCTATTAACGGTAAACTTTCAATTCCTCTCCCGCCCTCTCGTTCACACGCACGGCATTGTACGACTATACATGTATAATCACGTGCCTTTATTATTATAAATTATATGTCCTCTCGCCTAACCTCGTCCTTCGACTCCGACTTAACACCACCGCCGCGGTCGTCCCTTATCCCGTTCGCGATTGACGTTTTTACGACCGTTATTTTATATTAATGTACCTGGTCTCGTGCCAGGATTTCCCGTCGCGGTTACTTGCTCATTGGTACTGTCGCGATCGATTCACTGAACACACCGCGTCCACGTGGGCCTATTAAATGACGAGAACTTCGCTCTAAAAACTTTTTATTAACAATATTTGGCGATTTAACCTTCCATATCACTCCGTCCGTATTTTCCATTGGTCGGAAATCATCGTTTTGCAATGTCTTTAAATATCGCTGTCGATCGTTGTTCTTACAGCTTCAACTCACTGAAAACGTGTTCCTTTGAACGTGCTTTTTAATTTCAGAAATAGCCAAAAGCCACACGGAGCGAGATTTGGCGAACAAGGGGAGTGTTGTGACACTGGTTTTCGATTCTTCGCCAGAAACTGCTCAACAGACGAGGCATTACGAGCTGGCGCATTGTCTTGACGCAACATCCAACAGTCGTTTTTCCACAGTTCAAGCCTGTTCTCCGAGTGTCGTCAAGACGCGTAGTTAACAACGTTGATTAACCTCTCGTCTGTCCTTGAGGTACCCGTTCGAGTCATCAACTTCCCGTACGACCCTCTCAGAAACCGTCCGTGCCGCTCAAAAACAACGCGGTCGTGACACGTCGCCGTCTCCCGTCAACAAACGAAAACTTTCGGTCGCCGATTTTCCGAGTTTCAGTTAGAGACTTTCGGTCAGAACACGCCGTTCAATGTCGTAATTTCGACGTACGCAACGCGAATAAGGTTAGTTTGTAGTCTGCCGAACGTGCGCCGACTAAACCGGTAGTGATCGACGCTCACAGTCCGCGGACGTACCGAGACGTATTTTTCGTTATCCGTGTACTCGTCTCTATCGTCAGTTCGGTAGTCTCGTCGTACAACGGCCGTTTCTCGACCCGCGGGGACGGTCCCTTCACGGCGGTTATCCGCGCACAAGCGCACTCGTTCTCGTCCTCTTCCGCACGTTCAGTCGTACGGAATGTCATCGCGTCGTTCGATTTAATATTATCGTCTCTTGACGTTTATACCGCGAATCGCGTTTCTCCGGATCACGCGAACACATTCAGTCTACCGACGACGACAAAGGTGAAATTTCAATGACAATTCGAACGAAATCCGTGCGGTAGTTTCCAAACCCGACCTAACCCGGTACGGCGCGCCGTTGTTTCAGACAAGACGTCAAACGAAACAAACGACTTGTGACTCGCGAGAAAATTTGAACAAATATTTGTCGCAACATAAAAAAATAATCAATAAAACGTGACATCCAATGGCGCTGTAAACGCGTGAACGGAATTCGACAGTCGGAGGAACAACGTGTCTACGTCTCGCGAGGTCTCGCGGCGAAAATGCAAACGTGCCGTTCGTATGGATAACTACGTGAAAACCGTGTGCCGCGACCCGGTACGGAATTTCAAATTGTTATTCGAGACGTCCCATTATGCACGGCACCACGTTTCGTGTTCGACGCGACCGTGCGGGTCGACAAAACGGCAGAGACCGTGTGTTAACAGACATTTACCTGTAGCTACGCATTATTTCGTACGTTCCACGGATATTTCGTTATTATCGTTATTATCGTCATCATTATCATTATTATGGTCCGTCGTCCTTCCGACGTCAAGACATCATTGTGATAGTGCGTTTGTAATATAAATCGTTATTATATAACGACAGGTTTTTTTCCTCCCCCGCTCGGCGTACTTATACAACGTATACTCGTCCGGAATATTGAAATTCGACACACGCTTTTCAGAATACGCCCGAAAAGCGAAATAAAAACGATAGTGATGTATATCCGGTGCACACGTTGGCTCCGAATTATTCATATTATTAGACCACGCGTTTCGTTTTTATTGTTGTTTCGCGAAATCCGTTCGACGGGATGCAAATAAAATATTATAAAAAAAAAAAATAAAATACGGTAAACGATCCCGCGCGACATGCAAGGGCGCCCCGCAAAAATATCAACCGGGACGTGCGGGTGGCACAATACTTATAAGTTCTACACACACATATATGTAAGTATACATATTTATATAAATCATGAGAAATGACATACACATTGGATGAAATATACATTCTGGATGTACTGAGAAACTATTTCATGAAGTAGGTTCTCACTACTTCACGGAGTAATTTTTCTATAGAGTAGTGAGAAACTACTCCATGAAGTAGTGAGAAACTACTCCACGAAGTAGTGAGAAAGTACTCCATGAAGTAGTGAGAAACTACTTCAAGAAGTAGTGAGAAACTACTCCAAGAAGTAGTGAGAAACTACTCCATGAAGTAGTGAGAAAGTACTCCAAGAAGTAGTGAGAAACTACTCCATGAAGTAGTGAGAAATACTCCAAGTACTCCTCCATGATGTAGTGAGAAACTACTCCATGAAGTAGTGAGAAACTACTCCAAGAAGTAGTGAGAAAGTACTTTTTTTTTTTACCTAAGTTTTTAGGTAATGAAATATGTAGCAGAGTGCTTTTGAGACATCATGACGAACATTATAGACTCTGAAAAATTAATTAATGCACTTAGTAGGTTTACTTTCGATTAAATTATTATTCAATATGTAATAAGATTTTTTTTTAAAATGTCGTTAAAAAAATACTTTGGAAATATTCACCTAATTTGATCAGATCGTCATTTTGTTTATAACATAATTTTTTTAAGTATACATATTGAAAGACATTAAAAAGTTTGTAAATATAGTTTATATGTAATATACAGTTAAAATCTAAACGATTCACATTGATTAAATAAATAAAAATTCAATTCTAGCATTGGAAAATTATTTACACCACTCAAATGATTGAATGCAAAAACCGTACTCAAATAGAATATATAGTAATCATATTTCTATGTTTAGTATACAAAACCCCTATTAACTCTCATAACGTCATTATGAATAATATATTCAATACGATAAATTTATCTGTCGTATCAGACGACGGTTCTTCATCATAGTTGTAATTTGCCCCTGTATTATACCAATCTGCAACTATTTCCTTAGCTAACGTATCATTCAGCATTGAAGACGCAAGAAATAGTTTTTGACTATAGTTAAAGCCTTGTGGTATTTTTAATCCCTGATCCATGTATTTTTGCACTGCTTCCGCCGCTAATCTAGATATATCTAGATCTATAATAATCTAGAATCGGCCGAATGCATCATATTTACGAATAACGTTCAAACAGTGTTAAATAACCAACCATAATTCGGCTTTAAATAATGCGGTGAATAATGATTTGCCTATAAGTACTCCGTGATTTAGAGCGACACGCGTCGATAACGTGTACATTCTGTGCAATCTTTTCAAAATTCCATGATTTGGGTAAAAAAAAAAAAAACGAAATCGACGCGTTTTAGACGGGCCCGCGATCACGTGTACCTTTATTTTTTATTTTTTATTTATCCCCGCGCGTGTTTGTGCGCACTCTCCCGACATTTCCCGCGCGTTTGCGGAACTCCCCCGGGCCCGGTAAGCACCCTAATCGTCAGATGTGGCTTCGCATCACTAATTCTGCAGATGCATTGCGCGTCCGCGATACGCTGTCGTCCGTAGGCTTCCGTTTCGAAACGACAGAGCTTTGACGTGGTTTCGGGCGCGGAACGGTTGAGGACAGCGGAGAAAAAGTCGAATAAACTGTCTAGTAGCAGACTCTGTGGGGCGGCGGTCTCTGTTCCGAAGGCGACGGACCCGTTTTGATACGTTTTCCAACGAGTGTTCGAACGGTACACGTATTGGGTATTTTAGCGATATACAATTACGCTTCTGACGAGTTCAAGTCGTCGTTCACGGGTTCGTAAATAAATAATAGATCCGTAACAGATCGTTTGCGATATATCCATTGCGAAATCTCCCCGCGAAACGTAAAGACGGACGGAATGAACACGCTACGTCCGTCGCGCCTACATGTTTACACGTAGGCCGTTGACGGAGTTTACTTCGATCGCGTTCGGATTCAAATCCGGAGGACGGACGTGGACGTAGATGGAAACCGTGCGAAGGCGCTGGTGCTACTCGTTTCAACATTTCGACGATACGAACGTTCGATATAAATAAGCCGATTTATGTGCGGTCGGGATGTGGGTTCGAGAACTGTCTGAGGAGAAAGACGACAAATTGAATGTAGCGAAAATCAAACAAATCGGATCCAACTAAGTGGAATTGAATTTGTTGCCGCGTTCCACGTGCTCGACTTTGTAAAACTGCAAACGCCACCGGCCGCGCAAAACAACGTAATCGATATGTGTCGTCGGGTCCGGTGCCATCGTTCTAAAGTTGATGTCCGCCGAGAAAATTAAATAAGCCAATACCCGGATACTTCGGCGCGCAAAGCTAAACTTGTACTGCGGGATATCGATTTCGTTTTGAGTAGTCGCTCTCGCGACCGGAGAGTGCGCACGTTGACGAGGACACAAAAACGGCGTTTTTATCATCTTGGGTCAGTCCCCACGCACATACGTGTTTTGTTTTGTCCGTGTTGTGTTAGAGCGTGAACCATAATTTACGAGAGAATGTCTTCATTTTTTTTTTATCTTATGAAAGCCAATCGTTTAACGCGTTAAGTCCGCGATCGTAACAATCTCTTCATTTGTTTTTTGGTTTGCGTTGCGTTCTTTTCAAAAACCGTGTTCAGTTTGTCACGTCCGTGGTCGATTTGTGTTCATAAAACGCTTAGTTAGTTGGAAATCTAAGAAAAATTTAAAAAAATGAAAAATTTTAAAAATGAAATTAAACGATAATATTGGCGACGCGTTTTTGCACGCGCGCCGGTAAAGCCGGTTTCAATTCACACACAATGGGGAAATCGGAGCCGAGACCGGCTATCGCATGGCGCTGAACGGTTTTTGTACTCGATGCAGAGTACGTTATCTCGACGAACGTTATCCGTTTTTGGGACCGTACGCGTAATGGAAACGGTAGAGCGCAACTTCGGTCGTGTTCGGATTTAAGCCGGACGAATGACATGGATGTGTATTTCATTTCATTTGTTTCGTTTTCGTATACGGGCGTTCGACTGTTTTACGAACCGTAAACAATTGTTTCCCGCGAGCAACGTGCTGCACAAGACACGGGAAACAAACAATCCGTACGAGGACAGCAAAGCAATGGCGGTCAGATACGTGGACGGACCGTCGGCAAACGTCCAGGACAGTCCAAACACGAAAACCACGTACGCACGGATTTCCGGGCCGACTCGTCCGGGAAGTTTCCGTTTCCAGACGTGCGGCAAATCGGAAACTTACACTGATCGTACGGCGATGAAGTGAACCCGATTTGTGGATTTGTGAGGCCCGGTCGGATACCGTCGCAGACGCGGCCGCGAGCGGGTTTACCGAGAGACAATGACCGCATCATTTCTGTTTCAGCCGTTTCGAAAGCGTCTCGGACGAGTCGCGCGCCGTACGGTACCCGCGTCGTTTCGCCCGTCCCACGGTAAGAACGTTTTTGTGTGCTGTTGCTGTTGTTATCAATGTTACTTTTATTTTTATTTTTTTTTTTAACGAGGCGTCGGGTTTTCGTTTCGCGCGTTCTCATCGGTATAACGCGATCCGTTTTCACCGGTAACTTCGTCGTGCGACAATAACCGAGGACCAAGCGAGACGGAAAAAATCCGTGTTGGCGGAACGAGACGAACAAATAAATACACGAATGTCGATAAATTGTACAAAGAAACATTATTCTACATTTATATATATACATTACGAAGAGGTCGAACAAAGACGGTTCATCGAGCGTTATTATTTTTATCCTTTTCGCGTTCAGTAATTACATTGGGAAATTCGATGTGAAATCTTTTATTTTTTTTGTTTTTTTCATTCTACTCGTATATACATAAGACAATTGATTATATAGCGACTCCGAACGTTTTATTTTCAATCGAACGCGTTCAATCCATCTTTTATACATAAATATTTGAAATATTTTTCGTGGCTTTTTTTTTTTTACGTATTTCATTAAAACGATCGCTTTCGGTGTATTATATTGTGTCCGATTAAAATGTGAAAAAACGAATTGATTTCTCACGTACGATTTGGAATTGCCTACAACATATGGCGGTAAAAACGCGATTCGATTCGTTCAACATAATGCATAAAAAAACAAGATCATTTTTCTTCTGAAACAATATATTTTAGGTGCATAGTTATGAACTGAAAATGAGATCGATTCGTTTTTATTTCGGACACATAAACAATATGAAATACGTGTTTTATTGATTCCAGTTATATACATCGGCGTTAAATGAAAAACTATAAAACGCTTTTTTATAAGTAAAGAACGTATAAATTAATGTTTTAATAAACTTAAACACCTAAAAAAAAAAAAAATGAAAATCGCCTTGTACATAGAACGAATTTAACATTTATATTGGTTTTTTACGGGCCATACAGAAGAAAAAAACGTTGATTAAAATCTAAAACAACGGTTCGTCAATGAACGCAACTGGACGAATGAGAATAATTTTTGTATTTTGGTTTTGTATCGAGAAAAATCGATAACGTTTAGTTGAAAGTAAAACCGTTGAAACGTGAATTGTTTTTTGGGCTACCTGCGGCTTTATTCGCGTTTTAAAATTATAACGAGATACTGTGAGCCGGAACCGGAATTTAAAAATAAATGAGAAATAAGAGAAATAATTATGACGTGAATGAATAAAGGCGCATCTTCATAATCAGGGAGGTAAATCATTTTCTTTTTTTAACTCGTTGAATAAAGTTAATATGAAAAATTATAAATAACGTTGAGTTGAAAGTTATATATATATATATTTTTTTTATCAAATTCGAAAAAAATGAACTTTCTTAAAATGTCAAAAATCTGACAAAATAAATAAATAAACTCAAGCGAGTTACTCAATCTGGATGTTGTCTTGTTGTTTTGAATTCGGAAGCAACGACAAACGATTTCGGGCGACGGCTAGTTATGATCGATAAACACGGCGAACACTTGCGTTTGAGCTCTTCAATCAAAAAAACATCCCGAAACCATTTTACTGTTTTATTTCTCGCATGTGTCCGGGTACGTTGCGATGATCTTCCGAACGCGGATCGACGCTGTCCAACGTCGTGTCGTGTCGTACGAACGACCGCAGTCGAAACGGGAACGACGGTTGTTTGACGACCACACGGAAAAAATCTATACACGATTTGCAAATCATTGCGTTTTATTTGACGTTCCAACCCATTCAACGTGTTTCCCGTCCGTTCTCCGACTCGAAAACGAGCCGGGGCACGTATTTATTGCGCATTTTGTTTTGTTCATAATATTTCTCATCAAGAAGAAGAAAAAACGAAACGAAACACGACCAGCGTTTTTAACGCACGTGTTTTTTTTTTTTTAAATACGTCTGATGTTCGCTAGACTGAAACTGGAAAATGTATTTTCGCGGTTTAGTTTTCGTGCGCGTGGCTGACGTCCACGTCGCCGCCTTCAGATATCTTTCGGGAGACTCACGAGCTCGAAATAACGGGCCGGGTGGATTTTCGAGATCTGTATGATGTGGATCGCGAGTCCATCCGAACACGTTATACACAAAAACATCTCCAACCATCGATGTAAGACGATACGCCAAACGGACATCTCATCGACAGAACAGATTCGCGTGACGATTTAGGCGGTCACGAATTGTAAACGCATCGCGGTTGACCGTCTAGACCATTCGAACTTCGTAAAACGCACAACAGTTTATCGACAGTTATAGTCCTAAAGTGAAACTTGTCGAGAAGTCGAAATATATACAAAAAAAAAAAAAACGATTTCAAACAAAACGATCACCGTCCGAAAAACCAACGCGAACAAATCGATCGCAATTCTCGTTCTATTCCGTGTCTGTCCGTTCGGGTCCGTTTTCCGCAAAAAAAGCAAACGCCGCGACGACGCAACTCGGGCGGCCGCTTGTTATCTCGAAATCGGGACCACCGATCGCGCCCGTCGACGGACCGCCGAACGCATTGTGCCGCCATCAAGACCGCATTGTGTTGAAGTGTGCGGCGAACGTCATTAGCGTTGTCGGCCCGTCCAATTGAGTTAGGAAGTTTGGCGGACGGTTCGGATCGGTCGTCGTATCTCGCGTCATATAACACGCGTGCAGCTGTGTGTACACGGGAAACGCGACCGAGCAGACGACGTCCGACCGCGCGCTTTAACATCCGCAGACGGGCCGTCGACTAACCTAACCTATCTTTCTCGTATAAATATGCGGTTACGTCTTTGAAATGTTTGCCGGCTGACGGAATAAGTTTATAAGACTTAAGACGACAAGTCCCGATTGCTCAACTGCGTTACAAATCGCGAACAATTAATGCGCTCTCGACAGTATAATCTCTATAATTTTTCAACAAAAAAAAAAGACAAGAAAAGAAAAACAAACTAATAACAATAAAAGAAATTTAAAAAAAAAATTTGTAGTTTCCGATAGTCTGTCGCACGTACAATGTCTATAGTTTCAGTTTTATTGAGCGGACTTTTTCAAGTTCGGGTAGTCTTAATGAGTATTTTGTTCGTTTTTTCGGTGTCGTTTAAATTACATATTTGACGGTTTAAACGCGTGTACGATACATAATTATGATACGGGGCAGATCCGATAAAAAGATTTCCTAAATGCTTTTCATTAAAAAAAAGTTGCATATTATACGTCGATGGACTGAAAAACGCAAATGCGAAAATATAGGTCGGTTGAAAGGGCGTCGCGTCAAAAGTTTAAACGTTAAATATAGCGTTTTCTTATTTCCCAACGTCTACACAGTATGTAAAAATACTAACCGTACACTTGTGAAATCCATTGTTGGTGCTCGTGTATAGGATTTCGTGAAAACCGCTCGACCCGAACCCGATGCCACGCGTCCGATCGATCGGTATTATACAACGGAACGGGGTTCGACATTCGTGTTACGATTGTAATAAATTAAAAACGAAAAGAGAGAGAGAGAAAAAAATATTAAAAACCGTACAACAGTCGTCACGTCGGTTTCGAGGATGACCCGGCGGTCAGACCAAACAAAACCGTACTCGGGGGTATCGGTTTTGCCGCATCAACGGACTCGTTAACCCCGGCCGGAAAACGTTGAAAATTCGACCGAGATAATGTCGTCCGGAACCCGTTTCGGATTCCAATTAAAATTACTACGTACTTACGGACGGATCAATTATGAACCGAACGGCAAAACGAACCGCTCGAGGCGAATAATTATTTTAATTATAACGCTTACGACAGGTGAACCGCGTTAGGGCGGTCCCTTATCGTTATTATTATTGTGACGGGACGAGGGCGACGACGACGACCGGACGACGTTGTTCGCTCGTCAGCGCGACCGCCGTTACGTTGTTTTTAGTGGCCGAAAGAGGAGAAAAGTAAAAAGACGATTAAACGATAATAGTGAATTAAAGCACCTTAACTCGAAAAAAAAAACTACAGAAACGGGGCGAATTTGTTATGATGACTGCTGGCGTAGTTAATAGCTTTATGTGCGTTTGTTTTTACGATTACGATATGTGTATATTAGTACGTCGTTGATCGTGAACGGTTTTGACGTACAGGTTTTCGACACTATTCCGTTACGGGTCAAATGACGGGACGACAGGGGAATCCGTTTCGAATGCGGAGAGCTGTAAAAAAATAAACATATAAAAATCGGCTCTCGTTCGTTAACTTCGGTGACAATATTCTTCTCGACGAGTTTTCTCGGAACCCGTTAAAAAATTGTCCCCTCTGCACATGTGATGTATACCGTTCCGGTACAGAACGCCGTTTGCATTCAGCTATCGACCGGTCGATGTCTACGAGGCAGCTGTTTTTATTGCGTGTGCGCTGAACATTCCAAAACAGTAAAATGTTTGAGAACACCGGACAAAAGCGTAATGCCGATGTACGTAATATTTCCAAAAACATATACGCGGGACGTTTTAATGACGATTCGATCGCCGTGCGTATAACATTATGATACAAGGTACATCACAGCGGGTCGAACATAGTTTATGTTTTTATACGTGGTGCGCGGTACGAACCGTTCTTCGTTTCGACGTCGTTTAATATGTATTTTATTATTGTTTTTAATCGCTGTATCGTAACGTCGAAATTAAACATATTAAAAACATGTTTACTATTTAATGCTTTTATAAGAAGCTTAAGCTAAAGACAAAAATAACCAAAACTGTAACGTTTCTAATGAAACAAGTGTTCGTAAAATCAAAATATTTAAAAAGCTTCGGTCACAGTCGACGTGAAAGTAACACGTTTTTCGGGATAGATTTTGTTATAATTATGATTCGCATTTAAATGCATTACATGTTGTATACATGTACATATATATATTTTTTTTGTTCGCTCCTCGATATTGTGCTTTCCCAACGATTTCACTACAAAACGTCTAATCTAAAATGTTTCTTCTATATTTTGCATTTTATTTCTTGATTCTTTATTTACCTCACGTAAATCAACGTAAATATGATATTAAAATAAGTATAATACGCTCGTCACTGTCCCAATACCCGTACAGAGTAAATAATGTTTTGTGAATTTGTAAATTAATTCTCCAAAATTTTACATCGAAAGCGCTTATTTATTGTACCGGTCGTACTTTGAATTAAATCGTTTTACTTTAAATCCGTCGAGAATCTACGAAAAAGATATTTATTTCGAGTGATTTTTTTCTTTTCTTATCGTTATCGTGTTTAGAATATTTTAGTAGAACATTAGTCGGCTACACAAGTACAAAGTAACTCTCCGCCCGTATACTCGTGTGTGTGTGTGTGTGTATAAATATATATATATATGCATTTATAGGTAATATTCGCGTGAGATAAAACGGCGTATAAACAAATACGCGAAGTCGACGACGAGATAACATTATTGTTAATACGTAATACGCGTGATAAATGAGTCAAATAAAATAAAGAAATGAAATAATAATAAAAAATACACTACCAAAAATTAATACTTTCATATATATATTATATTTGAACGCGTACGTAAGTATTATATAATGCGGATGAAATTGCACGAGCCAACCGCCCGCCAGGCCTTTTAAAAATATTTTCGGCACCGCTCCAGAAGGATTCTATTGTGTATATAATAATAATGATAATAATAATAATAATAATAACCTGTCGGTAAAGACGGGAGAAATGAAATAATATGATATATTATACGACAACGAGACGAGCTTTGCGCCCGGCGCAGCTGGCGCACAACAATAGGCGCGCGCGTTTGACGACGACGATCATCATCATCCGGACGGCGACCGTCCACGTCGTTACTACATGTAAACGACATTAATACACTTGGTACGCGTGTCGACATGCACGGGAACGATGCCGACTGCCTTCACCGACGGTAGCTAGCCGGGGTCGTGCCGAGCGCAGGTTTTGTTCGGTTCGCGTTTCTCGCGGTGCCAACTGCGGAGGTTCCACGGAGACCGGAAGCACCGGGAAACTCGATTTTTCCGAAATATTTCACGTTGCCGAAAATCGAACCGCGCCGATTCCGCAGAGCACATCACGCGCACGATAATCTCGGTCGAAACCGGTCCGGGTGCCCGCGGTAAAAAATATCGCGTCGAATCGATTCGTCAACCTACTACGGTTTATCATCGCCGTGTCAAACGTCGATCGTTATAATAAGTTGGTTTGTGGATCGGACGGTTTTTTTTTTCACACTTATACTTTCCGAGTGATTCGATAGAATTTATGAAAACCGGATCTTTGTACACTACGGAGTTTTCTTGACATCGCGTGTTTTCAAGCAAAAAAAAAACTATATAACTGCTCTTTAATCAAATCGTTATGACGCATATTAGTAAATAACGAAACGTTTGGAATGTCGACGTGCAGTAAACTTCACGATGAATCCGAATCTGTGTACTGATTGCGAACTGAGCCGTTGAAAACGAACGAACAATTTGGAACGCGGAAGATTCATATTGTTGTTCAAACGATCGCGCGTACGCAAAGCAACGTGCGTAACTCCTGAGAAACGGTCGGCCCGCGTCCGATTCCGTCGGGCGAATGATTTTCCGAAATAAAAAAACTATTTTTCTAATTCACTCGAACCTTCACAGTGGGCGCTCTCCGAGAAGCCGGACGTATTCGATCAAACCGAAACACAAGTAAAACGTTGTTTAGCTGGCCGACGACGTCCGAGTCGAGCGTGCGACGAATTGCACGTGAATTCATTTCACCCGTCACGCGACCGCACAAGAGAAAAAACAAATATCGGCGACGAACGGCGCGACACGTTTCGGCGGGAGAAAAATCGCGCGGTACGGCGTGTAGAAGTCGGTAATCGTGTAGTGCGAATTAGTCACGTTGGTTTCGGACGCTGATTTCGAGTATTTTTCCCGCCGAACATTCGTCGTGCCGAAAAATCGTAGGAAAGCGCGAGTCCGGAAGATTTATTTTGTGGGCTTTTCTTTGACTACCGGTTGCACTGCGCTTTTTTTATTATAGTTTTCGAAAAAGTCGGAAAACGTTATTTCGAACACAATTAGACAACAACCGATTCCCTCGCTGAGCATTGTTCTTGTTGTTTTCGTTCTAACGACGCAAATACGTAATCGGATACGGCAATAAAATGCTGAAACACAACTCCTGTCGCAGCCGTGTATCGGAATTGCCTACGCGGAGCGCCGCGCGGTCGTTATTTTCAATAAAATAAAAAAAAATGTCTATTCACACGAGTGATATGTTCAAAAGTAAGCGAAGAACGTTTCCGCGGTCTGAAAACGAACAAATTCGCATACTTGAACCATTACGGCTATCGATCCTCGTATGTTTTCCGGTCGACCGTAACGATTTGTTTCCTTCGAGTCCGCTCGCGTGGACACGACAAATCCGTATTCGGCGATGATACTTCGAACGGAGTTCGGGAAAGACCAAATCCGACGTTTATCGTGTTTTTAGTGTCACGAGCACGCACTCGTAGGTCCGACCGCGTGGACAAGCCGTACCGTTCAACAGTCGTCGGACCAAGCGCGTGAACTTGACGCGAGCCGATTTTTTTTTTTGTTAGATTAAGGTCGTGAACGGTTGAAACCGAACGTGTTACGGAACAGGCCTCGTAGGTACGTTTAATACGCGCACGATTTCGACGTATAAGAACGGCGGTGTTCTTTGAACACGTAATATCGTCCCTCCTGCACGCCGATTAAAAAATGCGCGTCAGAAAAACAATGTCACTCGGTCGGTTTTCACGAGACGTCGACCGTTCCCGGCCCGGTATATCCGTATAAACCGATATGATTTCGGGCGGGGCGACGATAGTATTGTAACTTAATTAGTATTCAATTTCGTGAGCTCGTTTTAATTCAATATTATATAATATCAATACATACGTATATATATATATATGTGTGTGTGTGTGTACACGACGGCGGCGGCGGCGGCGCGTTTTGGACGAGCGGAAAACTTAAAAAAATATTTATATAAACTAAGGGTCTCGAATATTTCAACCGTACCGCGAAAGGTTTGGTATATGGTTTTTTTTTTAAAAAAAATATTTATACGATATTTATTATACACTTACGTAAGCTTTTGATTTTGATTTCGAAATGAAATAATCGTTTCGGTTTTAATCGACTTTTTATAGTAAATAATAATAATAATAAAAAGAAAACTAATTCAGTCCGTCGAAAACGATTATTATTTCTTTCGATGTTAATATACCGGAATTAATTGTATTTTAAATTCGTTTAACTTCGCTATACAATTATACAAAAAAAAAAAAAAACAATCGCAATTTCTTTCAAAATCTCACAGAGATAAAATCAAAAGTTAATTTAGTGTACTTATATTTGATTTTCGATAAATTATTAGAGGCTCCTTTACACGCACACAGTCATAGCTTTTATACGGGACATCAACATTTAATATACAATACTCGAAATCCACGACACGCATATAGCTTTTCTTCCTTTGTCTTCTCTCCTAACTATTTTAGGGGGGTCGGCCAAATTAGTCTTCAACTACCACTTAACTCGATCTCCCGCATCCTTATCAACACTTACACCAGCCCTCTTCATATCACTCTCAATCACACCCGACCATCCCTTTTTCGGTTTTCCTCTCTTATTGTTTTTCCTTTTACGTACATCTACTTTACTAATCTCACTGCCTCTGTCTCTTGCCTCCTCAAAACACGTCCGAGTCATTTTAATCTATTCTCTTGCATTTTTCTTATTATCAAAACCACTTTCCTATACTAATTGCTCTATACAAATTCCTTATTTTATCTTCCCTAATCACTCCGTTCGTCCTCTGTTCTATCTTTCTATCTACTATTCGACATTCTGATTCGTACATCGTCGCAGGCTTCACTGCTGCCATATAAAATTTGCCGTTCGGCCAAATTGGCATCATCTTATCACACAGAACACCTGACGTTTCTCTCCGCTTAAACGATACGCACTTGATCCCGTGATAAATATATAAATACGAATACATATTTTGGGTGCTTCCCAGATTTGCCGACGGTGCGGTGGCATACGCGCGTACGTCCGCGATAGCATACGCGATTTACTGTTATTATGCCGACGAACGAAAGAATCAATAATTCCGTAGTATCATTTATTTTTCATTGCTATCGACGATAATTCGATAATTACCACGTGGATGTGATTACCTGATGTACATTCATTTTTTTTTTTTTTATTCGAATGAAGAGACTTTTGAATCACTCTGTATTCACGTACGCTCAAACCGCGTAATTATATTTTGAAAAAAAAAATGAAAAAAACGTCTCCAACACATTTCTAAAGCGTTCAAAACACGAACGAATACATAGGGACATGCGTCACCGTAATAATCATGTACGATAATCGTGCGTCTAAAACCTTCGGAACAGTTAAAAGTTCATTTAGTATACATATTTGCGCGCACCGATAACGCGTTTTGAAAACCACACGCTTGTATTCGTGCGTACGGGTATATGGAAAAAAAAACACCGGGTTTTGTTTTCTATTGTTACGTGTCCACGTGTACACGGTCAGTGAATGAAACCGTTTTTCAAAACGTTTTGACATAATTAATTCGGAGAACAACAACAACAAAAAAGAAAATGCATATTTATATTTATTTTTTAACACGAGTGACAAACAAAACCGTGTAATGAACGCGCGCGTTTTTCGTAATAAAGCACTCCGTGCCGACGTCGAATAAAGTTTGTTATTCACAAACGTACAAATGCAACACACACGTTTTTTTTTTTCGTGTATACAGTATAATTCGCATATATCGTTGTTCGCTTTTCGATTGTTCGGTTTACAAGTTGGCTGCAGTGTCGGCAGTCTCGCGATAATAACGATAATCGGTCAATCACTACAACCTGTTGTGGCGTTTTGAGATTGTTGAAAATTTTACCGATAGTTTCGCTTAAAGTTCCGTCACCGCCGCCACGTATACAGTATCCATCTAACATCGTGGTGTTTTGATAATCGGCTGCACGACCCGTACGCGTTGGGAAAACTTATTGTTTTTACCTGCCGTAAATACCGTGATAACGTAGCGGTCCGAAAGAGAACGCCGAAAACGTCCGCGGACGATATAAAAATAATTTTAAAAAAAAAACCGAAAAACATAAATCTGATTTAAAAAGAAAACCGTTGGTCACGTTTCGCCCGTGACGTATTGTTTGGAACTCTCGTTAAAATTATTCAGAATATCTAATCAAGTCGAAAACAATAAAGCACAACGTGTACACGCGGTACGATATCCAAACTATTATGGAAACGTCATCAAATCGTACCCGTGTGTATTTACGTTGGTTGTGTTTTATTTTTCGCTATAGCCGACGTCGACTTTTCGTCAAAACCAGCGGCAAATAGACACGACTCTATACTTTTTGTCGTTGTTAATTACCAGTATTGATTCGTGGGTTTCGGTGCCGACGTATCCGTTTCGTATGTTCAGCACAACAATACAAATCGCCGAAAGAAAAAAAAAGGATGCAACTCGTTCGCTTCGTACGCGGTGAACGTGATTTCCGACTAAACAATTGCGCCTCACGTCGAGGCAAGTGTGTTCGTCGTACTTTCCACGTGTACGACGAACCTTGTGGTTACCAGACGGTGTTTTGGGATTTTTTTTCATTACCGCGTTCACGTCGTCGTTCGCCACCTGCCGAAATCCACGTCCCCGCCATGACCTCTAGTGTTCGGGGTACATGGCGGCCGACGCCTCCTCCTTGTAAAAAAAAGAACTCACTCGTTACGTAAACCGTCCCGGAAAAAATCGTGTCGCGAGCGTGTCCGACTAAACGTCCGGTCGGCTCGAAAGGCAGAAAGCGCCCGCCGACCAATGTGTCCGTTTTGGAAGACGCTGGACGGGACGGAACGGCCCTCGGGAAGTACAATACGCGTGTTGCGTTGCAGCGGTTTGGCGGAAAGTTTTTTCTACTCACTCGGCGTACGTAGTCGATCCGGGCGCGCGTCTAAATGCGTTCTCGTGTTTCACCGTTACTTTCGCGTGACGGACGGACGGACAACGAATCGATTTCGAAAAACACAGGCCGCCGTATAGTTCTGCCGGAATACAAACGACCGACGTTGTACGAAGTCGCTGTGCCGCTGCTGTTAGTGTATTATGCGCCTGCACAACGGTTAGGCGTGCAGACGGACGATCTTCAAGCACGGAAATCATTATGGCGATCGTACCGACCCTAACCAACACCGACGGAAACGCGTTGTCGGGATTGTCGTTGTGCCGTTTTCGACTCGACATTTCTTACACACTAGACATTTTTCACGCGATCAAACGCCGCGGTCTTCCGGATCACTACTACACCGAAAAATCAACTTAAACCGGACGCCTCCGCGCCGGGCGAGACGAGACCATTCGGACGATGTTTACCGTTTTCACTTACCTTACGTACACAAAAAAAAAAAAGGTACGGCGCGGTCTGTCGCGTCCGCAGTTTTCAGGTCGTGACGGGCGCGCGCGCGATACGAAAACCGCGGACACACTTCGGCGACTCGAGCAGTTTTACGCGGCCTAACGCGTTACGCGAGCTGTTACGAACGTGACGAAACCAGACACGGTTTCGAGACGTGTTAAACATGAGGCGCGGGACTGACTTTTTTCGCCCTCGTTTTCTCGTTATTCACACACGGTCGTGACCGGAAACGCGTTGTTTTCGTGTGGTCTTTGCGCGAGTTCGACTGAAAAGTGTCGCCGGCCCCCCCGACTGGAGGGCGGACGGTTTTTTCCGTCGCGACTCCGTCCCGGCGGCAAGCTCGTGACGTTCTCAACGCGTTCAAAAAAAAAAATGATGGCGTTCTGGTCGCGGCGAGTCGTCGACAGCGACCGGACGGTATTCGGAATCGAATTGTCCCGCGAACAGAAGAGCCGTCTCGGACGGAACAACAAAACGGGAAAACGCCGAATCTAACATTACACATCATATTATCATATAATAAATAACAATAACACGGTTTCGGTATTTCGATAATTCTACGACGTGCGTTTTCGGTTAGGTCGCGAAATCAACAAAACCCGACGCGCACGACGTTCGTATGCGATTCCGGCACGCGGACGTCGACGGGGGAATGAGTGTGCGGGGCGGTTTGAAACGTTTTTACATCGCGAGCATACGTGATTGGACGTGTTGGAGGACGGAGGCCTCGGTGGCTTAAGCGTGACGAAAAACCATTCGGTTCGGTCGCATCGCATCGCAACGGTCGTGCGGTACAATGACTTCGCGTAAGGAAACTTATCGTGACGGACGTCCGCGGCGCACTCAGGACGACTTCTTCTTGCTGAACTTCCATTTCTTGTGCTCGTCGTGGCCGCCCTTCTTCGCGTAGTCCTTCTTGTGCCCGTACTTCTCGTCGTGCCCGGCCGCCTTCTTGTGGCCCTTGTCCTCCTTGTAGTGCTTGCCGTGATGGTGCTTGCCCTTCTTGCCCTTGTGGTCGTGATGGTGCCCCGAGTGCTTGTGCCCCTTCTTGTACTTCTTGCCCGCCTTGTGCCCGTGCTCGTGTTCGTAGCCGCCCTTCTTCTTGTGGTGCTTCGAGTCGTGGTGCTCGTCGTAGAACTTCTTGTTCTTCTTGAACTCGTTCAGCTTGTGCACCTCGTGCTTGCCCTTGGTGCTGTGGCCCTTCTTGTACGCGCCCTTGTCCGCGAACTTGTGGCCCTTCTCGCCCTTCTCGCCCTTGTGGTGGTCCGCGTAGTAACCGCCCTCGTCGTGGTGCTTCTTCTTGTGGCCGCCCTTCTCCACGAAGTGCTTCTTCTTGTCCGCCTTCTTGTGGTGGCCCTTCTTGCCGTGGTGACTCGAGTGCTTCGACTTGTACCCCTTGTCGCCCTTCTTGCCCTTCTTGCTGAAATGGTCCTCCTTGTGGCTGGACCCGCCGCCCTTTTTGAACTTTTTCGACTTTTTCTTCTTCTTCTTCTTGTGCGACGCCGCCGTGTCCTGGTCGGCGGCCGCCGTCGGCGCGACCGCCGTCGGCGCGACGGCCGACGGCCACGCGGACGGCCACGCGGACGGCCACGGGGACGGCGGGAGGGACTTGAGGGCGGTCGGCGGACGTCCCCCCGGGTCGTCGTCGGCGGCGGCGGCGGCGGTCACGTGGCCGTGCGCCCGGCCGCACCAGACGACGACGTTCAACAGCATCAGACACGTGTGCGCGATCCCGCGGCGGTACATGACGGCGGCCGCGCTTCGGAGTTGCGATTGTGCGACGGTGCGGCCCGCGCCGCGGCAGATATATCGGCCGCGTCCCCTACCCCGCGCGCGGAGAGAACGCGAGACCGGAATGGACCACGACGGGAACCCGTTCGGCCTTCACGCCGCCCGACGTCCATGGCCGATCATCCGCGACAGTGTCTCCGACCTCCGACGACCTCTCCGCGACCGGGTCGCCTGCCAGATCGTGCCGGGCCACCTCTCCACGTGTCGCCCGAAAAGCCGTCTTGCCGTACCCCCGTCCCCCCCCCGGGGATGGGGGGTGTGGTTGGGGGGGGGCACGTTCGGGACTTACCGCGCGTCTCGAACGTCGCGTCCCGACGGGTTTTCAGCGCGAACGATTCTCACAAGGGCGTAGTAAGTCGGAGAGAGTTATCGTGTATTACACACCGTTTCGAGTCTCGTGATATTTATGACCGTGCGTTGTTGTTTGTTTTTTTTTTTTTGAAACGTTTAAAATCGGTATCGCGCGAGGAATAACCTACGATTTCCTAACGACATCTCAACAAAAACGACGGTCGAAATTCAATTTTACCGATGACATTAGCGTTTAGCGAAAAATTGAAGAAATTCATTCGAAAACCGTATTTTCGATGCTCAATAGTTATTCGCCAAAATATTTACCGTTGTTTTGATGATCTTATCGTACATGTCGATAACGGGCTAGTCGACGCGCTATGTCGAACCCTCAATCAGGCGTCAATCCGATTAATAGAACGTTTGATATCACATCGACGTTTATTAGAAAAAAAAAAATTTCTCGTCGTCTACCCGTACAAGCCGAGGAAGTCCGAAGCGGCGCTTGACGCGTGGTGTTACTAACCGCGTGTTATCATCACACACATATCGCATCATTTGGCTCGTACCGATCACAATAGCAGCTCTTGGCCCGGGGCGACGAATTACCCGTTTGAGACGCCAAAGGAAAAAATCAATATAATATCAAATTTTAAAACGCATGAATAACTGAACGGTTTCGTGCAACGACAAGAACGTCGGGCGAACGGTTAGCCGTTTCGGGGGGGTTCGGAGCGAAGGCCATTTCGTGTCTGAGAACACGCTCCCCCGCCCGTCAGCGACCACGAGCCGCCACCGATGGTCCACAGAAAGACTTCACGTCGTCTGTACAATAAACGAACAAATAAATTTACAGAGCAAAACTTTTCTAACGAAATAAATCACGTTTCGTACTCGGAGGATGGCTACATTGAACGTGTTGCTGTTCCATAGACATTCAGCGCGAAGTCGGTATACACGTAAACAAGACGTCGTCGATTCGTGATCGTCTGTTCTTTCGTTCGTCGTAAGTCCGATGAATATGTCACGCGACGAGGGCAGGGAGAGAGAGAGGGAGAGAACAAATCGAAATTTCGTCGCGCGTCGTCGAGATAAAAATATTTTCTTAATAAAAAAAAAAAAAAAATTGAACGTTATCGAGTGTACGAGCACGCGACTATAATGCACGAAAACGTTTTTTTTTTTTCCCCTCTCTATAAAAGTACATCGTCACGAATTTCGCGACTCGCCGAAATACGTGTCTTCGGTTTTATGACTATTGCGTTGAGAAAAACGATCAAACGGTTTTTTTTACGTCAAGTCCAAAAACGTCTACTACTTCTAAAATAAAACGTAAAATTTTCGTAATTTTCGTTTCGATCTCGCCAACGGCATTGAGTTGTATTCTTTTCGCGAGTGCTGCTCCGGTTTGTACCTTCGACCTTATTTGCCGGTAACCAAACGTGAGCATACGGTGCACGTCATTTCACACGGCGGCAGTTTTCTCAAGCGAAAAGAACAATCACGACAAATAAAACTGGTAAAATCGATTATCACGGGATCGATTTATTTCTGCGATTCCGATAACACTAGTTGTTCATTATGCGTAGTTTTTTTTTTCTTCTTTTTAACGTCAATAAACGTTTTGAATCGATTTGATCGATTTCGGGCTAAATACGGTATTTTGAAATCGTCCAATGATCAGCAACACGGACGTTCGACATGATATATGATTTTCTAAACACTTTTTTTTTCGTATATTTTTTAATTCGTTTGGATTTATTTGCATTCCTACAAATAATAATAATCACAATAATAATTTTGAACTTCGCCGAAAACCCCCCCAATTCGGTTTCGGGACGAGAAAAAACCTTTTTGTTTATAGCACTGTGTTATCGTCTCGATTTGGATACGAACACACGGACTTCGATTGAAAAACATATGCGAAAATTAAAAGTCAGTGAACCGGAGTCCATCGGCAAGTGCGTGCGTTCGGCTTTCAAAAAATTACGTTTTCCCGACAACAGATTTAAAATCCACAACGCCAACGACGTCGTTTGTTACACTATACACGCCTTGGCACGAAGTCCTCCGTCGCCGGAAGTCTTCTTTATTCTCGCTTTGTTTCCCGTGCGTATTCGTTTGTTTCGGAATTGTCAAACCGTAAAATAATAAATTGCCACGCGCAACACTCACTTCGACGGCGTTGCATTATCAATGGGTTGGAAAAAAAAAATTGTTTTTTTTCGCTCGCGGATAAAACAAAATACAAAAAACATGCGCAATTTAAAACGGTCTGTGAACGCGACGACGGAGAGAATTCGAACGTTATCGACGAAACTTTCCGCGATCAATACATATCGATCCGGACCGGGCGCCGCTGTCAGTCGCAAATCGTGTTTGGTCGACAGAACGAAATATTGTTGTGTCGTTACGCCCGTGCGAGTTTGGCCCGACCCAAATCGTTAAAAACGGACGCGATTTCCGTCGAACGGTATTACGGAGGATTATGTAAGTTCACGCTGCAGATCATTCGCGTTGTTTCGTGCGAACGGCAACAAGACCGGTACGTACGTGCGCGTGGAATTTCTCCGAGTCGGTGGCACGTTTCAACGCGAATGTTAGTCGTTCGAAGAGAACGGTTGTGGGACACCGACCGTATGCACCGCACGACAGGCGCGGATCCAAGGGGCGATCGCCGCCTCCCCGTAGACTCTTGTTAAATTTTATTTATTAGTATCGTTTTATAATTCTAACTCTTGTCTATGATACTGTAGAAAGACAATTTAAAATGGAGTTGTAGCTATGGGATTTTTCGGTGTATCGCAAACGATTTCCAATAAAACGTTTTGGGAAAATATTTTATTATTCGATGCGACAAAATGAGGATTAAAGTTGTTTCGATTAAGATGCCCCCCCCCCGTAAATAAGTTCTGGATCCGCGCCTGCCGCACGACGATCCAAAACCAATATGACACTGTAAATTCGACGCGTATTTTTATCGAGTTCACACAACGACGACGGATTGACAAAATATTCGCGTGAATAATCAGAGAACATCAAATTTCGTTGGTTATCCATAGCCGCAATAATAACGTGTGGTGAACACATTTACGTGTTGGCGGCAGAGACTTAAACGATAACGTATACTTTCGAAAGTTCTCGTGACATCTCGTCAAGTGCGTATCATACGTCCGCGGCACTTATATTGATGATAATAAAACAAACCAAAAAAAAAAACTTTAAATTCTCGTCTCGATACCAAATTTTGAAACGAACCAGACGACGAACTTACAGGATATTGGGTTAAGGCACTTTCGATGTTTATATCGTTAAAAAAATTTAAAAAAATAAAATAAAGGAAAGTAAAATGATAACCGGATTAAAGATAAATCTACGATGCAGATAGAATGGCCGCAGTTATGTGGTCATTGCGTAATATGTACAATTTTCATATTTCTCGTGTGTCGAAAATACCGCTGCGGTCATTTCTATTTTCGGGGGGGAAAAAAAAAACGTGTACGACGACGGCAGACGGATCGTGCGCAGCGTATACGATATTTTTTCTAATAAGACAAAAGAAAAAAAAAATCCGTTCGTTTTTACGTTATACCGCGAAACGTAACCGCGGTATTTATTCGTACGCGCGGTGGTTGACGAGAATTAAAATGATTTTTTATTGAATGTGTGTTGTATACGTTTCCGGGCGACCGCATATCTAAAAAAAACACGAACGCGTGAAAAGTCAAAAATCTTTTTTTAATTTCGAGAAAAACAAGCGCGTCGTTCGTGGAAAATACATCAGTACGCGCGGTTCGGATTCGGTGGTGGTGGGGGGGGGGAGGGGTACTGACACTATGCGTATTTAGGTATTCGTTTAGTATGTGACCTACCGGGCGAAAATCGAGTTTAATATGTGACCTATGCTATGCTATGGGAGGGGGAGGAGGGGGATGGCTATGCCGTTAACTATCCCAGGCTTATGCCTCTACTAGTGGATGGAAGTGAAGGACGGTATAGTTAGTAGTTTGTAAGTTGCTCTGCCCAAGTTAACGGGTATGGTTTGAGTATGAGTTTGGTGGTTGGAGTAGAGTAAGTTTTCCTCGGAAGGCGGATGTGATTGTAAGCAGAAAAAGAGTTTTTATAGAACATCGTTTTTTTGATTGGGCCTGAATGGATTCTTGGATAGATTTGAAATTCGTCGACTTAAGGAGGACCGAATTTTTGACGATGGTTGGGAGTCCCGTCACCGTACGGATACCACGGGCTTCTTATCTACCGAAACGATTATTTAAGTATAGAGACGGACAACCTGTGCTTGCTATACATACCTATTTAAGTGGTTTTTACCAATTGATATTGTATCAACAATATTGTAAGTACGTGTTCAGGCGTTAATCCTAAATCGTCGACAGAACGATAAAACCGCGTAGGATTCGTCGAAAAATAATATAAAACGAAAAATAAAATTTTTTTTTTTAATTAGATAACCCTAACCTATTCAAACCGTCTTCAACCTGACCTAACCCGCGCGAACTGGGTGACATTTTTTGTATACATTTTTTTTTTACGGTAGGTCACATACTAAACGAATACCCGTATCTATCGGAATACAATTTCGGACGATGTCGGCATTATAGCCGGCGAAGTTGGTTTTTCGAGGGACGTTTCGACGTCACGTTTTCATACTACTCGAACAGGTCCCGATAGCGGTTTTAACGCGTTCCGATCGATCGTAAACCCAAACAAACGTCTCGGTAGTGTATGGACCGAAATGTCGGCCGGCCAACATGACTGATGTCACAACGTACGGCGATACGAGCTAACAACGGCAACGGCACGCCCCGTCTAAACCGGACTCGACAATTAGAGAAAACAACAAGTGAAAATCTCGCAAGGCGGTGTGTAGACGCTTGTCTGTTATTGATTTGTTTTTTGTTTTTTTCATATTTTATTTACGGCTTTAGAAACATTAGCAGAATAATTAAATAATTGTTGTGGTAATACACATAAAAAAAAAAAAAAAAAAACACCAAGTCACGAGATCTCGTAAACGTTGTGCATTTGGATGAAATTACTGATGGCGGTGTAATGTTGTTCGCTTGGCGTATCGCGAAACACACTCTGACCACCGGATTTCGTTCGTTCGTTTATATTTTATTTTGTTTTGTACGTTTGTGATGAGTCGGGCGGAATGAAAACAAAACAATTATCTCGCTCGTTTAGAAAAATAAATAAAACGATAAACGATTATAAACACGGTTCGGTCGGTCCGCGACGGGGGAAGGTTTTCGTTTTTTCACCGATGTGTTTTTCGTTCGTTCGTTTGTGCACACGAACCGCCACTCGCGAGAACTCCGCGAACACGGTCGAATTATTTTTTTTATTTTTATTTTACGTTTCATACGGTTCGTTTTCCGTCGGTTACCACTGTCGACAAGGTGACGTTTTGGGAGAGGGCGAGTTTTTTTTACGTCCCAATTTAAAACACGTTACAACGAAAATTATCGTTTGAAATCACAAATGTTCCAATCGAAACATCAACATGGTCAATTAAAAAAAAAAAAAAATGCACGGTGGTTAGAAATCTAGAAGAACACCAAACGTAATTACAGTATGCGCGTGTTCATTGCGATTTTAAAATAAATTCAATATCGTTTTCAGTGTATCGTCGAACGTGCGTTGTGATTTGTTCAACCCTTACTTTCGTCGTGCAATAAGTTTTAACGCGATACGTACGTCGTTATACATCAGACGTACGTAATTGCAAAACCGGACCACCACCACTAAATATGAGCCCACGGCCTCCGCGTTTTATAAGTCCGGCACAGACGTTGACCGTACGCCGAGGTACTGTTCTACCATAAGACGGCTATCCGGTCGATTTGGATTTTCATTCCGCTTTAGCTTCGCAGCTGACCTAACCTCAGCTTCGCTTTACGCGCGAGTGATGGTGGCCACCTTCTTACTCCGCGCATAACTCTTTCCTCTTTTTCTTCCCCCAATCTCTTTCTTCGTTTTTTCGTCGGGCGTGTATAACTTTTATTGTTGCCCCCTGCTGAGGAGTTGATAGTCGGTCTTTTGAAGATTTCCTCCTCCCCGTTCCAAACAAAAAAAAGATTTAGATTTTCCGGAAACGACCGCGATCGTTTTCGTGTCCGACGGACCGCCGGCGGGGGTGGGTGATAAAAATCACCAGTCGAAGAAATCGAAAGTGAAATTAAAAACCGATCACGCGGTACAACCGTAAACGTACGATACGTCCGCGCGCGTATTGCCGTTCCAATGGGAAAATGTTGAACGCAATCGGTTTCCATTAGTGTAAAGCAGCTGACATTTGGAGTTTCGTACGCGACCGACGTGATATACACGATTAGTGTTCGATCGGGCGTACGTGTGTGTGTGTGTATATACTTGATAAATAATACGAAAAATCGTTCTCGTTTTCTTGCACAATACGCAGTAAGTTGTGCAATCGAAACCCGAAGGTCTCTTCGCCCGTTGGTCTGACAAGCGTTTACGATCAAAATAAATAATTGCTTATTCTCCAGTCGAACGCGACGCTTGGCCAGGTAGGGCGCGTGCCGAGGGTAACGTCTAGACTTCGGTTGAAACGTCGGGTTAGGTTAAGACCACGGACCGCGCCGGGCAGCAGGACCGTGTCGAAGCGGAGCGCCCGATTTCCGTCGGGTGTTAGCAGCAGACGTAGACGAATCTGTTTGACGGCTTTTCGTCCACAGACGTTTGAGGAACAAAACGGAAATCCGGATCTTTTCTCGTCTGTTTTCGACCGGTACGGTTCTCGTGGACTCGCAGTCGTACGAAAAAATCAAACAGTAACCCGAGGCGGATTTTCGTACAGATCTCGTCGCGCTTTACGTTTCACCGGCACGTGGGATTTCTCGTGACATTCGTGTCCGTTTCGGCTCGTTCACGTACGCGTTTGTTTCGCTCGACGGACATATGTTTTTTGTTCGTTGTCCGGCCACGTAACGCGACTTTTCGTCGCATTTTTATTCCCCCCCCCCGCCGTTTTTTTCGTTTCGACGACGCGTTGAATTCGTTACGAACCGTCGGCGATTCGAGCGCCTTCGGCATTCGCGAATAACTGTTACAAGAACGCACACGGCCATTATGAAACCGAGGAGATCAGAGCTAAATAAACGATCGACGTGTACACGTTATTGTCAGACTTGTCCGGACTTGTGACGTACAGTCACTGTTATCCAACGAACGTTGTCGAACCGTTTTGTCGTTTGGCAGTGTGCGGTTTTCCACGGTTGTCCGCGGCGTTCGGAACGAAGAACGTTCTCGTGGTCGATGAAACCGTGTGCGGTTATTTTTCAGGTCATATCGGTTCGAAACTCCGTGTGAAAGGAAGCCCCCCTACCCCAGTAAGAGCTTTGCGAACGGCCACTCGAGGTCAGTCCGTTCGGCGGTACAACACCGATATTCGTCATCCCAGTCGAATGATTATCGGAATCCACCGTTTCTGTCAGTAAACGACGGTCGTCGAAACGTAAAATTATTGTTCGCGCGCCGATGTGTCGTGAAAACAATTCACGCGCACGTTCACGTGTTGCGCTGAATTTTCTCTTCGGACTTTTTGCTGTCCGTAGTTTATAAACGCCGTACTCGGACAACGTCGACGAACGCCGATCGTGATGCCGGAGACAGTACCGCCGAAGATTGCCTCATGTGCTGTCCGGCCTTATGGCTTGATCGATTCAATCGGATCGTCTTGCCGATAATCACGTACCGTGACTGTCCTCCTCGCGGCAGTAGTAGTGGATGAACCTAACTACAGACGAGTGTTTTAACGCGAAATTCAACAAATCGTTTTACGCACACCTCGTTCACAAAAAAAATCTTAGGGACCGATTAGAACCGACAACAAAAACTGTCGTTCGGACGTCTAGTGTTACGTGTCGCTGATGAGATCTGTCGAAAAAAAAAAAGAAAAAACAACTACATTCACTGAAGATCGTGTTCAAAAAGATATCAGACTGGCTTACAGACGTGATAAATCAAACACTACAGTATAGTTACAACACTCGACCAAGTAATTACGCTCTGAAGATGGACTCTGAAATGAGTACGAAACGTCAGCCCAAAACTACACACGTGGATATATCTGAAAACAATGTCAGGAAATCAAACACTATAATGTTATGTATATTTATTGAAATATTAGCGAAACAAATGTATTAACCGCATCACATATGGTTGATTGAAAATCGTGTCGGAATCTACACGTATCCGAACTCGACCTGGAAATTGTCGTGGCGAAATTTACCATTACTGTGTTTGGTCGTATTTTTTTTTTTTTGAAGTACATTCGTTTAGATAATACACCACGGAATACACTATCGTTTAATTTGATTTCGGAATTGATTATATTTGATCGGAAAACGCTAATAGTACAGTATTTTCCATGTATTTCAATAATTTATATTACACCCGTACAGACGGGTTTTCACTAAAATCCACGATCGATTCGCCATGATCTTGTCCTCTCTAGAAAAAATGTCTGATGCCGCCACTGATACATACATGTATATACTTATTAGCCGGCGTTCTTACACGAACTTCAATAATTGTATAAACAATTATCAAACTTTTTTTCAAATTCGCGTATCGCCAACGTCCGTCGTATTTCATTAGGGAGCCCTATTCTTGTTCATATGTAGAAAATAACCATCTAACGGACAACGTGAAAAAAACCTGACACGCGTCGTTGTAGAACCGATACCGGATCAGACGTTTTTTTTTTTTTAAATTTACTGTTTGTAAATCGAAACTTAATAGACGCGTTTGTGCCACATATCACGGAGGCGATGAGAAAATGTCTACACAACGACAACAGAAGAAGAAGAAGAGGAAACAAAACGATTAAAAACCCGCAATAAATGTCGTTGTGATTTCACGTGCAACACATATTGCGATAAGTCGTGTACATACGAATATAACGACGCGGGTAGACTTTATTCAGACACGACGGATCGTCGTCTACGGCAGCGTTTCCCAAAGTGTGTTCCGCGGGACAATCTCAAGGGTTCCGCCAGATGTATTTGATTATCGAGAAAATAATTTTACGTTATTTTAAAAAAAATTCACCTAATGGTTTTACTGGTATAATAAATTTATATCCGGATCGTCAAACGAGTGTTGGATTGGAATTAAATGACGAATACCCATTCCTAGTCGAAAAAGCTATTATAACTCTATTACCGTTTGTAACAACCTATTGTTGTGAGGCTGGTTTTTCCTCTTATGCGTGTACCAAAAGTAAATACACAAATAGATCGGATGCCGTTGCGGACCTAAGAATTCAAGTTTTAGATATAAAACCCAATTTTCAAAACTAACGTAAATCAAACAACGAAACAGTTCCATTCTTCTCATTGAAAATATTAATTTGTTATTTTAATAAATATAATTCCGATTGAAAATTTTTCTTAATCTTAATCTTAATCAGAACAACTTTAATCCTCGTTTTGTCGCATCGAGTAAGGAAATCGTTTGCGATGCACCGAAATAAAACAATAAAGTCTGTCTTCATGTCTTTATCAAATGTCGAATCGCGTGGCGGTCGCGGCTGCTATCGGAACAATTCATTGTCCTCCACGGAAATGTTCGAGATATTATTTAAGAGCCATACCGTAGGTATATTGATATTATGTGTGACCCATGAATTTTTAAGGTTCACGTATCGTTCAATAATTAAACTGCAATACGTATATGAAAACAATTATATGCACTTTGATAAAAAGAGGTATTTATCTTTACTGGTTATCAAAAACGTTAAAACCGAAAAATCCCATAGCTACAACTTCGTTTTAAATCGTCTTTCTACGGTATCATAGATAACAGTCAGAATTATAAAACGACACTAATAAAAAAATTTAACGAGAGGGGGGAGGGGTCGATCGCCCCTTGGCCCCCTCTTCGATCCGCGCCTGTTGTACACACGCTTGTACACGCTCGTACAGTTCCTTCGCCGTAAACAGTTTTCAACGAGTCATCCCGAACGGCAGTGCGTCCCAGATATCAAACACGAAAAATTGCCTCGGGCCGTACGACTCGGTGTCGTTTCCCGACCCCCATCACGGCTTCAAACATCGATCCGTTTGGCCGTCCGACGTAAACGTATCACTAAAATGGTACGGGTACGCACGTTGGCGTCCGGAGTCGGCCGACAAGCGTCGTGTGGGCACGTGTGTGGGCCGCGACGATAACGCGGAAAACAAGCGAGACGGCAAACCGTCGGAACGGTCCGGGCGTCCGCGCGCGTGAATATTGTTCGCGAAAACCCAACTAAACGGCGGGCGAACGTTGCCAGAAAAAAACACGCGACGTTTCCCCTTTACGTTCGACATGAACTTCGACCGTCGAAAACGTAATTCAAATAGATGATTTTATTATTATTGTTTTTTTTTCCTTCCTGTCCGCGACAGGCCCGAACGCATGACCCCATTTTATTGTATGCGTTTTTTTTTTTGTATCAATAAATAGTTAACGAACTGTTCGGCGTACGTGCAAAACTAATACGTAATAACCAAAAGGTTATACTCCCCCCCCCCCAGCCACGCCGACCGTTCGACCGCCCGCTGAAGTCCCGAACTCGCGATGGAAATTCAACGAGAGAATAAAAACACGACCGTATCCGCCGCAGGCCGACGCGTTTCTCGCTTCACCGGTTCCGTATCCGTTCGATTTTCGGCCGTTTTCCTCACGACCGAAGAAAACCGTTTCAATCGTGCCGAGACGACGCGTCACGGCGTTTCCCGCGATTTCGGCACGCGCAGCAATACCGCGTGACTACTGTATCGGGGGCGGCGGGGGTTTATTTTTACAAGAACCACTGCCACGCTATTGTCGCGACTGAAACGTGGTGCCCAAAAACACGAAAAAGCAGACGCGTGTCGTTCGACGTGTTCGCTGGACTTCGCGCAACACGCCGTACACGCGACCTAACCTAAAAGCGCGACGAACGTTCGACGACGGTGGGGGGGGGAAAGCGGTTCGTCAGAAACGACCAAAACTCGACCGTCCGTGCTAGTGGTTTTCGTAACTATATTGGTTGTAAACATAGTTAGTAGCGGATGCGCGTGCGCGTGAAAAAACAAAACGAAAAAGACGACAAAAACACAAAAACTAATAAATAAATAAATAAATAAATAACAAAAATACTTAATTGAAATTGTATAATACGGTAATGATGTAAGCAAAACTGCGGCGGTGTCTCGTCAGTACGTCGGTGTAAGACTCGGGCAACGTTGCCGGATCGGGCCGACTAGCCCTGTTTCTTCTTCTTGCTGAACCCGTACTTCTTGAAGTGCTTGTGCCCGCCCTTCTTGCCGTGTTTCTCCTTGTGCGCGTAGTGCTGGTCGTGGCCCTTGGTGCCCTTGTGCGACTTGTGCTCCTTGTCGTAGTGGCCCTTCTCCTTGTGGCCCTTCTTGCCGTGCTTGTCCGCGTGGTGCGCGGACTTGTGGTGGCCGCCCTTCTTGTGCTTGCCCTCCTTGCTGGCGTGCTTCTTATGGTGCTGCCCGTGTTTCTTGTGGTGCCCGCCCTTGTGGAAGTCGTCGTAGAACTTGTGCTCCTTGTGGAACTCGTCCTTGTGGAACTTGTTGTGGTACCCCTTGGTCTTGTGGCCCTTCTTGTGGCCCTTCTTCTCGCCGAACTTGGCGCCCTTGTGGCCCTTCTCCGCCTTGTGATGGTGCCCGTACTTCTCGGCCTCGTCGTGCTTCTTCTTCTTGTGGCCGCCCTCCTTCTTGTAATGGCCGGCGTGCGACTCCTTGCCGTGCTTGCCCTTCTCGCCCTTGTCGTGATGGTGCTTGGTCTTGTACCCCTTGTCGCTCTTGTGGCCCTTCTTCGAATGTTTCTCCGACTGTTTCTTCGACCCGCCGCCCTTGGACGACTTTTTCGACGACTTCTTCTTCTTCTTGTGCGACGCGGCCGCCGTCTGGTCCAGCGGCGCCGGCACCGCGACGGCGGACGGCCGCAGCGCGGACGCGGCCGCCGTCACCGCGGCCGTCGCGTTCCGCGCCTCGCCGCGGTGGCCGGCCGCGACCGTCGCGTCCCGCTCCTCGCGCGAATCGCACGGCCGCGACAACAGCGCCAAGCACAGCGCCAAGCACAGCGCCATCGGCGTGCGCCCCATGGCCGGGCCCTCGGCGGCGACGGGGTGGGCCGCGCGCCGCCTTCTCCAGCGGCCGATGAACGCGCGTGCGCACCGCCGTCCGTCTGTCGGCGTCACCGGTCGGAACGTTCGGTACCGTTGCGCGCGCGCTGGTTTTCCACGACCACGACTACCACGACCACGACCACGACGACCACGACCACGACGACCACGACGATCGATCGATCGATCACCACTGACGGCACGACCGCGCGCGCCGTTCGTATTTATAACGCGTTCGGATGTTCCGCGGGACCGGTTACGCTTTCACGCACGCCCGCGGCCCGGCGCCAATCGGCCGTTTTTCCCGCTCCGAGCGTTCCGCCGCAGAAAACGTACGCGCGACCGCGGGCGAGAAACCGCGAGGCGCGCGTCGTTTGCGCCGTTCGCGAGCGGATTGCGTTATCGGTCGCCGCCGTCCAAAGACGGTACGGACAATTTTTGTTGGGTTTTTTCTTGTTCGAAACCGTTCGCTATCCCCGTCGCGTCGATCGTTTTTACACCCGGCGAGATTCGTGTTCAACGTTCAACGAGCAACACAAGTGTCTTAAAGCGGGTTCCGACGGAAAACAATCAAGCACAACGAAATATGATAGAACATCACCGACGTGTGTGGCAAAGCTGGCCGGACAAAACTAACGACGTTTAGGAGACATACGTCTGAGACGGGGTAGTTTTAAGGGATACACAACATGCTTTTCGAACGGTTTTAACGAGAGATATTGGACTTATGTTATGGTCATTTCATGTTCTCCAAGACATAGGTTAGAAGCCGCAACACCGATGAGTATATATGTGTTCACCGAGAAGTGTTTAGGCTGTAAACATGGGCGCCCATTGGGGGGGGGGGGACATGCCCTCCCTTGGAAAATAAGTATAGTTGCTAAAATTGGTATTTTCACATTGCCATTGTAAAGGTCGACGTTTTATTTCTGTTTTATTTTTTTAACATGAATAAAAATATTTTAAGTAATTTTATATATATCAATAAGCATTATTAATATATTTGTTTATTGAACAAATTTCCCTTCTGTTTCTTCTGTGATAATACAACAGTTAAATATAAATGGTTTAATTTCGTATGATTATTGGAAATTAAAATCAATATCATACGTTGATGAAATAACACAAGACTACATTAAATTATTGAACCTAACCTTTTTTTTTTTTTTTGCTTATCAAAAATAATAAATTATTATGTCCCCCCCCCCTAAATATTATCCTATGGGCGCCCATGGCCGTAAAGACAATGACATGACGTGCCTAATCAATTAACGTCCATAAAATAAGACGTGTTCGGTTTGTACGGCGGGGCACGAAATCTTATGTGTACACATTCACACATGTCGCGAGCGTCGCCTTGACTGGTACGCGCCAACGATTCAGCCAGCGGGTCGATAATAATTTCTATGGTTTGATTATGTGACAAATTGAATTATCGTTCGTGCGCGTACGTGGCCGTACAAACGTACAGCGTGGGATAGCGTTCAACGTGAATTCTAATCGATCGCCTCGCTATTAATTCGATTCAATTGTTTTTTGTGTCTTGTTTTTTCACAAAACGCGGCAAAACAACTAGCGCGTACAACGGTAACGATGACGATCACGTTCCGAACGGCCTTCCGTTGTTGTGCCGTCAAGTTGTTCGGTCTCGTCCGCGATGAACGAGCCAATGGCGTGGAGTTGGGTCGGTGAAGTCAGAGCACGAACACGTCGTCCGCGCTCGTCGCCGACCAAGTGTGTTCAAACAGGAGATCGGCGACCAGTGGAGGATTTCCATCAACCCCGTCAATAACTGCTGCAATAGTGTTCTCTGACAAACGTCCACAACGCACCCCAAATTTAAAGATTCGAAAAACATCCCTATTAATTGGTCTAACTCAATCAAACACCTCGGAGTCCAAATCCACAACAAACTAAACTTCGCTAAACGCATTTCAATTAAAACCAAACAAAGTCGAAACGACTCGTTTCCTCCGCTTCCCCGTGATAGAACCAAACTTTACTTATACAAAACGTATATATTCGTCCTATCATTACATACGCTTGGCCGGAATGGGCATCTGACACGTCGAATACAAGTTGGTCGATCGTCGGAGCCTTCCAATCCGCCACTCTAAGTACAAATAACCAATCTCCCGTACTACGACAGCAACCTTACCGTCAGGAAAACTACAAACTCAACTGCACTATCCGAATTCAAGTCCACAACGTCCAAATTGAAAACCACGATTTCTATCTCGAACTTCCTTCACTTCGAAAATATCTCCAAGAAACGCGACACTATCCTACGACGCCATAAGAGAAACCGTCCGATCAAATTTTAACCGCAAAACGTATCCATCTAAAGAGAATCCAATGATTTGAAATAAACCACGAATAACGAACACAACGTCAAGCTTGAGACACAGCAATCACCACAGAGCCGAGCGAAGATCGACGTCCGATACCGACTTCAAACCGAGACGACATTACTCGGTCAAAAAGCTACCGTGAAATTCATTTCGAAAAACGTAATCGAATAAATTATACTTGGCAATGTCCGAGTTGTGGTTTACGATTCTCTCTGACCGTCGATAGATATTTATGTGTTCGGCGTACGTTTACAGACCCGCGCCAGACCCTTTTACAACGCGAAACGCTAAACTGTTGCGCGCGGTCCTCACTCATGAGTGCGCTCAAAACTAATGTCCACTTCGGAAATCCGTCAGATTGCCCGTGTTCACAAGTGTACAATACGTTCTCGGAACACTAACTTGAACACACGGCAGGGACACCAGGGGCAGTTTCCGACATCGATATTATATTACTGCGATCACGGGTTTGTTCGCGAAGACATATCTCACGAACACGTGTCTAAAATGTAATATTTTCGATAAAGTTGCCAAAAATAAATATATATATATACGTCGGGAGATTTAGTGAACGCCGGTGCTAACCGATCGGCCGTGTAAGTCGTTTGCGGCGATATCGACGAGGACGGGAAGTTCTATTAAGTTCGATAACGTATCTATGTTGTACGGTACTGTTCCAAGTCTCCCGGCGGCTCGAATGTCACAATTTATATTTGGGCCAACAAACCGTTTTTGGCGGACGACATCGCCGCGCGTCCGTGCCTATCCGATCCGTTCTCATCGCCGAGGGCATCTATCTACGACGGTCTCGTTGTTATCAGAAAAAATAGACATTAGCGTTTACAAGCGGTCACGATCGAATTATCGCGGACCTTATATCCAGGGACCCCACAAAGTGGGGGGGAGGGTCAGTGATTACTATGGTCCCGGGACTCGGTGGCGAAAAAACATAGTATATACATATTATTAATTTAAATCGGAAATATAAAATCACTCGTGCCACCCCAGTGGTATATAAATAATTCGATTTCTTTTTTGTAACAATCTATGTGTGTATTATTTTTATTTCGTAAGATCGGACCATTTGGCGTCGGTGGACGGACGGGACGTGTGCGGAGGTTTGAAAATAATGATAATATTTTTTTTTAATTTTTAATAAATACTTTAAAAAAAAAAAATTTTTTGATTTTTCTATTAAACTGCTGTAAATTAGTGCGCTCGTGTTTCGAACGTATTTAACTAAAACAACTGCTATTTTATAGAAGCAAACGAAGCGATTAAACCGTCTGCGATACGATTTGCAGCTACCGGTAAAACGTGATCGGACACGAAAACGACACGTCGCCCAGTTCTAAGCGATTTTCCGCGCCTGTTAAGACGACGCGGCTGTGTGACGGATCGAACAAAAGAACACTACGATTTCATCTGCCCGCGCGACGGCCCGTTGTTAAACTAACCGTGTATACGGTTACCGAAGTGAAAAAAAAAAACCAAATAAATAAACTCGCGCCGTCGCCGGAAACGTGAGACCACAAGCCCGCGAGGTGAACGTGAACGTTGAAAACATTTTCGAAAACGTTTTTTCGTGAATATTTATTTACGCGCTTTTCATAAAAAAAAAAAAATATTAAAAAAAACTTCCATTACCGACGCAATCTAGTAATTACACGTAAAATATAATATATTAGCACAACGCCTTATCTCTCTTCAAAAAAAAAAAATCCCCCTAAACGAATGCGCTCCGTCGATAACGATAACGTCCGTCGCCCGAGTAATTTACGTTTTCGCCACGTTAACGAATTAAAAATCATTAATCAATTACCACCGCGGTACGTGCGCTCGTCCGGCGGGAAAACAAAAGGCCGTTAGGATGACGTAACCAAAAACGGTGTCGAACGCAAAATATCGAATTTTAAGACGAAAATGCCTTTCTATTAAAACCGCTCACACGCGCACACACACACATATTAATGTGTGTGTGTGTGTGCGTGTGTACAACGAAAACGGACTCGTAACAATTAACGCGATACCCGTCGCGAAGGCAGCTGGTTATGACCAGACAAGTGTTTTTGGGGGCGGCGGCAAAGCCGGAAACTTTGGGACCGTGCCGTTTTTCAGTTTCGAGATTATAGCGTTCGTGAGCTGACCGAACAAACCCGAAAGTCCGAAAGAACGTTACGTTTTGAACACGAACACGCGCGTCTCGGACCGCGTGCGCCGGTTCGGGTGTTGAACGTTTAGCGTAACCGACGTCGACGAGTCTACGTCACCGGGAAGCCGCACCGTCGTCAAATATTTTGTCCCACTGGATTCGCAGCGTTTTCAAACCCTACAATTGAAATGCTCAGCCTTTTTTGATGTGGCTGCCGGTCAGACGGAGACCGGAGAAACGTCCTCTCGAGCCGTGGCGGACTCAACAGAGAGAGAGAGAGAGATTACCAGAACGAAAACCACGGCGTTGGACCAAAACGATGGTCGCACAAAGAAACGATGTTTACGGTGTGAAAATTCGAGTTTCCGCCGTCAAATCACACTAAAACGCCGTCCGCCACGCACAATGGACTTCGCACGACGGCCGCGTCGAACGGCTGATTTGAACCGCCGCCCTCACGACCGATCACGTCCGTCGGCTACGTTATTCACGAAATGATCTGTCTCGTATTCCGTAATTAATTTGTTTATTTCCGCGTGATTCTCATTCGATTATTACAAACGTTTTAGATCGCTCGTCGAATACGAGTCTCGTTAAGTATTTCGTGAACGAATATGAATTGCGTCTTGTCGTGTCGAAACGAACATCAGACGACGTCAAAACAATTTCATACCATCCAGCTTGACGCTTTAACCGGTCTGGACGTGACGAAACTGATGATTTATGTTTTGAGAGTTGCGTTGCAAACATGTCGTACGCGTCGGTATTTCTCGAAGAATTTTCCGCAAAATTTTGATCGCTACGGAGGGGGAGAAAAAAAAGACCGTTCGAAATCGTGTTGTAAGGACAATAAGGACATTAGTTGTCGCGGTCTTCTCGTACGTTTTACTCACACGATGTCTGTCGATTGTGTACGCGTGTCCGAGTGTGTTCATCGACACCGACTCTTGACGGCCTCGTCGATTCGTCGTGACAATGACCGCGCGGCACGTTACATACACAATTTTTGAACGCTTTGGACCCGCTTTTTTCGGCAAGAGTGACCGGCGCACACAGCTGAGGCAGTGATTCCGGGGCCTACGCGAATGACGCCGCGGTCGCCTGTCGCGGATTTCAAAGTCGTACAGAATCTCACAATCGCGTCTACAGTTTGTCGACAGTATTGATAACAACGAAATATTCGTATAAAACGCGAATTGTCCCGTCATGACGTACTCGACCAGCGTTTTACGTCTGAAACCGCGATTTGTAGTTTCCATCCGGTCGTCGCTCATAATTATTTGAGTCGAGTAGACAATGCGACGAGAACCGGATGAATCACGACTTTTGTCAATTCGCTAACGAATATCGAGTATTGTGTTTGACGTGTCGGTACATTCCGTTTTTCGGCGAAGGACGTTTTTCAAACGCCGTCCAACAACACCGAGGGCCCGAGGGAATCGTTGTGTAATATTTTAACACGAAATGATAATTAACGACTCGTTCGAAGCTCGAGCTCGTCCGTTTCACGACTGTCGCGATAAATGATTTGCGTACGTCGTTTGGTTTCGAACAACGAGACGATCCGTTATTATTGCGGGCGGGACGACGATGCTCATCAAAAGTTGTGAAATGCGGAGTGAAGAAATCACGTTTTTGAAGTTAAATTAATGATAACCAGTCGAGTCGAACGGCCAATTTCGGATATGCGTTTGTGTTGGGATGTTGAGTTTTGGTAGTCGAGTGTTTTCGGGTTGTTTAGTATGTGATTCTGTTGGACAGGTTAGTTAGTCGACGTTGTTAACGTAAATTGGCGATTTTAAAACGGTACGTAAGCTATTGTTCTGAGCGGTTTCAAGTCTTTTCCAGAGGTACCGGCATGGGATAATACCGATTCTATGTATATCTGATAAATCTGAAGTTTAATTTTCGTCGGGACGGGACTTTTGGAGTGAAGTACCCGGCAGTAGACTGGTCCGTTGTCTGGTCGCCGAATATAGTATGCAACTGAAAATAGTACATACATCGATAACACAAACACGAAAGTTTTTGCTTGAAACACGATTAGTCATGACCGATACTGTCTGAAATGCCCACATTTTTCGTTGATCACACTTGGACAAAAATAACTCTATACTAAATAATAATGAATAAAACTAGTGTACCTATATATTTTGTGTTAATATAATCGTTTTTATACTTTATAAACTTATCACGGAGAAATATTAATTAGTTTAATTGAAAAAAAGACCATTCGTTTATGATTTTAATCGTAAAGACCATAGCAAAAAAAATTATTCAAGACGAGTTATGGAAAGAAACTAGTACAGAAACGATCGTTAATGGTGATTTTAATTTTCATTTATTATCATGCGTTTTTTATTCAACGGGTGAACCCATAATTTTTTTTTATCGTTCACATGCAAACCGTAACATCTTCATCGGATGACATTTCGACAAGTGCGTTTTTGTTTTGCCCAATAAGCGTCTTGTCTAGCTGGTGTGTGCGGTTTGAAACAAAAACGACTAACACAGTTTTGCTGTTTTCGCGTGCGATCGGCCTAAACGGACGCATTCCGTACGCAATCGTCAACCGACTGGCAATCGGAACACGGCGTCTTCGTCTCTGGCTCGTTGGCCAGGTCGGAGCAGGCCAGGTCGGTAAGGTGTGCGAAGTTGCGAAATTCTGGCGGACGCTAAGACTTTTGCAGTAGAAAATATTTACGCAATACCCTACGGACCGTGTTACTGCTGCGGCACGGGACCATACGCGAACAGCACAGGATCCGCAAAGCTAGCGAACGGAACACGTCGACTATTATATTATAAATCTCACGGTCGCTATTTACTATCACGGATACACGGATAGAAAATTTGTCTTGTCGTTCGTTTAGTGGTTGATGTCCGTCAATGTAATCTGGTGAAATCGCGACGCACGCGTTCATAAAACAATCGTTTGCATTTTTTTTGATTTTCCGAACAACAATCGCGCAGCTTTGTCCGGCGAGTGCGCGACTCAATCGCCACGACGAGAGCTTGTCTTCTCACGGTGGGGACGGAGTTCAAACGCACACCGTTTTGTCGACCGGTCGTTTCGGTCGGTACATGTATACGACAAAATGTACGATTTCGATCACATCCGTAACGTGTACCACACGGTTGAACACCGACATAACGCTATTGACGTTTTTATTAAAACTCGTTGAATTTTCACTATTTTTTTTTTTTTTTTTTGAGCGGGCACAATGTTCCGGCCTAATGCTATTTGTCGAGTTTTTTTTTAATAATAATAATATTTAGTCGTAAAAAAAATCACCGAAAACCCCGGAGTAAACGTGAACGTATTCGCAGTAACGAATGAATCGTCGGATTACGAAAATAAACGTTGTACAAACAGTGTTCTGGATTTTAACAATGCTCGTATTTACCGGACGATAATTCGGTCTTGTCGACGCTATCCCATATAGAATTTATGAACGCAAAAAAAAAAAATAAAAATAAATCTAATATGAAACAATACGCGTGATTATTTTAAATATAGTTTATTGAATGCTTATTGTCGCGTACGGTTATGTCGGATTCATCAGCGATTTTCTACACGAACGCGCGCGCGTAAATGAAATAAAACGACGTCACGAGCAAATCACGAGCAAAGTTCGATTTCGATCGATTCGTTTCACCTCACATATCCGTTCATATGTTGTTTGCTAAAAAAAAAACCCCGAAAAAACAATAGAAACTGCGCGTAAACCGCTCGCGCGTGTTATAGATTTTCTATACGCGTTTGAATCGGCCGTTTTCGCCGTTGTCGTTTAACACGTTCACGGTTACTGCTGAAGAGCGTATTAAACGTATTAAATTGACGTAGTCGGTCCATTACCGTTGTAGCAGTAATTTTTTTTTTAAAAAAAAAAACGTACAAAACCGGACTTTATTGCTCGTGCAGTACCATTTTTAAGATAAGACTACTGACCCATTGTGTATTACTCGCACGATTGGGCGCGTAATAACGTCGCGCAACAAAATATTATTCAAAAACGCGAAGTGTTCTATATTTATACTTTCTAGTGGAATGTTGGTTTTTATCGTATCGTTGTTGATATCAACGTTGATCGTGTAGGCAGAGCCCCCCCCCCCCACAAAGGAGGGGTCAGTGAGTGCTATAGTCAGGGCCGGGACCCGGGAGGAAAAAACAACATAATATATTGTTAATTTAAATTAGAAAAATAAAACGAGCCGTGCCAACCCAGTAACCGTATCTTTATACGATATTGGCATATAAATAATTTGATTTCTTACCACATGATTTCGTGTGACAATCGATGTGTATATTATTTATATTTCATGAGATCGGCCCGAGCTCGGCGTCGGCAGGCGGACGCGAAAGTTTGAAAATAATATTTTTTTTTTTTTGAAAATTGTCGATTGTTCGACATTAAACTGTAGTGAATTTTGTGTACTCGTGTTTCAATTTTATAGAAGTAAAAGAAGCCGCGTACCAGATGTTTTAGGCGCCTTTTGTAAAAATCAAAAGTCAAACGTTCGGATTTGAATTAAAAAACCCCGTTATGAACACTAAAATATACAACGACGGCCCGTGTGTAGGAAACGAAACGGTTTTGCTACAAGAGTACAATTTAATCGGTTGTTGGACGCGAAACGGTGCGCCAGGTCATAGGCCCCAAACGTCAACCGAGGATTACCGATTTCAAATAGCGTACGCGTGTTTATCGCGATTAACAACGAAATAATCTACAAGCGGCGTTTAGCTGTTTGTGTTTAACTTTTATACCAGCCGGATAGTATTATACGACGATACGTATGCAGGGTCGGGATTTTTTTTCGGATTGAGCCTTAGCAAAAATAATTTTTTTTTTTGTTGTTGTTGTTGTACAATGTAAAACACATTACGACGAAAATTATCGCTATAAAATATCTACTAGAATTGTGAAAAAACTTGATTAAAGAAAATGATTAATTCAAAAAAAAAAAAAAAATACGTAAAGACAACACGTACTTTCGTTTCTTTCAACGCAGAGAAAACAAAAGACTATATGGAACATACATAATAAGATATAACCTCAAACTAAGAACTGTGGCGCGTCACGATTATCTGCGCTAGACACCAATGCTGTTACCAGTATATAGTCAGTATGGTCAGTAACGAAATCTAAGAGAGTACCGAATGTAATTGTAATAATTAATTGAAGCGTAATTGGTTATGTTTTCAGTTCATTCATTCAACGTGCATTACATTTTATCCAAATTACTTTTGAACAAAAATATTATTTTGTAATAAATTATAATGCGGTCGAAAGACGGGCACGCGGCCGCCTTCGACCTTTCGGAATCCGACACTGTACGTACACGAAACAATGTTATCAGACGGGAGACCTCAAGTCGTATCGCCCCGTTTTCGTTTCTTGTTCCGCGGCGAGATGACCGGAAGGACGAGATATTTACCATTCGTTTTGGAAACAAATCAGTTCGTCCGTACGGACGTTTATATCCGATGGTTTTGGATTTCATTATTTTCAATGCTCGTGTAGTATTAACGGAAAACACCGTAAATGTCGATTGATGAACTCCGCTCTCTTCGTTTACGTACGACTTCAACGTTCAAGTATTGATAACTCGCAATAACCATCTATATATGTATATGTACGGAGGGGAGGGGTTTTTTTAAGATTAAAATTTGAGATTATAAACGAATCCAAAGAATAAACCGTTTATTTCATTATGCGATACACCGAAACACCGTATTATACGAGAATCAAAGGAAAGACTAAATTAGAAAACGAAACTAAAAAAAATCACATTTGTCGGTTTTTTTACGCGTATATTATACGGTAATATATTGTATCGACGACTTCGACTGGATTGCAATCATATCGCGCGAGACGATAAAAATCGATTTTTTTTCCTTTTTTTTTTTATTTTTTTATTTTCGTGAAAGCTAAAACGTTTTATAATATTATAATATACGGTTCGTCGCAATAGATTAATGTGTTTTGTATGACACGACGGGACTGACGGACGAGACGATCCGGTCAAGACGGGATGGTTGGGGGGGGGGGGTGAGGAAATCCCGTATGAATGTTTGTCGGAAATTCCGATGGTCTAAGTCCGCCTCGACGTCCGCACATCCGAGACGGGAGAACTAAAAAAACAAAAAAAAAAACAATCTGATGTATACACCGTACGTTTTGTGATTTATGGCAACATATTGCGTGCGCGGATTAAATGTATCTTTTTTTTTTTTGTCGACTTCTCTTAAAGTTCTGTACACGCATATCGAAATCTGTGATATAAAAATGAACTTACACGCGCAAACGAAAAACAAACGAAAAAATAATAATAAATTTAAAAAAAAAAAACAGGCGAACGTCCGTTTTTAATATTCTAATCGATTTTTCGTACAACATTTTATTGTCAATAGAGCAATTCGTTAGTTTTTATACATATATATATATATATGAGCGATACTTCGAGACTTGAACATTCGTCGAGCTTACAGAAATTAAAAAGAAAAAAAAATTATGAAATGTTATAGATGATTAATTCAGTGGTTTTCTCACGTTATTTCTGTATACGTCTGAAACGATACCAAATGATATTCTAAATATGTTTTGAACCAGTGGTGTACCTGTGTACAAAATATCAAATACCTCACTTATAAAATCATTAAAGTGTAAAAGTCCAACAGCAATAGATAACAGATAGCTTAATATTAAATGTGACAGAAATAATTCGGAAAATAGAAAAATTGTGAAAATAGATATCAATTTTAAATTTTAAACGATTCAGCTATCTGACAACATCAGCGGTCGCCCTTTACGACGATCTAACGCGTTACACAAAACTGATTTCACGTCCATACGAACGCACATTGGCACGCGGGCGTATCGATCGTCGTTTCGTAACACGCGTTTTCTTTCTATCTGTCGCGCACGGGGTTTAAACGTAAACGCTACCAACGTCTCCCCATTTCGGAACAATCCGTACCCGTTGTCCCGTGTTTTCCTAATACAATCACTTGGTGTTTACGTTCGTTTAAATCTGTCGATGGACACGTTATACGGGAAGAGAAAAAAAAATGAGAAAAATAAGAAAAAAAATCGGATAACCGCGAATTATGTTAGTACCAAATCACGGGCGCGTCGTGGTCCGTCGGACGTTCGAACAGCCGAGCAATCGGATATTGTTTTTTTCATTTTCGGCGCGAATCCCGCGGGCCGTCAAAAAGCGATACTACAAAAACGATGTCGCCAAAGACACGCTTTACCAATGTTCGTCTCCATATGATGATAATAACGATAATAATGATAATAACAGTAGTTTTTAAACGTTTGACGCGAACAAAAATACGTAATGTCTGAACGATTGATTTTTGTTTTTTTCGTCACGATATTTCAAACGCAAAACCTATAACGTATTTAAGTTTTCGATATAGTCAAAATATCTTAACGACATTCGAACAAAAAATGACTAGGTAACATTAGTGTGTTGTGTCAGATCGACGCCGTGTTCGGGACAAAAGGTATTATTCGATCCGTCTTCGATTCGACGTGGTGCTTATAACAGTTTAAACCGCGACTCCGACGTGTATGCTCTTCGGTTTTTTGCCGATTACCGAGAACGATTTCGACCCGACCGAATAGATCCCATTTGACGATCAACCGGACGAAAACGTAATTGAAAAAATAAATATGAACGTGACATTTATTTTCATCTGACCGTCGTCAATGTGGAAAAAAATAAAAAAATACTAGCGCGCGCGTATATACACGGGTATTAAAAAAAAAAAAAATCGATATGCGTGCATTTCATTCACTCGTCGAGACGAGAACTTAAAATAACGAATTTAATCGAACGGACGAAACGGAATATAAAAAATTATACGAGTACTTGCACGTTGCACAAGACGCTCGTACCGCTCGAGCGAGATGAAAAGGACTTTTCGAAAGGAATAACAATAATAATCTTTGAGATATCTCGGCCAGACGTTTACGTCGAGACGAAGATGATGATGATGATGATGACGATAATCAAAAACGTCGTATATTTTATTTTTTTTTCTCCGGCGACTGCCCGTCGTACACAATAACAACGTACGTCGCGCGTTCAATCTCGTGGCCGGTGCCAGGGGCGCACTGAGACTCTGAAGGCCCAGGTGGGTAAGTTTTTAGGAGGCCTTAAACTAACGTAATTAATAGCGACTTGATAAGATAAATAACTTGATAACGTTTCTTAAAAAGAATTATTGGATCAAAATAAAACCGACTCCGAAAAAAATGAACTAAAGAGTGTGAAATAATTCACGAAAAATTTTGATTTTTCGATTTCGGTTATCGACATTTGACAACGATTGCGGTGCGATATGTGAAAGATAACAAATACTCGTGTTGAAAATCGTTTAGAACACCGTGATAATTTTTTTATTAGGCATATTGTTTTGTGTAAGCCGACAGGCCATAATAAAATAACCAGCTTGAGGCCCAAGTACAAAATGTCTAAATGTCTAAAGTCCGCCCCTGGCCGGTGCAATATATATCGTCGTGGCCGTTGTACGGTTTAAATCCGGGAAAGCGCATCGCCGCGACAAACGCGTGAATCGGAGGGAGACCGAATAGTGCGGTGTAGGTTACCGCCCTTTACCGTCCCAACCGGCGAACACAACGAGATCACGTGGACGCTTTTTAGACGACCGACGTGCGACGGACATTCGGAATATTGAATTGTCAGCCGGGTGGTCGGACGGATCGAAAATCCAGATTTCGAGTTGTTTTTTTTTTATAAAAAATGGTATTTCATAAACAATTTCCGCAAAAACGTCCGTTGAATTCGAATAGAAATTCATTTAAAACGGGTTAGATCGGAAAACGGGTTTGCGCGGTTCGGACTTGAAACGACATTATGTCGGATATCGTGTCGTGCACGATAATACGGTCTTATCGACGCTATCGTGCATCATAGTGTTTCGAAGTCAACTCATCGAATCGAGACGAGATGAACAATGAACCCGAAGAAACCCGCCGGGGTCCAGGCGCGGATCCAGAACTTATTTACGGGGGGCATCTTAATCAAAACAACTTTAATTCTCATTTTGTCGCATCGAATAATAAAATATTTTCCAAAACGTTTTATTGGAAATCGTTTGCGATACACCGAAAAATCCCATAGCTACGACTCCATTTTAAATTGTCTTTCTATAGAAATCATAGATAAGAGTTAGAATTATAAAACGATACTAATAAAAAAATTTAACAAGAGTCTACGGGGGGGGGGGGGGGGGGCGATCGCCCGCCGGGGTCAAGTGAGTAAGTCGACCACCCGACGACAGCCGACCCGGGCGTTCGACGTCCGACCGGTTAACGGGCGCGACCTTGACGGTTTTGTAGGCGCGCGCGCGTTCCGCTCGAAACGTTACCCCGCGGTTCCGACCGCGGACGTCGTTTTGTTTTCTTCCACCTTCCGAAATCGAACCGCACACGGCATTTCGCCATACCCCGTTCGTGACGGGTTAGAATCAAAACGCATCGCGATACGCGCGCTGCTGCGCTTGTACACAAATAAATATATGTGTGTGTACGTGCGCAATACCGTAACCTCCGTCCCGAAAACGATTACACGGTTTAACGGACACATATCTATGGCCGTGAGGCGTTTCTAAATTGAGCGAGAACGTATGAAAATAGTGCCGGCGTTTCCGTTCGGAATTCACGAACTGTGCGCGGTCTAATACGCGCGCGCACACAGTCGAACGGAAAAACGTAAGAAAAAAAAAGGAGAGAAAAGTGAAATACAGATATCAATCGTCGAAGGTTTCCTCGAGGCGCGTTGATAATGATTCTATTGTTTTGGCCGCACGTTTAACAACACTCGACGGGTACCGACTTGACCGCGTTCGCGGTACTTCAGACGGAAACGCGTCCGTGTCGTGTCCGAGTCAATGGCTGGAGCTATGCCCCCTTCACGCGCTATTTGAGTCAAATATTCGGTGTGTTTCAGTAAATATTTTTAAACGTATTTTTTTTCCCCCAATTTTCAACACGATATAAAACCAGTGGTGTTTTCCACCGTACTGTTTTGTATTTTACCAACGAAACCGTTTGACGAGAGTTTTCGTTATGTGATTGATAATAATACCATACTACGATGGATACGTACATGTGTTCTCGCAGCCGATACCAAAACATAATAAAAACAAATCAAAAACACTTAACACGTATGCCGTTTCTTATTGCCCCCCTCCCTCCACCCCTCGGTTGATATTTCTGTGGGCGCCCTCGTTCCGAGCCGGACTACGACCACCGGACATTCTTCTTCGATCGTTGCGAACAGCTCCGAGCCATCCGGTCCGAGACGATTGAAAAAAACAAAAACCGATTTTCGATCGCGGCGAATTGAATGTAATGAAATTAACAAGCCACGACGTTATTTTCGGCGGGTGTTCGCTATTCGCAAACTCGTACCGTAACTTCCCGGTCTATATAATATATACAATTAAATCGGTTTCCTCCCGCGGGGCATTTAATCGACTTAACTCGCGGTATGCTCTTTTGTAGGCGCACACACACGCACACACATACCAATTTCGTATGATCACGATTAAAAACAACGCGCCGCGTCATGCCGTTATTGTTGTATTATTTCCCGTCCGTATCCGGACGACACGTTCCATTGTCCGTCCAAGAGGATTGACACAGGCCCGTCGCCAGGACCACGTACGAGCGGTGCGTCGCTCTGGGACGGCGAAAAAATCGAAGCGGCGAAATGTGCATTAGTCACTGTACATTAGTTCGACCACGGGCTGACCGACACCCTGAACGCCCGGGCCTTCGACCGACGTAATCGACACGAACATATAAAACAAATGACTCGACGGTGTACAAGACGAAAACGATTTTCGCGAAAAAATAAAACCGACTTCGAATAAAGTGCGTGATAAGGTTCACAAAAATCGTTATTTTTCGATTTCGGCCATCGGCGTGGTATGTGGATAAGATGACAAATATTAAAAACCGTTTAGAACATATCGCAATAATTTTTCTATTAGGTTAGATCATATTGTTATTGTGTAGGCCAATAGACAATAATAAAATCGTATCGACAATGATACGAGTGACATACAAGTATTAGCTATTATTTATATCGTCAAGTACGTTGATAATTCTATATAAGACGCAAGTAGATATATTTAATTCTCGCCCGTTCTTTGGTTATTGCAATTTACACCATTTAAATATTACTCTTTGTAGACCAAACGTAATAATAATAAAATGATTTTTTGTTTGTTTGTGTAAATATCTTTTTTTATTCCTACCTAAGAAGAATAATATATATATTTTTTAATCCAAACCCAAATTTGACTTATGCTGGTGTATAAATGGTAAACGTTATGCATTGTTCTTACCTGATGTTTACATTTTGATTTTCTAAAACGATTTCCAAACCCTGTGATCAGTTTTAGAAACATCCGTCGTTTTCAATATTCATCACAAGATTTGGTGCACAAAAACAGGTAGACGTGTGATGATTGAATGTCTTCGGCTTAGCTCTCATCGATAGCGGATTCAATCGAGTCACATCAGCAGACATCGAAAATATTTGCGTTCAGACAAAAGACAATTTTCGTGGACAAACATAAACACTACGTTCGAATATTATTATTATCATCATAATAAAATGGTATACCGATTTCCACCCTACCCCCCCCCCCCCACGCAATATGAATGCCGATGGTAAGTTTTTAGATTAACCTTGTTTCGTATCTTCTGTACTTATTTTAAAGTCAACAACCACTAGTGTATGTGTGTGTGTGTGTGTGTGCGTGTACGAATAACCAACTTTGCCAAAATAATTACTTAAGAATTACTTTTCGCGATCAAAACGCTTGACGCGGAGTTTCGCAAAGTAATCTGTAAACTTTAAGTTGACTTTTTAATGTCCTCGAACGTTATGTGTAAACAAACTCCGTATAAACATATATATATATATATATATGTATGTAAACGAGTACATCAAAATCTCACATACGTCACGATCTATTAGAATAAATCGGTTTAAATCGTTTTTGGACAACGAGTGTAACGAACGGTTGTAATCGAACGTGGCAATGTACGAGTAAAAAACATGTTAATTTTTCTACAAATTTTAACGGCTTGAATAGTTTATGTGAAACGTTGTCTAACAAACGGTTAATGACGTTTTCGTATTGTGTTTTTATAATTCGAAATTATATGACATTTAATCCGTTCTATTATTTTACTTTTCTATTACCTGGTCTATTATTTAGTACATATCCTATTTGTTGTTTTCTTACTTTGTATGTGATATCGATATCAATATTACTGTGGCCGTCACCGGTTAGATTAACCTAACCTTATCTGTCGACTGTTAATTTTTTCTGTAATTAGTAAAATTGTAATACCGACACCAATACAAAATTCTGATTCTTGTTATTATTTAGAATCCTCTGTGTTTTATCCCATACAGTTAATTTTACCATTTGTATTTTTTTTTTTTTTATAATCCCAAAACATATAATATATATTAAACTTGACGATACATGAGTTTTAATTTTATTTCAATAATCGCCTGTTTTAGGTCCTATTTTTTCTTCTTTTTCATTTTCAATCGAACACAAATACGAAACCTATTTAAAAACGTGCTAAAAACTCAATCCTAACCGGAAAAATCGATCTCGACGCTATTAACTCGTTACTATAAGATTTTACGACAGTCGACGGAAAAAAAGAGGCCGTCCAATCGTTTGAAGCCGCAACAACAATGCTAGCTAGGTGGTTTCCAGCCCGGAGAGGGGGCGTCGTATGAAATAGTTCGAGGATTACGTGAAAGACTCGACGTGCAAAGAAAGACGCTCGTTCGCAGCGCGCTGGACGACCACGCATGATCGGCGAACGATAATTTTCACGTTAAAACTACGTACCGACAGAGTGAGCAAGTCGGGACGATCAAACGTACGAAGTCACACGTTTCCGGCGTGTGCCGGTCATTTCGTTTTCACATTCGATATGTTTTGCTCGTGCGTGTCTAAATATGAGATCAAAATTATTTCGAAAAATTGTTTACTCGATTTGCCGTACCGTCAAACCCGGTTTGGTCCGTGTCCAACACGTAAACATTCGTCCGGGAAAGTCGAACGCAGCAACACTTGTCCGTTGGCGTCGGTGACTCTCCGACGAACTTGATTTTTCGCAAAACTCGAAATCCAATCGTCGCCGCGGAGCGATATTCGTGTACATACAAACGTAAGCACAAGTCCACCGACGTGTACGTAACTCGTATATGTCTCGTGTGTTCCGGCCGTCGAGACATTTACACCCGGGACGTTCGTTACGTTTTGAATTAATTAATTAAATTAAATTTTTTTTTTTTTAAATATATAAAAGCGTAAACAGGTAAGCTTTTAGACGCTCAGAAGTCTTTCGTCCGCCAATGCGTATCGCGAGAGCTGCGCGAGGAAATTTAATACCGACATTCAAATATTAGGATTTTTATATATATATATTTTTCTTTTTTATTACGAGAAAAACACTAACGAAAATACAGTTCAAAGTACAAATCCATTAACGTGATGATTTAAGTAAAAATAAAATCGAAAAATGTTTTTAAAAAAGCAGCCACTCGAGCGCGTTGATAATAAGACGGAAGTCACTATACCCGTATTCTTATTATTTCCGAGTACCGCTATTAACGCCGTAAACGCAGTTTTATCTCATAACAAGACGTTACAATAATAGCTATACGTTTTTAATTTATTTGAGTACATAGGGATTCGTTTTTTTCTCTTTTGTCATAAATACGTGTGTGCGTGCGCGGGCCGGGAGCGTAAAATAATTTCTACGCGCGCCCGGGCATATTAATAAAACGCCGGACTATATTTTTTAAAAAAACGCTCGAATTTTTGTTCTTTTTTTTGCTTTTGCCCGTCTTAAGGTATTAATTAACAACGGACACTTATTAATACTTCGAAACACGAACGCGATCGAATCAGCGAATCATCACTACTTCGTGTTATTTGTTGTAAATAACGAACGCGGTTGTGGATAACGAACGGAATACAATAGATTCTCGTATACTATCGAAGCAGACGAACAAAATCCGTTTTGTTCCGCGACAAAATATCGTTGTTTTGTGCAATAATTGCCGGCTTGATCATTGCGCGATGGGTGAAAATTTCACGTTCGCCGACCGAAACCCAAATCCGGCCCTGACCGAACGTTTGGCCCCGTCAATGTTTCATGTTCGCGACCGTGCGGAATAAATAGTGTGTGATAATAAAAAAATAATACGTTTCCACGTTCCGCCGTGTATACGTTTTTCGTTTCACGTCCGTCGGCAGTGCGTTTTTTTTTATAAGCCAACACGTTGTTTTTTTCGCTTTTTCTTTCGCGCTGCCACGGGTACTTCGGAATTAACGATAATATCCTCTTTTGACGATTGTCTACATTTTTCACTCAAAGCTTAAATTTGATTTAACGCATCTAAAACGTCTTTGAATAGAACTATTAAAATTAAAACAGTCTTCTTTTCGACGTATCAACTCGTGAATATTTTAATAAATATGTCATAGCAAAACTCTTTGCCCACAGACCCTGTTAACTTACGTTTATTCTGTGCCGATTATTGTTGAAAAAAAAAAATAACGCGCGGACAATACGTAATATTTCTTATCATTCATTTGAATTGACGACGGAACAGGGGTTTGGTCATCATCTCTCCTTATGTGCCTATACGAGAATACTTCTTTTCTGTACACACAAATCGCATTCAACGCGCATATCGATCAACGCGTTTTTAAAATATAGTTTTTTTTTAAATACGATCTTTGATTAGGCGACAAACTGGCTGAAATCAGTAGAAGCGTTCAGAATATGATGATACGTACAACAGAGAAGAGCTACACAACTAACGTACGAAATGGAACACCAACAAAAATATGACGTCGCAAGACTCGGCGGACGGAGACGAGTATGACGATTATTAAAGCGACATGCAGTGCGAACATTGGTCGAAAATCAACAATCCGGTTCCTTCACCATCGCAACGCAACGAAAATCATGACGAAAAGTCGAAAGACGAAAATCACCTCACAATCATCCTTTAGACTTGAACAGAATCTGTGTCACGCTAGCAAGAGCAAGAAGAGTGTCGAGAAAAATGTACAAAACCAATTACATACACACGTCAGTTTTATTGACTTGACAAGAAAATAAAAACCGCCGAAAACAACAACGACAAGCTACATACACGGAATTATTTTTGCCAGCCAAAAAAAAAAAACAGTTAAATATTCTACAGACACGAATAGGATGCAAAGTTTTATTTTCAACTGCACGTACGTGGTTGGTTTTTGAATGTATGTTTAGGAATAATTCCGGTGGCTTCGTAGCAAATGTTTACAGTGTAAAATCGTCGAGAGCGATATAATTGAGAGGTTGCGGCTGGCCGAGCAATGCGCGTAAGACCGGTACCGATTTGGACCGTGTGAGACAGCAATGCGCGAGTGTCGTATAAAATATTCTGATACCGGACGTGAAGCAACGTAGCAAGGGGGAAAAGAAACGGCGAATGCATGTCGAACAAGTGCAATATAAATAGTGTACGTTTGTACATGCATAATGCATTATATTTAAATCGGGCGTTAATACGCGTGAATGTTTTATTTAAATCGCGAGCGGTTCGTGTCCGTTTACGGCGATCGATTACAAAACCGTAGCGTGGGACGTTCTCGACGCAGAATTGAAAAAAAAAAAACGTATGACAAGTGAATCTACAGCGACGTTGGAAAATATGTTTTACAATTATTGCTGATGCGCACGTGTTTTGAATGTTTCGCCGGAACGGCACGCGGTATATTTGTTGTCGATCGACCACGGGATTTCATCGCGATGATTCACGCTGTTAAATCAATACGAGTCTATTAAAAAAAAAAACCCCCGGTACTATCAAACTAGCGACAAGACAGTCAAAAATCGGCACGTTTGTAATGTCACGAATGTGATTGCACCGGCGAACAATTCCGGCGTGGTCGGTCTGCGTTCGGCAGTTTACTCGCGAGCGTCCGTCAAACTAATCCAAATACCAAACCACGTCGAAATTATGCCAGACGGAAAAAACTGCACGACGTATTAACTGAAAATCTCCTCCTTGCGAAACCCGGGAAACCTGTGACCGGAAGTTTTCGTTCGTTGACGGATATGCATGTGGATACGGGTGTCATTATCGCGCGTTTTCGAGTGGCGCAAACGATTACTGTGAGTGCCGTGAGGAAGTTGATGACGATCGTACTTTCGATATGAAGGGTGTGATAACGAGTACCTCGACGACAGACGTCGTTGATCGACGTTATTATCTACAAGTCTTGACAACACTCGGCGAACGAGCAAGAAGAGAGCGGCCTGGATTGTGGGAAAACGACTGTTGGATGTTGCATCGGGACAACGCGCCGGCTCGTCTGTTAAGCGGTTTCTGGCCGAAAATCGAACGCCAGAGTTATCGCGACGCCCCCTGTTTATTCGTCAGATCAGCTAGTTCCAAAATCAAAAAGCGCGTCGCGAGAAAAGGATTTCCAAACGTTGTAGCGACCAATGGAAAATACGGATGGAGCGACGTACCGAACGCGATGGGGAGCAAAAGATTTTAAATTATTGAAAACTGTTGACAAAATGCCTTTAGGCTGAAAGTCTCGTTGCTCGAATAGCACGTGTCGTAGTAAACGCTAAATAGAAAAACGTTCCGGACGAAACGGGCGCCGGCGGCGGACTAATAAATTTGTTTAGCGAAAAATCTAATATCACATCGCGTTGTACGGCGCAATTTTTTATTTGTTCGGTTCATTTTTTTGTTGTTGCTTCACTGTAACGAAACAGTGCATTTTTCACGTCTAAGCCGCCCGTACGGCCATTAATTTGCCGCCGTCGTAGTTTTTTTTGCGCGCACACGTTCGTCCCGTTGTTCGCCTCGGCGCGAATTACAGTACAAGTCCTACACACGGTCTATTGAAATCTATCACGCGTCGACACTATTGGTTTGTTTCCACGTGCAATACCGAATTTGAATCCCTTCGGAAATGATGTTCGAAATGTAATCGCGTGACGTTTTTGAATTTTTAGCTCGTCATTAGGAAGTTCACATAAAAAAAAAAAAACGGTTTTCTTTTTTTTGGTACGTTTTTAATTTTCTCTTTTTTTTCAATAATCGACAACAAAGACCACGAACACACGACATGCTGATGTCTGAACACGATTTAACGTTTCTTGCTCTTTTGGCGTGCGGCATTGGACCGTTCTTATAAACGATCGAGTCACGACGTTAAAGCGGAATGACTCAAACCGATTTAAGCAGTTTTGCTCGTTTGGTGTGCGGCCGGCCGTAGAGTCGGTACCGTGCGCGGGACGGCAAAGAGCCGAGGGAAAAAGAACGACCGCGGGGGAGGTGGAAAAAACGAATCGGCCGAACACGAGGGATTGCGACGGCGATCGACGCCCCATAAAGGTCGCGCTTTGGTCTTTTGCCGGACGCAACGTATTGTACAGTGTGTATATATATATATATTTATACCGCCGCACTGTCGATCATTGTTCGTTTGTCCGAGAACGGTTTTGTGTTCGATTCGATTTCCAAAAGAAAAAAATATATATATCGTTCGATTTTCGTAAACAGCATGACACGACACTTACCGGAGGAGACGAAATTAGACATTTTACCGTCTCCATCGATATCCTAAGTCCCGATCGAGATAAACGAACTTGTCGACCAGTGTAGCACTAGAAATAAACTGTTATTAGTAAATCATACAATATTATAATCAACAGAGTCTCTATAGGTTGTGCGTATTGATAATGCTATCAAACGAAGAAAACAATCAAAATTCAATACCTAAAAACCAAAACTAAACGACAATACCAGTAATTAAAACCGAGAACAATGAAATCGAAGCAATAATTCCTGAAAACGAATTCGAAAAAATCAAAACCGGCGTTAAGATTCAAAATCGACATCGTTAAAACCCGAAATAATAAACTCATTAATAATAAGTATCTAAACTGGCTCACCACTAGCCTATTAGCGACCTAGATTGACGGGAAGGGGTTTATCGACCCTGGGTTCACTCACCAACGTTAACTTAAAACCTAGTTGGTACTACGGGAACGGGGGGGGGGCAGGACAGTGCCCCGCAAGGTTGAGGCGCTTATCCCGGCTGGACGGTAGCAAACCACATCAGGGCCGGATTACGGTCATAACCCGGGGGGAGGGGAAGCTACATACTCATTGTGAGGGCCTTTTTATCCAAAAGCGAAGATGTTTTCATACTAAAAAAAAAATAACAATAACGAGACGACACGTTGTAGCCTCCTCTAGCACTCGATCCAGCCCTGAATCATATGTCCCTGTGGGAGGGAACAGGAACCCACACGTGGCTCGGGAGACCGGAGTCGTGCCTTCCCCTCGAAACGGTACGGGTCGTCGGCTCGGCGCCGATGGTCGTTAGGCGACACGGGATCCGACCGGCTTACCGCGTCTCGCACTAACAGAAAGTCAGTAGGCCTCGGCCGAAACGAATCCGGAACGTAATTAGTATCCAAAAATATTGAAAACGCGTTCACGTACACAGGCCGGTTGTGTCTGTTGAAAACGAACGCAAACAACACGTATTCACGTTTTCACTGGTGTTTCGCGAGTGTTATTATTATTGTTATTATTATTATTATTGATACGACATCGTATTATCGTCGCGACGTGTTTGTCTCAAGACGATAATTATATTATGTTTCTCCCTCGTCGCAGCCATGAAAGGAATGAACACGATGTCTCGGATTGCCGCGGGGTTTGTTTTAAACAACGTCTCGAGAGAGTCGCGTACGATGATTTTCGCGAAAATATCCGACGTATCACTCCCGCGCAGCTCATCAACTCATCCAATATACGGCGCGCGTCCCGTGTACAGAAACGTTGGATTTGTTTTTCGACGACGACAGTTTTGTAACGTAGCGTTTTGATTTTTATTAACGTTCACTTTTATTGCACGGATAAAATGGAATGCTCGGACTTTGACGTTATTATACTTACGTTGAAAGATACGTCCCGTCTATCACGATTTCCCGTAAAATGTGAATTTAATTCTTCTATAGGATCGTAATATTACGTGTTCGCGGATTATAATCGATTATTATTGTCAATGAGAAATGTTGTTGAAGCAAAACATTTTAAAGAAACGTATTTAAAGTTAAAAAAAAATTCGCCTAATCAACAAAGTCCGTTAGGTCCGTATATACATTTTTTGAGAATTTGCCGACAATAAAACCGGTTATTTTAGTCGTTGTTTCGTTTATCTGATTTTTGAGAGACGTCACATTTTGCTAGGGAAATATTTTTTTGCAATAGATAATAATAGATGGAAAATTTGATCTATTACCGCCGCAAAATAATAATCATTCTTGACGAACGGGTAAAAGTGACGACAGGTACGAAGGATTATGTACAATTTTTTCCCCCTTAATCTGACGGCAAAAACAATATTTCATTTTGTGATTCGAAAACGCAAATGTGCAGTACGAATTTAAAAAATGTGTTTTTTCATTATAGATATATGCTAAATTTTTAGACTCGAATCCTTGCACATTTCAAAATTTATTTGAATTTCTTAATTGTCACAAAACACGTACAGTACGAAATGTTTCGTAAAATATGGGCTTAATAACGCTATATACTATGGATAGGCACGTATATTTGTTGTTGGTTTTTTCAGTGTTATCACAGCCGATATGAAGACATAATAAAATCCAACAGGTAAACATTTGGTTTGTAATAAATTCACGATAAACAAATTCAAAACGTTTAATGTGTACGTTATTCCTTCATCTGAGTAACGTGCCGCCTCCGCCACTGGTTGATATTGTTCAGCGGACGCCCTTGAGATCACGTTACGATCAAAGCCGTATTTGGGGGTTTAAACCCGCCGCGAATATTTTTAGTGTTTTGAAAACGTGGTGGTTGAAAATACACGATTCGGTTTTAAACCCGTGAGGGGTTAAGGTCTCGCGCGGGAAGAAGGAAAAAAAAACCCCCACAACGAGCGTATGGTTTATAACGCGGATAACTACGTATTTCAAAAATATTACACTCGTTAGGCGAACCGTGCGCACACGTTATGACCGGACGGTCGTTTCGTTTTGTTTTTTCTTCTCCTTCGGGGATGGGTTTTCCTTTCGGGTTTCCGCCGGTAATACGGGTGGAACGCAAAGGTTAGGTTGTTGTCGAAACACAAACGCGCGCGAAAGAAACGCGGACGCGCAATAAATATCAGAGAGTGCCTCTCACGTGGACTTTACGACGACGACGACCCTTAGCGGGGCACGGGGTGAACTCTCGAGCTCGTGTGCGTGCGGGACGTTTTGCTAGCGTCAAAAGCAAGACAAAAACCCAATGAGAGATTCCCAAAACGGGTGTATCGGACTCGGGTTGTTGTCGGTTTCCCGGCCGGACGGGATCCCCGTAGACAATTGATTATACACGTGCGTGCGCGACCGCGCAACGAGAGAAAAAAAGAAAGCCAACTCGCTGGCCGTCGGTGTCTTCGGAGGCGAATGAGGCGACCTTGCCTCAGGCGACATCGCAACGGGGGCGCTGAACTTTTCGGGACATTTTCTTCCGTACCAAAAATATTGGTCGACCTTATTCTCAAGTCGCGCGCAAACGCGTTAATTGTTATCGGCGGATTTGCTGCAGTCAGACCGAGAAAAGTGCAATTATGAAACTTTTGTATGTTTTTCGTACGACGCTCATCCGTTTAACATGTCCGTAAAAATAAATCTTAAAATAAATAAACACGTCTTTTTCCGAAAGCCCGATAAAATAATAGTTGAAAATTTTCGAAAAAGGGTAAAAAAAACCGACTGACGTCGGTGGCAGTTCGCAGTGAGCAGCACGATCTGCCACACGCAAGACTTTCGACGTTGCTCGTTAAAAACAAAAAAACACTCGTCGATTTTCGTCGGTTTCAGTGAGTTCACGTCTCTCGTTTCTGGACGATGTCGCGTAAGCGTTTGGAAATCGTTTGCCCAGTCACTACCAACCGTTCTTGCAGGCTCTTTTCGTGTTTCGCGTCGGATTCCTCAGCGAGCAATTTTTCTAAATCATCGTCGTCACACTCCCGATGGCGCGATCAGAACGTTGTTTGGCCGATCACACTGAAATTGCCGCTTTTAAACCGCTTAGACCGTGTGCCGACAACGCCTTCGCCGAGTAAGGAACAATCTTGAAATTCGCAATGAACGCAGTGTCATACGTACGTTGCCATTTTCGACTCTACTGTACTGAATACTTCGGACGGTCGTGTTGGGCCGGTCGCCAAACCGTATGTTATTTATTTCTAATGGCCATTCGATTTCGAAATTGGTTTTATAACCGTTAAAATCGATTTGGATTATTCGTTTTGTACGCCCAATAACTATAACGATATATTTTGTTCGGAGTATTTAAATTTGTTTATACTTGCGGTCGAGTCGCACAACAAGACGGATGTAAAGAAACGCGTTCTGCACAGCAACATTGGATATGGTAAGTTAACTCGTCTCGACGGTCGAACTGCGTATATACGTTTATTTATATAGTACGGGAACGAAATAAAATGAACGGTATACAATACGAACAACGTACTGTTATTGAATAACCAGTGTTCGCCATTGTGCCCAAAACGAACACATTGTGTCTTACAACGTGCTTTTTTCTATCTCGGGCACGAGGATTTTGACGAAAGTTTCGAATCTCTAGTGTTTTCGGGCAGCGGGAGATACCAAAACGGTTTTGCTAAACGTGTGCGTCGGAATATTGAGAGAACTCGCGAGTTCCTCAACAGAGAATGTCGGTTAAGTTAATTGTTAAGCGTTTAATTTTCCGAGCCGACGAAATGATTAATTCCGAAGTAGGTCGAGCAAAACTTCCAACAAATTATACATTCGTCGAACTAAAAGTTTATGTCAAATTTAATATTGGAAAACTTTAATACTTTTTTAAGCGTATTTATTGAAGCACGGTTTTTATTAATTATATCGACGAGTTTTTAAAACGAACGAACTCACAAATCCCGTTTGTATACACTGTAAGTATACGTTCCGTCGTGTTTGGTTTTAACTTTCGTACAAATTCGCTAATATACCTTAAGGACGTTTAATTATTCGTTTCTACACAGTAACTTTTACGTAAACGATTTTTTTCCAATATTTTAAATCTAATCAAATCGCTTGTGACCGAAAACATTACGCGTAACCCCTTTTCATCAAAACCAGTAACGATCAATATCGTTACTGTTTTGAGTACTATTCAAGGCTCGTCAAGTTAACTAATTTTCTTAACTTACTAAATTAAGATGATATATAACAAAATATAAGTCGCTTATTTTTTTTTTTAATATAAAAAGTTTTAAAAAAGTAACTCGACTCAGTTGAAAGTAAAAATGTTCTAAATTGCATTAAAAAAAACACACAATATTACATATAGTTTTTGACGGTACCTATTAGTATTATCGTTCTAAATCAATATAGATGAATCTGTAAAAATAATTTACTTGAAATTAACACGTCAAGTTAAATAAATAACAAAAAAAATAAAAACAATAACTTATCAAGTTAGGAGTGAATGTTTGGAGTATCATAATTAAAACCAACTTGAATCTATAACTTTTTAACTCGTTCAGGCTCCGCGTTAAAAGGCGTCTCTGAGTATTCGAAGATAAAAGTCGAACGGTATGATCGACCGACTGGAAGTGCGACGGTATTATACAACTCGTAGGTAGATCGGTACTCCGGCAGAGCTGCCACGATAATAGTGCGTGTGTAATCTTTATCGAAATCTGAAAACCATTATAAGGACCGTTGCTCTCGAAACGGAAAAAAGAAAAAACATCCCGCTATACCGCGTGCGTGCGTATATATATATATATGTGTGTGTGCATGTGCGCAGTGCGAGCATTATGTCTATTGACCGTAAATTCGATCGTATTTCAGGGTTTCTAAAGAAAGTAACAGGACATTTTTACTTGTCCGAAATACAAACCGTGTAATAAACTTTCAGCTCCGAACAACAACTCCATACGTACGTTCCGCGATCGAAATCTAAAAACCCGCGCACGAAGCGTATTCGGCAATAACGTATAAACATATTCGATTATACTTCAACGAGTGTATTATTACCGTCCGAGTGATATTATAACCGATTCCGTAATCCACCAAAACCGTTCCTATGCGACCTACGTGTCGGCGAAAACCAAAACGTTACTTATCGGGGACGGGAAATCTGTCAGGAAATCTGGTACCAAGGGCCTCGAGTTGAAGTTTTTATTATGGCCCACGCAAAGCGATATTGTCGCGTGAATCCGACCGAACCGTTACAACTAACAACTTGTAAACGAACAAAAACTGTTTGGAACAAAACGCACTGATGAAAAGTGTAGAATAATTCACACGAATGTTGTGCATCGTCGAGTTGTTTGTTCAAGTCAAGCTTGTTACTAGTCCGCCCGTGTTACTCGTCAAATTCAAATCGCGACACCGTTGCGTTACCCGTCGATCACGTTTGGCTACGGCTTTTTAGCGTTTCCGTCTGTACAGAAATGTCGTACGAACGATCGAGAAACGTGGACAAAACGTTTACGCAACCGGCTGTCGTTCGGTTCGGTGCGTAGATCGCCATGGATTCGGCATGGATCGCCTTTAAATTTTTTCTTCATTTTTTTTTCCCCCTGTTCCCGTCAAACTCCGCGTCGGAACTCGACCAACGCGCTCCGGCGGTCTTTATCATTCGGCGTCGTTAACACATCATTGTCGCCGATTTTACGTAATGCGAACGCGGCAACGTGTCGAAAACGTCAGTTGCAGGTCGCGCGGGCTGTACGCATGAATCGCTCCGACGGTTTAACCACGCCGTAGAAAATCTTTTAATTAGTGCGCGAAGACAAAACAAAAAAACAAAACCCCACCTAAACAATAACACGCGTTTTGTCTCGTTATTTGTTGTTGTTGGGTTTTTTTTTTCTGTTTCGTTAACGCCGCAGCGGCGTAATTCAATCTTCGTGACGGGAGACAGGACGGGATTTTGAAATTGAACGCGGTCACATTTAATTTACATATATTTAACGGTGGCCGGCGGACCACAGCCGTGGGCTATCATAAAAATGCAAACGTTCTAGAAAAGAAAAGAAAAATCTTTCAGAAAAAAAAGAAGAAAAAAAACCAGAGCGTTTCTTCTTCCGACGGAAATGAACTGCACCCCGAGACACCGTCATCAAGTAACAACGCTAGACAAAAAAACAAAAAATAAATAAAACCCCCCACAGATACCGCTAAAGTTTGAGCGTTACGTATACACACTTTGTTCTTCTTACTTGTTATTATAATTATTATTTTATTTTATTGTATATATTGCACTTGCAGGAAAAAAAACAATAACGACCAAAGTTTTTTAGGTTTTCGAGTGCCGGCTGGGGGTCATATTTATCTCGCTCTAAAACGGAAAAATATATAAAGCCTTCCAGCGAAAACGATACGGTTTTTGGAGGTCATTAGAAGAAGAAAAAACAAATATATACGCCCACAAAACCAAAAACAAATAAAAATCACAGTTATCTCATGAACAGCAGTCGTCGCAACACGTCCGAAATATACGACGATTTCCATTTCGTATACACGAGCGGTCACGGTTCATCCGATGTTTTTTCTCCCCCCCCCCACCTCACCGGTGTACGTTTCGACGTGTCCGCGTTTTATTACGTCCCGTGCTTTCGGCATACCGATCAAATTGGCGAGTAAAATTTAAAAAAACAAAAACAAAAAATATGTAAGTCACGATACGAATACCGAATAACTTCTCCGCGAAATATTCGATTAAAAACCAAATAACAAGCGACCGGCACTCACGAGAAATTTTGGCCATCGTATGTTACAAAAACATACAAACTTTGCTACGTAGACATAACACGTTACATTTGAATTGAACAGAACAAAATACGCGTGAGAACGAACCAAAAGACGAACAGTTACTATAAAGTTTGGCCACTCGGTAATCGGATCCGACGTAGCACAAAAACTGTCACAAAAAATACGAATAACACGATGATCACGTCTCCTCGTCAGTGTGTGTGCGCACACACCAGCTAACGAGCCACTACCCACTCGCTACGAAATCGGGTTTCCGTCAAAGGACGACTTCGGTTTTGTGCACCTACGTATTTGACTTGTTCAACTTGTCGATGATTTCGACTTTTTGAAGTGACGGCACCGACCCAGCCTATTTTCTCAATCCTTTTTGCACGGTCAATTATACCAACAGACACTATACAAACATCAAGTACGAGCAGCAGGGTTAGAAAAAACATTCTATTTACTTCCGGCTTATTTGTATTTCGTTTTTTTCCCCCGTTATTTTATTGTTCATTTTATGAATTTTTTTTCTTTTAAAATTCTCGGACCTAAAAGACGAATTTTCTAATTCTCGTTTGATTAAAACTAAGCCTACCCTCTATGTCGTGCTTTTTGTTTTTATTAAAACACGTCATCGTATTACTGCTCGGGGGATTCCGTCTGTGAACATCGAATCAAGTCCAACAAACAAACCGTATTCTCGTACGCGTTAAAAGTTTCCGGTCAAAAGTTCTAACGTTCCCCCCTCCGGCATATGTGCGGGATTTTAACGGAAATATATACGAAATTCATACGTTCAGCCTTCGTACGGTCACCAGCGGCGGCGGCGGCGGCGGTCTGAATAGCTCCGAAACGTAAACGTCGTCGGGAAATCGGATTCACCTGAAACCCGACCGCCCCGAACGATGTGTTTTGACGAACTCGAAAGCGGTCGTTTCGTATTTACACGAGTAAGCACGCTTACGGCGTGTGTGCGTGTATATGCGAAGAAGAAAAAAAAAAGCCGTCACCGACTCGTGTAAATCGCGCGCAACAAGCTCGTCGTTCGAAGTATGTTACGGTCGTATTCGCGTGCCGTTGAACTTCCGACCGCGCGCACTTCTGACGTTTCGTCGTCCGTTCTCGTCGGGAAAACACTGTCCGAATTACCGGGCTCGAGATCATTGACCATGACGTTATCGTATAAAGAAATTTGCATAAGACTTGGAAAAAAAAATAGTCAACATCGTATTGCATTGCAAGAGGGTTACGGGTTACGGCTTAAACTGTGCCAGACGTGTGTCTGTGCTGGCGAAGCGAGTTGGATCGGAATTTGTCTGAACGCGGTCATTGGAATTACATGTTTTAGAATTTAAATATTAAATTATTGAGTTTATTTTATTGTTGTAGCGAGCGTGGGTTTTGGGCGAAATCAGCTACGAACGAGAGATGCCCGGGAGTAAAAGGCCTGATTGCGAACGAACATCGTCTTTGATCCGTTGCGGATCATGTTTTCGATTCTGATACAATTGAATCGGTTTGAAAGTATATCGTGAATTCAAGAACGAGGGTAGACCCGGAATCACTCTCGGTCCAATCGTCTGAACTGCCTCAACTGTGCGCCAGTTGCTTTTGTTAATGAAGGGTGCTTCCGCGTACGTTGAAATCGGGATAACATAAATGTAAAATAATCAGTTATTCGTGTGTATACATATATATATATATATGATAGAAAAACGACGTCAACGACTGAAATTGAGTGAATTCGTCGACGAGGAAAGGTTTGTGTTTGCGCTTGAAAAACAGAACTTTCCTCGAACACTCGACGACAATATCATCGTCCGACCCGACGCGACCTCCCGGCCTATATCCGTGTACAGAAGATGAGCAAACGCACGCCGGCATCTGGACCACAACGATTCGCAGTCGACACGACGTCTGCCCGTACTCTACGCTGGGGTTAGGTCAGGGCAGCGCGAGTCTCGTCGCCGTTCGGATTGCATTTGGACGAAGACGTGATTATTACATTCTGTGTACGCAGTTATAGAAACTCGAAAAACATAATATATATATATATATATACGCGCGAGACCGCCAAATCAAATTTCGCGCACGGGTTTTCAGACCTTTATAATCCGATCTACAGAAAACAACAGACCGGGTAACGATTTTCCGAGAATACGTTTGTTCAACCGTATTTCCAACAACAATTGATAGTTGACATTTTATTATTACACAAAAAACACACATATATATATATATATATATAAATATAATGTAGTTAACGAATCTTAATGATTTTTTAATTCATTTATATCACCTTTTAACGGCAAAAAAAAAACTTTACATTTATAATTGTACGCTTTTGTTTGAATCGAGAAATTATATCTGTATAATTTACCATAGCGCTAAAACAACACTTCTCCTAAACGATCTCGACGTAATACTCTCGTCGTTTTTTTTCGTCACGACGGCGATCGCAAAACCGACGTCTTCCCGACGCTCTTACTCGTAACGTTGTTTTATATCATTCGGCCACGTATTCATATTTTATATTGTACACTCGTAACTCTACATGATCTTGCACGGCAGTTCGAACGCTGGTTTATTCCGACGCGGTATGGCGACAGTCGATTTCGGTGCACTCCCGGCAACATCCCTCTTCCACGTCACCAGAATCTCCGTGTTGATTTCGATTCGTATGCTTTCGGACGATCATCACACGGCGGCCCCGTACGGCCGTTATGTCTAATTTTTTACCGCGATAACAACGACGATCCGGACGAATAACTCCGTACGAGGCCTTTACAAACATGACCGCAAACGTCTTTACACGTACATACTGTATATGTGTATATGTACGTGCGTGGGTACTTTCGCGTTATGAAATCACAGCTCGACGGCAGTTGTTTCGGACCACGCGACGTTTCCGACCCGTTTGTGACGGCTTCCGCTGTGCGTATTACACAGACACACACGGATAACTGTGGTCCTTGCCCACTTTCGGGACGGTGATGACGATTCCCGTTTTCCGCGCAGTTGCAATGCGTCCTGGCCGGAGGCAACCGTTAAAAACGTTGGCCAGTTGAACTGTTGTTTTTGTACGGAGAGGGTGTATTTACTTTCCGTCGGTTCGCGTTTTACGTATACACACGCGGATTCGTTCCATTGAAATGGCACAAAGTTGACGCGCGGAGGACGTGTTTTATTTGTTATTTTTAGAAAAACATATTGTTCAGGCTGATACGACAGTTGTGTTTTCGAATTTTTTTCTTTTTTTTTTTTGAAAAAAGCAAAAAAGATTTTAAAAAAAAATATTTTTCGATTTCCACGGTAATAATAACACGTTCCGAATTGTCTAATAACGTCGTTTACTCGTTATTACAGCTATAATTCTACTAAAGTTATTATATAATATCGTTTCTTTGTCGGGGGAAAACTTTTTCAAAACTTATTAACATTTATCGTGCCTGTCTTTTTATACGACGCCCGTCTATACGCACAGCCGTTTCTGTTCGCTTGGTTTAAATTCGAAATTTGAATTTTTTCGCTCGTCTCATCCGTCGTTTCGTTTTAGGCGCGCTCGAAGTTTTTAACCGTGTACAATGCAAATTACAGTGACGTTCGTACCTATAAATCCCAAACGCTATTAATAAAATAATCCGACATATATGTGTGTGTGCGCGCGCGTGTTTGCTTTCTACTCGTGTTTTACACCTGTTCTCCGATTTCTTCACGGCGTTCGTTTTTATCTCGTTAATCAACTTTTTGAAAAGACATAAAAACAAAGATTCCAAAAGTTTCAACATTAACTGGATACGCGTGTTGTTTTGATTAAATCAGTAAAAGCCGAATCAGTAAACCGAACGCGTTAAACGGAAAAGATACAAAACCGGTGGTAATGACATCGGTTTAAAAACGTACGGATGACGACGAAATTTCATAAAAGAAAATCCGTCTATGTTTAAACCGAGTGTATTTATATATAAGCGCATTATATTAATTTACGGCCGTGTGTTTCGGTCGAAAAATCGCTAAAAACAAAAAAAAAGTCGAAATTTCTCAAATTCGAAAAACGTATCGCCGTTCGCACCATCGAATTATATTGCGTACAACTCGGCAAAGAAATGATTTCGAAACGTACGCGTTCGCGTTCGTACAACGATAATGCCAGTGGCGTGACTGGGACGTTACATACGAATAAATCTGTTTCAGTCTCTATTCCGACCGTTTTCTAAAGCCCAGCAGAACGTTATAATTGCGTTTTTGAAACGTCAAAGTTCGTCGAATGTCGCGTGTTATGAACAAACGTGAACACTACAATGTACGTCAATGCACCGTCAGTTCCCGGATCCAGCAGACTTGGCGCCCGGGGCCGATAAAAAACGTTACACCCCTTTTTTAGTTCGCCCTCGTCTGCGTCAGAAAGATCGTCGCTGTTTTTCGAGTCCTAAACGCTTGTATGAACTTGATAAATTCATTATGAACTACAATTCAAGTCGATATCGCTGTTAATATTCAACAGCGAACGCTGAAGGGTCTGATTTGATTGTCAAAAACAAGTTTACGCCGAGAATAATACAACGGCACAATTAATAATCATCATGAAACTATCTCAAGTTTTTACTACGTCGCTTTTCGCCGTCGTGTTTCATTGCAACGTGTTTTCATCAATAATTTGTTTATGATTTGTTCGTGGTGACCATTGGATGGCCGCGTATGCGGATTGTTTTTCTATGGGGCTATCTCAGAAGCCAAGTGTACCGACGTCGTCGCCGAACTTCGGAAGCCCTGAAGGAGGTAATGACCCGGGAAGTTGTTGCCGTGCCGCGACAACTACCGAGAGAGTGTCGTTTAGTGTAATTTTTAAAAATTGTCTTGAAATAAAAAATGACATTTCATGTACAATTCATTGATGAAACATACTTTTTGATATTCGACTTTGTGTAAATATAAGCTTCATAAATCAAGGAGGTTTTTCTGCCGCACTCTGTATTGCCGTCGTTTGAAGTCTGTTTGTTATCGTGTCGATTACGGTTCGTTTATTTAACACCTTGTACACTCTGTCGATTTGAACGTCAATCGCGCGTCAACTGTTCGTATCGTATTTTAAATGGCCGTATCATCACACGGCGGATTGTTGAGGTCGAACCCGTAAACACAAAATCCGAACTTCATAAAAAGAGGGTTTGAATAAATTCGAAACTTTCACACACTCGTCTGACGTAGACGTCGGTTAACCTACACGAATTCATTGAACAGACGTGCGGAATCAAATTTTTTCGGATCATAACAAGAAATCGGTCGCCTAAGTACGTACAAACGTCTCTCGTTTCGGCCGTGCGTTTTTTTTTTTTTTTTTAATGTTCAATACGTTCTCGACAGCCTGGTCAGGTTAGGTATAATAAAATATAATCAAACGCGCGCGGCGTGGCGGTCCCACGGATCAATACGCATTCCGGAGGCGAGTGCATTTTTATGTGTCTAGGAGTTTATAATTTCGGACGCGCGAACGTCTCGGAAAATGCAAATTCGCAATCGTAAATTATCGTCGTGAAACGGGTTCAATATTGGAGTCTTTAATTGTCATTCGTGAACGGACCGAATTCCAATCGACCCGCGTCCTCGAGGACACCGTTTGCCCGGGGAGTCCTGAACAAGAAAATGTAATCCTAACCCTATGAACACGGGGTCGTAAATTAATATGTAGGCGTTGGACGTGGTTGCGTTCGCGATTGAATGCAGATATAATTCGTATCCGCCAGCGGGCACCGGTAAGTTTTTCGATTTCGAGGCAATTTTTTTGCGCCACCCCAGTAACCGTATCTTCGTACCGTATTGATGTAAAAACAAATTTGATTTCTCGCTACATTATTGTGCGTGAGAAATGTGTACGTTGTTCGTGTTTCATGAGATCGGGCCACTTGGCGTCGGTAGACGGGCGGGGCGTGCGGAAGTTTGAAAATAATAATAACGATAATTTTTTTTCATCAAACTACAGTAGATCAGCGTACTCGTGTTTCAAACGTATTTTAGGGTAACTAGAACGATAGCGGTGTGCCCGATATTTTAGGTGCCTTTTGTAAAAATAAAAATGTCGCGAGTGTATACGAAAATTATTATGAATACGGGTTTACGGTAACGCAGTCGAAAAATTCATACGGCGAGGGGGGGGGGGAGGACGTGCATACGAATAAATAGGCCGGGAAGACCGTGTAGGGTTCCGTGTCCGTCCGATTCAATAATGATTTCGGTCTAACCTAACAACGCCGGTCGCGGTCGTTTCGCTGCGGGTCACAGTCCACCGGCGGTGTTCCGTTTTGTTACGTTTCGTTTTCGGGTTAAGGAACGGTTACGAAACGACAACCGTCGCGCGGCATCGGTCATGCGATTAAAAAACCAAGCACAAATAAAAAACAAGAAAAAGAAGAAGAAGAAGAAGATGATGATGAAGAAAATCGATAGATCGTGGAAACACACGATCCCAGGCCCGAGCCGATGTCGAAGGCGCCGAACAGCGACCACCCCCGGGGGTGTTCGTACGCGACACAGGGCCGGCCCAAGGTATTTTGACGCCCCGGGCAATTTTTTGAAAGGCGCCCTTAAACAAATTCTCTATAATAATTATGATTATAAAATCGTATAATCTATAAAAAAAATTAAATAACAGAATATTCTGTCATGGATAATTCAGTCATTTAGATATATTATTGTCGATTTGAATAAATGTTACACTAAAATTTATAAAATATTCGTATATTAAAAGCGCCCCGGGCAATCGCCCGGTTCGCCCGTCTCTTGGGCCGGCACTGGTACGACAACGTTAACGGGGTGGAAGGGGGGCTGGGAAAAGTGTATTTATTGAAATACACGACGACGATTACCAAAAACAACGTTTATTCTCAACAAACAAACCAAGAAAACGACAAAACAACAAAACCGAACGGGAACGTCAGTAATACGCGTCCGCGTCGTTGTACGCGTCCGCGGAGTCGTACAGGGCGCCGTACTCGGGCTCGGCCTCCTCCGTCTCGTAGCCGGCGTGCGTGCCGCCGCCGCCGTCGTCCGCGTCGTCGTCGTACGCCTCCACGCTGTCGTACTCGGACGCCTCCGCGGACGGCTGATGGTGGTCGGGCGCGCGCGGCCCGAACACGTACCGTTTGGTCGGCCGGCCGTCCTTGTCCTCGAAGTGCCACGCGGAGAACTTCGGCTTGTCGCGGTCGTCGTACGAGACGGACTCGCGGTACGCGCCGCCCGCGGCCTTGCCGCCGTCGTCGCCCGTGCCGAACGACGTTTGCTCGCCGAAACCGTAACCGTCGGCGTCCCGGTCGCCGTACACGTCGTCCGTCGCGTACCCCTTGTCGCCCTTCGACGACCCGGTGCGCGCGTAACCGTCCGCGTACGAGCCCTTGCCCGCCACGACCTTCGACTCGGCCGCCGCCATCCGCGTCTCCGCCGTCTGCGCCGCCGCCGTCGCCGTCGCCGCCGCCGACGCCGTCGCGGCCATGGACGCGGCCATCAGCACCGCCACCGTCGCCGCCGCCATCCGGTCCGTCATCGTGCTCGTAGCCGCGTGGTACGTCATGACTGCGCGGCGCTCGTCGTTGCAATGATCGGGCCGGGCGGCCGCGGCCACGGTTAAATAACCCGAACGCGCTCCCTCCGGCCGCGCTCCCTCCGCGGATCGTTGCGCGCGCCCCCCGGACCGAGACGTCCTCGGCCAAGGCCGTTTTCGAATCGGTTGTTTGCGCAACGCCCGCCGACCGGCCCCACGTTGCGACACGCTCGCCCGCGCGCCCCGGAGCGACACGTTTTCTCCGCCCCACCCCCCCCCCCCCCCGCTCTTTCTGACGTCAACGTTCAACCGCGTTTTCGTGGCCGACGCGATATAAACAATTCGTGAACCCGTGAAAACCGCTTGGCTAAAATTTCGCCCGGCGAAACGATTCGAAAACACTATGGGAATTTCGGAACGAGACGGGATACGGTCAACTCGAGAATCACGCGCCGTCCGATCGAATTTTCTGGTCAAAGTGACTACAAGGGAAGGCCAAATCGTTTTGCAACCACGTCCGAAATCACCATCCGATTCCAGTCAAAAAAAAACAAAAACTAGTACGTCAACGATGTTTGGAAATCGTCGCCGTCTCGGAACCGACCAATTCGAACATTTATCATTTTTTTCGAATTGAATACGGTACGGTGGGTGTACGTATGTTGTCCCTAAATACGTAAATCCGTATAGGCGTTTTAGGAAACGAACGAGCCGATAGATGTCAACCACTTTTGTCCAAGTGAAATTCCAGCTGCAGATCTCCGTCCAGTTCATCGCGAACTCCTACACAAACCGTGGGAATTCGACTGGTCCTCCCTTCCTTTCAATTATGGCACAGAACCATTTGTTCTACCGTTCCTCTACGTCAGTGACTTCTAAGCCTGGACGTTCCTAAACGGCTTGTCGGTTCCTTTTCCCGTCTTCGCATCGGGCACAGCTCGCTTCCTCGTCACGCCTTCCACCTTTCTTTAAATCCAACTCCACTGTATCCTCTACACCACGAGGAGGCATTCTGTGACTTGAAACTTATTATATTTAACCGTCCTTCTCTAATCTCTTTCCTTTCTCCAAATTCATGTCATATTCCTAACTCCCGTTCTCCTATTGTTATTTGTTGAATCATTAATTTCGTCATTAACGCTGGTTTCCTAATCTATATCACTTTATATATTGTATTTATAAACTGTTTTTTTCTCTCTCTCTCTCTTCGTAAAATAATTTTAACAAAAGCAAAATAATAAAATTATTGAAAATAACGTAAATGAATGGTTTTTTCTCGTTACTTCTCTGCAAAAATATCTATCGATTTGATTTGTCTTCCGCACGTCGCGCGATAAGATATGTGCACAGGCTCGACATGCCGCGTGACATAAATAACCGTAAAAATACAATAATTCATGTACGTATATATATATATTATAATAATTAATCGACGTGAAAAGAACACGTTACAAAAAAACAATGACAATACGTACACGCCATGACGATTTCACGGGATTTTCACGGTTCACGATGGAAACACGGTTTCGCAACGTTCGCCAAAGGCCGTTTCCGTTAATTGTCCCCGTCACACCGAAAGTAAAACGCATTGAAACGCTCCAGAGATGGCGGTTCGTTTTTCAATCTCGTGAAAACAGATATACCCCGTGCACTGGTCGGACCGTTTGTACGAAATATCGATTTTACTCGGTCTCGGGTATGGCCGTCGGAAAACGCGTGAAACCTGAAACTTAAACAGTCAAACTAGCCAACTGTTCGATCGGACACGTCGTCTCGGACGTTAGAAACCCGTACTCGATCAACACCGTCGGAACGTGGAAGTGCGGAAGGTATGCCACGACACACGCCGACATGGGTGTAGCGGCCGTTCGGGTCAAACCGGATAAACCGCGGTGGTCAGGTTCCGAGCTTTCGTGACGTGCGAAACACGTACTCGGACGCTTTGTGACGTGTTTGTTACACGCACTCGACAAGACCAACTACCGAACGTTACACTGTCAGTGTCAAACGCGTTCGTCTCGAGTCCGCCGGCAACGTGTCGTTTCACGTGGCGCGGGCCCTCTGGAAAACGGGGTTTTCAAGCCGCGTTCTCGTTCCGTCCGTGACGCCGTCATGCGGAAACGTGAGCTTGGCGGCGGGGCGAAACGGTAAAAAAAAACGCGCCGAGCCGGCAAATTAATTGATCATCCCCCCCCCCCCCTACCCCCGAGTCGTATTGTTTCGGGCGTATATACCGCCAACGCGGTTGCTCGTTATTTTTACCGCGTCGAACCGGGACGGAGAGTCTACGCGCAGTCCGTCGGTTAAGTCAAGTTAGGGGTTAACCGACACGTCCTAACGCAGTTAACGGGGTCGGAAGCAATCCTTTCTCGAGGGGCCGGACGCGCCAACGAATTAGTCATGCCATTACCCTCTCTCTCTCTCTCTCTCTCTCTCTCGCTCCCAACGCACGTATCCGCGTTCACCACGAACCCATTGACGGTCGTGGAAAATTATTTTTTCCAAACATCCACGTGACTTCCGAAGCATTTCACACCGGATCGCTGCGTGTAATTTGTTACATTTTTTTGTTGTTTTTTGTTTCGTCTCTTTAGTCGACGAGAACAAAAAACGATTCGCATGGGGGGGGACTTGTAGACCAGACCCCTCCTCTCCCCCTAGAGTGAATTTCTAAAGCGGTAAGTTTAATTGTTGTCTAACTATATTTTACAGTGAAAACTATTTATTCCAGACGATAGTGACATTCAACTGAAAAATGCCATCGACGTCTTAAATAAACGCAATTCAGATTTATTCCCAAACGTTTTTGAGCTCTTGCGAACACCGGTCACACTTCCTGTCACATCTTGCGAAGCTGAACGGTAATTTTATTACTACGATACGAGTGTAAAACCCGATGAAATAATACACCGGTATTAGCGACTTCGAAACGTCGTTTGGATTTTATTTCATGATTTTTACACGATCGCAAGAAATAAACAATGAATTGGTCACACGGGCCAATACCGACGAAGACGTCGAATCGAGCGACGGAAAGTTATCAATACCGCGAGTTCACGTCTCTGAAAATAGAGAAATAAAAACGGAAACAAACCGTACAAAAACGACGTGAGATTTCGTGACGCGTTTAGGGTTAAATGCGTGCCCTGTCGCGAGTACGTGCATTACGGTGCACATGGCGTGCGCGGATAACGATGACGCGTAATCGCGTGGAGAATTCGAGACGTGAACAGGTGCGACGCGACTGCCGTCGTCCACGGGAACTAATCGGTTTTACGTTTTACCTCGGCGCCCGGCCATTTACTCGCGATTTACTCGCGATTTACTCGCGATTTACTGGCGATTTATTACGAAGGCGGCGACCGATCCGTGTAAAGTTATGTCGGTGGTCGTAACGTTGTCGATCGGATCGCGCGAACACACGTGTTCGTGGGCATACCGCGCACGAGACCAACGGTCCGCGGCGGCCACGTGCAACGAATCCGTCGCGATTACGTGCGCGTTTCAAACCGAATATAATTCGCATGACAATATATCACGCCGTCGAACGTGAACGCGTTTGTCACCGGAATTCGCGTTGCCAACTGCGTCGTATAATGTTCAGATTTTAGGGCGTTTGAACGATTCATTAATATTATCCGCATTGGCTATTTCGTCCGGCGACGCGGTGAAATATGATTTCAAACATTTTCCAAGTACACTCGGTACCGGAAAATTCGCAAATTTAATTCTTTTCGTCGTGCGCGTGTGCGTTAATAATAATAATTCGGTCGGGTTTTTTTTTTTTTACCTAAGCCAACCTTCCCGTCCAACCTCGTGACGTCCACCAGCAGTCGCGTCTCATCGATTAGCATAATCGCTTTAGGATAATTTACTACGGTGACTTTTGTCGCGCGAAAAAAATGCGACTTCTATGTGTATATATACATTTTATCCCGTATCGACACGCGCGTACATGATTACGTATCACGTTCTATACTTTTAAATAATAATCTTTTTTTACGTTTCAATGCGTTTTCATTCCATTCTCTCTCTCTCTCATTTTAGTACACTAGATTTATAGTCGCGACACCGCCGCGTACAACGTTTAACATAATACGTATTCGTCGAAACGTTCAATATTTGTACGATATTTATGTACACGCAACTACCCCCGTACAACGTAAACGAACTGCGCGCTTTAATTGGTGTCGAAACGCCATTTGCCGTGTGTTTTGTGCGAATTTAATTTTCAATTCTTGTTTGACGAACCCGATACAGCGGAAACTGATCAAACGCCGTATGCAGAACTCATAAATACAAAATGAATACGCGCGGGGACTTTAAAACCTCATTGGACGCTGTTTAAACGTGCACCGTAATAATATCATTTGCATTTCAGTGGCAAAACAAACGTGTTTATTTATATTAGATTTTGGCGGATTTTGCCGACTTAATACACAGTCGAGGTTTTAAATATTATATATATATGTGTGTGTGTGTGTTATTAAGGAAAAGGTGAATAATTTACGCGGTTTTTATCGGGTACTTTTTTTCCCCCCGTCGACAGATCATTTAAACTTCCTTCCGTTATGATATATATATATATACTTATATACGTATATTATACAAAGTCCTTCGTTTAAATTCTTTATCTTGCGTCTTAATCTAAGTTTATTAATAAACGTGCTTTTTATTCTTACGAACTTTTATATAATCCCCGAGATATTAATTCGAGGATTAACGTTGAAACTATTGCAGATATGCAAAAACAAAAAAATATGTTTAATTTATACATAGCAAATTAAAAATATGGCCACGTCTCCGAAAACATATTCACACCATTTAAACTCATGTTTTTCTCATACGAAATCGTCGTCGAGAATAGACCAATTGTTTTGTTAGCGTTTTTATCCGTACGCCCCGGGCACAAGCGTGTTGGGACTGAAATTCGATACACACGTCTGAGAAATGTTTAGAACCAAATGTATATTATCGGCTGTACGCGTATGCTCGAGAATAAGAATAATTCTTCTCGCGTAGACAATATACATTCTGTATCGATAACGGTTCGCATCGTCATATCCGCCAAATGCGCACGATACGTCAAAATGGTAATAAAAATTGTGACTGTCGATGCCGAAAGCTAATATACAATTCTGCACTCGGCGCCTAAGTATATATATATATACAGAGGGGGTGTCGAATAAGTGAAACTGCCGACTTTTCACAACTTTTCATACTACGACGTGCTTCATACGTACGTGATACGGATTCGTCATTTTTTTCCATCCAACCGATTTGACGAATATTATCCATGACGTTCGGATTTGCCCCACTTAAACGTACTTTGATGAACCGAATTTGACTCCCATCTCCCCCCCCCTCCTGGCGTTAGATGGTGCGACAACTCCGAAATGCGAGTAACCGTCGACGCGAATCACCAAAACACCGAGTGTAGTATAACGTGAGAAACGAAAAATCCTCACGCACATTGACTCGTGAACAAACGTGAACGGGACGCGGCGAAACTGTTCACGTCCGATCGTCGTCGACCCGGCGAAATCCGTCGCGCGGTGATACGGCCTATACCAGCGGTGGCCAAACTTTTTTTGGTCACGATCTACTAAAAATATACTTCACCTTTGAGGATCGACTTTCATAGAAAAATTTTATTATTATTGAATAACCATAATTATTAAGAAAATATCGATTGATTTTCGTGCGCGTGTCCCTAAAAATAAATTCTAACATGATCGACTTTGAAATTGTCCGCGACTGACCGTTTGGCCGCCCCTGGCCTATCTATACCGTTGTTATGTCGTATCACTCGTAACGGATTCCCGGCCACGCGTATTCTTTCAAACACATAACCGAGACATAACACATTGTTACTCGGTGCCGATCGGCGTTCAAACGTTTCGGTTCCGTGACGTGTTCAAAAATGTTTTCGCACCGCACACTGTTCCGGAATGGTGATATTTCTTCTGCTTTCGAACGTGCATTTTGCTCTGTCCAAGTTTCGAGCTCTGATCGTCGGGACGCGCGCAATAGAAATGCTCGACTCGACCGTATTGTATTCGTAAACGCAAATATTTCGAACGCGAAACTTCTCGACGGGCTAAACCGTGAATTTTCAAAACGCGTTCGTCTGCCGTGACGGCCGACATTCAATTACATAGCGAAACGAAAACTTTTCGTGCTGTTATCGTGCGACAGAAAATATTAATTCGTGATAGGAGGAACGAAATAATCAATTGGGCGTACAATAAACGTTTCGTATCCGAAATCACGTGTTTTGTCAGTCTATAGGCACATAAATTCATCAACGCGATATTGCGTGTAACGCGTAGAAGAATTCGGTAAGACGTTTTTGTACATTTTCGAACGAAACCAAATTGAAATATCGACAAAAAAAAAAAAAAAAAAAGGTATACATGCGCATAAGTGGTTTTCGTGATATGAATTCGTTATGATATTTATTGCGAAACTATAAAGTAACGTTCAAACACCAACGTCAACGTTACGACGTATACGATAATATATATTTATGTTTTCATAACGTACAAATATACATTTTAACAACTTCAGAAAAGTAAAAGCCGTCTAAGCGTAAACGTATTGATATCGATATAATTTTATATAGGTCGACCTGCTTATTTATAAAATCATAAACGGTATTAACGGGCAGAGGGAAGGTGAACGATTCCGATAATTTGTTTATCTACCTAAACTTACCGCCAAGTATAATCGGTAAATCGGTAATTTCGCGGGAGAAGTTCGAAGCGAATATAATTACATATTGTTAGATACACTGAATGGAACTAATTAGTTCAATTGAACTCATTAACAATAACTATTTGGTTTGTCGATTTCTCGTAAAAGTTTTGTTATTCGAGGAGACGGTTCATTATTTGAATTAATAATTAATAAGAATTTTAATACGCTGAAAACGAATTGAAACGTTTCGAGTTTTAACAAAACATTTTGATATTATTTTCGGGACAGGATCGGCTATTCGAGCTATAGGCATACAAATTCATACTAATTACGTACTAAATTATCTGTAAAAAAAAAAATTGAAAAAGTTGGTTTTAAGTATTGGGGAAACGTTTTTACAGGCACGCCCCTGGAAAATCGTTTTTCCGGCTAAACGAGTAGCATACAAATTTCAAGTATGGGCATACAAATTCATACTAATTACGTACTAATTATCTGTAAAAAAAAAAAAAAAATTAAAAAAATTCGAGGAGGGTGGTTGAGAAAACGTACGTAGCTAATAGTCATTAATTGAGGCAGTTTATGCGTTAATCTTGTCTCTTTAGTTGGAAGCTTGACAAAATATATGAACTTAATGTTAGCGATTAAAAACTTTATTTAAAGCGACCAAAATTTCCTATTATATTAATATACCTCGTGTATAAAAAAAAAAAACTCGAAATTTATAATTGTGGCGAAATATAAAATATTTGTTTATATTTAAAAAAAAACCTATTCAAAAGATACATGTTTATAGTATAATTATAATAATATTTACTAAATACGATCCATAAAAAATATTTATTTTATATACATATATATTAGAAAATGGAAACGCGTTGTAATATATTTGTACGTAGAAATTGAGTGGAAAGTATACGTTTAAATTTAAAATAACATGAGCACGAATACATTTACTACGTTTAAAAGGATTATTTTTTGTTATTAATAACACCGCCTTCACAAATAAAAATAAAACATGGGATTTTTGATTAAAGTTTAAGTATGTATTGGTATACCCGTTTTAAAACACTCGCTTCGCGTTTTCTTAACTTATTTTTTTACCGTTTCGATAATATTATGTTAACTCGGTTCCCGCGAATAAATATACAGCTATAAATAAAACATGATTCGTATACTATGATACGTATATACCTGCGAAAACGGACACGCGTAATGCGTTAAAATGGTATAATAAATTGATAAATTAAAGTTTTTCTTCCGTGAAAATTACAATTAAATTACGACTGAATTTATCAAAAAAAAAAAAAACCTCCCCTTTGATATAAAATAGTAAATATTGTCTTGTACACATACCGGACAATACCGATGAATAGTTTATAGTCGTGCGAGGTAATAATAGCATTTTCAAGTTTTATCAAATTGTAATTAAACCCACGCGCACTTGGTGATGCAATTAACGGAGTGATTAATGCTATTGTTTTACATGAAAATAAAACGTTTAAAACCATCAATATGCATTTAAACGTAGATCTAAATACTTATGAATATATCATTCATTTTAAACAAGTATTCCTAAAAATATACCCGTTTATTTATCATTTGTAATAAATATTTATTTATAAAAATACAAAAACAATCGTGATTTTGGTTCGGGAGAGAAACCGGTCGTACATAAAGGTATGACGATCTGTCTCAAATGAGCCAGCGACAAACAGCTTGTAAGTTGAACGTGTCTCAAAGCTTACTCGGTAGGACGTTGAAAAGTCGATAATAAATTGAAAATGCTTCACTAGACGAGGAAGTTGAAGAGGCTATGAAACAGTGGCTCACAAAAGTGAGAGAAAAGGATGCTCGAGTTACAGGACCACTGTTGCGCCTTAAGGCGGAAGAACTCGCGAAAGAAATGGACAAAAATGATTTTGTACATAAACGTATAATCCAAGTACGCCGGAAGTACTACAATATTTTTTAAAAGTCGTCTTTTTCAAACAATATTAAACTTCGTCTATGAAAAAAAAAACCGTTTATTCCAATCGATGGTTTCAAAATAAAACAAAACCTATAAGCAATGTAGATAGTACATCGACGATTAAAAGAAAAATGTTGTGGACGACAATTTATCGAAATCGCGTTACCTACGTTACCTGTTTTAGAAAATTAATTAGCAGTTAATATATTATGCGTTGTTCGAACTACGTGAAATGAACACCGCACAGATACGATTTGTTTCTTTTACTCGCGTAAAACAACGAGTTCCGTCGAAGTTTTTCTTTGAGCGCGCATTTTATCCTGCAGTCATGTATAGGATACTTAGACAATAAACCGTTAAACTCGACTAAATCAACAGTGATTTATGTTGTTCATCGGATTGGGTAGGTAGGTTACGGCTTAAGACAATCTTTCGCAGACACTCGGCAATAAATTTATTCAATCTCGATTCATTAAGAATGACTAAGACGTAAATGATTCACTGTCGCACATAGAAAGTTAGCGTCTATACATATACGTGTCTATATAAACTTTGCGATCTCAACACACATACGTGCAATATATATGTATATAAGTACACACTGATCAGAATAGAACTTAGTAAAATAACTCTGAAAAATCGTTGCATCACAAATCGTAAGTTAAAACGAAAATAAAAACTTTTTTTTCTTATCTACGCGTAACGTCTGTTATGCGAAATCAATCGTAGAATAATAGCGGGGAATAAACGCTATTCATCACTGGTACCGTTGTTCAAATCAAAACTACTATCAAAGAGAACAACAATTAGGCTATACAAAGCCGTGGTCAGGCCAATTGTATTATACGCACCTGGGGCGTGGGCGTCAACGAAGACAGACGGATAGAAACTGATGTCGTTTGAGTGGAAAATATTAAGGAGAATTTTCAGCCCTAAAAATAATACTGAAAACAATGAATACGCACGAAGGACGAACGCAAAACTAAGTGAACTGTTTAACGAAACCGATAAAGTATGTGTTCTAAAAAGTCGAAGACATTTGTGGAGATCGGAAGACAGAACAGTAAACGAGGTCACTGTGCGGAAGCCAGATCGAACGAGACCAAGAGGAAGACCAAGGCAACGGTGGAACGACCGAGTCAGGGAAGATCCGAAGCCCCTAGGGAACAGAGACGGATAATGGTTAGCGTTGGATAGAGTGGCGTGGCGAGGCATGGTGGAAGCGGCGATGTGTCTAAACGGCCTCGAATAAGCCAAAAAACCCAAAAAAAAAAAAAAAAAAATGTCTGTTATGCAGCTGGAGATTACACGGAAATAAAAGACTTCTCGTCGGAGATGGAAAACAATTTCAAAAAAGCAATCCGAGACCCGAAACCAAATATAAAATAGGCCGTACAAATATAAAAATTCGTTTCATCTACGCGCATCCGCACGTTATGTCTATTTGTCGAAACAATACATGTTGCATGACGTTCGGGTGAGATTACTGTAGTCGAACGTATGCTATAAAATACTTATGTACACACGAGTACGTCATCATTCATAAAAAGGGAAACATTTCGAAACACGGGTCGTTGTGAAATAAATAAACAAATAACGATCCTTTTCGAGACATAATACATACGACGTAGATGTTCGCCCTCTCGAGCTTCCAGAATATTGCTTGTATGAAATCTAAAATGACAACAATAGAGGACGGTGTTCTCATTGCCTGGCCGTTATTATGTATACAGTATACAGAGTGATTTTTTTTTCCTCCCCATTATAAGATCATCCGAGGATTGTTTATAGACCATTTTCCATCCTGCGAGACTTCGAAATAATGATCTGAAGTCAAACGACCGGAACGTCGTCTCGCGAATTTGATTCGCCACCAAAGCGCACATAAACAATGGTACGCACACTTGAAAACCTACTGTAAACGTTATCATTCACCGGAAACACGGGTTTTCCGTCGAAATACACCACCGTCCCCGGGGTAGGGTTAGGCCGCTCGCAGTCCGGCGGATTTGTCCGACCAGTCCGCGATACACTTTGGGAACCACTGCGTCAAACGAACGTGACCATTTGGCGTTCAAACGGTAAACCCGTTACATTCGCGACCACGGTATCTCGCGGAATCGAAACGAACGAACGAAAGCGGTTTTCCGTTTACGCGATTCCTCCGTTCACGCACGTGTTTTGGTGAAAATCGCGTGACGATGAACGGTAACGAAAGTGAATAGGCGGTCGTCTACAAAAGTCCCGGGAACGATGATTTCGGACGGTTTGTTACCGCGAAGGTGGTCCGGACGTCAGAGGTCAGACGGCGGACGCGTCGTAACGGGATTCGAGGGGAACGGACAAACGTGTGTGTGTATGATTTGTTCGAAACGCCGTGTCGCACGGAGACGGTGCTCGAGTCGGGAAACGAACGGGTAGAGTAGCACCCTCGACCTAAACCGTTCGAAGGACCGATCAAAAACCGAAAATACGTGGATGAATTCCAAATACGATCCGGTGTAGAATCTAACCTAACACGCTGTACCACAGAGTGCGTAATAACAATGTACCGCCGCACCGGGCACGGAACGAGCGCGATAATAAATACGAACAAAATTCGTGCGTGTTACGACGGGAAACGTCTTCGCGTCGGTCGCTCGGACAGAGCGTTGGGTTCGTGTTGGAACGAAATAAAATGCAAGCCGTTCGCGCCAGGTAAATTGTATCGATAAAATGCACTTACCCGGTCACCGTCGCCGATCCTAAGTCCGTCCGGCCCGTGTGTGTGTGTGTAATAATGTGAACGAAGCGGAACGACTCGCGGAAATTCACTCTCGCGTGCGTTACTTCGGACCGGCGCGCGCGCGAACGACTAATGACGTGATCGCGGTACGCAGCAGACCGGTGCACAGCAGACGCGGTCAAACTGGTGGGGGACGCACGGTGCTCGCACGCTATTGGCCGCAACAGTGGCGTAACGGTTACGCGCACGCGCGACTGCTGTCGAGAAAACCTGTCGCGACGCGCAATAATATATTTTTTTTTTTTTGTACATTCTATAAGAAAGTTTCGTTTCAAACAAATAAACAAAATAAATAAAGACGCGAAATCCGTCAGTTGGCCGTAAAGGGCCCTATACACGGTCAGTTTTGAATGACAATCAATGTGATTGACAGTCAAGTCTGATCATTGACTGACGATTGACAACAACTATATACGGTCAATCAAAACTGACAATCTTCAGTCATTCGGTTATTTTATTTTAAGTCAACACAATTGTCACTATTGAAAGTGTGGTGTACGTGTAGTTGTTATTTAAATTTTCTTGAAAAAAAAAATTGATTTTAAATTGATAATTAAAATTTGCATAAAATGAATAAAGAAGGTATTATTGGAATTGTACAAATCACTTTTTATTTTCCACGTAACAGGTAAACTACGGTATAAATGTATGAATTCGCGCCAAAATTCTTCATTATTTACCTTATTCGCCATTTATGGACGAAGATATAAAATTTCGAAAAGACAATATGAAACAAAAATAACACACGACTGTTTTACACAATTCGACTTGATTGACTGATAAAATGTACATTCATAGACATACATGGTCAATCATGAATGTCAATCATCTTGACTGATGACAAAAATTCAAACATGTTTGAATTTCGTCAATCATAAGATTTGATTGTCAGTCATTATCAGTCATACTCATACATGGTCAGTCATGAATGTCAGTCACGTTGATTGTCATTCAAAACTGACCGTGTATGGGGCCCTTAACGGACGAACGGCTTTCTTGATCCTGTTAATTCTGTTGTTTTTACGAGATCCGATGATTCGGGATATCTCCGTGAACGTCAACCGCGTCGTTGTCCACGCGGTAATTACTATGGTGTGACCGTTGCCGAGATAAAGATCGTGTCGATCGACACCGTCGGTCGTGACGGCGCGAATTCAACGTGAAGTTTACTCGAAAATAATCAAAACGTGGATTCGATAAATTTTCGTTTTCCACAAAATCAAAAAAATCTAACGTGACGCGTGTTAAAACGTCGTGGTTTTTCACCAATCGAATCGCGGCAACCGACTCGCCGGGAAGTGTACGTTCACGTACAGGCATGGGAACGTCGCAGGATGATGACAGGACCGACAGCAGACGCGCTCCCCGCAGACCACAACTGAACGGTGGTCGACGCCGATTCGGATTCGTCGCCGGCCGTTTCGCGGGAATTCGAATTCCGTGTCTCACTTGTTAGTGTAAAAGAAAAAACCGAAAACAAAACGTACGGTAACCGCGCCAAAGCGTTTGTCGAAAACGCCTGTGAATGACCACCCGGGCTCGACGACGCGACGTAACACTCAAAAAAAAAAAAAACGGACTTCTGCGTTTGGTTTTTTCGTAAATAATTTTTTGACGCACTTTTTATAGCCGTCGTCTGATGTACGAAGTTTTCCGGATAATAACGACGGTTTATGGCCACCCGTACGATCAACGCGTTTTACGTGAGTCTTTTTTTTTCCTTTTTTTGACAACCTAGACGAATTTTTACCCGTTCCTGGTAAAATCGTTGGAAGTCCCATTCAACATTTACCGTATCACTTGCGTATCGATTATTTTCCTACCGAAAATAACTCGTTCACGTACGCTTTTGTGAATCGCCCAGACAACGGTGTTGTGCTTTTTTTTTTTAGCCGAGCGGTTTGGCTTTTTTTTAAAGGTCGTACGATACGATAAGGTCATACAATGCGATGTTCGCGATATCGTTACAAATAAACCGCAGACGTCAATAAAAATATAAATGGTATATTTCATAAAAAAAATAAAAAAAAAAATGAAAACCAACTCGCGGCGTTAACAAAACGTATTTTTTTAACGCGCACGCCGACGTTTGAAAAATTAGAACGGTCATAAAAACGATCGAATTTACACTGTCCATTCGACTTTTTTTTTCGATTTATTGATTTTTCGGAAACGATTTGTAAAAGCTTAGTCACAGTAACAGAAAACGAATATCGTTTCCAAACTCTTCGCATCTGGTACAACAACACTAGTTACATTTCTTACGTCAGATTTATGTACAGACGAATTGTACAAGTTCCACCCCCGGGACCTCCGAAGTCACATTCCATACACGCGTGTGTCGGCTACAATTATTTGTTTTTGTCGTCGTTATTTATAAATTAACGACGTTTCACGAGGAAAACGGGTGCCGCGTGTACTGCGTCGCCATCACGCCGGTGTCCGATCGTGTTCTTTTCGGCGGACGTCGCGACACGAGAAATTGTGCGGGCAATTCTTTTTTCTTGTACGCGCGTTTCAGAAATGTTCAAAAACACACGCGACGTCTCCGCGTTTTCCCATCGTTCCCAACGTTTCATACCCGTCGCCAGGGCCGGATTTACGGTTCATCGTTTTACGATGGAAGTGTATTTTTTTTCCGTGTGAAATCAAATCGTCGACGAACAAGTCGGTTGAAATCGATCGGTAATACGGCGTTCTGGAGTCTAGACAAAGACGTCGGGGTATCGCGCCTAATCGCACACACGTGTCGGTCGCGGGGGACTCGCGCGTTGGAGGCCGTAGCGAACGACGGCCGACGGATAATTCTCCGTGAAAACGATCGGATTTGTCGAACCGAGCCGGGGGACGATCTCCGTCATTTCGCATTCCGCCGCCGCCGCACAACTTGAATCCCCTGGCATGCCCCGTGACGAACGAAAACGATGTTGAACGACACGCGAGCCGCCCGGCTCCATCGACTACGATCGTGCAAATACGGAAACCGACGGTGTGTTTATAAATTGCGTTTAGTGTTTGGCGATTTCGGTATTGCCAAAAAAAAAAAAAGGTACCGATTCCGGCACATTTACGACGACGCGCGTTTTGCAATGCGAAATTTTCGTCTAGAATTTTTCGCTGCCCGTAAAAACGCGTCTCTGCGTCCTTCGTCCCGTCTACGATTTGATTCGTGTTTAAAAGTTCAGACTCGCATTCATAAACCCATTGCCCCGCAGCGTGACACGTTATACCTGTACACGGGCAGCGATATACTTTTAAACGATTTATCATTTTTTTTTTTTTTTTAACTTTAACGTCGGCAAGTAAATGGTAAAATAATCGTGTCGAACCCCGCGCGTAAAATCGCATTATTCGAACAGTGATTACGTAGACGATCGCGTCGCGACGGCGTCGTTTAAACTATTTTTAATTCAACCGTCGAACGCACTATATTGTTTTATACATTTTTTTTTTTTTTGTCAAAAGAACAACACAATTGTTTTTTCTTTAAAGCGCGTATTTTTCGTTCGTTTTTCGAATATCTCTATTCGAATTACGAGTAACGAAATCATGTTCAACCGTTGTATTTCCATTAGAAGAACTCATCGAAATCCGTTATAAGTAGAGCGATAAATTACAATGAAATTTTTTTTGAACAAACCGGACAGGCCTAACTTCCGCGCTCGGGATCTAAACAAGTGCAAACGGATTATTGTTTAGAAGTATTCGACCGTAGAATATCGCGTGCCGATTGCAAAACGACGGGGTCGACTTCTCGAGGACTACACGCCTGTACGATTTCAGAAGAACCTAATCTGTTCGATTTGTCTGTTTACGACCGTTCGTTTCGTATCGTCCGATCATTTATGTATATATATATATTTGTGTGTCTCATGGTCAGTTTTACAATTTTTGGTTTAACCCGAATTCAGCCGAACCCGGTTCGACAACTGGTCTTGGTTAAACTTTATTGTCGGCATTGCAATCACACAGTTAGAACTGTGGTTTTGAACCGTGGTTCAAGAAAATTACCTGTGACGAAGTAGAATAGCTGTACGATAACAGTATGATTAATGGTGTCGATTTCGTTTTTATTTGTTAAGTGTATAAAAAGCGATTTGATCTATTTGTTTAGTATTATAAATGATGTCTGAAAATTTAACTGATGACGGATGAAATCATGTTATCGTTTATCGCAATATGGGTGTCCGTTATCAACATTAATGAACAACCCCAATCGAATTGCAGATCATCGTTGAACCCGGTTTTACTCGTTGAATACGGTGGATCAAGTAAACTTCGGTTTAAACCAGGTACAGTGAATCGTAATGCGTGCATTTCGATTTAAACTACGTTTAAACGGTTATTGTAAAACTGTTCCTCGGTGCGCGACACAAAAAAGGAAAATACAAAAATACAAATAAATCCAGAACGGACGCCGAACAATCCCCCGACCAGTTTTCGAAACGGAAACCGCGCTGCTAGAAACATGATCGATTCTTCCCCTCCAGGTCTATGCGTCGCCGGTCGGTTAGTTCGGTTTGTTAACGTTGTACGGACACACGGTCGAGTTTTGAACACGTCGGCCGGCCGAACTGGCGTCCCGCTGCCGCGGTGTGCATCCGGCTAATGACGCACGGGGGTTCTATCGAAAGCCCCATGTTGTCCAATAAAAGCTCACTGTCACCTGCCACAAAACTTTACTTGTACAAAACGTATATTCGACCTACCGTTACTTACGCGTGCCCTGCATCTCAAAAACAAGTTGGACGACTGTTGAAGCATTCCAGTCCACCATTCTACGTTAGCGACCTTACCATCAGGAAAACAACAAACATAACATCACTATCTGACCTCATCGAATCCTTAACACTCAAATTAAAAACAAAAATTTTTACTTCGAACTTCCCCCACGTCTAAAACATCGCAAAGAAGCACAATCAAACATATGGCCAGAAGAGGAACCGTCTAATCATATTCTAAGTCCAGCAACAAAACTTATCGTAATCGGTAAAAATGTGGAACTACTTCTCTGGAAGAAGCATAAGCTTGACACAAAGTAATCACCACAAAGCAATGCAAAAAAAAAAAATCGAAATCTGTTGAAAAAAAATAAAATGTAATTATACGCGACGGGTTTTCGTTCGACGAATCCAATGGGTCGAAATACGTTCGAAAACAAAAAACATAAGATATAAAAAAAAAACCACCCCCCGAAACAACGTCGTAAACGCGTTTTTCGAACGAACAAAAAGACGTATGTCCCGTTTTAATATGATTCGAAAATTGCGCGTATTTTTCTTTATCGAATTACAGTCTCGTTGAATTAGCCTTTCGTCCTCCGGTGCATTATTGTTTTCGGGAAACCTGCGGACGGTTCCGAGTTAATCGACTTCAAATACGTACTTTCGTGATTAATTAAATTTTCTAAAAATAAATGCGCCTTCCCGCGTGTTTCGCCGTCAACGGTTCGTTCATTCGCTTCGTTCAGCTTCTGATCAAACGTCCAATGTATTTTTAATTTTTCCGTTTTACTTACATTACTATGACTACTGCACCGGTTAGTTTTCGAATTCTTAGTGAAACGAACGATATTTTATTGGTTCTAGAACGAAGTGGTTTTTTTTTTTAGTATTATTCAAAGAATAATGCAGCCGGTTTTCGATTTCCTAATAGTTTTCTTTAGTATAAAAAAAAAAACGCCATGAAAAATCCAGTAAAAATTATCATTATACGTACGCCAAATCTTCACCAAAATCAAACATGATGTTGTTATTATAATTAAAAAAGAAAACAAATCCAATAAAGTTCGAGGTTTCTTCGATCATATTGTATTTTAATATTATGCGGACACAATTATTCAAAATATTTCAATCTGTATTAATTTATGAGCGAACCAATAGAACTATGAAAATTCCAAGAATTCAACGGGTTTTTGTATGTTTTAATTTAATTAAATATGCAATTTTAAAGTTTTGAAACAAGCTGTCATATTCAAAAAAAAAAAGTATTTGAAATCAATATTTTGTTTTTTTTTTTAAGTGTTTAAACTCGTATTAATCGATTTCGCGATTTTTATGATATATTTCATTTCATAACGTTTGAAATTGTTATATTTTTTACACCCAGTATGCAGAATTTCTATTAAAAATCGTATTTCAATGTATGATATAATTTGTCGGATGCGCTATTATGTGTCAAAACCGTAAACATTCAATGTCGAAGAAACGTCGTCCGAAAAAGTGGTGGAAAACCAAACGAATTGTCATAGACACATGGGGATCACGTCAGAACTTCCGCGTTCGTTTTGGAAATTTTCGACCGCGCGACAGGAGCGAAAGGGCGAAAGAACTTCGAAGTTCTAACAACAATTGGTGTGAATATATATATACGTATATATATATCGAATGGAAAACACGACGTGATTACTGAAAATCCTATTCGCATTCTTTTTCTTGGAGTTCTTATCCGTTTCGGATGTTGGAAATCATAATAAATATTTGTTCTTTTTCTATTGATATCCTTCTTCTTCCAATACTTGTTTTCCCTTGAAGTGTAAGTTGAAGTAATCCGTATCTTTGGTTATTTCTCATTATGTGACCCAGATATTCTAGTTTCCGCGATTTCATAGTTATAGATAATTCTTTTTTCTTGCGCATTTTTTTAATTACCCTCAAGTTGGATACACGATCTGTCCATGGGATGCCCAAGTTTCAACAGCATATCAATAAAATAGGAAAGATGTAACATCTCAGCAGTCTAGTTGTAGTATCAAGTAAGAAATCATGACATTGGATATTTTTCGGAATGCACCATTTCTAACCTAACGCGCGCCGCTGTCGGGTTCGTCTTATGTTTCGGAAATATGACCGTGACGCCGACCGTGCCCGAACGATCGTTCTAAATGGCCGCTCCGTCCGTCGGTCTTGTTCCGTTGAAAACACTTGGGCGTTCGTCTCTGTTCCCGCGGTCACGTCGGTGAGTCGAGACGACCGAAATAAGAGCCACGCTGTACACTTCACTCCGAGTGCGAACGGATCGGGTGTTATCCCATGCCCTCTGGAAATGACTCGAAACCGTTCGGAACAATGGCTTACGTGGCGTTTTAAAATCGACATACTTAACTCGACTAACTTGCCCGCCGTACAGAATCACACGCTGAACAACACAAAAACTCAACATGCCAATACAAACGCATATCCGAAATCGGCTGTTCAATCCTATCGTTGACAACGACGACAAAAACCAAAAGAACACATCGCGAGCCCGTACGAGGAGTACGCCACCGATTATGTCACACTGAAGCGACCCGAACGCGTTGAAATCGTGTACACGCACTCGTTAGGCTCCGTGCTACGCGAAGCATACCGTGGTCGACAACCAGCGACATTGCTCTGTTGTTGCGTCCGCCGCGGAAATTTAGTTCGGAGACCATTCCAGACATATCGTGTGCACGCCGTATGCTTGCCGCGACGCGAACAACAATTCCGTGTTTTACAATCGCGTTGATTTTATAGTCGAATCAACTCGCAGACGGTTTCGCACAGCGAGCCCCGTCGTTTCTGTTGCAAAAGGTTTACCGTATACGCACGACGTGTAACGAAATTGGACTCCCGGTTCTTCCCCCTCCGAACGCGCGCGAAACCACGAAAAAACCCGTATTTTCTTATCTGTTTGAACGTTTAGGCAAACGATTATAGTTCGGATATCGTTCCGGATCGATTGCGCGTGGTCTGCTCATTTATGCGGCGACCGATTTTTGTTCACCTATTTCAAAGGGTGTTTTCGCCGTTTCCGTCGATCATCAGTACTTGTTATTTGGTTTTATTTTTTTTTTTATGTATAATTTAAGAACGCGCCGTGCAACGTCCGATCGCAAAGGACGGATAATAAATTTAGCCGTGGTCCGTGTCCAAAAACGCCTCTAATGATTGATCGCGAAACGCGATGGAATACATATTATTTACCGTTTCAGACTGTCTAAAGTCGTTGTACTTGTCGTTGGACGACGCCGAGAACGGTTTTCGGGTGGTGTGTTACGAAAACATCACTCGAACCGATCAACGGCGTTTTCGCCTTCGTCTTTGCGTCCGTCCGAACGCACACCATTTCGTTGTGAAAAACGGTCAAGTGTAACGTTTCCGGATGCGGAGAGGTCGACTGCCACGTGTCGAAATCGCATGATTTTGGAGGCGTTGATAGCGAATGTTGAGGTCCGCGACCGCGTTGAAGCCAGTTAAAACCGTTCCGAGTTGTCCGAACAATAATTATGGAAAAACGTTCGTACGGTGGATGTCGCAAATTTTTTTTCCTTATTGTTACGACCAGACGAATAAGGGTTTCGTCGACTTGGCTCACCGACAATGCCTACGTCTTCGCCGGGACAATGCGCTTGTATTGATCCATACGTCGTCGATATATGTTTACTAAAAGTTTATTTTTAAATCCCAACGGAGTATCCACACGTTTATCAGCTCTTTCGTAGCGAAACACTCTCGTGCCGCGTCGTTGTCGTCGTTGTCGCTTTTGCATCGCGTGTGGGACGGTACTGAGCCCGTCACCTTATATCGGGCGATGCGCATAATAGATTGTGAAATATGAAGTAAAGATATTACGTTTAAAGATAAACCATTGAGTGGGCGGATTTTTTTTTTGTTGACGATCGGGTTAATCATTGAGCAGCCGATTTCGGATATGCGTTTGTATTGGCATGTTGAGTTTTTGTCTCGTTCAGTGTGTGATTCTGTAGGGCGGGCAAATTAGTCGAGTTAAGTATGTCGATTTTAAAACGGCACGTAAGTTATTGTTCCGAGCGGTTTCGAGTCATTTCCAGAGGGCATGGGATAACATCCGATGTTATCTCGTCGGGACGTGACATTCGGAGTGAAGTGTATAGCATGGCTCTTATTTCGGTCGCCTTGACTCACCGACGTGACCGCAGAAACAAAAACGAACGCCCAAGTGTTTTTAACGGAACAAGATGGGGTTTCGTCCGTTCAGCCGGAGACGCCATTTCTCGAACCACTGTAACGAGATGTCTCGTATTTGGTCACGTAGACGGGCGATTGTTCTACGGACGTTCCCGTTGGCAAGATGGTACATAGTGTCGTCTGCGAAAAGCGCTAGCCGGGAGTCGGTATTGCTGGGATGTCGTCGGCGCGGGTGTGATAGAGTAATGAGCGAGAGACAGGAATCATGAGCCACCGTCGGTGAGACGGCATTTATCGATTTCTGGAAAACATTTGCCGAACGAAATCGGCTTTTCGAAGATACGCAAACGAGTACGACAACAGCGCGCGCGTTATAAATACATACGTAGACGTACCGACCGGTTGACCGATCACTGTGACGGGCGGGGAAAAATATTCACGTTTTCAGAACGAATATGATTTAAAAAAAGATATTTATATATATATACCTACACACACAGACATCGACTTTGAGACGTTTTTAATGGGTTGGCAACGTGACGCGGATTGGAGGAGAACGGCTCGACAGTAGTGCCCGTGTTTGAACGTCCGCAGGGAAATTGATGTTACGGCTGAAAAATGTAATCGACTGTGTTTTGTTCAGAAACGTGGACGATTTTATTTGTGATTTTTTTTTAACGTTTCAAACCGTATCATCATAAATAAACCGAGTTCCGCTGAAACGCTTTGTTGAATATAATCCTCGTTTCGTTTTAACATAAAATGATTTAGATTTTTCTTACTACGACGCCACCGATTGTTTGATTCGTTTTTTCGTCGTTCTACATTTCGTCCTCTAGGAAAATCGAATAGAAAATCGTGATAAAAAAGTGTACACATCAACACACACGACACTTGACCGACCGACCCTTTCGTCGGTCGAGCGCGATGCGTTCATTTGAACGTGTGAACGCGGTTAGTGACCGTGAGTAGACTTTTACTTTTGCTAGTAGGACTTAGCTTATTACCTTTTGCTTTTGCTCACGAATAGTTGTGTGGTACAGGGGGTTAGGTTGGGCGGTCAGACCAATTGGACCACAATCATAATAAAATATAACAGAGCACTTGTGACTGTTTTACACTCGAGTTTATAAACCGAAAATCACGAAACATTAGTTTCGTCGATTCGAACGATTTCCCTCTGTTCCGTACCTACCGTCAAATTAGAAACGCTACCGTGATAAATTAAAACGACCGAAAACGTCCGGACTCCGTGCGTACGTACATATAACTGTTGTTCCGACTGCGATCCGTTGACTGTCGGACACCCCGTCCGATAACCACTGGCGTGCGCGTCAAACGTGAACGTCTGAAGTGCACAATTAATGTTTATCAATTACTGTTAAGCGAAAAACCATTCGAATCGCGCCGTAGCGAGCACATTGTTATTACAGGAGACGTTACTGTTCATAGGCGACGACGACGAACGGCCGGCTTTTAAATATCGACCGCATCGCACGCGCGTATACGGCACAGTGGTGGCCAGACTTCTTTCGACAAATGCCTACCGAGAGCACATGTTTTTCCCCTTTGGAGATCGACTCGCGACGATCAACATACCTGTATGGATAATCAAATCGAAACATTTGGCTGTATAAAAACGAGCGTTTCACGTTAAATTTCTAAACGATTTCATAAAAAAAAAAAAAAATTAACGCGTTATAATCGTTGCCTTGTGTCGCCCTGCTAAACGAACACGCCGCTCTAAATGTTCGTCGGAAACTCGGTGTTCGGATTTTATAACTTTCGTGCGGGAAAACGCTATTTCAGGTTGATCCAAAATGTGTGTGTAACCGCAGAGCTACGGTTTCCTAGACGCGTATATATTTTTCTTCGTTCGATTGATTCCGAAATTTTTTTTCTTTTCTAAACCACGTGAAATATATTCGATTTTCATAAAATTTACGTCGAAAAAATTACATATTTCCGTAGAAATATCGTTAATATTCGGAGACAGGAAAAGACATAAATTGCCTTAAATTTTTAATACTTTTTTAAAAACCTCTAAAACGCAAAATTAACACCCGTTCAACTGTTTTACTTGTACACAGGAGCTAGACTGTGTTTACTCACTGTAAACTAATAACAAATATGAACACATCAGCGTTCGTCATACCAAATGAGACTGTCGGTTAAGATAAAAATTGTCACTTATCAACATTTACCTATCTGTATATTAATAAATTCCAACAAAGGGGATCGACCGCCACTGGTCTACGGCATAGAGGCGAGCGGATCGGGTCAGTGTCCCGCGACCTCCACGACGAACTTTCATTTTTTTTTTCAGTCCGATTTTTTTTTTTTTGATATACCTCCCGGCCAAGCGTACACGCGGATTTCCGACGGCGGACAAAATGCGAGAGACCAGACGATTGAACGAGAAGTGAACGAAGTTACGAGTCGACCATGAAAAAAAAACAAACAAAAAAACACTTGTGAGAAGAGAGTTATCAATTCTACATTGACAACGTCCACGACGATGGCCGAGACGACCGTAATCAACGATACGATTTCGAACAATCGCGCGAACCGAGAAAATGCGGGGCACTACGTTTGATATTCGACGGTACAATCGCTCTACAAAGAAAATCCGCAAAGGGTAGTCTATTTTTCTTATTTTTTTTTTTGCCCTTTCCTTTGCCATGCGTGTAATTTCCGTTCGCCGAACCGATTGCTGCGGACGACCGAAACGTTTTGCATGCGTGAACTCGATCTCCGTACAGTTTTATCGACGACGACGAGAGACGATATTAACAGAAACGCAGTCGGTCGCACCCCAATAACGCCACTGGTTCACTACGATTGAAATAAACGATCTTAATCAAAACCGATCGGTCTATGACATGGTCGTGCTGAAGGGGGGGAAAGGGGTTCAAACCCCCCGCCCCCATTGACTTTTGAAAATATCTTGTTTTTACGTACTCGACTGTATTCTAGATCTCATGTCAGGCCATTCCCAAAACATAATTTTTTTTTCTTATCGGTACTGTATTATTATGATATCAATTTTTAACACAAATGATACTATAGCATAACCATTACATTCCCATGGCTATTTGATCATATTTCTATTGATTCCTGTTGAAATCAGGATTCGGGTAGTAACAATCTGACTACAACTATCGATTTTATGTTCATCAATTATTCGGCTATAATTGCATGTCGGAAAGTTCCTGTTTTAGCGAATTAGGCTGCGAGACGGCCAACGCGAATTTAATGTTCGAAATAAACAGTCAATCGGTTTCACACGCGCATCGTGAAGTTTGGACGGGCGAGACGGGCGTGTAGGTTCGGACGTTTGCCGGGTTCAATTAACATTCGCTCCACACAGCGGACTCGATTGTCGAAACTTCGAAATAGCGCTACACGGTATCTAGAAACGATCGGCACGTTGAATTTGTAATCACACACCCCGAAATCGGGTATCGTCCGTCATTAAGTTTTTAGCAACCAGAAGATCGACGAACGGTCAGTTCATTATACATATACGTCCCAACTTAACCACTTTGCTCGTTTATAGTTATATTTATTTCAAAAATCGAGCCACGTCCCTTAAATATACTCGTGTACGGGCACTAGAAAATTCCAAATGTTCCCGTGTCGTGGGCGGGCCGTATTTTTATTTGACGCGTGTTTCGATTTTTCCGGTAGCTCTCTGTAACGAGTTGAAAACATTGTCGACACTTCCGATTATCAGAAATTTCAGTTTTTTTTTTCATATATATATAGCATTAAACGTACATGGAAATAAAACTCGATCGATTTCGTGTTAAGCGATTTCCGGTTGTTAAGCATTGGCCCCGTAAACGGGGGGTTTTTTTGCCTACTGAAACACGCACAACTACCAAGTAAAAAACTATTTCGTAGAGATTTCATCAAAATAACGTCAGCTACTACTACTATATGTACACCGTAACGTCGGTTCAGTGATATTATCGTTTTATCATCATTAATTACAATTAAACGACTTCACAGCGTCGCTCGTCTCTCGGCTACAATTAATTACCGTTGCGAAATATAACAATACGACCGTAAAACCTCCGAGGGACGGACCACTCGAATCGACGTGGACGTGCACAGCGCCGGCGACTTGCTTTTTTTTTACTCCCCCATACCCCTAACCCGTCACATTCAAACGGCTGAAATCGCGCGAGCACAGTTCGTCGACCGACACGCGAACGTCTGCAAACCTACACGGACGTACGCGATCATAATCACGTAGACGTTGGTTTAAAATTAATAATATTGTTTTTTGAAGTGGATCTGACGACGAACGGTGCCGGGGGGTTGGGGGAGGGGACGGGACGGGCTTTGAAAACTACACGCTGCCGGTTAGTAAATAGTTTGCATCACTTAGCGGATTAATGTTAAGTCTGGAACGGTGTACGTACACGTATCGTTGTGTGCACAGCCGTATATATCTTCTACGCGTTTGCGTTTCGAGTACAGCATATAATTCATCGGGTTTGCCGTGCTTTAATTAGACGACATTGAAATGAGACTTTACTTTCGCTTTTGCTGGTAGGACAGTTAATTCAGCTCGTCACCTTTTTTCGGGCTTTTGCCCATGAGAAGTTGTGCGGTATAGACGGTTGGGTCGGGTGGTTGGAGATTGGACCAATCGAGAGGTGGTATGTTTAAAATTCGAATGGGGGTGTAAAGCGGCCTAGACGTCCGGCGGTGTTGGTAGAATGCGTTTCTGTTAAACACGGTGTTGGAATTCTTCCGCATACGGTCGTGGATGGACGGGAGTCTTGGACGGTACGGTACGGTAATGGGGAGCTGCTCTAATATCGTACGAAGACCAATTTTTATTGGACGGCTTCGTTTCCACATTAAGGGGACCCGTCACGCCTGGCTGGCGTAAGCGATTACTCTACTCACGTACATTTGGTAAATCTGTATTTTGGATTACGAGATCGGTTTCCGCGATATTCCGCATTGTAACACACGCCGGTATTAACCGGTTCGTTAAGTACCTCGCGATGGGAGTTTTACGTCCTGAAAACCCGACGAAATGTGTAATAATGCAAGTCGTGTGAAACGGTCCATCGCTAGAAAAATTTAAAAAGGAACACTGAAACATATATTCTTTTCTTTTTTTTAGAAAAACCCGGTGGTTCCGGCATGGTCACATACCGTACGCGACACGTGTGCATTCATGCAACTGTTGGGTAAATTTGAAAGTGTATTTGTTTTTTTTTTTACGTAGCTTATCTTGTCTTTATTACACCGGCGACGAGATATTCGAGAGATTCGATACAATTAGGTTACAATCATTTTATTATTAGTATTTATTTGTCAGTGGGTCTTGTTCATACGAAATTTACAGCACTCGGTATAACTGCTACCACTAAGTACAGTTGATCGATCGTACTCAATCAGTTGTATACCCACGTGACGATTACTACGTGATACTTTTTCAATTCATTTTAAAGGAATTTGAGTTTAAATGGACCGTTGGCTAAGTCTGACGTAGACGATGAGAGAACACCGCGTGAAAAAGCCTTTTTCGCCCATGTTTATATTAAGAATAAGTTTCGAAACCTAATAAAAAAAACATAGAGTTCAAACTACGATTAAACCTTTCTAGTATTTTGAGCCCAATGTTCAAAAACCGAGGTCTGAAATGCAACACCATCCTTCGCATTAAGTAAATAAAAATCAAATTTTAAGAGCATTAAAAATAAAGTATATTAGATTTTGATGAATAATTCAGTGTATTAAAATAATTGATTATGATAACATGAGATATTTTGTAAAGATATTCGAATGAAAATTGGTAAGGGAGGTCCGTGTTCTACAAAAGTTTAAAAACTGCTGGTATAGAGTATTAGTTACGTTAGAGTATTAGTTATTTTTTTTTACCGCCGATAGGCAAATAAACTCTGATGTTAACCAAACCGCCCACCCCCCGCCAAGAGAAAGATGTGCGAGGCCCTGTGATAACGGATTTTCGTGATAATTTGTAAACAACGCCTTCGAAACGGCAAAGTGATATGTATTTTACACGTAATTTCGTATACGGACAAACTGGTTATATATATATATATATATATATATATAAACTAAAAAAATAACTCCCGACGATTTACGCTCGAAATGACCCGACAACTCGCGGCCGGATAAGTCCACGTCTGTTTTTTAACGTAAATCAATTATTCACCAGACTTTTCCGAATTCGTTAAGGTTACGGTACTTACTCGAGTTTCGATCGTTTATTTATACTTATTACTCGGTTATATATTGCGCTGAATGTTTTATGAAGGCTTAAACGTTCTCTGCAATTCGAACTGGAGGCAATTAGATTTGAACGATATAAACGCTACAAGCGGTCAACCGATTACTGTTACGTCGATGCGATAACAATACAAACGCGTTTTAATGTTTAATGCCGAGACCGTATAAACATTTGTACCGGCGGTTCTCGAACTTTATAAAGCTGTCGCCCCCCTCGCCCCTTGAGAAGCAAAATGTTTTTCAACTCCCTTAAAATGAAAACGGTATACTCGAAATGTGTATAATCGAATAATAAATAAATAAAAAATAAGTGTATAATTGACCATTTTTTGAAACAATTGTGTCGATCAGTGAGTCTCGTCGTGCTTGGTGCTTCGGAACCATGGCTTACGCCTTAAACTGGACTAGACGTGTGTCGCTATGCTGATGAAGGAAGTTGGATTGGAATTTATATGAACGTTGTCGGCGGAATTATCGTAGGTTTATTTTCGAATTGATATTATTGAGTTTAGTTTATTGTAAGGTTTGGGGAAAATCAGCAATGGACGAGAGATGTACAGTAGTAAAAGGCCTGGGTTTGATTTTTGTAGACGTTGAGATGGGCGGCGCGATGGATCGGCCGATTTGGGAAAGATGATTATGGCCTCTCAGCCCAATCGTCTGAACTGCCTCAACTGTGCGCCAGTTAATTTTGCTAATGAAGGGTGCCCCCGCGTACGTTGAAATCGGGATAACATAAATGTTTAAAAGACGACAAATCGCCTGTTTTAACGATGTGCTCATTGCCGCCCGAAACTAGTTCATCGTCCCTTGGCACCTCTTCACCGTCCACCGGGGACCAGATCTGACTTTCGGTACAAGTCCAAAAAGACTTTGTACGGTGTTGTGTGTTCGTTTGAAACCCCGACGGGGCTGCGTGTGTTTGCGTGCAACTGACAGCGGCCGAAACGAAACTTTCTGACGTTTTACCGGTCGCGTTTTCTCGCGGCCGTCAATCCGTTCGGCAAACATTTTTTTAGTTAAACAAACTTTGAACATCGTTTAATAAATTACACGGCGTGATCCGATCAAAAGTTTTGTAACTTTTTCCCGAAAAATTATATCGACAAAACGGTCCTATATCGATTAAGAACCGAACAAATATCGATGATGTTTTAGAAGACATTTCGTTTTATGATTTCACGCGTTTTCTCGCCGTAGCAAAACACGGAAAATTGAAGTTTCCGCCATGAAATCGTTTCGCGCGACAAAGAAGTGGATACACAATAGTCGGTTTACGATATGATAAGGAAATTAATTCTCACACGACAACTAAACGACGACGTTGTCCGCGGGGAGCCGATTCTTTTGATAGCTCAAACAGTTCATTCCGTTACGGCGCTATGTTGACAATGAAGAAAAACGAACCGAGAACAACAACACTTCCGGTGACGACGGTTCGATTTTAATTTTGATCGCCAACGTGAATTCGCTTGTGTGTCTCGTATATTCTTAGCTACGCGTATGGTTTCCGTGTTATTAAACGCGATTGTATTTTGTTTCGGGGTCACATAAAAGGGAAACAAAATGAAAAACAAGTGTTCCGAATTAAAATCGGACTATATACATTTTGCAAATATGGTGTTTATTTTCGTATGCAGAATAATTCAGAACGGAGTTATTTATTAGTGTTTATTCAAATACTGTACACGACTACGCGAGACAGTAAAATAATAATAATAATGATAACAATAATTTTGAACGGGCGATGGAAAAAATTTGAGTACAGGAGTAGAAAACGTTCGACGAATTGTGGTGCGAGGTGTTTGTTAAAACGTCGGGGAAAATTGTTTAACGAAAATCATTCTCGTTTATCGTTGAATATTCATTAGTCGTTCCTGCGATAAACGCATCACTAAAAATATTATTTCCCATTGCTCGCGTTATTATGACGGATGAAAAAAAAATCCGTTTTTTTCCCCCCCCTCCTCTCGCGCGAATCGTTAGCAATAATTATCATAATTACAGTTGGCGAAACGTTAAACAATGAAATCCAACGGCGACTTTCGACTTTCGGCTAGCGGGCTTATATTTCGTATGCCTTTTGATACGACATGAATTTTTTGTATCGCGTTAAGCAACGCACGGCCACTGTTGGACAGGTGACGCGCTATAGTCGCTTTGTTGCCGTTTTCATCGCGGCGACAGAATCGATTAGGCGACGGGCGTCGTTTCGTAAACGAAACAAATATCGACGCACGGACATATTGTTTGATTTTGAATGTGAATTCGTTCGGTGGAAATCGCGAAACGTTACCAGTGTTGGCCGGAACGGAACATTAGTTTTATTTGGAATCTAAGAAAAATCACCTCCCGAAATATTTACAAATATGCGTGCGCGTAAATAATTCGCGTGAGATTCGCCTGCCGTCGGAAATGACAGAAAGTCCTTGGGAAAATGTCGCACGAGTGCGTTCACGATGGACGTAAGCGTACGGAATATATATTTGAATTCGCGTTAGTTTACTTGAAGGCACTATGCTTCCAAACCGCACGCGCGTGACCGTTTCGAGTCCGGTATACATTAAAAATGTGAACGGACTACGTAAAAAACCCGGCACCGGTATTCGCGTCGTACAGAACGCCGCGAGTTGTGATGAATTGCGGATAAATTATGGCCTCGAGACCGTTATGATCATTCATTTTTTCTTTTATTATTATTATTATTATTATTATTATATCAAACGTTTAATGAGCTGGAAAGTTATTTCGGGATTTTCCGTCCTTTTTCCACTCGTTTGAATTCAACCAATGTCAAAATCGTCGTACGAGAAATCACGAGGAACACGTAAGACGACGCGTAACTAATTCCGAAAAAATCACGATATTCGCACACGGTAATGGCGAGTGTTTTTTTTGAATCTCCCCTAATACCAACCCTCAACAGTAAACGCGCAGGGGAGGGGGAGGAACAACCGTTCTCGACCTTCGTCAAGGGATAATAGTTGGGTCGGACGCGGAATATATACGTATATTGTTCCACGAGAAACGACGACAACCCGTACGAGGGCGGATACTAACGAGTAAAGCCTATGCGTTTTTAAAATTCCGATAAAATTGCATAACTAACGTTGTCGGTTTGCGATAGACCTACGCAATTCAAAATGACCTAACCTCCGCAGACGTTCCATAGACGTTTGCCCGTGGTTCACGGAAACGAACCGGTTGACGTATGCTCGGGTCCGTCCCGTCGGGTGTTACGAATGTGTTTGGCGAATCGGAGGACCAAACGACCAAGTTTACGTTCGCGACACGACTGTTTTTGTGCGTTTCCGTGTCGCGTCAAGTCCAATTCGAGTTTAACGGTGTAGCTGCGGGCAATCAAACGTTGTCGCGCGTGACGGAGTTCGTCCATTTCGGACAAGGTCGTGAATATAACACGCTTATGTCGTCGTCGGGTAGAAAAAACACTAAACCAAAAACGACACGCGCGCGCGCGAACTGTACGTCAAACGTTGTAACGCAGCATATTGAGCGAGGAAAATAAAACATAGGCGAACGAAAAAAAACAACAAACGTGTATAAAGAGAGAGAGAGAAATAAAAGAGGAAAAACGTATGTGCCTGAGTCGTTTATGGGGAAAGCCTGTGAACGTAACGTGAATTGCGTGTTTTTAGAGTTTTGCGCGTTGTTCGCGCGAGCAAAACGAGTCCTTTGAACGGCACCGGAACAACGCAACGTCGCTGAACGTACAAAGCATAAAAAACAATATATTGTAATAGCGTTTTCTATTTTTTTTCTAATTATTTAATTTCTCGAAAGCGTCCTTTCCGATGGCGAGAAAATATAAACGACTGGGGGGGTGGAGGGAGGTAACACCGACCATTTATTATTTCCGAGCGAATTCGGACCCTTTTTGCGCGCATATGCCCACTCCGGCCGCTGGAAAAAAAAACAAAACACTGCGCGTTCCTTTGTACGGGAATTCGATGTTTTTCTTTTGATTTTTCAATTTTCACGTTCTACAGGTGTGTGTGTATCCGTTGGTAAAAAAAAAGAAAAAAAATTACCCGTACGTTGTTCACGTAAATTTACTGTATTAACCCCATAACACGTACCGAGTGCTCGCGTCTCCCGAGTACGCTATGACGCGTATTTGTTGACGCGGTGCGCCAAGTCGACGACCGACTTGTTCGAGAAAACAGACGTTTTACGTTTTCAGATCTTTTGTCGAGATTTTCTGAGATTTCTCGCAGTACTCTACATTGAGAATCGTGTCTGAAAAATAACTTCCGCACGGTCGAAGGAAGAATAGGAAGAGCAAGTAGTTAGGTTAGGTGTGACGTGAGGACCGCGGGCGTGTGTGTAGAGGATGCGGGAGATCGTGTTGAATGGAGGTTTTTAAGACACGGGCGGCTGACTTCAAGTAGCTGGGGTAAAGGCGAGGGAGACGATCGACCGTTCGGTTTGCGTAAAAAAGCGATCGTTGAACGTAATTCGGCGGAGAAATTATAGCAGACGAAAGTGAAGCCGTGTTCGATCGCGTTTGAAAACGACAACAAATTGTCGTTTCGAGTGGGATTGCATGGACGGAGATTTTACAGTGTTATTGTTATTTTGAATTGGAAAGCAGTTGCGATATAAATATTGTTAAGCTACGTCCAAGAAGATTGTATTGTATTTTGTGCTCATAACAATTTTTCACGTCCAAAACGTCGACAACCTTATCGATATATTTAAAATATATGAAAATTATATATGAAAAAAAAACTATAAATTAACACTGGTAATTAATAAAAATAAAAATAATAATAACAATAAAAAAACGGCGTATACTTATATTCGTTTTATGTGTAATAAAAATCAAAAGGGACAAACGACAATAAATACAGAGTTTTATCCGTATCGATAATTCGGTCCGTTCCCCTTGCCCTTCGAATTATTCGACCCGCGGGCGCCCTCGATTGTTGTTTCTCGCAAAAGTCAAGTGATCTATCAATTTCACACACGCGCGCGTTTATTCCGTCGAACGAACACAATGAAAGAGATACGAAAACATGATCGAACGGAATCGCGTGAAGCAATTTTTCATCGTTATTATTTTTAAAAAAACGTCTGTCGAATAAATACGGTCTCGCGACGCCGTTTCAACTAATCGATTTCGCGTTTTACCGGGGTTTTTTTTTCTTTTACTGCACTCCGGACGACAGCAGTTATATATATACACGTCATATCGCGTAGAGGATTACCGCGGAAAATCCTATTTATACATATTTATTAAAATATATCGCGAGAGACGATATCCGGTTTGGATTGACTCGGTCGCGACGAATATGTAATATATATATATATATATGTACGTGTGTAGAAAACATGATATAAAAACGTTGTGACTCGCAAATTGATTGCAGACTCGTACAAAGCCTGTACACGTTCACGCGGGTACGTATATTTTAATAAATCTCTAATAGAAGAAGAAAAACCTCCTGTTGAACTAACTTAACGAAATACGTTCGTAGTCGACAAATTCAATAACGCACAATTCATGTGATCAAAACGAGTTTTTTTTTCTTTTTTCAGAAAATTCACCAATGACCAGCTCTATTTGTTTGCCTTTTCTATAAATCGGGTGTGGTATAAAACACGATATACCGCGTTCCGATGCCGTAACAGTGGTTTTTACTTCCCGTTATAACAAACACGTGTACAGTCCGAACGGAATCGGAACGCGATATCCAAAAACCCGAGCCGAGCAAACCGTGTTCTGCTTTTCTGATGGAACTGTGTATATGCAGTCGAGTCTCGATAACTCGAATTTCAAGGAGGTAAAAATTAATTTAACTTGTGTGTATTTCAAGTTACACAATTGGAATTTTTTTTTTTTTAAATACAAACGAATTCAAGTTAGCTATTGTTATCGAGTTATCGAGACTCGACTGTATATATATAAAGTGGTGGTCGGTAAAAAAAATTATCGTCGATATAACCAGGTCGACTGCCACGTGTAAATTTTGTGCATGCTGTCGAAAAAAGTTTACGGTCGTTATAATTGGTAGGAACTTAATTTCTGTACACGACACTAGTCTGGTGAAATATCGCGTACTCAATGAAATGCATGCCAGAACAAGAATGGTATAATAATAGAACTAGTATAATAAATTATTAACAACCAATGGTTTAAGCGTAAACTATTTTCAACGGCAATTGATCGATTCGTTACGGCGAGTCTCAGAACGATGCAATACTACTATTATCATTAAACCATTATGGAGTTGCCGTTGTGGGCCGTACTCTTGGAATACTGATTACTGACCACTGCTACAACAGCTAACGTGTTTTCCACATTTAAAAATAAATTCATAAAATTGTCCTATTACAATATTTTATATTTCAGACTGTAGGACTTCGGCCTTGAACCTAAATGGTCATACGAATTTTCGAGGGTGTCTAAACAGGGGTGGGTGGTGGTAGAAATTTGTGTTTGCACCACATTCTTGAAAATAGACCGGCGCCACTGGATATTTTGTCAAATAGTATGTGGAGTCCCAAGTGAAACGTAGCCGGATTGTCCCGTGGCCAACCCCGAGTAGCCGTGATATAGAGACGAGGGAGGACGAGGAGGAGGTATTTTTCGTGTGCGATAATCGAATGGACGGTTGGTTATTTGTCGGATCACGAACACGCGTGTACACGTCGTTTGGGGACGTTCACGTGCCGTGTCAAGGTTAGTGGCAAACGTTACACGTGCCAAAAAATGTTGTAGACAATTTAGGAAAACTCGGAAATTTCGAAGAAACATTTAAAACCCTCCCAAACGTATCCGGTCATTAAACTTTTGTTTTTAACGCTTAACACAATGTATTATAAATACGACGTGATTTATAAAATATATAAACGAAGTTATTTATTTTTTTTTTTTAAAAACCGTTGATTTTGTTAAATTTTCGTCCCCTAATCATGTCGGTTATCTATTTGGATTCGGCCGTTTTGTACCACGTCCAAATAAAATATGCCCTTTTGTTCGCTTTTTGCAACTGTGACTTTACACACACACATGTATATATAATGCGGTTTGGGACTTCGGACAAAGAAACGTATTTTACGAACGGTCGTTCGATAATTTCGTCTAAAATCATGATAATAGAAAACATGGACGTCCGGTAAAAATCAGCCATATAACTTCTTCGTATTATTCAGCCTACTCTGTGTTCCCGTGTCGAAAGATTCCCCAATTATATTTTAGCCGTTCTCTTAATAATGTCGTATTGTTTTCGTCGGGGCCGGCCTCAAAAACGATCGCGTCCATTCTCGTGCATTCGATCAGTATCTCTCTCTCTCTCTCTACGAACTATTATAAACTATAAGCAATAATAATGTCTACGCGTTTTAAATCTACACTAAAAACAAAACATATAACTCGGACGATTTCAATACAATGCTCCTAACGATTTAAAAATTGCGTTCCAACTATTTAACACAAACAAATAGGGAACTTCGCTTAAAACGACAATTGTTTTACATAATTAAAATACCCAATAAAAAAAACACTTACTTTCAGCTGTTTAGTCTGCGTTTGGAAATATGCAAATAAATTATTATTGCTTTGTAACCTTATCTTCTCAGCCATATCGTATTCGTATCGCTATAACAAAAAACAAGTAACAACTGTAAAGTTATATTGAATAAAAAAAAAACTAGAAACTCGAATAGGATTCGAAAAATTCAAAACAACGATAAATAAAAACCCTAGCAGTGATAACTGATAACATTGCGTTCAGCGAGCACCTAGGGTACCACAGATACGCACAACAATTAATCGTGCATATCTGTGCACTACTGCACTAGGCACAGAACAAGCGTGATATCAACATACGAACAAACTATAAAAAAATGTTGATTAAAAATCATTTGAAATTATTAAGAAAAATTAATTAAGAAAAATTATTTCGGACGCGGTTTCTACCGTCCCATTAAAAAAAAAAAAATTATTGCACTGTTCAAATATGATTCGTTTCGATAATGTTAGTTACATCGTATTCGTCTGAAATTCTGTTACGAGCACCATAATGCGATGGCGTCACGTTCATCACGCTGTGTGTTTTGTGGAAACCGCCGGACGTATATAAGCACGACGGGCCGCCATCGTATTAGACTTATGGCGAAGTCCCACTTTACTTAAATATAACGTAACGAAACATTTTCCGTAATGGACTAGACAAAATGTATAATTTATTTTTATTTTTTGTAGACCATCTCTCGGTTAATCTTTTCGTAAAAGCAGACAATTTTTAAAATTTATTTTTAATACATGCATTCAAAGTGGACTGTCTGTAATAGACGTTGCAGTGTTCCTGAAACGGATTCGTTACGGATCGTCCTACCACATCCCGTCGGATTTTGACGTTTCGCCACGACCACGTACACCGATCCACGATGATTTTTCCGAAGCACGTTGCGCGTTTCCGAAATATGTTTTACGTTTGTTAAATTTATTTTTTCACCTCCTCCCCTCGTTTCGGAACCATTAACGCGCGCGTGTCCGGCGCGCCTGGGTCTTGACGACTTTACCGAGACGTTAGTATTCGTCCGCGCCCCGTCAGCTTAGCCACGACGACGTCCTAATGAATAACACGTGTGCCGCGAAAACGGGAATGGTTTCGCCGGGACTTGGCTGTGAACCGGAAGCGCGGCAACACTTCGACGGGGAGGGGGGGGAGGAAATAACGGGACGTAGCGTTTGCCGCGGCACTGGGTTTTTTATTTATACGGAACCGACAATCCAAACTCGTGCAGTCGTGACTCGCGTCGCGATACGGATTCCGATACGTACCGCGGACTCCGTAAAACACGAACCGAGACGGACACCGGGTCTTACGGGCCGCCAAACTCTGTACACGACGTGGACGTCGGTCGTAACGATCGACTCGGAGTCCGGAGCAGAAAATTCAGGCCCGCCGGGTCCGCTAGCCGGGCGCGCGCCACCGAGCGAACAACGAGCCGACCAACGGCGTCTGCAATGCACGTCTCGTCGATCAGGTCACAAGCAAGCGGATCGTGATAAGAGCTCCGTGTCACTGTTGTCGTTCTGTTTAGAACGTCCGTGTTTGTCGATGTGATCCGTTCGTTCGTCCGTTGCCGTTAACGCACGAGAGATGTATACGTGATTCATGCGTTCAATCATTCATTTTTCGCAAACTATGATTGTCAACTCAACGTAACCGCCGGAATAAAAACAACTCGACGACCAACTACAACACCGTTGAAAACGTGTCGGTTTTGCGGGGACGATGCGAAATTGTTCGCATGCCCGCGATGTGCGCGTCAGACAGACGTTTCGCGTACGCCAAGTACATTTTCTATGAAAACGATTTTTCTCTCCTTCGCGACAGTCGTCGTCTAGTCGTCTTTGAGCACCCTTGAGAATACGAAATCGCCCGGTCGACGGCCCGAAGCCGCGTCGTCGTTTTGCCCGTCGGACGTTTTACCCCCGTGCGCCAGCCGTTCCGCCATAGACGCGATTGTTATTCGTTTCTCGCGCGGCCCATGCGGCCCGCAACGTGCGCGGAATGTTTTCGACGACCAGAACGAAAACCGCGGTCCACGCGGTATCCGGTGTACCGGTGGGGAGGGGGGCAAGTGTTAGCCGACTGGCCGTATAGGTCAGGTTATTATTATTTTATTTTTTTCTTCCTTTTCCATATGAAATCGCTTGGAGGCCATGAACCACGTGGTCATTACCTCCGACCCCCTCGCATAGTTTATTTTTAAGTCATAAAAAATACACAAACTTAAATAGAAATACTGACAGATACTAAGGTATCCTGTACAATAGTATTTCTTCACACTGCAGTTGAGTGGCTCCATCCCCTCTATGCTGGCCTACGGCCCACAACAAATCTTATGACCTATATGACGTTCGCCCTTTTTGACGTTCCCCAAGTGTCACGGACACTTCCGCTTCTTCGTCCTTGATCCGCTCAGTCCGACCGTTTACCAGTCAAAACAAAACATGCCCTATCCTATCCCATCCCACCAGCCTCACGCTCTCTCTCATTCCGCTCCTTCCGTCCGAGAATGGATATAACCATCGCGTGAAACTCATGTCTCGGACGCGACGCGGCCTCGTTGATTCTCATGCTCGCGATCGGACCTTCGTCGAATGTCGAAATGTCCCTGAGACCACAGAGAACGTCCTCGACGTCAGACGGGCTGACTTCTCTGTCTCCTAACATCCTGTTCACGACTAGCCGATGTTCTCGCCGGTGAACGCAATAGAATACGTGCCGTGCCTGAGGCTATTATTCCATAGAGAACGGGTTGACGGACAGCGTACACGGGACGATTTGGATACATTTATGTCTCTGGTGATTTGTTTTCGAACAATTCAGCGTGACTATGACGATGTCGCATGTTTAGCAGTAGGCTTCAATTGTCATCCGCGCACGACTATCGATCACGACCGTTGTGGAAATAATTCAAGTATTAAAACTCAAAACGACGGAAGGTCTAAAAGGAAAACCTAATCTTCGCCGTCTCCCGCGAGGGCGTGCAAGTCTGAACCAGCTGCGTTCGTTTTAATTGAGCTTGCGTCTTTCGTTTTTTTATTTTTCGCTTTGTACACATAAATTAGATAAATATTACATTGCGATCAGACACGCTGCAGTTTTCGCTTGCTCCGATAGTTTCCTATTTATAATCAAATCACGTGGGAAACGTTAAGTATAATTCTTTCCGAAGTTAACATTTAAAAAAAAACTATACATAACTTAAGCAAACTATAGCACGCGGAATTTCGAGTAATTTGTTTCTCTTCCTCACTCCGCCTCCGGTAAACTATATACGGACGGATTTTTAAATAATTAAAACACTTATTATAAGTTATCGTCGACAAAAAAACTTATCCAATTATTATTTGATAACTTTCCTTATAAGATCGAAAATCCCGTTTTTTCATAACATCTAAAAGCGCAATACCGTTTGGAAACCATTGTTTTAAACGAATTTTCGCATTAAACACTAAAATTTTTGATTTCAAAATTCCGTTTCTGAATAATTATTATAAATTAAATATATGTTCGAAACGGTGGCGTTTCGCGAAGTTCCGTAGAAACGGTAACAACCGTATCTTTATAACAATAATGGACGTGTGTTTGTTAACGATCGCGTATACATTGATTAGAACGACGGACGTTTGACCGCCGGTCTCAAACATTTCTAACAAAGCGTCTCCGGTTCACCGTATAATAATATTAAACGCTTGTGGCTGGGAGAACGTTCATCAGACTTAAATGGGTATGGTTAAAACCATTGGCCGCAGTTAAAAAATCAAAAGTTGATATTAGCGAATAACCAGTATAAGGAAATCATATCGTCGAATTGTTCTTTTGCGTATACACACCGTCAATTATCGAAATTTTTTCTACGATTTAGAAAATTTAATAACGTATTCGTCGTATACAATAGGAATAATAACATGAATTTCGACTTTTTTTTTTTTACGGCGTGCGGCACCGTTTGTCGTCGAATAAATTCCCATGGGAAAATGTTATAAGAATTTCCGTAGAGTTTCTGAAATGTCAGAAAAAAAAATTATACTTATTTATTTATTATAGTTATAAAATAAACATATAAAAATTACAATTTTTTTCAACACACCAACGTACACGCATGACAGCTGTCATAGACTGTATACAAATCCTAAAAACTATCACGTTGTTTTGTATGCGCAATACGCGTTTAATAATATACTCGTGAAATGTCGCACGAAGACGAGGTTGAAAAAGTTCTGCAATGTGTGCACCGGCTACCGAGTATAAAATGTAATTTTTCGGACAGCTGTTTTTTAAAACTTTTATGACACACGCGTATATAATAATACGTAGTTTTCGGTGTACGACGATTTTTTCAAAACTAGAAATTTTCGTATTTGTTCCTACCGCGAACCATTTCGTATATACGTCTGAGCATAATAAATAAACATAAAAAAAAAGACAAAATTCTTATTAAACTCATAAACGTATTATTACACCGAATGTGCGCATCACAATACGCGCGTTTCGCGCTAGGATCGAGTCAAAAAGGTCTTTTGAAAAACCGAACAACTTAACGTTATTTCGGTTTATATATAAAATACGAGCAGAGAATCTTTTCGCTTCCTCAAATGTCGTTTGGGAATACAAAAGGTTTTCTATATCTTATTAAACGCACAGCAGATAGCGGGCGAATGATACAGTTCTTGGTAATAAAATCGTTTTATAGTGCGCGTAATCTGAGGGGAGATTTTTTTTTTTTTCCCAAAGACCGTTTACAGAAAATACATTTGGTGATGTACGCGCACCTATGCGTGTCCCGTACAGTGGAAACTCGAGAGTGAGAGAGAGGGAAACGTTAAGCTAATAAAAGTGTTGTGTTACAAATCGCGAGCGAGAAATTGTAAAAAAAAAAAATTACTTTAATTAAGTATTTTTCTTTCTCGTCATACTCAATTTTCAAGTACTTATTAACGACTAACACGCGTTTATCCGAACGTTCACTCGCCGGGCGCTTCGACGGGCGCGTGTGCGTTTGAGCAACTGTAAAATCACCAAAAAAGGTTGCGGATTACCTCGACGGCGTGACGGATATGATACATATCGTACGCGTCTAAGCTTGTATTGCATTCCGCGCCTTTAAAAAAAAAAAAAAATACAAAAATCGTCATTTGTCCGAAACGAATATTTGACAATTTGAATGGTTTTTTACCGACTTTCCGGGTGGAGGGTGGTGGGGTGGAGTTCCTACGGTTTCCCGCCGGGATAATCGAAAGACGCGTCAAACCTTTGTACCAACTAAACACGAACAGCCACCGGACCGCGGTAACGCGTGTCGGAACCGTGTTCGCGCGGACAAACGAAAACCACGTCTTTGTGAATGCAATCTGAAGTCTCGTGCACGACGTTCCCACGGCGCTCCGGCCAGGCAATTCCGGTGCAGCCACGCGTCACGGGTCCGCAGATCCGGAGAATCGTTTAATGCCGGCCGATATGTAACAATGTAAATTTAGCTTAGAGAGGACAGTCTAATCCCTTCAGAACAATAACACTCTTTCCTCGCCCCGACCGTTTATTTTGAAACCGAATAGTCAAAACAATATCCACTGGAAACTTCTGAGAGCCATTTTGTTTTTTTTTTTCGTGTTCCTCGTTAATGATCGAGAAATCACTGTCAACATTCGTTCGGTGCGACGTGTTAAACGTTTCTTTGTTTCTCATCTATAAAAACCGTTATAAGCTACGATGGATGTAAAGGTTACGCGTTATTTGAATGCGTGTAAAATCGTTTCGACTCGTGTTCTGATAATACACTTGTCTCAAGTTCGTACAAAACATACAGAATAAGTGTTCTTTCGCTTGGACGTCAAAACGTCGATTGAAAAACACGAATTGATCGTATGTCATCGTCTACGAGACGACGCTAATATCGTTTTTATTTCTGTTATTTATACGCTCGAGCCGACACGAATGATTGCAATATTGGTTTGATTTCGACGCTCATGTAAAAACAATTTACAGACAATGAGTATAAATAGTGAACTAGTATTATTTGTAAACAACATAGCATATTTCGTTTGGCCCAGTGTTTATTCAATATCTACCATTTTTATCCCTTTTGCCATTTTTGACCCGATTAGAGGTCGAATTTCGAAAACTCCATTCGAATGGCCTACGTCATAATAACAATTTGTACGCTGAATTTCAGTCCGGTGGTTTGAGCTGTGCGTTGGACAGGTCAATCAGGTTTCTCCATTATATATATACATATGTATGTATAGATTTCGTCTAGTCGAAAGGGAAAAAAATCGATTATTCGTCCGGTCGAAACCGAACGTAGGTTAGCATACTGGGTTTCATAGAAATCGAAAATACTCCGAAAATAGAGACATCGTAAAACGTGCGTACGGAATCGTTAGATAATGGATATATTTATTGTTTATTGTTGTTTGTTCGTTTTTTTCGTTTTTTTTTTTGGTCGACCGATAAAAACGATACGCAAATAAATAACCGCCGCAACCGTGTTGTACTGACCGCGCGTGCGAACGTAAATCCGTGCGCTTATCGATAATAAATCAAATGAAACACGTTTCGCACGGTACCGGGGACGGGGTATTACGATACACGTGTTTAAAATCCATCGACGGCGAAACGAAAACGCGACCGTACGTCACATTAAATTATTTTTCGGACGCGTACGAACGTGATGGTATAAATCAAACGCAATATATCTATAAAACCAAAAAAAAAAAAATAACACGATAAAAATTCACCGAACGCGCGTTAACAATATGTACAGACTCACGTCCGCACGTCCGCACGTGTTCATATATTATACGTTTTCTACGTGGAACGACTATTTAGATATTCCAAAACGAAAACAAGGAAACGTGTATATATATATGTGTGTGTGTGTGTGTGTATAGGCGCAGACGAGTCGAGAATCAAGAAAACATTACCGAAGAAATTATTTATGATTTATTGTTGTACCGTGTAATGACCGTGTGAAGAGCGAAAAAATCATTTTGTACGCCGTTTTTTACACGTCGACAATTATCTATGATAAGAAAATTCCAATCTGGTCGCGTATTTAATGTCCACCAAAAAATAATGTTACGGGATTTAATTTTAAACAAAAACCACTTTTCTCGAACTATTTTTGTTTTTTGTTTTTTTACTCGATTTGAAAACAAAAACTTTGAATAAACGGTAATGTTATATACAGAGCAATTGTTTTTTTTTCAGCGGTTATCTGCCGAAACTTTGAAAACACCAGTTTGATTTCGCATGGTTTTATAGACCTCCTCACTCCTTGTGCCGCCCCTACTATCATTTCGATTAGAAGGAACGATCGTTCCTAAAATCGTTCTAAAATCCGAAGAATATTTCGCGAGTAATAAGTAATTAAGTTTGAGGCCGTAGTAGATATCCCAAAATTAACCCTCTCGAAGACGTGTTTAAGAACGGTATAGTTAATTAACATTTTGCGATATCCACTACAGTCTCAAACTTAATTACTCATTGCTCGCGAAATATTCGTCGGAGTTCAGAAATCGTAAGAACGTACGCTCATCGCGAACGTATGATTAAAACCATAGGTCGACTATAATAAACTGAAATAAAAACCAGCTGTTGAACGTAATGTGCAAAAGAAATCATCAAAAACTCGACAAAAATATAACAATTCGTGTGGTTTTGGGTACGGTTTTTAAATTTAATTTTTTAAAAATCACCAAGGTCGTCAATCGAAATGGGAAACATAATTATTTGGAAATCATGCCGTTGGTCTCAAACGACTGCGACAAACGATGATACGTCATCGTTTTCTCGTTGTCGTATTGGAAATCATCAACTCTCAACCGCGTTCCAGTAGTAGTATGATTTCGTTTTGTTCTCAATTTGAATGTTGAACGTACATTTGGTGCAGTAGGAAAATCGTTTCCTGCGAAGAGATACTCGGTGGGTGTTACGGGACGCGGCTATCGCGTTTTTTTTATCTTGACGTTTTCAAATCACTGTATTGCGATTATTCCCAAATAAACACGGTAATCCGCATAGAACAAAAGGAGATTATACGGAGTTTCGCGAACAAAAACGGATGGAATAATTTTTTTTTTTGGTTTCTCGTTTCTTTTTGTCGGCTACGCGCCGCCGTGCACATTAATATCGATGCGAAGAAAACGGCTGCAAGCGGTTTCAAATGTCGAAACGGTAGCGGGCGAAAATCGAATTCTCGGACAGATCAAAAGACCACCCGAAAACAAGATGGTGAACGAGTGGTGCGCGGCCGACGAAAAAGACGAAACGACTTGTTTGTTCGACGACACCGTACCGTACGACGGTACGTCGCGGTATAAGATTTGCCACGTCGCGTCGTCCGTAATCGCAAACGTCGATTCGAGGGGTTCGCGCGTGGCTTCGGTTTACGTGTGCCCGAGTACTTCCAAGTAGTGCGCGTACCCGTCGTTACCGTATCGCTCGAGTCTCGAAAACCCGATTTGCACGGTGACCAAGGTCCTACGGATCCGATTATCTACGAAAAGCGCGGTCGTACCGTCTGCCGCCGTGGTAATCGTAAAAAAACGAAAACAAACGAAAAACGCTACGCGCGACACGTGCACGCGGAGACCGAGAGGACTTAAAGAATGAAAAAAAAAAACGGGAAAAATTATACTCGAGATCGTTTGCGCGCGTCTGGGGAAAAGGCGAAACGGAAAAGGGTAGTGAGAAACGTCTTCGACGGACCGACGCGGCCCGCGGGCGTTTCGTTTCCGTACGGTCCCGCCGCGTTCCAGACACGCCGCTGTTGATGTCCGTTACGGTCCGCGCGAGTCTCCCCCGGGGCGTTTTGCCGCTCGGTCCGTATTCCACCACGACGCGTCGGGATTATTCCGCGGAACGTTTGCGCGAGAAACAACAAACCAAACGCGATTTCGATCGTTTTCGCCGGTAAACGCTACAAGACCGGCAGGGGGAACGTACCGACCGTTAACAAAAAAAATTAATATTGGTCGCCGTTAAGCTCGCCCGGAGGACCGACCGGATATTGCGACTAAACACCAAAATGACTATGTATACAACGTGCGTACATTGTTCACGCGGCTATAACTTTTCCCAAAAACAAACAACACGAACCGGATCGACGCCAAACGGTGTCGCACACTCGTTAACGTACGAAATTATCGACCGTTTGAAATGGATCGGCCGATCGCGCGCGTCGTACGCACCGCGACCTAAACCGATCAAAAACCGAAAATACGTGGATGAATTCCAAATACGATCCGGTGTAGTATCTAACCTAAAACGCTGGACCACAGGGTACGTAATAACAATGTACCGCCGCACCGGTCGCTCGGACAGTGCGTCGGGTTCGTGTTGGAACGAAATAAAATGCAAGCCGTCGCGCCAGGTAAATTGTATCGATAAAATGCACTTACCCGGTCATCGTCGCCGATCCTAAGTCCGTCCGGCCCATGTGTGTGTGTGTAATAATGTGAACGAAGCGGAACGACTCGCGGAAATTCACTGTCGCGTACGTTATTTCGGCCCGGCGCGCGAACGACGCGAACGACTAATGACGTGATCGCGGTACGCAACAGACCGGTGGTGCACAGCAGACGCGGTCAAACTGGTGGGGGACGCACGGTGCTCGCACGCTATTGGCCGCAACGGTGGCGTAACGGTTACGGCGCGCACGCGCGACTAATACCGAGAAAACCTGTCGCGACGCTCATGTTGTCGGCGATCAAAATAATTTCTCGGTAAAAGTTTTCAACAGTAAACAGTAATTGCTGCGACGTTTCGGTATAAATAAACCTACTAATGGGCCCCCCCCCCCAGTTGTTTTCACGATCCGTTCGTCCGGCATGGTCGCGCGCGGTCACCCGCGTACCACGGTAATCGGATAGGATTCGTTTTGGGAAACCGCGCGACCGACGTACGCGCGGCTACCGTACGGTACGAGTACGTGTCGTCGGGCCGGTGGCGGCGCTAGAAGTGGGCCAAGCGCCCTACCCGAATTTGGTTTCACCCCCCACCTTTGCCCTACCCGTTGAAAAACAAACGAAAATTTAAATTTCAAGTGTTTCATGTGTTTCGCCGTGTAACTCATCGTACTTTTTTTTTTTATGTGCATTCCTTTAGATAACACACCAACGTTTAATTTGATTTCGAAATCGATTATATTTTATCGGAAAACGCTAATAACACAGTATTTTCCGTGTATTTCAATAATTTATATTACACCCGTACAGACGGGTTTTCACTGAATTCCATGATCTTGCCCCCCCCTCCTTAGAAAAAATGTCTGGTGCCGCCACTGCGTCGGGCCTGCGTTCGTGCGTATAAAAGCGCACGCGGGACGCGTGAAGGTTTCGAGAACACAGTCCGCAAGGAGTCAAGGGTTCTCTTTCGCAACTCGGCCGGACAATCGCGCCCGCCCTATTCAACAAAAGTCAAACCTAAGCCCGTATACCTGGACTTTTGTCCTTAAACAACTAATTTTCCCCGAAACCTATACCGATTTCAATAGTTCAATACGTTCAGATTTCTAAATATATCTACGACGATGATCCACGTTCAAAAAAAAACTCCGATCCAACTCCCTTCGCCGGCATAGACCACACGTCTGGTCCGGTTTAAGGCGTAAGCCGTCCCCCCCACCCCCCCTAGCAAAGCAAAGCAAGGGAAGGTTTCGGGTTCGCTTTACTGCTCAGCCCTATGAGTTGGTGGTGGCCACCTTCCGTCCCCCCCCCTCACTCTTTCTTTGTTCTTTCGTCGGGCGTATAACTTTATACTGTTGCCCCCCGGGGGAGGAGTTCTTAGCCGGTAGGCACCGACTTCATGGTGAATCCGGGGCACTATCTTTACGCATTACGCAGGTGTCTTTTGAAGATTTTCTCCTCCCCAAAAAACGGGAAGGTTCGGGTCGACTTAACCGTCCGCGCGCGTTTAATACCTAACGACCATCACGATAATAACAATAATAATTACGGTAGCGCTTAGTAATACGATTCAAGTATCCGCGGTGTTTACGCGGGTCGGAACGGACGAGTTGACGATAACGTCGTACGGATGTGTCGCCGACGTTTTGGCAACGGTGATAAGGTTCGGCGAGGAAACCCGCGGCGTGGACGTGCGCGACGCCGTAAGAAATCCACGTTATCGATTGCCGATCCGTACGAGGGGGAGGGGAGAGGGGAAATCGCACGTTCAAAAATAAAATACCTGTCTGATGTGTGTGTTTACTGAAATGATATACAAGCTTAATTGAAAAAATATTAAACTACGACGATGCACATTACCGATTGCTATTTCCTTCTACAAACATTGAACAATCGTTGAAAAACGTAAAACTAGTGTCCGTTGTTGGAAGGTAGTCTGAATTCCTCGTTTGTTTTTCTCGAAACTCCCAAACGTATAATCACGTTGATATTTTCATACTTGGTCGACGCATTGGTTTGACAATAATTCAGGGTTTTTATTTTTATATTGTCGGCGAAGACAAAAAGACTGTCAAAGTGTATTGTACCCGGTGGAAGATCTTACACACGCTGTTATCGTAAAAATAAACGCCCGTAAGGAAAATTCGCAACATATCATAAAGTACGAAAACAAATGTTGGACGTACCAAACAGATTTCTCCGAACGCAATTTCGGCGTTTTTTTCGTCGTTATTCCAAAAAACAATAATCAAAAGCGCTCGAAAATCTTTCGATCTTTCCAATGGTTTCGTAAGATTTGCGAACTGTTCAAAAACTGTAAACAATTAATTCGAAAACGAAAAAAAATGTTTTATTTTATTTGAACCGTATGGACGAGTAGTCCGCGACCGAGTTTTTCTTTATACCGCAACGCGAACGTGTTTCTCCGGGATTTTCCCAATTCTACTCTTTCCGTCCTTCCGCAGACGGCCCGGGCTCGTCGTTCGTTTTCCGGAACAATAACAACTGGGTACTCGACACGTGCTGACAACTGTCGAGTGTCACGGCGAAAGGTTTTGTTACCGTACGGTTTTTAAGTTCGATTTTTTGAAACCCGACCCGACGGTCTCGCGCACGGTCGAAACCAATCGACAGCCCAGCTCCCGTGACCTGAGTGTATGTGTTTGAGATCGAATGTCGAGTCAGCGGAGAAAGGCAGAGAGTGACGATTCGTTGAGACAAGACGATCGCCAGTGAACGCTGTCGGCCATAGGCTTCAATTCGCATGTAGGAATTCGACAGGGATGATAATGAATACACATTAAAGCGCGCAAAAGCTCTCTATCGGGGCGACCGACATTTCAATCGTGTCAAATCAAACGACGTCGTTTTAGAATTCCGTCGACAAACGGGAATCACTATTTTCATGTTATGGGTAAAGGTGAAACGTTTCATTGTGAATATTACGAGGTGACGGATCGTTGTGTTCGATGACAGCCGACGGTTTTAACGGGTCAAATACTCGTGCAGCCGTTTGCGAAAAATTTTTGTCACGCCAGTCCTCTGCGACGACCCCCGAAATGAATCCGATGCGTTTCGTCTGACAACTCGACAGCGCCTGACGGATCGTCTCGTCGGGTACCGTTTATTTTTGAAATTGCCGGCACTTTGCTCGCGCGTGGTCCAGAAGATCGCCGTGACTGGAGGTCCTCGGACGGCATGCAATCGACGGGGCCAACACTTCGGTGGTTCGTGCCGTTCGTGTATCGCGTTCGAATAGCATTACCGGCCCCCGAGACGTATTTTGTCGTCGGAGGCGAACGGGATTTCGACGGATTTCATTTTATCGTCTGTGCCGTTTGACGATCCCATCATGACGCCTGTACGCGTGAGAACCCGACGACGTTTCCGACCGCGTCGCTACGGTTATTGGCCACGCGTCTTTCACAAAAGATCCGATTTTCCCGAACGACATGAACCCGGTCCCGCGTCGTTCCCGTACGTCGACGAAAAGAGGTTGTTGTTGTTTTTCTACGCCGCACGTCGAAACAACAGAACGCGATCGAAATTAAACGGATCGTAACTCATGAACGCGCGAAACGGAAAATATATAAAAGCGTGTGTTCGTTTATTTATTTCGGTAAAAAAAAAAACAAAAAACAAAACACGGTTTGAAAATCGAAAGTTTCAACGTTTGTGCGTGCGGAAATCGTCATCCGTCTGTAATCAAAAAAAATATCACGCCGCGATTCGAGTTTTGTCAAACATAAAAAACACTACCCGGTGTGATACGTTCGTTCCGACACGAAGACGATCAGACGTTTACGCGCGCCGTTATTATTATTATTATTATTATTAGTGTTCGGATTGGGGTGAAGAGGGCTAATTTTTTTACTGTGACGGGGGGACGGAAGAAACTACGTCCGAAATAATTTGTTTTAAAACGTAGATTTAAATTTTTGTCGATTTTACAACGTGATAACAGTGCGGTGGTTATTACGTAACAGCCGAAACGTCATTTTTGTTTTTGATTAGTCCTTTGAATGGTTTAGGTCGTGGGAGCTACTCTACCCGTCGGTTTCCCGATTCGAGCGCTGCATTGAAACCGTCCGAGTTACAATGTTTTCTTTTCGGTACCGCTCGTTATTCATATACCTGTATGTACACGCGCGAGTTCACCTGCCGTTTCGCGGGAACACGTTCTTCTCGTTCTCGCGCCATCTGTCGAATCCGTCGCCGAAGCGCAGGTGACCGACCGAACGACCCCCCCGGACCGCACGTAACGAGACGAACGGACGACACGGATTTCAATCGTCTGGCACCCCGTGACTAAACGTGTACACGCGTTTTAGTCGACACAAATCACGGTCTCCGTCGGCCGTTATCAGCCGACGAACGTTCTTATCGATCCGGATCGGCAGGGGCGGAGTAATCTGTGTGCAAACGTTACCGTTGACGTAACGGTTATCGCGAACGTCGTCGACGAAAAAAAAAAAATGACGGTCCGATCGTTTCGCGTTTAAAGAAAAAAACAATAATAATTTACGATATTTGGTTAATACGACGAAATCTACATTTATTCCGACCGATTTCGACTCTGAAAATTATGTTTTGTTTTGTTTTTTTTTTTTACGTACTCACCCTTATTATTTGATTATGATTTTAATGACACAAATGATCACCGTGGTTAGAGCTTGACAGACACACGCCCAAGGTCATGTTTATATCGATCCCCGTCGAAATCAGAATTCGCGCGTAATTATTTAACTATAATTATCAATTTCATATTATGTTGTGGAGGTCGCTATCGCGTTATCAATCGCATATTACGAGAAACGCTTCATAGATTCTTCGTCAGGCTTCTGGAAGACGCATTTGAATTGTCATATAATAGCAATTTTTTTTATAATAAAAAAAAAAAACGTTTCATCGAGAGAAAACAAATGCGTATGAACGAATTTAAAGCGTATATCTAGTAAACGTGACGCGGATGAAAACAAAAAAAAAAACGATTTCACGAACGACGGCGGAGATACCGGATTACGCACATTGCTTTAAATGATTAAATGGTGCTACGAATAAAAAGAAAAAAAGTTGGATTTCGGACGTGAAAGCAGAGATGAATCATCGCGTTGGAAAAACCACTCCTAGCATACGAATATAGTTTAATTTTACAACAAAAATGATAACATAAAATCCCGGGGAAAAATTTGTTAAAACAAATAAACGATCACGAGAAACACACGTGAAAACATTTGATTATCGCGTTTATTTGCTCGAAAACCACTCGGGAAATGTGAGGGGGTTGGGGTGGAAATCTCCGATCCGTTTAAAGTACAATTTTTTGTCAAACGTCTTTATAAAGGTGCCTCGTGAAACTTCTTGAACTGTGTAGTTACTGTTCGAAAAGCGTTTACCCGGCAAAAGTGTAGAAACACGCACACCGCAACACACCGTCGTAAATCTAATATACATTTCTAACTTCGGTCGGAATCGATGAGAAAAAAAAATGGGAAAAAAAACGATTTAAAATCTAAAAAGAAAGAAAAAAATCGTCGTAAATATTGTTCGGAACGTGGAAAATGTGTACACGCCCAGATCGATAAATTTTTGAGCGGCAAAGCCAAAATGACTTGTGTGTAAATTTCCCGAAATAAGCGCGCACACGAGGCGCGTAATTGGATGTGCGACGTTACGTTCATACTATCGATATCGTTCGGCGGATTGCGATAAGTCCCCCCCCCCGTTGATCTCTCGCGGATTTCAAATTCTTCAAATTGACAATTTATCCGAATGGTTCAGCCGAAAATCGATCGAATTATTTCAAACGTTTTTTTTTTTTACATATCGTGCGCACAACGCTAACGTAAGCAAAACAAATAAATTTGCTCGTGTAGAAATGAAATTTCGATCCGCGAAATAAACTTCGCGGTCGTTCAGTCTCATCTGCAAATAACGTCGTACCGTATCTTCCGAGCAAGTGCGTGTAACGTTGCGGTGCGCACACGATAAAACGCCTCCGCGCCCGTTAAATCAACGGCAACAATAAACAACAACAATAAAATCGTTTTATCCGTTTACACGATGTTACATTTACGTATATTCTAAGACAGAGTGCGATGAATTTTGTTTTTGATCTCTTCCGCTCGGCCGCGGGGTACACGAAACGCGTGCTACGCGCGTTGCGCCGGGGGGACGTTAAAAAAAAAAATGTCAATCCGTCCGTTTACCGAACGCGGACGGGCCGCCGACGAACGTCCGTCACACGTTTGGACGGCAGAGACCTGGAATACGCGCGTTCCGGTCGTAAACGGTCGACCGACGTGACCATGTCGGGACCACGTCGTCGATCGTGATCGGCACGGCGTTTCGGTCGAGAATTTTCGAAAGGACCTCGGCTATTCGAACGCTGTCGGTTCTTCGTGTGCGTTTAGAGCGTTTGCCCGGTTTGTCGCCCGTTCGGTCACCGACGTAGACGACGACGCATTCAAATATTTGATAGCTGACGGTTTTTCGTCCGGGTCCAGAAACCGGAATCGTCCGGACGAATTTCCTTCGGTTGATTTTTCGTTCGACGTCGCAATGGGTTATACGTCGCGGTTTATTTTCTTTTCAAAACACACGACGTGCTTGCGTTCCAAACGGGTACTTGTGCAACGTGTTTCGACAATTTCGATACCGCGTATACGGTTGTCATAACACCGTACCGTAATTCGGAATTACACGGAGTCAATCGGTGCTTGTGAATTGGTAAAAAAATTAAAAGACTGATGCAAAAGCGCAAAACAAATGTGCGTTCCTGAACAATTTTTGACGTCTTCTTGACTTGTGGAGGGCTATGGCGTTCTTGGCGCCCCCCGTTAAATGAAATTTAGAAGGGTTACGTTAAAACAATTGTTTAAAAGAAAAGGTACTCTGACCTCCTCCTCCCCCCTCCCAATTAAAGCACTGGAATCAATCGCAAGTACGATACAATACGGTTTTGTTGTCAAGAGAACACGGAATCTCTCAACTCGTTTTTTTCTCTCTGAAAACAACGCATTTCTGTATGAAAAAAAATTTCATTTAAACGTTTTGGTATCCATTAAATGTTGTTGTTATTTATAAAAAGAACAAAGTATTTCCCGTTTACTCGGAAAGGGTTGCGCTTTATTACAATGTTATTTCGTCACGAGTTCACGCGAATATTCGTGTTGTATTATTTTTATGTTTGATCGTTGGAATGTGCACGTGTTCAAATATTTAAATACCACAACGAAATGCTGACGAGAAACGTTGACGAGTCAAAAGTTAAAATTTGATTTAACTGACTTTTAACTCAAAAAATGACTACATTTTTCATTTGACTTGTTAACCCCTGGTTGACTTTACACAAAATTATCCGAATCAAGCTGAATTTTGTTCAAAGGCGATGGATGTGTTTTGTGAATGCTCTTTTATCTTTTAGTGCAGGCATGTTTTGAAAATTACGTCGTATATCACAGAATACAAATATGTAATATAAAAACGTGTAACATTTGATTTCAATTTCGTACGCGTTTGAATAGCAATCTTAACGAGACCATTTATCGAAAGTTTTTCCGCGGCACACTCGATTTGCGTTGCTGATCAGAAATTGTCGACTTTCGACTAAGTTACGTCAACTTTTTCTCAAAATCGAAAAAGATCTAGATTTTTTATTTTTTTTTTTTGAGGTGAGGGCTACTTCTGAGGGCGCAATTGTATTTACGAAAATCGGTGTTATATTGCATTCGTACACCACACTTTTCACACGTACGTACACTAATCATACGCACTACGAAACAGTTTGTATCGTGACGCGAAAAATCGTCCCGGCCCGAGGAGACGGGTCTGCTGTGCCGAGAGGTGCGCGTAGTGTAACGAGGATTCGATTATGTAGATCAGGAGCTCCAAATTTATTTCCCTTGCCGCCCACTTACAAAAAAAAAAAAAATCTCACTGCCTCCCTATCCCAAAATTTTACCTTAAACAATTAATAAGTATAAAAAATTTATTTTAACAACACCTGATTGTAACAAAAAATAAATATACTACAATTTGACGAGAAGCACATGTATCTGATGGGTTTTAGTCGATTTAATAACGTTCTTTTTTTTTTTAATTGAAAGCCGCCGAAAGTTCCGCGCTTACGGAACTATTGCCCGCTCATCGCCCCCCGGGAGTGGCGTTGTCGCCCATTTTGGGAAGCCGCGGATGGTAAAGGGACGTTGACGAAGAAATAAGCGACTCTTGGTTGAGAAACGCGGTGCGATCGACGGCGACGGCGGTGTTCCCGCGGTACCGAGGCCGTTTTTCGAGTCGTTTCACCACTCGGGGAAAAAAATCGATCGGCCCGTAAAATATGTCAAACACGCGTCATCCCATTTCGTCGGCGAATACGACTTGCCCGCGTAAGACCGGCTTCGCCTAACGGACGGTATAGACACAATACCGAAACGATCCGACGTGGCCAGTGTTTCCACACACGCACACACAGTTAACTTCAGACGGCAAACCGATCTCTGCGACCCGTAATCTCGTCGAACGATATAACGACAGCCAGTGACAATGTTTTGCGAACGCGTCGATCGACGTCCGGATTACGTGCGAAACGAACGAAACGGTTCCGGACGCGAACGATATCGTAATCAAATGCCGGTGGCTTACGGACGGCACGCGAACGCCGATTGTATGATATGTTTTATTTAAATTTCGTTTCTCAACCGTTCGTCCCGTCGTCCCCCGTCCGCGAGCGAACGCGCGCGGTTTTCAATCGTCCGCGTCGGCGTGTCGCCGGGAAATCGAACGATCCCAAAATGGGCTTTCCGTCAATTGTCGTCCCGTGTTTTGTCCGGTACGTCCGTTTCCGTTGTCGTTATAATAAATCGGCTCGATTGGCTTCATTCAGTCCTCTTTCAGAGTTTCTGATTAGTTGAATTGAGCCAGTTGATTAAATTTACCCGAACGAAACGATAAATGATTAACGCACACGAGTCCCCGCGTTAAGTGAGACGTTTTATGTTCAGTGGGTATCTTAATTTAGGTAACGCTTTTTGGTGGACAATTTTTTTCGTGACGGTTTTTTATTTTAATGTGCTAAAAGTAAAGACATAAAATGTTTGATTCATCGACGTTATCGATTATTACGGTTTTTCCCGGTTTTCCGCGCTGTAGAATATAACCGATTGATCAACCTGATGTGTTACACACATTACACTTAATAAACGTTATAACGGTGTTTTTAACGTGAAACAATACACGTTTGTCCCGTGATTTTTTATGTTTTTTTTTTAATATATTTACAACAGTCTGGACACCGTAATATATACTACGGCTGACGGTCGCGATCGAAAATCGCGTCTAACGAACGTACCGGACGCCGTGTAATTCAACGTTCGACACGCCAACGATGACGGTCGTTTTCGCAGCGCGTTACTCGACCTAACCTAACAGACGCATACCGGCGCAACACGAAAACAACATACGACGTTCCGGTGTTCACGTCGTCGAAACATTTTGTTGGGATTGTAAACACACGTGAAACGTGCAAATAGGACGATTGGCAACCAGGAAATAAATCAAAAGCGGACTTGTGTTGAATGACAAAAATTGTGCATGCCAATGCATAATCAATGGACAATATAATCTTCTTGACTGATATCAGGGGGGGAAGGAGGGGAGCGTAGTAAATACGATTTTCCATTGAATATCCGCGACACGGATTTGTACGGGATCACGAGTATAAAATCACACGTTAAGGCAAATACGAGCTGCTCCCCGGATTGAACTGGACGTGAACCGAAAACGGTCGTTCGAAATCGTTGAAAAGTTCTACACGAGAAATCGTGTCCGGTAAAAACGGTCGAGAAAAACGAACCGAACGGTGTCGACCAAGAAGAATCATTCGCAAATTCGTCAACAAAACGATCCACCATTGCGACTTCGGAACAATTATTCTGGTCCGATATCGTTGTGACGTTTCGGTAGGTATTTTTTGTGATTATTGGGCCCGGCCGACCTTTTGTGAACATGAACGCGTGTATCGGTGACGTCGACTCAAATGAAACGCGTACAGGTCGCAGACGTTTTGTCCCGTTTCGATCCCGTCAAAACGATAACGTACCGATAATTGAAAAATTCGATTTATTTATTTTTTTTCATTCATCGTGTTTACAACAATCAATAACGTTCGTCGCGACGAGTTTTCCGCGATCGAACAAATCGACCAAGAATCCAGAACACACGCTAATCCGTAGCACATTTTTCAAACCGTACAAAACGAACCGCGTAAATACGTCGCTATTGCGCCGCACGTTGGTGGGTGGGCACGTGTACGTACACGTATAAACGACGTCACGTTAGTGTGCACGGCGGCGTGGCGAAGCGTTTTTATTAATCGCCGTGGAGGTGCATTGCCGTTCGAAACATCGACAATCGACATCGTCGGGCACGTTTTTTACTATTATTTATTTGTTCACCGTATGGCCATGGGCGTACTCACTTGACATGGGATTTAAACCCCCCCCCTCATTGGCCGTATTAAATGAAAAAATTACAACCGATTCGTATTATATTTGTAAAGAATGTGAATATTCATTGTCTCATCGTATAATTTATAATTTTTTTGTACCGGTTTTGTAACTCATTGATTTTTTATTATCTATGTGGTTACTGGTCAACGTTTATTAATCATTATTATGTTTAGGTCTTAAAAGACTCAATGACCAGAGGTATCTCTTTATTTGTTTTGGACCCGGTTTAATGGACTTACTATATTAGCGATTCATGGAGAGGTTCCACTAACGGTCGAGTAAGTGATAGATAATCTGGCAAAAAAGCCAAGAAAGTTAAATTTTGTATTATAAAAAATAAAAAATAATATAAAATATTATATTATTATTTTTATATTGTTATTATTGAAAACAATATTAAATTTCATAGCCAGGGGGTTGTGGGCCCAGAGCTCTATCACATAATACTTTTTTTAGAAATTATCGGAACCGATGAGAACGCCACTGCGTACGGCGTAACGTGTTCAACATTAACAAAACAAAACTAAGTAACACAGGTGAAAGCGTGGACCGTTGAAATCACGATAATAACGATAATAATATTAATACAATTCGGCACAGATTAGAGAGAGGGTATCATTTTAGATTTGGATGTCCAAGTTTGAGACGCACTCGATTGTTTCCGGCCGTGGCCACCGCGTGGAGGTCGATCACGCGTTCCTTTAAATAATCTCTTGGGACATTCATCGACAACGCGTTCGATTGATTGCGATCGTGTCGAACACTTCCGCAATCACGTAATTCAATCGTTTTCGGAAATATGCGATTTCGTCCGTGAAACAGCCGCGCACGTGGCAATTACAATAAAGACAACGTCGACAACGCCTGCAAACAAATTTCCCGCGTTATCCGCTATTCGATTTTACAACGTCCCTTTTGCGCGGTTCACGGTCACGATCCGGTTGTAAACGACACCGTGAATAAAAATCAATTAACCCCACGTCGCCGTTTTCTTTCATTTTCGCTTTTTCGTTTGGCTATCCGCGATTGGTTTCCCGTGGAATTTTTCCTTCGCCGATCATTTTTAACGATAACTAGACGAACTCGCGGCGATCGACGCGATACAGATCAACGCAACGGCTACCTATCGACAACAAACATCCTCGCCGACTTGTTTGCGATTACCGTCAATTCCAAGAGTTGTACGAACGAAAACGACGTTTGTGCCCGCGGTCATATACCGACTTGTATAACAAACGGTATTGATCGACACGGTTACGGATATTCGTTTTTAATTATTATTGTTATAAGTGAATGTACGAGTAAGAAAACCCGTTAAATAACAACGTTTGATGACATTCCAATCGGTTGCAATTATCGATTTTACGAATCGAAAAATAATAATCACGTGCACTTGTTCGCGACGATTACCTAATTGAAACGTACGAGTTCGTTAGTTTTCGAAAAAAACATGCGTTCGATATTTCAAACGTCTCGTTTTATCATTCAACGCGGATTCGGGATCGATCAAACGATTTTGCGAGAGGACCGAAAAATATGCGTTTTTGAAAGCGACGCGATCTACGGGATATTATTGAAATTATTTTTTAATTATAAATTCGTTATATTTTATCGCGCTGGTTTCCATAACACCACATTAATAATTGGAAAATTATTCATACGTTCGAATGATTCGCATTTCGAAACCGTACTATCGCAAACAGTGTGTGTATAATTTTACGGCCATTTACTTTGACACATAACGTATTAGCTGATACCTCGTGCGGTTGTTTCGAAACGCGTACACTATATATCCAGCACGTTTTGTCCAGAAAATGAAAAAAAAATATCAATATTGAAATTTAAATTAATTTTTCCGACCGTAATAACAATAATAATAATAATAATAATAATGAAATACCTTCGGAGCGAAACGATCTTTCGTGTTTCTCGTCCAACCTTTACGTATTTAATTTTCTGAATGTTGCGCGTATCATAATGAAAAACTAAAGTTCAAGCCGGTCTTACGATTGCGAAATTCCCGGCGTGCTATTTCCACGTACATAATTCGTTTACAACTTATGATTTGAAAAATAACGATGCGGCCACAACAATAAAACCCACGGTCGCATCACTCGAATATTTCTTAAGCTCCGTTAATTATTTGTTGGTCGATTGCGGCGGTCGCAAACTATAAAACCGTACACAAACGTATAGGTATCATATACGTTTAGATCGTACATTCCGTACATTCATACTAAAAATGGTAGTGTTCTTTTTGAAAAATTCGGGCACATTCGTAAACGATTTTGATTCGTATCGAAAAAAAACGAACGTACGTTAAAATTCAATTGACTACATGACTACACACACATATATATATTGAGACGTTTGAATAATACGGAAACCGTTTTTTTTTTTTATTATTATACAAATGATATACGAACCTTCCAATAAAGCCGTGTAAAAGTACGCACCGTCTTTTTTTATCCTGTGATTAAAATAGTTCGGATTCACTTTTCGTGTATTTTTTCGTTACCCGAGATCTCCGTTGCCGACTTGACGATACGCGTGCAGTATACGAAATATATATATATATATACATGTATGTAACCAAACGCTGTTTTTATGTGAGAGATAACAATCCGGTCGGGTCCGGTTTTTACACTATAAACGTACAGCTCTGTTGGCAGTCGGGAGACGAAATTACATTTTTCAGTTTTAAAACGAGAAGTTTTCGGAATTAACATTTAATGCGCTCGTTTAAATGCATTTTCGAGTGTACAAAACTGGGTATGACGTTCCCCCGTAGAGTAACCGAAATGGCAGCTGAATAATAATAATAAAATAAAACACTAAAAACATAAATATGCGTACGACATGAGTGTGCGTACACGTTGAGTTAAACGTGTTGAGATAACTACTAAACCGCGTTCGTTTGGTATACGACCAAACGTACGAGCCATCGAAATAACCACTGTAAACGTTTTCCGTTATGTACAATATCAAAAAAAAACGGTAAATCGCTTTTTTTTTTTAATAATAATAATATTATCACGACATTTTTAGCGAAACTAAAAAGAAAAAACTTCGAGAAAATTGTTAAAATGAAAAGCGTTGATTCGAATTTAAAATGACAGCGACACGTCTACCTCGCCACGCTCGAGTGAACTACAAAGTCCTTATGCAAATAAGTGCCCACCTCGGGCGCGAGTATATATACATATACATACATATATATATTTGATGGGGCTTTTATTTTTAAGTAAAACATATTCGTCGTAAAAACAGTTGAAATATGTTTAAGTACTTTGAGTTATTCGTTTACGCGCGCGAAGTTTTTAAGCATAGTGCAGTGCCAGCGTCAACGCGCCATAAAGAGTTTGGTCGGTTCCATTATTAAAATTGGACGATTTATCAGTGTTTATACTTTTGGGTTTATCGCGAAAGTGTTCGTGAACGCAAAATAGGTGCGCGTACACATTCAGAAACTGTGTTTTATTACGATACGGTCTTGTGAATAGCATATCATCGTTCGACAATATCCATTTGGATGTGTTAATTCAACGCGAAAATCGACTCGTAAAAGAATTTATAAACTATTTGTTTACGAACGTGCATCGCGTATGTGAAGTACACACGCACGCACATATATACCACGTCGATACCGATCCGATAATTTGTTCATAAATATTTAAAAAACTTAATTAGTCCTGATTGCATAACTTTACGGACTAGAGCAAGTTTCGACGTTCGTTTAACGCGATAACATCTAATTTGTATTTAAATTACATAACGCATTCGTAATATATACCCTAAACAGTATTTACTCGTTAAAATAACTTCGTGTTTTATTCGAGTTTTACAATTCAATTAAAATTAATTATCGTGCGAATACAAACAAGTCGAGTATAAGAGAGTTCCGGAAACCGGCGAGTTGCGTTGTTTCGTAACTTCTCTAAAACAAAAAACGTGTTAACGAACTTGTATTGTGTATGAAAATAAAATGTCGCGCAACGCACGCTGTCGATAACTTTTCCGCGGAGTTTACGACTATTTCGGCGTAGCTTTACTCGTGTAAAAAAAAAAAAAATACATACTTATGTTAAAAAAAATTGATCCACTGTTTTTGTTGCCCGGAAGAAAAAAAAACAGGAAATCGATGATCGCGCGCAACGGCCGGATCGATAACGGCACACAAAAGGAGCTAGAAAGAACAGAGCAGTTGAAGGACGAGAGACATCCCATGTTTGAGTACGAAGCCAAAGAACAAGACTTAAATCCCGACATAGTTACACCGAGCTAGATTACAAAGATGGAGAAACGAAACGAAATCAGACGATCCTATCCGACCTATCCAATACACCTACCACGTGGTAATGATTCATCGCGGAACCTATGGAAAACCATTAATCGAATGAGAGCAGGAGGGGTAGCTAGAACAAAATCAAATGCGGCGAAACGGAGACTCAAAAACGAAGAAGATACAACAAGTGTGATTGCGGTGAACGCCAGACAGATGAACGCTCACTCGAACGAACCAAGAACCCGGCAGGCAATACGCTCCATGAACGACTTAATTCAAGCGAACCGAAACGCCATAGACATTTTGGCTACACGTTGGCTACAATACAACATATGACGAAATTGGATTGTTAATTATTATTGATAATAAAATGTATGGCTACTATGTACACGTAACGTAACTAATGGCTACCTGTTATTAACTTATTAATTAGTTCATAACCTGTTTACTTTTATTCTATTTTTTATTTATTTTGTTATTCTATTACTTAAGCAAATGTGAATTATTGGCGATCCAAAGGCACAAAGCGGACGCGTTGAACACACTCCGGTCACGTCGAACGAATACCCCTGAGCTACGCGAAACGTTCAAACGGTTTTTTCGACCATAACCGTTTTTTTCCGTTTAATTACCTCGCGGATTTCGTACGTATGACGTTCCTTCGCAGACCTTCGTTTACACGGTACCGCACTAAATATCAGACGAGTTCGCGAAACGAATATTTTGCCGTTAGATAATTATACTTTACTCAGACGTTCACGTGATCACAGTCATTATTATTGTCGTTGTTATGGCCGTTGCGATCATAGTCATAACCAACTACATGTCGATAAACAACATACCCCGGTCAATGTTCGTCTGTATTTTCTGTTAACAATGTACTACAAAATCGTTCGTACGGTTATCAACACGTACGGTTATTGATCACGACGGTTTCGGAGGTAAACGATTCCGATACGTTGGTCTTAGCCCGAACGAAAATTTTTAAAACGTGTCGGACAGATAACCGTCGCGACACGTTATATACCCAGTCGTCTGTTATCATTACGTTATTTACGTTTGAAATCAATTGAAATGCATGCCAGTGTGTACGCGTGCCGGTGTTGTGTGTGTACGCACGTGTCGCGATTACCAAAATAAATACGACCGATCGCAGTACCAATAAAACCGTGTACGTTCAAATGCGTACGGTTTTTATTTATTTTCATTTTCTCTCGGATATTGTACGTACAACGTCGAAATGACCAAATTACTTTCGAGAGTGCCGGGAGAAAAAACATTGAAACGACAACAAAACAATACGCGTATTTATTATTCCGTTCGGGTAGCATAAACAAATATCGCGTTTTATCACGTGAGGAATTACAATCCCGTCGACACAATGATACGACACACAAAATGCTACTCGTTCGTTACGCTACTAATTCAGCGCTCGTTCTGAATATTCTCCGACCGCCAGCCGTTCAACCACATACTCTAAACAAATTTTCGAAGAAATAACGATATCATAGAATGATTAAAAAAAACGACGTAGACAACTTGGAAAGAAAAATGATTAACGAGTCCGCGTTATGAGCGAGACATTTTGTGTCTTGCGTGTGAAAATTTTGTTTTCAAATTTAAATTTAAATTTTTTCAAAACCGAAACAATGGGAGACCATAAGGGAGATTTAGATTTTTTTTTTCTGTAACGCTTTTCGTGGACTCTTTTTACCGTGACGGTTTTTTTATTTTAATGTGATAATAACGATACGGTATAAATACGACGACGGCCGTCGTCGATGAATGGAAATGCATTCGATTCGTCCGTGGACGGGGTTATAGTTTACGCCATTGTCCGCGAAATAATGCCGCCTAGACGTGTTTGTCGACTGGGCAAACCGACCGCGCTACACGAAACGCAACTCGATCAGCACTCGATCGATTTTGACGTTCGACCGTGCGCCGTTACCGGAAGTAGAAAAAAACTCCACTCGTTCACACCCAACACGATTGACGGCGCTCAGAGCGATGCTGAAGTCAACATTTCATTATCGGTCACGGTGTTCACGGTTATGCGTGATACGACGGTTATAGCTGACCAGAACGAATGTGTATCGCGGGGCCATATCGAGAATTTCGATTTTTTTTTTTCTTCTTTTTTTTCCGACGACGCGTATATTTTATGTTCGGTTTCCTCTCCGAGATTACTGTTATCGAAAATAAAACGGTTTTCAACGTCAATCGAAAATAGTGAGAAAAACGATTGAAATTCGTGTAAAGAAACATTTCACAAGAACTGTTAACATATTCTTGAAAATATTCTATCTCCGTCGAACAGCCGTATTATCGTATCTCGATCTTTCGTATGTAGTGCACACGAGTATGCACCTTCTCTGAGACTACTCTTTATCGGAGTTTTTTTAAACACGACAGTCGAGTGAATTGATTCCTAACCTCGTGCGACGAACGAACATTCAGTTCGCTCGTCTTCGACGGGATTCGAATAGGTTTGGGGAATACGAATTTTCTTGGGCACGCACGTCCGCACGCACGATAATTGGTTAATTGCTGAACTCCGAACGGCCGGATAGAACTTCGAAACTAAGTTTTTCTAAGTAAATTCTGATTGCAGTATCGTTTTTAACTCGTTAAACTCGGTATAAGTTGGACGGGAAAAAATACATATCGTATCGCGAATCTCCAATGACGTGACCATTGGTTTGAAAACAAAAAAAAAATAAATTACCTAAAACCCGTCGAACCCGTCGAAACGTAACCGGCTTAAAACGTTCTGTTGGGACGCGAAACGATTATGCGTCTTGCGTTTCGGTGTTTTCAGCTGTTTCGCCTATTTCGCACTACGCCCGCGGTAGGAAATCCCGTCGTTTATGCTGTCGTAATGAAAATTTTTCAAAACCGTGTGCCAATCTCGCTGTGCATCGGTAACGGTAACGGTCAATAAGAAACCACTCGTCGACATGCGAGATCGTCGTCCGTTTTTTGTTAAGTACAATCGTTTTGTCTCGGTAAAATGTATACTAAAATGTTCCGACACGAGTATTGCGGAAAAAACTCGTCGCTAACACGATTACAGCTGTCCGCCGGAGCTGACCGACCGTCGAGCATGACAAATCGGCACGTGGTCATTTAGGTTCTCGCACAGCACGGGGAAATTTCATATCCGGTGCCTACGAAATCGCATACTTAACAAACAAAGACGGGCAGGTCAGTGGGAAATATTAACTCGAATACATTCAGTTAACTGGTTCAGCAGTCGGGTAATTCATGTTGTTTTTTCCCCCCGACAATTGGTTATGAATTGTTAACATTTCGTTAGACCCGAGGACGGCTGTTTCGACCGACGTGTCAGTTATCTCAAAACAACATATTCGTCTTCAGCGTGTCGACCAAAACTGGATAACTTTTGACTATAGTCGACGGCGACCGTCACTTAACGGCGTTACATGACTCGTGCAGCGTACGGGATCGCGAAATAATCGGTTTTCCGTTTTCAATAATTACGTTCATGGTTTTCGACGACGGAAGGAATTCGATAATCGCGACCGTTCGTCTAAGAAATTCGTCTTGAAAAAACGACAACAGCAATGTCTGTACCGCAGACCGATCCGTAAAAAAAAAAGAAAATAAATAAAAAACCCCAGCGTTCGTCGACCCTGGTTCGCTGGAAATAGTCGATCGATTTGTGATTGCCGAACGGATCTCCACGGACGAGGAGAACAGGACTTATCCTCGACGCCGGTTCGACGACGGCGTGTTATTATTAATACACGACACGTGCGGCGTTGTTTTGCTTTCGACTGATATACACGGGCTCGTTATTCGTAAACACGCCGAATGACGCAGCGTGGAAACATGCTTCCGCGCGCACGACGGTCCGTAAAGAACCGTACGAAAAAATATCGTCAACGGGACGCGGGACCGACGATGACTTTTCAGTGTTCAACGGTCGTTAGATTCGCGTGGAATTCAATTATCGACTGTTCTACATTTTGTCGTGGTTCCCATTCCAAACAGACGTCCCCTCTAGTCGATCCTCCCAACACACACACACCCGGTCGGCAGCACAACAACGACTGTGTACGTGTACCGATGTTTTTTCACGAATAAAATGCAAATTAATATACCGCGTCCGTTCGCAAGTATCACAAGTCATGACGAATGATGACGAAACGTAATTCCGACTTGCGTTGTCGAGAAGAGGTAGGAAGTGTTCACCGCCGAGTATATTTCAAAAAAGAAACTAAACGAATTCACCCGCGCAAATTATAATCACCAGAACGAACGAAAGATAACAATAATCAAATAAACTCACCGGTCCAAACGCAACGACCGGCTGACGTCTTTCGTATTTTATACGTGTGTACCGTTCGTTTTCTCTGCGGACACGACTTGTAATTGTTAGTTAATACGTCATCGTCGTAACGTGTTTGTTTTGGACGCGGTAACAGTGGACACTGCGGAAACGGGGAAATATTTCGAGACTTTCGATATAACCGTTCCATCGAACACGATCACACGCCGCCTCTAATCCGACCGGGCGTCGTTTCCGCGATCGTTGTCGACTTACAGAACACTCGCGTATAAATAATCCGATCTAACCGATTAGATCACGATCGGACGTGTGTCCATCGTATCGTTCCGATACGGTCGGAATCACGTGGGTACAAAAGTTACATTACGATTACAACACCACACGTCGCACAATGGATTCGATTTCGAATACAATCGATCGAAACGTTTGTTATTATTTTACGCGTGTACATATACTGTTAATAGATCCGAAATCATTGTGTACGTACAAGCCAAATTATCATAATGTCTAAAATCGTATAAAATCGTATCTCCCCAACCCGAGCAGCAGATTCTATACGCGTTTCATATTTGGTCGTGACATTGTCGCCTGCTGTTAGTACGTTATTTATAAGTTATCGGTCGTATAATTTAAATATGTATTTTACGGATGCCCGCGCGGAAAACATGCTGCGTAAGAGACCGCGCAAGAGTTGGCGGTGGCGGATTTAGTTCTTTGCCTACGGAGGGGACAATATTTTTTACTACATACGTGACCATTAAAACGTAAACATGTCGGTATACCCAAATCTCCAGTTGATTATTTCTAAGCGTAACATCAAACGCCGATAAAAAAAAGAAAAAGAAAAAAATGTTTAACACGATATACATAAATAAGGTACATTACACGAGTGATTTTTCATCTCCAACTGTTATTTAAATAGATCACAATTATGATATAAAATCTAAATTTTCATACTTGCGAATCTATTGATCATATTTTTCTACGGAGATATCAAATTCACGATATTTCGTGAAGGCGCATTCACCGTGTCCGTGTTATAATATACGTTCAGAAAAAATTGCGAAAAAAATTATTTACGCGCGTACAGTTTAAAATGTCTAAGGGAGGGATGGTCCGTATGTCTCCGCCACCCCTTAGACGCCGCCTCTGGGAGTTTGTATAACTAATTGTTATTAACGTCGCGTGCTCGTCGTGCAAACATAACGTTGACGTTTTCGTGTTGCCACCACGTGCGCCATCCGAAAAAATTCATATGAGTTATGATCGGAGAAGACTCGGCTCGTCGTGACGTAACAATAATGCAGTTCTAGGCGTCAACGAGTTATGATGCGCTGTCGTTTTTGCCGGTGTTCGGTGTGCAACACGCACGACGTATTATGTGTACCGTGCATGAAAAACAATAATTTCTAATTTAACTTTTCAATTTTTAACCCGTTTTATATGACCCGCCTCGTTTTTTTTTTTGCTTTTTGTACAAAAAAAAAACTCCCCCGAAAACAAGCGACGGTAAATTATTTGAAATGTACAAAATATTAGCCTAATCGTTGCGACCGGGGGGAGAAGTGCACAATGTATCGTACGTTTTTTTTAACACTGCCATTATTACGAGAAAAAATTCAACACTACAAATACTGGCCAACGACATTTACGTCGATGTTTCATTGAAATCTCATTCTCGAGGACCATTTTCGTTTTATATCCACAGGCTCGATCGTGTTACGTATACAACTAACGGACGACAAATTCAAAACAGCCGTTTTATCCGTCTTTGCCGAAAACAACGTCTGACCGCTGTACCATTATACCATTATATATGAATGAAGACATTCCATTGTTTTCGGACATAATAAAAAATAAAACAACTATTATTTTTGTTTTTCTTTTAATAATGTTTATCACGTCATAATATGGTACACAACGTAGTAACGAAAATATGATGATACGGACGCAAATATATACTGTACAATGGCAATGCACGATCATAAATTACACGTGGGTTGTAACGTTCATATATACTCGTACCGTATCCTCGTGTTTGCGTTGTGTACCTAAAAATAATCTATTACGCTCGTTATTGGTTTGTTTTCGGAAACTTCTGAACTCGTTCTACCAAAACAAAAAATTATACACCGCGTACGTGATATGTACCACGTGTATTTCATGCGGTATGTCATTCGGAAAATGTACTACACTCGTTATATGATCATTATCAGGGGATAGGGTCAGTTCTCCATACTTTTGATAAGAGAAAAATTTGATATCCGATTTTTGCGGATGTAGGAATACCAACATAGACAATTAAAATCCCACGTTCCAAATGTTCATTAATAAATTTACTAACCTTTAATTAGTTGAAAATAACAATTAATGTTTAACTTTTTCTACAATTAGAACTATAAAATAATGATTATTATAAATGGTAATATTACATAGACAATACAATATTACAGTATTAACCAAATAGAAATTAACTTTAAACAAAATTTTAAATCATAAAAAATCAAAAAACTTATATTACATGAACATATGAAATATTATAGGTATAATAAAACATTTTATTACTGTATCACTGTAATGACCGTTAAAAACCGTTACACATCAAATACTCAAATACATTATTTCATATATTTAATGCAGAGTTGTACATTTATCAGCACTAAATTTATATTTGTATAATTTTATAAATTTGTGCGGTGGTATGTAACCTCAAAAAAAAAAATTGAAATTATTTCTCTTATCAAAAGTATGGAGAACTGACCCTATCCCCATTATCAGTCGTATTTAATCATATTTACCCAACGTTAAGCATTGTCGTAATACTACACATTGTGTTTATCGGTTTATCGGATTGTCAATGGTTAAAATTATCACTTCAACGCCGTAGCGATTGGGCCCGGAAATTGTTTAGGATATAAATGTTTTGTTCTTTCAATGTACACGTATATGTTTCCTGTTGACATGTACAAAAGACGAAATATTACGGAGTAAATGTGTGTGTAAACTCGTACGTACACGTACAATTCGAAAAGTTCAAAACGAAATTGCATGATACGCATTTTTGCATGCACTTCGTTGATTTTCGAGCACCCGTGAAGTTCAATTTTTAACGATCTATCGTGCGTATTATAAATATATATATATCTTTTCTCGGGAAAAACAAATTATATATTTTACAGACGCGGAAAGAAGAAACTTTTCACGGTATCCGCCGATATAATTTCAAAAAGTAAACTGTTTAAACACATTATTAGTGGTTCAATAAATACTCGAAAACAACTTGTTCGTATTTCAATTTTATTTAAGAACTTAATTACTTGTTAAATTATTAATTAGTTTATTTAATTGTTTATTTATTTTTCTTTATCAAGAATTTAATATAGTTTATATCACCGATGCCAGTCACACCTCAAAAAAGAGTTTAAAGTTTTCAACCAAATTATTTTCGAATCTCTGTACATTTTTTAGCAAGTGTATATATTACTTTGGTCCCGTTTGCTACTGATTTCCGGGCCCAAAATATTGATAAGCGTGAAAAAATCGTCTCGATCTTACGTCGTATCTATCTATTTTTAATCCCGTACAAGTAACCGAGGTAACCGACTTCGTACATATAATATGCACGTATGTTATACGGTTTGGGGAGAGACGCAAACGTATTCGCCAGTTTGTGATTTCGGATAAAACTTTTAGCATATTCGTTTTTTCGTGGTGTTTTTTTTTTTTTTTTTTAGGTCTTTACGAACACGTTCACCGCGCATACAGCTTATCGTACGACTTTGAACAATATTGGTTACGGTATAGTTTCCCGGCAGTCGGCACGTATACACAAAATACGAAAGAACGAAACTTATCGAGTCGTGATAAATACTGATTGTTTTTTTGGGTTTTCGTGAATCGTGTTTCAAACACCATACAGTACTACTCATGTGAGATACGCGAGATATTGCGTTACTATTATGTCTCGCTCGGTCTGTGATAAAAACAATAAAATCGTTTAAAATCAGCATGCTGCATGGTCGAGTACAGTTTTTACATTTTGTTTGGTTTTCGGAGACAATGCGTGACAAGCGAATAATTCATGTATTATTATTAATATAAATTAACACGTGTACATGCATATTCAATTACAAAGCGTTTTAAAAGCTATTGAAAAACGATCGTTTTGAACGGAGAAAGTGTTAACAATTATCGCCACCGTCGTCAGGGTTCGTGTCGTCGAATTATTCATTATTTTTTCGTAGTCGCGTATCCGATAGGTAGACGATTGTAGTCGAAATGATCAAAAAGATGTGAAACATTACACGGCAAGAACGAACAATTTTACCATCGTCCGGTCAATAAAAATAATGCCGTGTTTGTATTATCCGATCTCTTTGCGTGCAACTTTCGACCTTTCCTCGTTGTACATTATTGTAATGTATTAAAAACTAGAAACGCTCCGATCAGTTAAATTCGGATGGGAAAACCAAAAATTGTTCGACCTCGTAGTGAGAAGTAGTTTGCCCGTTCAAAATATTCTCCAATTTTCGTATTTACTTTTTATTTCGTGTGTTATGTGTATGTATACGCCGAATTCAATTATAAAGACCAAAAGACAAGTGTCTTTTTTTTTTGCTTTGAATTTTTTGAATTTGTATACAGAATGACTTCTTTGTTTATTTATTTTGCATATGACAATCGACTGAATAATAATACAGTTTATAAAAATATAATGAATAATACTAATTGAATAACACTGTTAAATAATTTGAAAAATTTGAATATGACAAATGACATTTACTAACATTAACTGCCTACGTCACAGATTCGTGCAGTTTCTTTATTCCGCCTTCGAATTTTGTGTTTTGGACGTTCTACAATGATATGTCGGATCGTTTGTTCAGCTCCGCGTGAGCAAAGATGAGATCGTTCTATTCCCCTATTTGCAGTGTAAACTTTTGCATCTGCCTTGTTTAGTCCTTACCCGGTTTAAAGTCGACTGCAACGTCCGAGGCAGATCTCCTTTGAAAACGTTTAACAATTGAACAATACGATAATGTACACTGGTATGTGTGTTATATTCTAGTAAAGTTTTTCTGCTCTAACGATAAACAATCCAATAGGTAACATTAAACGCTTTATTTGTTTTCACAAAGTTTCAATCGATAAAAATGAAAAGTTCCTTCTAATTTATCATCGTATAAGACCCATCGGGTGCAGCGGTGGTCCCGAACGTCCGGTATCCCTAGAGCCCAGTAATAAATCCGGCTTTGGTCCACGTCATACGTCAGATTGGTCGGGTTTCTTTTGTTTTCGGGCGAAGTGTTGAGTTGGTCTTATGATACCGGTAAAAAAAAAAAGAAATGGCTTGTTTTACCGAAACGTTCGACAACCACCAAAACAAGTCTTTATCTCGACAGACGCACATAATTATACGACACGCACATGGTTTTGTACACGAACGTATATAATAATAATAACAACAACAACAAAACATAAACTTCACGTATAAAAAAAAAGTCAAAAAAACGATACGGTGTAGGTATTATGCGCATACGTTTTCGTTTTTCGTAAACGTTGTTATCGATACGACGGTCGCAAAATACGCGTTTGGTCGTGACCTAACCTAACTGGTTTTTTGGACGATTTTCAATAAAAATTAAATCGAAATATTACTCGCATACGGTATAATAACTCGCATGAAATTATAACTACATCGATTGACATAAGTAATCATACATTCATATAGATATATACACATGTGCGCACTATACAAATACGCTCGAGCAGAATCAACAATTATTATAATGCAATAAACCGTAAATAATAATCCCATTTTATACTTCCGTCCGTATTACGCACGTGCATACCCTAACCTACCTGCCGACGTACGGTACGTTTAAAACGTCAATAATTTAATATCGGTTTATAAACGACAATAACGCTATGATATTTATACTTCGCGTGTATTATAATTTGTAACCGTGTAAAAAGCATTTGTATCGTCATTAATTACAGTTTCATAATCATTATATAGCTTGAAATCGAACGAACAATCCTATTTAAAAAAAAAAAAAAAACATGTTTTTACCATTGTACTGATAATCCAATTCACAAATATACAAAAAAAACCGTCTGTTTTCGCCTATGAAACATTTCGTTTTTGATACCGGAACGATTTTGGTATGTACGTACGGCGGTGTACACGCTAAACACGTTATTTATTTGAGTTCGCGTTTTTTTTATTTTATTATTTCATTAATTATACACAAAAAAAAAAAATTTTTTTAAAAATCAAAACGAAATCGGATTAAATAGTACGAATAACGTAAAATCAAAACTAAAAGTTAAAAAAAAACTCCCCGTATACGAGTATCAACGTTGAATATTAAAAACGTCGAGAAAACACAGATTGTTCTAACACAATGTGTGAACGAAATGTCATTTAAACATTTTTCGTTTTCATTACCATTTAAATAGATGTCGTTTTTAATTTTTTAAATAATTCTTCAATTGGATAGACTATTTTCTACTGAAGTTTCTTTTATCTTGTTCAATTTCGATTCGTAAGTCTAGACATTTTCAATTACGTTGTATGTACACTAGAATTGTATTGGCCTCTCTCACACATGTAATTGTACTTATAAAAATGCAGATTTCTCGTCAATTATCATCATCTCGACTGATGATATAATAGAAAACGATTAAACTTCCTATTACATACAAAACAACACTGCGCACGTGGATTTTTGAACCGTTTGCATTACCGTGGATAAATAACAAACCGAAAAACAAAACTATTCAAGGATTCTGAAAATGTAACGCTTTAGAACTTTAAAAAAAAAAAAGATTTTTTTATTATTATTACGATTATTATTATTATTATTATTATTTTGACACACCGCACGCGTGTTTAAACGACAAATACCTAGAGTATGACACATTTACACACACCACATACGTGAACAAATATGTGAAAACTATTACAACGAAATAGTTACGAGACCGATGTAATCTATAGACAAACAAATTTTACCAAAGATTACGGTCGACGGATCGACTGACGATGATAACGGTCGAAACGTACGACGGCGGGCCATCCGCGGACGTATACAACTATTCTAAACGGATGTGCGAGATTTCTAATTTTTCGAAAATATGTTTAATCGGAGTATTTTTTTTTTTCAAGCCCTCGTCTAACCTTACGGTCTGAAAAAATATATACAATATCATAATTAGACAGCGGATATTTGGGTTTTCACGCATACACGTTTATTGACTTCGTGCGACTCGGCAAGGGTAAACAGTTGTGATCACGACATCTACGCGCGTAGACGAGCCGTTACAAAATTCCTCCTGTACGTAAATAAAACGGTCGGCATATTTCGAGAGACGCGTCACGTTTGCGGGCTTCCGGACATGTTTCACCGGCACGTTGTACGGATAACACGGACAATTTGTCGGCGCGTATTATCGAAATCATGAGAACCCAAAGCAATCCGCTCCGCGCGATGCGTCCGGGGACCGATGAAACAGCAACACAGCAACATGGTCTAGAACATCGTCCTGCGCGAACTCACGACACGACCACGGTTGAAAACGCGGTGATAACACGCGAGACGCTTGGGAGGGTCCGCCGGAGAAAAGTGTTTTTTGTTTTTTATCGATGTACGGTGTCGGCGGCGCACGACAACGGCGTGTAATTTCAACGCGCCGAGAACACTCGACCCTCCCCGGCCACATTGTATTATCACGTTGTGCGAGACTGTCATGGGTTTTATTTTCCGCGACAACGAACGAACGTATTATTATCATTATTATTTGTATGAGCGCAAAGTCCTTTCCTCCCTTACGAACGCGTTGAGCGAACAGTGATTCTTAACACGTGGTCTGGTTGTTACCGAACACATTTAAAACCCAGTGAACGCACGCACGCTCACCGAAACCGATAAATACGCAACGTATCGTTTTGGACTCCTATTCGTGTCTTGTTATTACGTATGTGTTATTTCTCATATTTTATTGTGAACATTACGTTAGTCGAACAACGGTATTCCTCAGACGTGTTTTTACGACGGCAGGGGAATTAAAAAAATTCACACTAATCGCTGAACATTTCACCGACGTTGACTCCGCGAGACAATACAACTGATTACGTCCGTCGAGTTTTGTAATAAACGCACCTCGTATGAAAAAAAAAAAAAAACGTTTACGCCCTACAAAATACACCGATAATATCGATATGCATGCACTTGTGCATAAAAAAAGAGCTCAATTATGCCCGGGGAAAAAAAAAAAAAAAGTTTTTTTTTCTGATTTATAAAATACGAATCGTACCGAAATAATAAACGAAGAGAAAAGGGGTAATTTTAAAATTGACATTTATTTGTATTTTATAAAATAAATTTTACGGCAGTTGCCTACAGGTACACGTACCTATCCGAGTTGCAAAAAGTAAATATACATTATTGATCTCGAACAACCGGCCTGGTCAAAATGACAAAATCCATTTAAATAATTAAACCATTTCTATGTTTACCTAACGAATTCCACTCGCCGAACTGGGAATATTTTTTCCGTGACTGTACTACTACTCATTATAAATTAACAAAATAAAACACGTTTGAATCCGATTCAAAAAAAACAATATAATTTTCCTATTAAATAAGAGCCTTGATAATAATTAAAGAAAATAGGACATTTAATACGAAATGCCATCAATCATGTTATGTGTTGGTTAACTACTTCCATATCGGAACGACATTGAAAATATACGAAACAAGACAAAAACAATGCGTAACATCGTAGGTCAGTGAACGATTTTTTTCTTTTATTCACGTCCCGCAAGATCTGAAATCTTAATAAAATGCTTTCGATTCGCGAACCATCCTCGTAACGGCATACGAGAGACCGGTTACGACGACATTGTTGTTATTATCGTTAGATTTAGTAACGAGAGTCAAAAAAGTCTTTTCGACTAGTTTACAATTACGGGGGGGGGGGGGGAATAAAAACAACGAACGAACGTAATGAACGTAGTCGTTGCGGGTTTTTTTTTTTAAATATTTTTTTTTCGACGTGCACTCGGCTCGAGTAGCGTCGTAACATGTAATCGTGACGGGAGGCGGCCGATTGTGACCCGGAATTCGTCGCCGACCAACGATTTTCCGTTACTACGCCCGAAGACGTCCAACGGTGTATTATTAAAAGTTATGTTAAAATATCGCGTCACGAAAAATCATAGTCGTCTAGACGTGGATAATGATCCGGGAGGGAGTTTTTTTTATGGTTCGCGTTAAACAAAACGCTTTTAAAAAACCGTTTGCGATGCACACCACGCGTGTCGTATTGGAACATAACGTGTACGACGTGCCCATAACGCGTTACAACGCGTCGAAGAATGATAAACGATTAGTGAATGTTAATAATATTACAGTAATCGAAATGTTTTCGCGATCGATTACCGTAGAAAATCGTAAACCCCACACACACTATATTAATTTTGAACCTCTCGTTATTGTTTACAGCACGAATTAACCGTCGCAGAGGCGGATTTTAGGGGGGGGGTCTTTTTTTAATATCTTTAAATATATTAAAATTACATAATTTTATAATGGTATATAATTAGGAATTTTCTATATTTAGGATTTACTTTTTTTTTCCTCTTAGTACCAAATTGCAATTTATTATCAATATTCGCTCCCTCCCCCCCCTTAAATGAGCTTCGAAATCCGTCCCTGCTTTGTCGAGACTGTTAGAAAAACCGATCGCTGTACACTTTATATTTATGGAAATAAATGAAATAATCATAACGTGTATACGACGATTTCACGCTACGTGAGTACATTTTAGAAAATTACAGAAGGAAAAAAAACCGATTTCAGCGGCGCGTACTCAAATCAATTCGTATAATTAATTAATTAATTAATTTTTTTTTTGATTCGTTTCGCGCAGATTGCGTAGGAAGACACGCGTAGACGCGCTTATTTCCGATGTTTTCGAATGTTGTCGATGAATTCTCGCACTCGCGTGAACTGTACGTGCACACGCATCACGATTTATTCGATTACGCGAAAACAAAACCGATCGTTTTGCCAACTGGCCCGTCGTATTTATTTCCCGCACACGGGGTACGTCTTCGCTATCGGAAATCGGCGATTCGAATGTTTGAAAAGTTATCGAATGAAACGGAACGACGGCGATTCCGTCGGCGAGTTCGCAAAACAACGGTTCGTGCCGTTGGAGACGAAATTTTTCGCGTTGCCCGTTCAAACCGGACGGCGCGCCGCTCGAAAAACAAAAGGCAACGCGCGCTCGTTGTATGGGAACGTCGCGTGAAGTCCGTTGGCGCGCGCGCACGTGCTGTTGAAAACAGGCGCGGATCCAGAACTTATTTACGGGGAGGGGGAGCATCTTAATCAAAACAACCTCATTTTGTCGCATCGAATAATAAAATATTTTCCAAAATCCCAAACTTCATTTTAAATTGTCTTTCTACAGTTTAATAGACAAGAGTTACAATTATAAAACGATACTAATAAAAAAATTTACAAGAGTCTACGGACCAAGGGGCGATCGCCCCGCGCCTGGTTGAAAGCCGAACCGTACGAAAATAATCGTGAGAGAAAAACACCGAATTCGTCTTACGAGACCTGTAAACAAATAACACGCTCTACGCTCTACGCGAGCGGCCACTATTGTGCGTGACAAAAAAGTCACCGTTTCGTGCCCGTCGACCTTACCAACCGTGCGGTTCTGATAAGACGTTATTGTCAACGCAACACGTATTTTTAAATTTGAAACGTGAGTTCAATAACGTCCGACACGGACGACATCGGCCCGTTGGACGTAAATTAACGCGTGCGACCGTATTTCTTTCGGGACAAAACGAACGCAGACGAGAACTTGCGGATTAACGGCGGCGACTATTGAATTTCGTAGCACAGTGGCAATCGTGTTTCAATATATATATATACGCAGTGGCGGCGCTAGAGGGGGGCAAGGTAGGGCAAGCGCCCTACCCAAATTTGGTTTTGCCCCACCTTTGCCCTACCTGTTGAAAAACAAACGAAAATTTAAATTTCAAGTATTCACGTATTTGATTTGCTGCGTTTCATATGTTTCGCTGTGTAACTCGTCGTATTTTTTTTATGTGCATTTATGTTTAGATAACACACCACAGAACACACCACCATTTAATTCGATTTCGAAATTGATTATATTTGATCGGAAAACGCTAATAATACAGTATTTTCCATGTATTTCAATAATTTATATTAAACCCGTATAGACGGATTTTCACTAAATTCCATGATCGATTTGCCATGATCTTGCCCCCCCCCCTAGAAAAAATGTCTGGTGCCGCCACTGTATATACGTGTCCGCGTATGATCGTTGTACTTACATTTCTCTCCGGGAATAGTTTCAGAATATATACACACGTATGATGATGGAGCCCAGCGGCGTATCCCCCCCATAGACCCTATGTATCTGATATGAGTAGATTAAATTTTAAACACGGGTTTTTCTTAAACATTTTTATATTTTTAGAATTTCGACTCGAAAATCTTAATCTGTTTGTACACATTTATTATGAACACATAATATCGATAATGTTCACGTCGGAACGTATTCAGGTTTCCCCACGATCTAATCGGATTGCACTATGACAACTCTAATCGATTCGTCGAATCGATATCCAAAGTTTATTTCGGATATTTTTTTTTCCTTTACACTGCTTAGAGACCGGGAACCGGTTAATATTCACAGACGAATTAAAATTAACCCTGAAGAAGTGTGTTGGATCAATTGGCTAAGAAAAAAGAAAAATTGATTTGGTTTTGTAAAATAAAACAATGTAAAAAACTATTTTAACTCGGATGTTCTGCTGTCTGGCTATTGTATTTTTATAATAACGTTTAAATTTTGAATCGATAATGTTTTGAGTTCATTTGTTTTTTAATTTTATGACATAACAAAACAATACAAATGTAAAATATATTCAATTAAACGTACTTCGATAATATTTATGTTATCAATCGTTATAATATAAATATTTTACTTTAATAAAATTTTAAAAAACACATTCTTTTTTTTTTTTGCTTATTAACCAATTTAGAACTTATGTCGTTTAAATTTGTTGAACCCCCCCCCCCCCCATAAAAATGTCCTGGACACGCGCCTGATGGAGCCACTACGTACGAAAACCGACCGACGCCTCGTCCGTCATGCATATGCACACGGTAATATCGCGTGTAACGTTTTAAAAGAAAGCAGTCAGACTACGCGTTATTAATATTAATTTGTTATAGGAAAAAAATAAATAAATAATATCCGTCTGGTTCGTCGCCACGACGGAATTCACGCTACGCGCAAGCCTCGTCGTGGTCTCGGGTTGAATTCAAATGGTTTCTACCAAAATCGAGGAGGAGAAGAACAATTTCGACACGATGATATGTCGAGTGTATAAGAAATTACATCTAGATTTAAGAAAAAAAAAATGAATGACGATTGATAACCGTACTGTATAGTTATCTCTACGGGACTCTAAACTATGGACTTGCACGTATAATGTACACGTACGGATTTTCTTCGATGGCATAATAATCATTCAACGTTCTCGTGATTTTTTCGTCTCTTCTCGCGTTGTTAGTTTTTTTTATTATCGTATCGAAATTATTTTAACGAACGCCAAAGCAATATTTATCTGTGTACGTAGGTCGTACGTTGTGTACTTTGAAAAATATTTTGAACAAGCTAACACGCCGAACGTAAAATAAAAAAAACAATATTTGTAGCTTAATTAAATTTTTATGCGCAGAGAATTGAAAATCAAAATCGTGTTCACTCACGTCGTAAGACCAGTATTTACCCGCGTGTACAAACGAATTAGTTAATTGTTTCCCTGTAATAATGTAACTTTCATGAGTAAATAATACGTTATCGAAACGCCGTACGCAAATCATGTTATTGTTCGTCGTTCCCGAAGTTTTAAGCCTACGATTTTACGAAACGTACTACACGCGTGCCGGAACTCTCGAGCTCGTTACGCTCGCGTCGATCCCCTACGAGAATTCATAAGATAAAATTATTACGCACATTCACGTTGACCCGTTATTAACCGTGTCAACGTGTAATCAACATTTATTTTCCGTCGATCGAAAGGGACAGGGTCGGCGGTTCTCCATAGTTTCGATAAGAGAAATAATTTCAATTTTTTTTTTTTTGAGGTTACATACCGCCGCACAAAATTATAAAATTATACAAATATAAATTTAGTGCTGATAAATGTACAACTCCGCGTTAAATATGCGAAATAATGTATGTTATCAATGCATTTGAGTATTTGATGTGTAACGGTTTTTAACGGTCATTACAGTGATACGGTAATAAAATGTTTTATTATACCTATAATAGTTTTTTAATTTTTTATGATTTAAAATTTTGTTTAAAGTTAATTTCTATTTGGTTAATATTGTAATATTGTATTGTCTATGTAATATTACCATTTATAGTAATCATTATTTTATAGTTCTAATTGCAGAAAAAGTTAAACATTTATTGTTATTTTCAACTAATTTAAGGTTAGTAAATTTATTAATGAACATTTGGAACGTGGGATTTTAATTATCTACGTTGGTGTTTCTACATCCGCAAAAATCGGTTATCAAATTTTTCTCTTATCGAAAGTATGGAGAACTGACCCTATCCCCGATCGAAATAGCGGATCGGTTCGTAAAAAGACGATTGTAAACGTAGGCACACCGTTAACAATATTCTAATCGTAGACAATACAGTTTTCCCGTTGTTACAACGTCTAACCCCAACGTACTGTTTGAACGAACACCGGCGTTCGTTATGTCAATGTGGTGCATATACATCGTATGAAATTTATACGGATCGCAACGAACCGATTAGTTGGCGTGTGTGCGCTGCTGCGATGGACGATATCAATAACAACGGGATTGATAAGAACACGATTAGGACGATATCACGTTACATACCGACGGTCCGTCGATTGCAAACGGATTCGCGACCCGGACACGTTTTTTTACGTTCGGCGAATGTATGTTATATTCAGTGGCGGATTTACGGGGGGGGGGGGTTTAGGGGTATTGGACCCCCCCCAGACACTCTGTAGTGATCCATATTTCAGGACCAAAAATACTACAATATTTTTTGTTATATTAATTTGATGTACTATTTTTTTTTGGACCCCCCCCCAAGAAAATTTTTTGAAAATCCGCCACTGGTTATAATTGTAATCGTAAGCAAAACCGTTTTATTTTTTACCGTCCGGCTTGTACGTAATCGTTTGCAGTCCACGACGAACCGTTGTCGGTCGTTCGTATCACAAACATCGTACGTAACGTCACAGATTAAAACGCAATTTTCGGATTAAATATATTACGTATCGATCAAAACGACAAGCATACGCAGCGCCTCCGACGTAATTAATTTTCGAAAACCTTTAACCCAAAAACCCCCTCACCCCCCCCACCAATCGCGTATCGTAAGCGCGTTAATTGGGTTTTTCTTTTATTCGGGGGGTTTTTTTTTTGTTTCGTTACGCGAGAGAGTATATTATTTTTACCAAAATAGTTGAACTGCGCGTATTGTAAATTTGTTATGTCCCACGCGGGTAAATCTTCCCGTGATCTTTTTACGCGAGCGAACGCTAACCTCACACGCCAACACGCGATTTTCATATCGGACAATTTTACGTTGCATTCGACGCTTTGAACCTTTAACAACGCCATCATCATCCCAGACGTACGATCGTGTATCTGTTCGATAATCATTAAACAGGAAAACATATCGGACCAGTGTCCAGCGACCATTGCCGGTACGCGTATTTATAAATTGACGTTCGCCCGCGTCTGTAACGAAATGTTTGCTTCGATGTACGTTTTTGAATAAACCGTAATGCGTAAAAGCCGTTTAAGTATTTTTAGGTTTCAATTTTGCAATTACAATATTCAATAAATAAATGTATAGAGTCACGTCGAACGGAGTAAAATCGTCGAACGATGTCTGAATGTTTTTTTTCCTTTCGAAAACGATGTGTATTTCGGGAAACGACCGTGGAAAGCACTGCGAGAGATATTTACGGAGAGTAACAGGCGCGATGTTTTGTGATTCATAACGTCGAATACGCGTGAACGCGATATTTATTTATAATACGGTAGAAACCGTATAACATGGAACCCGAATTAACGCGGGAACCCATATGGAAAAATTCTACGGTCCCGGCTAACGTATTTTTAAACGCATCGGTCCCCGAATAACGATGGAACCTGTTTTTACGCGTTGTAAACGGAAACGATATTATGTCACGCGCCTGCATATCAATGGAAATAACTATTTCTAAAAACTGTCTATCCACGAATACAACCCATATTGATTATACGGATTATTTCGTCGCGACGCGTTTATTTTATCGTTCTAATGTTGTGGGTAGCGTTGTGACGCGGACCGCTTGTAGCCAAAAAAGAAAAAAATGTTTAAGTCCCAGCGCACGCTGAAAGCGCAAAACCGCTCGGAGCGTGCTCGGGACATTTCGCCCCGAGCAGTTCGGAACAAATTCCGTTCACGCTGACAAAACAAAACGGAACAAGGCGAAACAAAACAAACGCGTAATTAATTCGGGATACGTTTCTCGTTGTATAACACCGGTCGTCAAGATGAGTTCTGACGGACACGGTGTTGTTATGCCGCTTTTGTGGCACGTTTTGTTAAATATTTCGATAAACGACAGTAAAAATCGTGAAATTCGGGTAAACGTGCGTTTCCTCTCGAACACAATGTTAATCAATTTGTCCGAATCGCACGCAATTTCGGAATAATTATAAACCGTTTAAAGTGAAATATTAAAAATTAAAAAAAAAACTGAAAAAAAAAACGTGTGCTCAGTTGCGTACTATTCGTACAATGATGACCGGTGACTTTTGTTTTTCGTATTTTGCTCGGAGCGAGAAAAGAACCAGACCGATCATGTTTTGTCTTGTTTTGTGTTTTGCTGTTGACTTGCCCAGCTTCGCCTTACGCGCGAGTGCCTCACTGCTCAACCCTATGAGTTAGTGATGGCCACCTTTTACTCCGTACATACCTCTTTTCTCCTTTTCTTCCTACTCTTCTTTCTTCGTTTTTCATTAGGTGAATAACTTTTATTGTTAACCCCTGGGGAGGAGTTTTTAGCCGGTAGGCACCACTTCATGGTGAATCCGGCACTACCTCCGGCTTTTTCATTACGGAGGTGTCTTATGAAGATTTCCTCCTCCCCGTTCCAAAAAAAAAAAAAAAAAAAGCTGTTGACTGATAAGCGTGCGCGCGTCAATTACACGTATTCTAATTGTGAGTTCTAAATGAGTTCGTGTGATTATTATCACACCCCTCCCACCAAAAAAAAGAAACGCGATTTTTCTGGGCTCCAATACTCGAATACGAAATCATTTCGTTCGTTAAAAGTCTGGTGTTTTAATATCATCACATATCGTCCATACCGATCCTTTTTTTTTTTTAAAAAATTTTTTGTGTTGAAATTTTGTTGCTCTTTTAGGTGACGCCCGGTGGGGGTGATCCGTAAGCACGCCTGAGGTCGCGTAACGACGTACGTATTTTATATATCTAATAACCGGTCGGCGGTCGTCCTGCGGGACCCACGGGGAATAATATATACATATATATATAAATTTCGGAAGTACCGTTTTGTCCGTTCGTCTGTGTATTATTATTGTTGTTGTACAAAACCGGCGGTCGCGAATTTCAATATTTCCGAAATACAAATCAGCGATGGCGTCGTCCCGAGGGAAAATTATATGAGCGCTACAGGTGTACGTATGCTCGGGTAGTGTTCGCCTTCGACCGCGTCGACGTTTCTATGTATTAGTTTTTTTGTAGTCCGCGCAGACATTGCCTCGAAACGCGCGTAGTAAAATGTCTTATTATTTTTTCCCGATACGGTTTCGTCGTTTCGAAGTGACGATTCACGTTTTTTTCATTTTTTTTTTTGTCACGCATGATTTAAACTAAAAAAAACGAACCGGACATCGTGCGATGTACGTCGCGCACGTGGCACGGACGCGTTTGCTCGGACGAACTGCCGGGAAACGTCATCGACAAATTCGAAGGCGAAACGTTTCGTATCCGATGAGAAAACCGTTCGGTCTAAGGCTAGGAGGTTCCACATGAAGAGTGTTAAACGCGCGTTTGAACGTCGTACAGGTTTTTGCATTGACGTGTTCAGTCGCGACGCGTTTTGCAACGCGTGTTACGTCCTTTTTTTCGTCAACAATAGAAGAATTCAATAATGAATTTTTCATCGATGAAATCGAAAAAAGGCCCTCGTCGATTCGGGACATGACCGATCGTGAAATGGTACTCATTTTTTCTAAAGAAGGTTGTACAGAGGAAAAAAAGAAAGTTCTTGGTGTGTATTGCTTTGTTTCAATTAAATCATAAACAAATGTATATTTAATAATGAATAATTTTAATAAACGATTCACATTAAAAAACAATATAACATACATTATATTGTGTTCTAGGATGAACCCGGTATTTCTTATTTCCCGGCCCATGACGCTGCGTACGTCTATATAAGGTCCATAAGCATACAGCTTTTGCTACGTACGTCTTCGCCGGAATATAAAACACAACTGACTAAAGACGCGCGCTTAACGCTCTTCATGTGAACCTAACCTAATCGTCTCGCGAAACGCTCCGTTGTGACGCAAAACCATACGGCGGTGGTCCCGTTGATCGTGTTTCTGTTTTATTATTTTCGGGCTTACGTTCGGACCGTAGACGACCATTAGACGTTTCAACGCCGTTTTACAATAACGTGAATATTCGAACGCGTTTCCACGGCAGTTTTTCCGTTGCTCAAACACAACGTTTAATGTTGAACGCGTTATCGGATATCGGGGACATCGTATTCCGGTGGAATTGTCGTCATTTCGCGAGTAGAAAATCGTTCGTATTGTTTGATCGTTTCGACGCGAAACGCACCGATCGTTTTAACAACAATTGTGTATTTCTTTGATATTATCCGCGCAGTGATACAATACGTATACACGTATATACGTATGTAATTATTTTTTCCCGGAGAAATATGACATCCCATCCATCTGTTCGACTATATATGTACACACGCACACGCGCGAGGAAACAATGTTTTCTGATGGCCTGAAGGTTAGTTTTATTATATTTTTTTTTGCCGTAGATCCCAGGTAGGTGCCCATCAGTGATTAACGACTCGCCGAGTTAAATTACATACACATTATATAGTCACACCCTCTTTAAAAAAATAAAAATACAGACCTCGGTCTTACGACGTACCAATGACATTTTTAGGCGTAATACGTTTTATTCAATCAATCCTTCTGGAACGGTTTTTAACGACGGTACGAAAACCGTCGGAGAGCGCTTCCGAACACATTCGACGAATCCGTAACGATCACGATAATATTAATAGTGTTTCGAGCGGGTTTTTACCGCCGTACAAATCGCTTGGTTCGTTATAAATAAAACGATATGGTGTCGGGTTTTTTCTCCGAAATCCGCGGTATCTATTTACAACGTTTATCAAAATCTGTGGTTTTTTTTTTTTATTCTTATTACGGAACAATTGACGGAAAAGTTGTTTTCGTGTTTGGCGACTAGGGCGTGTATACAGTCGAACACGGTTAAACGTTCCGCGTTGAACCACGCAGTTGTAACCCAAGAAAATAACAAACGCATTTGGTCGGCGGTATTTCCATTATACCGCGCTCGTCCACCCGCCGCCGGTTTTCTCGAAAAACCGTCGCATTCATTGTTCACCGTACGTAGGTCGGAATGGTTGTTATTTTCGGCGGGACGTCTACGAGACGCAGCTGTTTCCGATGATGGCCCCCGTCGCGGAAAGCAACAACGACCGATGCGTTTGTTCGTCCCGGCAAAACGGCCGAAACGACGGGCGCGTATGGTCGTCGAGACCGACCGGCCGGCCGGCCGAACGACGGCGGCGGCCGCGCGACACGGCTTGGCGGGGCGGACGGTCGGCTGCGGAGAGGGGGGTACCGGCGTTTAGACGGTGTGCGTTCGCCGCCGGCCGGTTCAGTTGTTCGCGTTCCGTCGCCGCTCGTGGTAATCGTCGCCGTCGTCCTCGTCGTCGTCGTGATCGGTACGCGTGTGCGTGCGTGCGTGCGTGCCAGTGTTTTGTGTTTTGTCGTATACGCGCGCGCCGCCGCGTCGTGTTTGTGAGTGCGCGCGCGCCCGCCCGCCCGTCGGCCGTCGCATTGTTTACACCGGTTTTTCGGTTTTTTCGTGTTGAAAATATTTTTTCCACGCGACCCCGATCGAATTGCACTGGTCCCCGGTCGCGTGATACCGTTCCGTCGTCACGTTTTTCCCGGTTGTTGATCCGTTCGCGTCGTCGTGCGGAAACCGTCGATCCCGACGCCGGTGACGAATAGCCAAAGAGAGGTGAGTTCGTACCCCGTTGTCAATATCCGTTTCGGCGCCCGGCCACGACTCTTGTCCAAGCGAACGTCGGTCGCGTCGTTATATTCGTTTTTACGTTATCGCCGGCTGTTGGACGCCACGCGCTTTTTGGCCGAACGGTCGGTCGTCGAGAAACCGGTTCTCTGTCGGCGCACGTAACGACCGGGTGGGCATTGTTGAATAGCGTGTCCGTGGCGACCGACGACGATAACGGACGTTCGTCTCGTCCGATGTAATCGCGACTTAACGACGAGTGCGCGTTATTCACGAACCGTTCGGATTCCGTTGCGGAACGGCGGCATAATCGTGCGCACAGCCCCTGTACCGCGTGTGGCACGACAATTACTATTGTGTTGAAGTCGGCAGGCAAACGATGAGTTTCGAAAAAGGTCTAATGCTATTGGTTGTTCGGACCGACGCTCGATTTTGAGACGCCGTCAAAAACCGTTGGGCGTATTCCCCTCGAGTCGTCAATTTCCCGTTAATTTGTTGTATACAACGTCACGGTTTTACAGACGGTTACCACGGTATATGGTGTTAACAAATAATATTTTGTTTTCAGGGAGTTTTTCCGCATGTCTTTGTAATCGTCGTCCGCGCGAAAACGTTTTTTCTACGTGTATTCTTATCCCCCATAAAAACGTATTTTTTTTTTCCGATCGCCGAAAAATTGAATTCAACACGACGGTTGCCATTCTTCCCACGACCCGATCACATGTCTGTCTGCCTACACCGGGCCGAGAGATACGGAAAGATCATTGACATCGATTGGGACACTCGTGTGCGGTTATAACATTCTCCCCCCCCCTCCAGACACAATCACATCGTGTCTACGTTGGACAAAAAACAACATTCAAGTTTTACTCGAACTTGCGATTTCCTCGGATATCGAATGCCGACGTTTTGAAATCGCCTCTCGAAATACGGAATTGCCGGGTTTCTTCGCTTTGCATTTCGTTTTATTATCATCGTTATTAGATTAAGATGTCCGTCTGACAAAGACGCGTTGGTCGAAGTGGCGGGGATTTTCGAGATAACCATCGTCGTTTCTTACATATATTAAATGGGTTTATTATGACGTGGATTACTACTTGTTCCGACGTGTTTTGGCCCGTAGCCGACTGAAATTTTCTCCGAAATATATTATTGTGAATACGTATTGAAGTGGACGGTACAGGATCCGGAGAGCGAAATATATTTCGTAAACGTCGTTGTGTTATTGTCGTGGTGCGCGTACTCACGTCGTCGTTGGATCTGATTACCTACTTGTCTTAACCACAGAATTGTGTTGTAGTCGTTTTCAATGGGTTACCAAATTGCCCGTTGTCGTTGTTGTCGTGCGGCGCTGACGGCGCGTTAGTGTCGTGTAGTGTCGGCCGACCGACAGTGGGGGGGGGGAGGAGGACCGCGATAATAATTGCGCACGGACTCGGATTTCGTCTCGGTGTTTCCGTAAATTTTAAAAACGATATCCTACACGTCGGTGTCCCATTGTGGACAGCGATGCTGTGTCGAAACGCGAGAAAACCATCGACTTAAAAAGAGCGCGAAAAACAAAACAAAAAAATGTTCGCCGAAATATTAATTTCACCGGATCCATAAAAGGAATGCGTCGATTGATTTGGTTAACGGGGTTTGTAATTAATCGTGTGCCGCGTGAATACTCGCACTGAAAAACATAAAGTTATTGAATAACTTGAATGTTTTAAGATTAAGAAAATCATTATACTCGTTATCATTTATTAATTGTAATAATGTTCTTAATAAAAAAACAAAAAATAAATAAAAAAAACCGCCTGGAAAAATAATGATTTATAACAACCGTCAAATAACGTTTAATCTCGTTTGATAAACTGTACACGTGTACATTAGTTTTGTAATTAAGCTGAACCGTGTAACGTAGTCAAGACACAATACCACGTTGTGCGGTTGAATATAAAACGCGAAAAAAAATCGCGAGAGTACGTACTTAAAAAAAAATCACGTTTTCCCGGCCGAGTGTTCGTGTAATAATGTCCAATGTAATAACGTTAACCGTTTTCAAACTCTTTATTTCGTTTTAATTTAGATCTTTAGTTATTTCCGAGTAGATACATTTATATGTTATATACGCGTACGAGTGTCCAAGAATATGTGTATAAACGTAATTATATACGGCACGTCGAACTAAACGGACGTTTTATGTCCACGTCGACCGTCGTGTGTCGTCTGGATTTATTTCTTCCTAATTTATTTTTAAAGCAGACCGCCCCGATCCTCTGCGCAAGGGGCAAAACATTGCCAAGACCAACACAGAAACTATTTAGTCGATTTTTTAAATTTTTATTTCTGTTAGAATTGCTCTTTTTTTCGTCGTCTAATTGGCACGAAATCTCATTTCATCCGAAAATCGGGCCCTCGATCGGACGAGTGAAAGGCGAATTAAACGCATAATAATAAGAACCGATAGCGCAAAACGTTTCCGTTGCACACGACGACGACGACGACGACGATCCCCTCCCGCCTTGACTCTCGCACAATGGTCGGATGGAACCTCTGCGCGATCCCGAACGAAATACCTTTGCTCGTCGTATATACAATTTATCTGCACGAAATATGTATAGGTATAAAAACGAGAGCATATATAGAAGTGTATGCTGTGTTACAAAGGTACCCGTGTAGGTAAATAATAACCGGGTAGAAGAGAAGGTACATTATGTGGAACATCCGGAAACTGTGCAATTTATTGTAACGCCCTTATTTATATTATATGTTTTATATTATGGGATAATAATAGTACAATATATATATATATATATATATATACACACACATAACTAGCGAAAACGAGTCCGACAAAATTCTGAAGCCGGAGTTAATATGATCTCGCGCGGTTTATCATCATGTCGTTTATCAATAATGCGCAACCCATAAAATTCGTTGTCAGTTTTATACGTTCGTCGTTGTTCAGGTCCGTTCGTTAATTCGGTCAAGTCGCTAGATCGATGGAAACACCGTGGTTCTTTTTTTTTTTTTAAATAGATAACTTTGAATGCGTGATCGGATAAAAAACTACATAAGTATTTATAGTTTTGGACACACTCGTCACGGCAGTCATTGCTGTTAAATATCTACTGTTAAAATCATTCTTGAAAAATCATATATACAAACCCCTGGGTTTTACGCCGGCTAAAGACAAATAAAAACGCGTGTTTTCTTAAAAATGCCGGGAATTTTCAAAAATTAACTTTTTCAAATATATTTATTTGTATTTGGCTTCCAATCTGTTATGGTGCGTTGCACTCAACCTTTTAAGCGTATTTATTTATGGCATATAGAAGAAAAACATCATTGTAAAACCAATATCTAGATACATTCCTTAACATTCTTTACTATGTTCGGAGCAAAGTTCTTATAATATTAAAGTTTATGTAGGTTTACCATGCTGTTGATATACGAAATGTAAGTATATATATATATATTTTGATTTTTTATAATAAGGCTTCAAATTGTAGTATACCTAGACAAGTGTCCCTGTTCCACGTACGAAATGAGGTCTGCCAGATGGGATTTGAACGATTTCGGTTAAAGGGGGATGCGGTAGGGGACTATGTTTACCTATCGTCTTTGTTGGGTTGGATTTCAAGAATAATAATAAAACATGACGGATACCACTGAGCATTTTATGATTTTATTTTAATATCCCGTTTTATATTACTCGGGTGTTGTGTATACTGTGTAGGCATATCATATCACGTGCGCTCTATACAAAAATACGTAATACTCTTATAGGTAGATTTATTTCTGACTTCTAAGAGTTCTAATGTTTTATTTATATGTACTTATACTTAAGTTTTGTAAGAAAACGTTTGTGCGATTGTATTTGGTCTGTTATTCTGGTAGGTATAGACTATAAACACCGAGACGGTGTTAAACTGGTTCGACATCGACTTCCGATTGATTTTCATTTGATTTATTGACCTCCCATTGACCGACGATTAAAATCCCAACAAGTCGGTAAGATCAAATGAATTTTTTGACCGCCCGCCCTCCGTTCACGACGTACAAATCCGTAACGTGTGGCGCCAGATGTACCTTTTTGCTATTGATTCGGCAGTTCGTATGTATACATTTTTATGGGTAGAACAAAACGACTGTAGAGAACGATTTTGAAGATCGATGGGTTAAAGAATTAGAAATTGAAGAAAAAAAAAGACCCCGTCGAAGTCCGAGCTATCGAGATATTGTTCCACAATGATAAAAATTATTATACTCGGGGGTAATTGATTGTTAAACAAAACCCGGTTATTATTATTGTTTTTTAAAAATGTTTTTCGTTAATGTTTTTACACGCCGACCGCAACCGCCGCTGCTGTCCAATTAAAACGATGGCGGGCGCAGTTGTCGTGTTCTCTTCACTCGGGCGGCGGCGGCTTTCCGTTTGTCGTTTCCGAACAGGCTCGTAATATATATCGTCGCCGCCGTCCTTTGCTCGTACAAAATTTTTCTCCGGTCTGGTTCTTCCTCCGCGCTTGGCACCGTTCCCATCGCATTTCCACCGTCGTCGGTCGTGTGTTTGCCCGCGTCGCCTTCGTCCTCCCGTGACCGCGTATAACAATTCCCGTCCATGGATATCGGTTTCGATTAACGAGAGACGCGAGAAAGCAAATTATATTGATGAAACACCGGCGGACAGTGGAGTTCTTATAGTTTGTTATCGACGATACGTGCGCGTCGCAACTACGTATTGTTATCTACGGTGTTGCGATTAGCGTTCATTGGAAATGTCTTGGGAGTAGTTACGATAATAAACGGGGGGTTTTTTTAAGAAAAAAATAATAGCTTTTATAGTTTAATATTAATCTTACTTTTATAACAGGTACTTTCATGATAAGTATTTCGTCGATGCGCACGTCATAAGTCCCATACAGTTGACGGTAGGGATCTGCACACGTACGTCAGACCACGTGGAAACGGTAGCAACGGTTATTTAACATTTTAAAACCGTTTATGATCAAAAGAATTCGACCTCGTGTAGTGTGTAACATTTATAACTAATAGAAATTTACGTTTGTCGGACGAGTGTAATGCGTTTTTATTTTGAAATTATTATACTCGAGATTATTCATATCGTTGTCGGACTTTCGAGGAAAAATTGTCCAACCACAAGCTCGCCGTCGTGTATGTAAGGTGTGTAATCATCACCAGTCTCGCGTTCAATCGCATCCAGATAACAATAATAGTGTAATAGCAACGAGAGACACTCACACGTTATTTATTGTAGTGTTGGGGATACGGTTAATATTCTACGATGCGGTAATTGAAATGGCTGCCACGCCGCCACCGTGGCGAATGGTCTGACGGAAAGAAACATCGATATATCGAGACGTCGCTTTGTGTTTGATGTTGCTTTTCAGTGTTTTTATTTTAGGTTATGTTCGAAACGAGGAATGCGTTGGTTTTAACAATGATTCTTGTTACTACCGAATTAATAGATACCTATATATATTACCAATAAATTCAGAATCATACGAAACAGCGTTTTCTGACTTCATTATGTAGCCCGTTTCATATAAATTTGACGTACGGCGGACGAGTAGTAAATGCCGATTTTCCATTTTCCCAGACTTTTTTTTGTAATCCGCGAAGAAAGAAAAAACGATTGAAAAATTGCGGACAAACGAATGAATTTACAGCACAATAATTTTTAACAAAATAAGTTGCTCGTTATTTTGTTCTCGTTTCAGAGAATTAATATTCCTTTGTTATTTTCACGAATATGAATTTATGTTACTACATGCAACGTTTTGGATATTATGATTTGATATTCAACTACAACAAGAATAACATATCAGTTTCGACATTTATAAAACATTATACAGTGAACTTCACTCAAAACGGTTTTGCGAGTATGATAAATTGTCAATGTGTTATTTGATGACTGAAAATATTGAAATAATTGGCGTAAAGACTCGCGACAAGGCGAGTCGATGAAGTCGAAAATGATTGAAATTTTTAACGAACGTTGAGCGTTTTGTCCGTGTTCTTTTTTTTTCTGAAGAGCACACGTGGGCTAAACTCGGGTTGATCTTTACTCGAGTCAAGTGGCTGTCGCCCGGGCCAAACAAATACACTTATTTCCGAGATGAAAACAATATAGGAATAGAGTCTCTCTGTCCTCAACCACCTCCGTGTTTATGATAAAGATATAGGTAGATATCGGTTTTTCCTGAACAAATGTTGAATTAAAACTAATGCAATAACGCAATGACAAGTATGTAAGTGTAAACAGAATGTTTTGTAAAATATGTTATCTTATCGTACCAAATAACATTCAATTTTCGACGCATGTAGTATTTTTGTAGCCTGTTTCTAAAGTCTATCGGAAGAACGTATAAGTTATAACGGTAACAAATAACAACAAGTATAGTATACAAGCGGTATAGTTACAACCTCGGTACAGTAACTATCGCTCTGAAGATGGACTATTCAATGAGTCCGAAATGTCAGCCAAAAACTGAAGACATGGATATATCTGAAAACATTCGGAATAAAAATAACAATAAATTAACAGCACATCATTGTAAATTCAAGTTACAATAAATTCCTTAGAAATTATCGTGTGGGTAGTGTGTAAAAATCCTTTGTCAATTATCTGAATTAAATTATGACACTGTGGATAGTTATTTTTATCTCTTTGTATAAACGTTTTTTTTCTTTAATCAGAATAATATGTATTTATATATTATTTATTTAATACGGTAAAAATCAACAATATATTTGATTAAATATTTTATCCGCGAGTTATGATATTTGAATTTAAATTGACGTATTTTTATACCTACATTTAAAATTAAATAATACTCAATTATCATTTAATTCTTATTCAAACAATAGGCATCTATTATTTCCAAATATTATCATAATGACATTGTAATTATCAATTTTTAATTTATACTAAATTCTTAGGAAAACATACCTAATATTGATAAACATAATAATATTATAATATAATAATGATAAACATACCTAATTCATTGATGAAATAAAAAATAAAAAATTTTAGTTTATACATATTATATTTGAATGTGTATTATGTATTATGTATATTGTATAATATACAATATTATATTATAATATATGAATAAAATTTCCATTTGTGGTTTTGATCTATTGTGGATTAAATGGAAGTGTTCTTAGATTTGTTTTATGAGGCTCTCAAAGCAATATCGATTTTAAAAATATGTTTTGTAATTTTGTATATAAAAAAAGTAATGTTTGTTGTACTATCAAAATATTACTTCTTACATATTACATTAATATATATTACACTTACTAGATGTAAGTTACAGCATAAGTTATGCTGAATAAGTAATGAATAGTAATGAAAATAGGTAAATCAATAGTTATAGTTCATTAAAATTTAATTGCAATGAAAATAATATAAAAAAATCATTTAACTATTATGTAAACATTGATTATCTACTATGCATATGACAATGATAGATAATTTCAAATGACATTAGTCAGCTATAGGTTTATAATTTTTAATGTTTAATAAGTTATAAATGAGGATATGAATTATATATAACCACGACAAATTTGTCATGTTTATATACAATTCATATCCTTATTTAAAACTTATTAAAATATTAAAAATTATAAACCTATAACTGATTAATGTCATTTGAAATTGTCATATGTCTAGTATTTATATATATATAAAATTAAGTAGAATTAGTATTATTTTATTTTCTGCATTATTCCGTTATGTTATTACTTATTTTTTCAAGAAATAATTTAGTATTTTGCAATGCAAAGTACATAATAACAATTTAATCGATAAACGTTGACAAGTTTAATAAATAATTATTATTATTGTATACATAATATAACCTATTTTCTAAAATTTGAATGTGTAAACTGCAAAGGCATTATTATGTACAAGAAAATAATAATATTTCAAATATACTAATGTCCCAAATAATCGTTATACTAATAATCGTATATAGGTAATATTTAGTAAATACTCGAGTTAATATGACGCATGAATTTTTTTTCGTAACTTAAAACCACCTGCTCATTGTAAGTGAAAGTTCTCACTAACCTTCCATTAACATGGAACACTTGTATATTATACTTAGGACAGTAATCATTATTATCATTTTTTTTTTGTATATCTTTTTTATCATGGCTTAGTTAGTTACTATAGTGTATTATTAACAATTACATAGCGATGTCCCCTTTCGTATTATTTATATTATTTCCGCTCGACAACATTATACACTAGCAGCGGTAGGGCCCCTAAGCACTATAGATATGAGTGGTTCAAACATTTGAAATCAAAAGACGGATGTTGGTATAGAATAATAAAAACGGTTAACTAATTTAAGAGTTTTATTTTGACATAGTTACTGATTTACAGTGTATATGATGTAATAGTAAAAAAATAGTTTATTTTAATAATATATAATGTGCGTTAGTGTGATGTGCACATTTAAATATCTTCAACATAGTATACCTATTTATCTTCCTACAATTCGTTTCTATTCAAACTTAACTCAAGAAGCAATAGTAAAGTGTTAAGTCACGGACTCACATTCGAGAAATGTGAATTCGAGTAAAATAAGTACAACAAAGTAGATATTATATTGATGTATAAAATACGAGTAAACAGCGTCGTAGGCATACCAATTTGACGTTATTGTATGTTTTTTTCTTGGTGAGTGGGGGAGGAGGTTACAGTGTGTGTACGAAAACAATGATATTCTATTATTAAATTCTGTGTTTATAAATTTATTAAAACATTGATTATTCATTTTGTCAATATAGTTTATTATACGTTCTGAATCATAAACAATCAGCATTATATATATGTATATTAAGTAGGTTTAGCCTATATATATATATATAGGTAAGCTTATATTTTCTGTTAAGTAAATATTTAATATAAATGTTCTTTTTGTGTTCACGGTGGTACGAAAACAATATAATATATAGTTTATAAAAACTTCTACAATTTAAAATGCTACGTTGCTGTTGGTATGTATGCACTTTAAAACATCGTATAACTGTACTCTGCATTACATTTTAAAATAGTGCGACGGATTCTCCCAAGGACACATAAATAAAATCTTTCCAAAATCTGTGAAGGAACCTATTGTATAATGATATATATAAACGTGGTCCGTATAACATAGTTTTTTTCATCGTTGCTGTTATAAACCGCGCTGACGAATGAAACGACAATAATAATATATAAAACCGGTCGAGACTCGTACGCCGCGCGTATAAATCTGCCTGAGGTTTGTCTGTGCTCTTTTGCTGCTGCTGCACCACGAGGAGGCGTGAGCGTAGGCCGTCGGCCTTCATTCTGGTCTCGCAGCACATTGCTACCGCAGCTGTTCATCCTGTGAAGTGCCGCTGGCAGATAAAAGGTTATAATAACCTATGGCGGTGAGCGGGTGGATAGGGATGTTGTGTCAGTGGAATTTCGTCAATTTAGTATTGTTGGACCCAATACGGTTTGCGGGAGTAAGAATGAACTGTTGTCCAAAATTTACGACGTTATGCATTCAAAAAAAAAAAAAACCAAAATAGTTTTTTCGATTTATTTTACACATGTTTTGTTTGTGTATACTCGGGTGTACCTATTGACTGACGACATAAACTTATATCACGTATGCATAAGCATACAATTGATTGTTTTTATTAATAACTATGTACCTCGATAATTAATACTGCAGACCGAATCTGACAATCTTCAAGGATTTTTATTTTTGTGTAGGTGCTATTCGAGTGGATTGCTATTTATTATATCGTCTTTATGAGTCGTAACTCTTGCATAATATCGTAAATATTATATATTTATGATTTTACTCTTTAATGCTGATGAAATAAATAAAAGTTGGGTGAATCTGTGTTCGAAAACGAACAAATTCTAATCTTCAATAAAAGTTAATATTGGTAATGTTGGAAAATATGATTATGTTTTACATGTTTTGATTAGCAAAGGAAATCGATAAACGACATACCTACTACGATTATGTTGAGTTATGTATAAATACATTTCTATGTACAGAATAATTATTTCTGTTGTTGTAGAAACTGGTTTTTAAATCAAATATTTATTTTCTCCGTTTTTTCTGCAATGCTAAATACTGTCAGGCTCATATTTTATATAGTTTTGTGTACTATGTAGGTATATATAATATCTAACATACATCTGAGTAATTCATTTGGTAATAATATTATCTAAATATCACTTTATGTACACATTTTATAAAATTAAAATTTTGATTTATGACCGTGTTAATAGTCAATAAGTAATTATCGATTTATGTTTATGATATATATGTATAACTCAAGTTATGATATTTGAAATTGATTTTTTTTTAATATTTATACTTTTAAATTTGTATTTTTAATAAAATCAAACACATGTATGTGCTATAATAATATTAATGCGACAATACTATATTTTATATTATTGCAAGTTTTGTTGAATTCCAAATTAGTAATGTTGTAAATAAGCATTCGAGTAGTATTTAAAATACTGTTTTATAATTAATTATGACACTAACTAGTTTTAGACAGGCTTTGGATGAAAACAATTTGGAAGATTTTAGACAAAAAATGTTGTAGTATTTCGCAATTTTTAGAAATATATCGTTTTAATAATTTAACAAATGCCTCTCTACTTATGTATTACTGTCTACTGGGTAAAATGTGGTTAGATTATACATACGTTTAATGAATATCTACAGGCTATAATAAATAATAACACGGTTTGAAATATAATTATAATAGTTAAAATAGTTGTTATAACTTATAACATATATTTAATGGTAAAACCAAATGAAATAAAAGATGAACCAATGAATAATACATATTTAGGCAATAGTAATTTTTTTTTTTATTTTTACTAATATAAAATTAGAAAAAAATTGACAAAATTTAGTTGGGTTTAAATTTTATGATTGTTAAATTTGAAATGTTGCGCACACGATAAATATTAACAACCTAATTTGTGTTCGGCGTTGTCTTAGAGCTCGGCTTGTATCTTGTCGGGACGTAATTTACATATATAACAGATTGTATATAACCTATTGACAGTCATCCTGAATCTATTTACGATTGACACATGGGTGCTTCATCCCGTGACTGTGATCTGTAATATATATAATGCGAATTTCACTTTTTGTACTCAAAATTATATTTATTTTTATTTTATGTAACGACTAATAGTTATAATTAATAATAATCATAGTATCGATAATTATTTTGAAAATTCGTGTTCGTTGATTGTTATGTATAATTTAATGAATTCGGTAACGTTCCTTCCTTACTATTTTTACTTACTCGTGGAATTCTTTGATGTCTGACTTATTAAAAGCGTATGCTGTCATAATTATAATATGGGGTAGAGGTATTGTGTACCGACACTGGAATTCCTTTGACGCTTTTTTAATACGCTGCTTCTCCGTCACTTATCTCATACCTATTATACAGTATACACACATTACCTCACACCTTCGGTGTATATACTTATATCCATTAACAAAACAAATACTTTCCAAGTATTATGAAAAACAGTCGCCGTTTAATGCGTTTAAAATGGGATATACTGATATTATTGACAAGGAAAAAACGATATGGCTAAGTAAAATACCATTGCACATTTAAATAAAATATTTTTATATTAATTGTTTTTGATGTTTATTTGCATATTATAATAAAATAATTTTTTTGTATCTGATAACTTACAATAACATATACATTTCATTTTCGACAAGTTATTTATTTGTATATTTTACTGCACATTTTGTTTAACTTTTATATGATTTATAATATTTTGTTCTAAAAAATTAATTATTTGAGTTAGGCATAAAAATGACGCATTATTTACTTATTATATTTATTCTGTATATTTCGATCACTTTTTTCATTAAAATATTTACATAGAAAAAATATCTATCTGTAATTTTCAGTTTTGTTTTTTTTAATACTAAGTACAAAATGTGTTTAAAACGTATTTGAATTCAAAACTGACCAAGAAAGAAAACCATACGCTAGTTTTTGAATTGAAAGTGAATTTATTACTAACTCAAGTTTGTTAGTTTTAGAAGTAATTAATTAATTTGTTAGCCTCACAGTGTTATGTTATGAATTATATATATGTTTAATATTTAACAAGGGTATTTTGAAAATGTAGTCGAGTATTCTTTGGCATATTCCGGATTTTATAGCATTGAATGACGTTTAAAGAATTGTTGAACGTGACAGTACCTTAGGTGAATATCCTTTTTTTTTGTTTAATGTATTCAAGTAAAATCATCTATGAAAAAACTCATGTGTTAAAATGTATATTTTGTTAATCACATTTGACGAAAAATCGATATTTAATCTAAACTTAGAATAAATACGCTTTTATGATCTAGAAACAAAAAGTAATGACATATTTATAATTTATCGCTATTTTAAAATGTAGTATTTAATGTATAATAAAACAATAATATCGCATAAAATATAAAATACAATGATGTTATCATGCCTACGTCGTAAATGAACCGAAATGTATCAAGTATCCAAACATTCATGTTAGTCTCTCACTGTATATATCTTGTTGTTTTAGAATTTTTTGAAATTTTTGTCGAGTAAAAAATTGTAGTTAACAATTTCACACGAACACATTTTTAACTTTTCTTCTTCAAATATGATTAATATAACATTATGAGTATATTACTTAGATAGTTTTTGAGTAATCCTTGTGAATGTGTGATTAAAATGGTTTTGTTTTTGTTGTATATATAAATAAAACGAAGTTTTTTAAGTTTATGTAAAGGTACATTTTTATCTATTGCGAGGTTGTTAATTATTGAAGTTATTTTTGGTACGAGTTTTTTTAATACGATATTGTTTGATTATTTGACAATATATATATATATATATTTTTTAATTTCATTACGATAGTATAGTAGCCGGCAACTCATGCGGTTGCTGTAATGAATCTAAATTGAAGCTAATAAAACGGCACTCGGTGTTGTGGGCGCCAGGTTCCCACATTACCGATGTCAGATGACTATATATTTTTTTACTTATACTTTAATTGCCACTTTAATCAAAATAATTGTATCTGTATGCAGTTATTCTAAAAGATTAAACTATAGTTGTCTGAGGATGTCGCCTGCAGGTTAGATTGGATTCATTAGTTTTCAATTAGTTTTGATGATATATTTTATATTTATTAAAATAATATTTAAAATTAAAATTTTTTTAATTGCAATTTATTATTTGTATTTTACGTTGTTATGCATAAGTCAACTAGCAAGTATTATAAATTATATGATTTTCAAAAACAACGACAAATAAAAATAATCCTATACTTAATGAGAACATATACTTTTAAAATGTCATTAAGTGTATTCTGGAAATATTATGAATTATAGTAAATAATAATAATAATACATGAAATGAATATACTGATAGATTAATAATTTTATTTTTCATGACAATCGAGAATTCTAAAGTAATGTTAGGCTGATTTTATATATGTATTCGTTTGGATAATATTTTGTACTTCAAACATAGACATATTTGTTTTATAAAAATGACATTACTGATTATAATATATTTTCTTATTGAATTTATATCTGTAGGTAATCTTGTGTGTAGTTATTGACTTAGGTTCTACCAAGTATGTATATGTATATATATATATATATGCGTTTATTATTTTTTCGAAATAAGAAAAGTGTGTCGCTAAGTAGAACGTTTTAGTTGCTAACACTAAGCTGTTAAACTACTAACTATTTAGACAACGAGTCATGGTAGCTGACTTAACGTATTAATCAACACATGTTATCTTGGGTATTTTCTCTATAGTCTAAACTAAAACGTTATATTATGGTATTTTTAATTTATAAAGATTATGTGAAGTATATTTTATAAAACATATTCACTATCGAAAATCAATATAATCAATTCAATTATAGAGGTGCTTTCAGTATTTACGTATACATAAGTACATTTCACGTTTAGATAAGTACCAAATATTTTATGCCAAATATAATTGAAACATAATATTTTAATGTTCAGAGTTTTATGTCTATACTAAATTTAAAAAATGAATATAATTCATAGAGATGTTAAAATAATAACTTAATAAAAATACCAAATTAATAAATAACCATAATTTATTTGTACGTCTAAATAAATATAAAGCTTTATATTATGCAGACTATTCAATTATTTTTCTAAAATAGTTTTTTGTTCTCCAATTAGTATAAAACTAATACTTGACCGTTATCCACCATTTTCTCCGTTTATGTGTTATATATTTACAATATTAAGTTCTTCTTAATTCCCATAGCTCGTAAAAAAATGATAACTAGGTAGAAAATGTCATCCATTATGACAGTGGGCTTATATATATATATATATATATCATAACGTATACACGTCACGTTAAAATTTATTTTGATTTATTCACGAGGGATTAGAGAATTATTATGTACATATATAATATGGGTATTAAATCGTAGTAAATTACTGAATCCGAACAAATCAAAAGCAAAAAAATTAAATATTCCAAAAACGAAGTTAAATTTTTTAATACTTTAAAAAGTATGTTCATAATCTATTATAATTACAAATGCTTTTACCATTTCGAATTCAGTTCTTTTATAATTTTATTACTTATTGATTAATTTTATTTATTCTGAAGCTGCTATTATTGATTGTACAATATTATAACGATGTGTAAATTGTCCTCAGACTTTCTATTTGAAAAATAAACCGACCAATCAATTATAACGTTTACAAATTCCTATGTAAGTACGCGTATATTATTTTGAAATCGCCGCGGTAGCGAGTTTTATTTAACGTACTACAGTTACTTAGTTATATTATTTGAATAATAAAATACGATATTCTTTAACAGCATGCGAGTCAAAACGAGAGTGCTAATGCGTAAACGTTGTTACTTGTTATTACGAGGATAAAACAAGTGAAATGAATAATAGGCGCGTACCCACATTTATAGGAAGTAGAGGTATGTTTAGTATACTCGGGAGTCATTCCTTTGGTCATAGATAAAATGATTTAATTGACTAGACGTGTCTTAAATTACACATTTTTTTTTTATTGGATCATAAAAAGAAGTAAGAATTAATTATTTTTGTTAGTTCTTTTCATTATCGTTTATTAGCGTAATCCAACGATTTCTACCACGCTGTAAGCTATACAATTATTGGATTTTGTTTTTGACAGAATATTTGATCAATAAATTATTATACCACTTAAAATGGCAATGCAAATTTTATGTACAAATTAGAGCTTAAGATTTAATTTTCGAATTTACGATATACCGACTTTAGCTGTAGTATATTAACACTAAGTAGTGATGTGATACCTACATGATTCAGAATTGTATTTGCTGCCATTTGTTTTTATCGTTTAAATGTTCTATGTGGCGAGTATAGAGACGGATTTAATTTCTACGTCGATTATAATGAAATAAATTGAGCGTGTGTCTTGGAATATATGTTTTGTGCTTTATACTAATTCAAGTGTACTGTATGAACTCAAGCGTGATCGGTTTGATGTTTAGTGGTGCCCACTACCAATGAAACGAATATACAGAAAGCTGAATTGCCTCTACGTCGACATTACTTTTATAAGCGTTTAAAGTTTGAATAACGGCGAAATGTATTATTTTCACGAGTAATAAAATAATTTTTTTAATTCACAATATTATTGTTTTTAGTTTTTCTTTAAAAAGTAAATACTATTTTTGATATTAAGACTTGCAGTTTTGACATAAGATTAATTGAATTAACAACGTCAACTAAAATATCATAAAAATCTTGCCCGACATTTTTTTTTTTTTATAAACGTTTTGGAGTTTGAGTTACGGGTAAATAAAAATGTATTATTTTTACGAGTAATGAAATTTTTTTTAATTTCGCCGATTCGTTTTGAAAAACTTGTAGAACCGTTAATATACTGTTTTGTATAGAAGCGTTTAAATCGATTCATATTGAAATTTATTTGTTCTACAATTATGCTTTTAACAAATATCAATGTTTATTTTGATTGATATTTTATTTAATTGTAGATTTTTATTAATTTTTTGCTTGTTGCGTATTTAATTTTGAAAATAAACCGAGTTCTGATTAAATGCATTTGTCAATTGTGATCAATAATATAATTTGTATAGCTTTCAATAATTTATAAAAGCATACCACTATCATATATCAAGGTGAATGCCAAACAAAACCCAGCAGGTGTAATTTTGTTCTTCTTTTATTGGAATTAATGCCCGAAGGTTCTAATGGAATATTATATTGTTGGTGTACGAGTACATTTTAACAACAACAATAAGGAATTAATATTTACTAGTTTTACCAATACAAAATTCAAAAAATGAAAGTTTATTAATCGATATGTCACATTTTACTTTTCCTTCTACCTACTACTTTTTTTTAATGTTGAATTTATTTACTCTAATACTGTTATTATTATTAGCTAATATTTGGTATTGTTGAATTAAAAATGTATGTAATTTTATAATTTGTTTTAAAATATTATATTACTAACATAATGTTTGTTTTATTCGCGAATGTAATATTTAAAGTGGATTTATAAATAGTTTAATAGGAAAATAGAGCCACTTGGGTGTATATATAATTTTATTTTGATCAAAAAAAGTAGACTGTAAAAATATTAGGTTCCCGTAAACACATCATGTGTATACGTTTTTAATCACTTGTTTATTAATAAATAATACGTATATATACAATAATGTATGTTATATCTATCCTACTCATTAAAAAGACAATTATATTTACTGTCTGTAATAATCTTTTTTTTATTGTTGAGAATTATCGTATTTTTTTCTAAAATAAGTTTTTGCACACTTAACTACTTAAGTATATTACTAATAATATAGTTTATACATTTTGTTTATTGGAAGTGGCTTTTTTAATTCAATTAGTCCGAACACTGTATTACACGAAATCACCAAAAGTAAGTAGGAATGTTGGCGCCTTGTACGTGATCGAAATGACTAAACTTCATGCGAAAAGGGTAAAAAATATATATATTATATACCAACAGAAACTGCTTGTTATATAATTTGTATTTGGGATTATTTCGCCGAATGCATAACACATACCATTACTGTTGTGCAGTTTTATTCTTAATCAATGTATAGTACGGGTGGCGCCTACATACATTCGTGGAAACTCATTAAAGAATTTTAATTGTTCTTCGAAAATATGTGGATGTGTAATAAAGATGAATCGAAATTTATATTATCCAGGGAATTGCGCCTATACAACTATGTTTATGTATAAATTTCGATTTTGATGTAACGAAGAATATTTATGCAATAATATTTTGTTTCTTTTTATTTGTTTCAGGACAAACCTGAAGAGAGAAAAAAATATTTTTAAAAGTACAGCAGTAAGTTTATAAAATTTATTGTTTTAGTCGTAGAGTGTTAGGTATTTGAAGTATATATTCCCGAAATTATGAAAATTGACATTCGATTAGGTTATAGCTACATACAATTATCATATTTAACGTAAACACCTAATAAATATATATATATATAATAATTTCGTAATATAATATATATATATATATATATTATTGATTATAAATTATTTCATATCGTATGGTATTTATTTATTATCAGAGTATTTAGAACTTGTATTAAACAATTAGTAATAAACAACTTTTGTAATACGTATTTATTAACTTGAAGCTTATTGGTTATACGTATATTGAGTGAAACTGCTGCCGTCAGTTTTGATAGTTGCGTTATTATATTTATTATCATTTGGAAGCTGGTTAAATGTATTGTGGTATAGCTATAGACTACGATCAAGTTATAGTAATTTAAAAACTAATCGTTCATATGATTATGATTATTATAGTGTATAAAATATGATTGTTGGTGGAAATTTGATAACCTAACCGATTGCGTAGGGAAAACATTGTTGCTCGTATTGTTTACTGTGTTCGATATAGTATCCAAGTTTCTTCGTGTATGCGTGTGTATGTGTATATGTTAAATTTGATTTAAGTAGCTTATAAAGTTGTGTTTCGCTTTGTATACTGAACATGACTATTCTCTAAGTTATAAATGTATATACGATATGAGCAGTATTGTAGTTTTTATTAAAATCTATAATTATGTACATGATTTATAATATTATATTTTAATGTATATTATGAGTATATAACAAATGAGTTAAGTTATATATTCGAATTTCGGTAAGTTATTGTAAATATATCATCTGTAACATTAAATATAATGTCCAAAAATTTAAAACATATGCGATTTGTATAAAAATTATTTAAATTCTCAGCTTATTAATGTCGTTGCTCCTTTAGATTTTAATAACTCATTAGAAACTTTTATGTTCTGTATCTCCCATTCAAGTATTGTTGTTCAAGGTCGTTAAGTGCAAAATGAAAAAAGATTATTAAAAACTAAAACGATGAGGCTAGACGTTATTAAAACTTAATAATAGTATTTTTCTACATCATGTATATAAGAACTGAATAGACTTTACTCTCATTTAGGATCAATTATCTATGTTAATGGTTTTGTACACATTTATACTGATAAAGTCATCTATTTATCTTACAATACACATTAACTACTAAGTTTCTTTTTTAACGTTAACTTTGTTTAACACTATCAAATTCGTATCGATTCTCCATAAAATTTTTTTTTATTTTCGATTTTAATGGAATGCTTTCAATTATACAAATAAAATAGAACGCATCACGTGTTAAAAGATTTGATGAAAATTATTGGTTTAAAATATTTACTTAAATATATTATTAGCGCGATAACTTTTTCTAAACAATTAGCGGTTTCATTCACACAGCAATTTTGTGAGTTATGTATTTCTTTCTACATTATACAGTAGCTAAAATATAATTTAATATATTTCAATAATTATTGATGTTTGAATTTGATATCGTATCTATTAAAAACAATTCTAAAGTTCGAGACGATGTATTTTAAAAAGTCGAACGTGTATTTTGTTTGGTAATAAACGTAGACCGAAAATATCTGTGTAACATCTTAAAATTGTATGCTTAGTAATTATTTAAATAAACTTCAATTGATCTACACGCACTTATTGACGTGAGTCCCATTGATCACTTGAGACATTCTTATACCAAAAAGTTATATTGTTCGTTAATGTTTGTGATATTCATCATATGAGCTATGAAAAAAGATTGTTATGTATTTTTATAATAAAATATTAATTAATATATATGTTACACACATATTATATTATATTATATTATTATATTATATTATATATATATAAATTAAAACAAACTATTGTTCCAACTACTGTTGAATATGTAGTGTTAATTTGTTTTACAGTATAATATATATATATATATATTTAGGTATATATTATTTTTCCATTATAGTTAAACGAAACCTTAACCATCTGAATATTTCAAGGTAAAATATTTAATAAATACCCTACCACATTTTGCTATAAGCTAATATGATACAGCTCAAATTATTTTTAATTAGTATAATGTATGTTAAGTGTCTAAAACTTCCAGTTTTAGATACTAAAGTATAATGTTCAATTATTAAAATATTCAATTTTCTTTGATGCTGAACAGTTTTTCCAATAGTTTATTTATGATAACTGATAAATAATATACATTCCTATTTCTTTTTTTAAAATTATATTTTGTATTTAAATCTCCGTGGTTTAAAGTTTATGAGAAATGTTTCAATAAAGAATTCGTTTATTTTACGCTTTTGGGGAAGAGATGCTTAAAAGTAGTTTTATTCAATAGACGTCTAACAACCAATTCATGCGGATGCTTTTGATTTTTTTTTTTATATGTATAGATTAAGTAATAAAAGATAAAATCATTTTTTTTTGTACAAGTGATAAGTGTATTTGATAAAAATAGGAGTAAAAATATAACACGTGTTTACTAAGTAATTTACATTTTCATACTATTGATTTTATTTTTTATTTTAATATTATAAAATAATATAATAACAATATGAATTATATTATATTTGATAAAACACATCTTTTTCAATAATGATTATCGAATTATATTAATAGTAGGCATAATTTTTATTTTCATTATAACCAAAATGCGATGACAGTAGAAAAAAATTTGAATGTGTAGTCTATTGTTCAAATGGTAATCAGATCAACCGAGTGGGAAGATTTAAAAATAAATTGTCGGAAATCAGATTGCATAAATAATGAGGACACAACACATGTAGTTTCACATATTATAAACCCACGGCACAAGATGAAAAAAAAATGCTATTGACATCAAAGTATATACTTGAAAAAAATATACATATATATAAAGATCGATAAAGTTTACTGACTTGTTTATTATTATGTATTGTGTAGTGATCTATTTATATATATACATATATTATAGGTTATAATGATATTGATACCGATATCAACATACATATGTAATATGTACCATTGAACACGTTTAATATTTTTATTTTAAAATTTGAACATTCAAGGTTTTTCTTCAAGTTTTTTCACTCTATTATATTATGCATTAACGATTATTATTCAAAAATAGCGAAAGGTTATATATTATCTATGTTTTAATGTTTATCGTTATTCAGTACACACCTGTTATTTAAAAAAAAGAAAATCGTTTCGCTTAAGAAATTACCCAAAATGATCATATATATATATATATATATTTAATAATACAATTAAATTTATAATACGAATACCATTTATAATGTGATAAAAAGGTTATATTGCTAGATACTATCCGTATATGTTTAGATTACTTAGATTTTAGTTTTATTGTTAGTATTACTAAAATACATAAAAGTCATATTATTTTCGTATTCATTTATTTAATGATAAAAGAACTTTGCTATATAAAGATAGCATATATAAGATCATAGCAATACATTTTCAACTAATTTTTGAGAATATTTATATTTAAATTTTTATTTATATTTTTAGGTACACACTAGTTTAATTTGATAAGCATTGTGAAATTTTAAGCACTGTAAACATTTTGATTATCAAAATAATAATAAAAAAAAACAATTGTTTTGAAAAATAATTTGTATTGTATTTTAATCGCTGAAAACGTTATTAACATATTTTTTCAACAAAATTATTTGATATATTTTTTTCACTTTTTTTTTTAATTCTGCTCATGTATCTGTATGATGTCATTATTTTCTTATATTTGAAGTGATAAAATATATGTACATATCTGTATATTTAAAAACGTCAAATTTGAGATTTAAGATTTGTCCATACTTATTGTTTAAATAAATGATCTAAATTGTCCAAAAGTGAATTAAAAAATATTACATTTCTTTTATATAGGTAAAATGTATACGCATATATACTATTTTATAATGGAAGTAGTTTGACAATTCATATTCCTAATCGGTGTTTTCTCTTCATTATTGCATTTTTATCTTATACACACATACATATATATATATATATATATATATAATATACGGTAAGAATACAAACCGTTTATGCAAGGTCGTGGCGTATTACGTGTGCGCATATAATTATTTCCATACCGGACAAAAATAATTTTTTTCAAACAATGCGTCATATGCACTGAGATTAGTCTATTTCTTACCATGCACTAACAGCATCGCGCACGCATTTATAAAAAAAAAAGTAAAATAAAATTTGTTCCCACAGTTTGGAAATAACCAATCGAAAAATCTATTGTACTCGCGGACCCCACGATGAACGCATTAGGGGATAACTTACGTGGACCGTGAAACACATTATTTACCAGATGCACGGCGAAAACGGGAAAATATAATTTAAAGGAAAAATGTATTATTATTATTATATATGTCGGCGTGAATGTGCGCGCGCACGTGTGTGTGTGTGTGTGTGTGTGTGTGTGTATGCGTGTGTGTATGTGTACATGTTTATATATACTATACACCCTTCGTTTTCGCTCTAGGCAAATGGTAGGAGAATAAAGTACACCGATACGCACCTGTCCTCGTACAATGGTACATTCTTATACGGACAATAATAAGATGTTTTTATGATGGCAGTGCTGTAATATACCACCACCATCCGTCACATTGTTATGGAATATCTACTATTATTATTACGTTGACGAAGAAAACTAAAAAAATAAAAAATAAAAAAAAAATAGATTAATTTACTTGTTACACAATAAATACTTTCAATGTCGATAATATTTTTACTTCGTTCGTTTTTTAAGGAAATCACGAAACAATTTTTGTAACAATATTATAATTTTATATCGTATAGGTTTATCATAAGTATGACGTTTTGAACATGCTATTATATTTCTAATTCTCGGTAAGAATGTAGGTTTTTAATTGGTATCTTTTTAAAATATACACACATAAGTATAATATTAACGTACGCGGTATAGGAATATAAATATGTATAAACCGTCAACATTTTTTATCAACTATTAATATTAACTGTATATACAATAAAATAAAATTATGCGTGTACAATATTTTATATCGTTTTTATTTTAGATTAAAAAAATAATAATAAAAAATGTAAAAAGTGATTACGGGATATACATAAATTGAACGTTGGACCAGTGGCGTATTTACGGGGAAGCACAGGGTTTCCACCCCCTCCGCAGAGGTTTTTTTTGTGGTTATTTTAAATCGTTCTAACAGAAAATTGTTATTTGTTAAGATTCAATGTGTAATATTAGTTAATGTGTTGACGCGTCCTGACAGTTGATAATAATGATAAGTATTGTGAAATAATATTTAAAAAAATAATTTAATCTAAGTGGATACACTGTAATTTAAACATTTTTTGTGAAAGGCAAGCTGATATATACAATAAGAGCCATGTAGGTAAAAGCATTGTAATGCATTGTATTGTAACACCCAACTTCAATGTTCAGTTTTGGTGTCAAAATTTCTAAAATATATCGTTGTTTTATGATTTTTATTGTAATTATTAATTTAAATATTTAGTAGTTACCAGTGTGGTACAGTATCTTGTAAATATATTTTGGTTATAATTGATAGAAACAATAGAATATTGTAGTGGTGAAACTTGGTGTAAGTTCATGTGATTATTATTAACCCCCCCTTCCACCCACCAAAAAAAAGTTGTAAATACGCTACGCCACTACGTTGGAAAAATGTCTTGCTTCATTCATTTCGGTACGCAAGCTAAAGATGTATTATTATCGTTTTAAATTTTAAAACTATGTTGAATCGTTGTTCTCGTAATGCTATATTCAGAGTGAAATTTGGTATTTAGTGTAAGGTTTTTCGGACATACGAAAATAAGTGATCATTAAAATAATTCGTAAGAAAAGATTTTCAACATGTATGGAATAGAGTAGGTAGGATATAATTTATATGAATAACATAGTTCACAATATTATTAATGTCCGCGAAATTACACAATTTATTAAAATAATTTAATGTTTTATAATTACGAAAAATGCGATCTGACGTTTACTTGATTTATCCTAAAAACGCTACCTCTCGTATATGATTATATTCAGTTTTCCGCAATTTTTCCATAAACTTATATAAGGGACTAGCCTGCAATTTCGCCGTACCTAATTTAATGACTTTCGTGTTCAGTTTCCAATCGCTCGATATTATATTACATTATATTATATTATAGTGTCACGCAAAACTTTCTGAGAGCGTGCGTGTGTTTACCCACGCAGCGAAAAATGCACTTTATCGAAACATAAAACGCGGGCAAATCTTTCCCACTTTTCAGTATTATCGCGAACAAATTTTCGTAACATCGTTTATCATTTATCAAACCCTTTTCAAACATTGTCCGCGTGCTGCCTACGTTATTTTATAGCTGTTGAAATTATTATTAGTATTATATTCGACCAAAGTTTTATGACAGACATATCGCATTTGACCGTCCGCCACCACTGCCACTGTCGTGTCCTGTGCCACAGTAGGAAAACGCCTCTGTGATATATCTACATATACACAACAATGCTATTCGTTTGTCAACAATAGAAACGACGTACGTCAGTCACGTCGCTGTTCCCGTTGAAGGCTTATATTATACCAGTCGATTTTAGCACCCCTTATACGCACACGTACGCACACGCACGCACACCTACCCAGTGCACACAAACGCTATTCATTATTCTGACATTCATATTTTATTATTATTATTATTATTATTATTAGTGTGTGTGTGTAAGCCCAATGATCTCTGATACGTATTCGTTTTTTCCCTCTTAACTTAAGGAAAAGTATGGTCGTCTCCCTTCAAAACGAGTCCCCTATATTCATGCGATTTGAGTACGTATTTTAGAAAGTGAAGTTTTATTATGTAAAGTTTTTGAAATCTTATTTTTAGAAATGCAATTTTTTTAAGAATACAAATATTAAATTTATGTTGTTTAGCTCAACTCTAAAGTACGGCTTTTCTAAAACATAAACAGCTTTACAATGTAATATGTCATAAGCTTACTTAAAAATGTAAAACGATTAAACTTAAGCAACTGTAGTCTACTCACAATTTCGTATAGAACTAACTCTCTGTATAGTAGCATACCAATCAACTAATAAATCGTTATTCTTCGTGAAAACTTCCTAATACCTAAATATATAGATTAACACGAAATTGGTCAAGAAATTAATTAACTCGCTCCTAACCATCTTGTAATTTTATGGAATTTAATCGTTGACATCGGCTGATATGGTGCCTTTATTCTTTTCTCCATTATTTGTATCATAAACATACACCAAATTTACTTAATACTCGTATCTACATAATTGTAAAGAAATATCTGACAAATTATAAACCAATCAAAAATAGTCTCTTAATTAAAACGCCAATAAATTCTATCAGAGATTTTGATACTTATGTTTAAAAATGTATAGATGGTTATGTGATTATTTAATATTATGGTGATGTACGTGAAAAAGCTATTCTTTATACGAACGATGTATATTATTATTATTATATGATTGTATCTATATGTCATTTTAAGTTAGGCATGGTTAATACATTATACTTTATATTTGTTAAAGTTAATTACGATATATAGTTGCGTTGTTTTCACGCGTAGAAATGTTTTATCATTTTGGTGACTTAACAGCTACACTATTGTGATATAAAAACAGTAAAATCGCATTCTGCGAGTCGAAAGAGTAAAACTATAATATATTAGACGAAACAAAAAGGTGGTAGATAAAACGAAAAAAAAACACGAGTATGTTTAATACACAACCACACTTCTCTTTCATCGTAGTTATGTCGCCGTGTATTTCTTTCGTTCACTGTGTTTTCAATACTTTTATATTGCATAACGAGTTCAAAGTAGACAATGTTTATTCGCGTTTTACTATAAACAAAATTACAGTGGTTTTTTTACACTACGCGTGGGTCGTAGCAACACCAAAATCAAATCAATAGTAAAAAAATGTATACGGATATTATTTAGTCTAGTCTAGTTTATCTCGTGTATATTGAAAACTACATTACTAACGCGGATCTATATTGCGATTGACTAATAGTTTGTAAATGTCGTTCATAATTAAGTTGGAATAACACACATACACACACACCCACACACATACACACACACACATACACGCACATATAAGTAGATAAAACTTTTATTAAAATTTCACGTCTTCAAAATTAAAATTACATTTTTTTAAAAAATATTTTACTAAAATTAGGGAAAACTTTTTGAATATACATAACGTCTAAAAATTCATGAAACGTCCTAAATTAGAATTATCATCTTATCTTGGATTATTATTTTCGAAATTAAAAAAAAACTACCTATACTTATTCTTATGTACCTTAATTTCCTTCAACGTAATTAGAAAATAAAAAAATGTATTAGTTACATATTAAATAGCTTAATTATCCTCGTTTATGTAATATGGAATTGGCTTTACAAAATAATAACTTTTTTAAATTGTGTGTTCAACAAATAATTTTGTAATACTCGAACGTTTTAATTAATGATGTATATATTTTATGATGTTTTCTTTATGATCTGTGTACATTGCAGTATAGTATGAGTTTAAAAATATAATGTCAACAATACGAATGAACTTAAAAATCTTGTAAATATTTTTGTCAACAATTTTCTGCAATTTCTATAACAAACATAAGTAGCATTCCTTCAATTTAATTGCTGAAAAATGAAAGTTAACACAAATTATAAAATTTGACTATAAATTGTATAATTCAGAGTTTTTTTCATATGAAAAAAAATCATATGTTTATGAGTTAGTATGTTGATTAACTCTAAAAAATTAATGTGTTATTTTAGTAAATATTTAATTAATTTTTTAGTTTATTTGTTAAATAACTATTTTATTTGCTTGATAAAGTATATATCCATGTATCAAAATTCTGAAAAAGAACTGTATTGCCGGTAAATTGAAATTTATAAGTTTTAATATATTTAATTAAAACATAGTAAAGTACAGTTATTTATAGTTTAATATTTTCTTAAAAGTAGAAATTGCTTTTTGTCATTATGATTTATAAGTAGTATTGTATTCATTTTTCATTTATTACAATTATATAAAAAAATAATACATTAATGAGTAACTAATAATACAACATGTTAACATATTTTAAAATATAAATTAACACAACATATATAATGTGGTTTCAATTTTGGGGATCTTCGATACACCTAATGCTAAATTGCAACCAAATTAAAATTATTCAGAATGCTTATTGATAATGGAAATCCGTATATGCATAGTAATGTATTAATGAAACAATATAAATTTAATATTTAAATATTGAGCTTATGTAAAAATTAACATTAATGTTAAGTAACATAATATTTAATATTATTATTATACATATATCATACATATATAATATTAAGTAATTTAAATAAAAAACAAAACTTTAAGCAATGTTAAAATAATAAATGTGATTTTTAAACCACTGCTAAAGTATAAAATCATTTGTTAGAAAATATAGCTGTAGGTGTAGTCAACCTATCACTGTCGCAAACGTGTTTAATTTAAAAATATACCTATTTTTCACAATTTTGTTTGAACATTTTAAATTTTTACGTATAACTAACAAACATTTTTCGTTGCTATTTTGGTCTGTAAGTAGAATTATGAAGTTATTTATCATTTTTATTTTTCAATATAAATACAATCTACTCAATTATTTTCTGATATAACATATTTTTGAAATATAAATGATATCTCCATAAAAATTCTTATTTTGTTTATATAATATGACCGTTGGACATTGATATTTGAAACGGGGTTTTTTCCTACGCGCGAATTTTAATTAATGTCTTAAATGTCAAACACTGATACTGTTTAACATTTGTAATCTGAATAAACATGTGGTTTTAAGAAATTCATATTTTATTGTGTATATTGCAGTGTATGGACTATTTAAATTGCTGGATATCTTCTTTTCATATTTAATTATTAAACGAAATGATATAGAATATACCTACTCGTACATATAAAGTACACAGAATATTACATTAAATGCATAAATTATAATATTTTATAAGTAATAGAGGTACTCATGTGGCTTTATATTAATTTAAATGTTTTGAAAAACAAATATAATTTGTTACGTATATTTTAACATTTGTTTGTTTGTATAATTAAAGATTTAAACGCATATCGTATAATAAATACTGGTTGTATTTTTATGATTTACATATTGGATTAACAGAACTTTAGTTTTCTAGGGTTTTTTTGTTTTAAACAACGTGAGTGGTATTTGTGATTTCAATTTTTAGATGCTTGGACGTACCGTACCTATTTTTATAATTAAATAGATATGTTAGAAATATCGTTTCGAACATTGTGTTTAGTTTATTCAATTGTTAACTTTTAACTGATAACACTTTTGAACGAAAATTACATTTATGACAGTTTTTACTTATAGGTTGTATAGCAAAATCGTAAATGAAAATTCTACAACTACATAAACAATTATAAAGAATGATCATATCAAACTGTCAGGCATGAGTTTGATTGAAGTATTGATTAAATAAATGGCTACTATATTATTATATGGAGTAACTTGGCTTTCTAGTCTACATTTTATAAGTATAGACTTTTGGAAGTTTCTTATGTAAGTTTTTGATTGATTGATATGATATGATATTATTGATAGTATTTTAAATATATATATTTATAATTTTTATAATTTTTAAATTAATACGTTATTATTTTAGTACATTTGAATATGAAGTGTCTTAAGCACACTTAAAGGGTGGATTTTTGGTCCGGACCTCCTCCCCCTTGATACTTCAAGATATTTTATGTAGTATATCAGCTATACAATATACGTTATATAAATTCATAAATTATAGCCCGTCGTTTAAGATCATTGTATACTTCACTGTAAAATGTTCTATACACTTTGTCTGCGAGTGTTGACCAAATAATTGAGCGCGTTTTAGAGATTTCGAGTACAATGAGCGGTTGTCGTCTATATCTTACAACACTGAAATGTATAAACATCTGTTTAGCGGACAAAAAAAAAATACAGGAATTTGTTAAAGACGATATGACGCGTAGGGCTGTGGTCATTGTCCGTAATAAAGTCGGCACACACGTGAAGGTAATAAAATTTAAGGGACGACGAAGACCGGATGAAGTGGCATTTGACTAACGCCGGTCAGTTTTTTTGTTTTCCGGTACTATTGCAGAGGTGGTGGCCATTAGGTCGATCGCAACTCACTTTTGTCTTTTCTTTATTTATTTTTTTTTAAAAAAGCATAAAATAACATTTTTATAAAAAAAATTTTCTGATTAATCCTTAAATATAAAAATTGATTACAATTACATTATTCGATTTATAATATTAATAAATAAATAAATAATATTCTGTATATTGTTGTTTTGCAATAAATACTACGAAAAACCCATTTTCGTTATCGATCCAGTCCGTATCGATTGCTGCTCTTATCGTATCGTAAATACTAATGGTTTGCAACAACATCGGCCATTGTCATATATAATTATATATATATATTATATAAATTTATTTTGTCTAATTGTATCGTTTTTTTTTTTTGATCATTTATTAAATCGAAATGTCGATGTCGTCAAGCGACAATCCAGAAAACTTAGAAATCGATCTCAAGTCCATTAAAGTTGGCCACCTTTATATTATAGTACATGTTCGTTCTTTTTCTTATACCATCTCGTTTTGACGCCATCATACATTTTGATTGATCGATCGGAATATTTTGTCTGAAATCAACTTGCGTGTCTTCGTGCGTTTCCATGTGTTTTTAAGGTAATGTGCGTCTCACAGTCGCACAAATAGAGTCAAAGCAAAGGACTGTCACATATGAGACGCTCAGAAGCCGATTCGATTAACTCCATTTTTTTTTCAAATTGTGAGTAATTTATTTGGATTAAAATAGTAAACGTATATGGATTAAAAAATTGAATACTTTTTATATGTATTTATAAAGTGCAATTACATACCCTTAATTGTAAGAAAATAAATGAGTTTATTCAAAATATACTGAAAAAATAATTGTTTTTTTATAGATAAATATCTTTAATTGTCTGTACTGAAAAATTTCATTTGATGGAGTTAATCGGCTTGGCTTCCAAGTGCCTCATATATCTCAAGGGACAAGGTGTATACTATTATATGTATATTATTATACAATAAACAACATTATATCAATGTGTATCAATAACAACGAGTATATTTAATAATTTCAAAATTAAAATGTCGTTTCTTATTCACGGGCGTATTTTCGACCATCCACATTCGTATTGTATAACTAATAATGAGATAATAGGTGTAATTCTAGTCTCCACTAGTTGAACACAAACAAAAAATGTACCATTTTAAAATCATTTGTTATGACGAAACATTTGAAATTTCAAAATAAATCATTCCTATAAGTGCATGAAATAAAAATCTAAACTTTACATTTTCATTATTCGCTGCAGCTTTTACTTACTTGAGACGGGTTTCACGACAAATCTGAGTTAATTTTCGATTTGCGAACTGCTCGACAGCGTTCGCACATTTATAAGGTCTGTTTTAAGAATTTACATATTTTATTTTTAATTCCGTATCGGAACTTACATATCAAACTGTTCATCTACTTTGTCTGGTATTTAAACTTGTATTCCCTCGTTTTCTAAGTCAATTTTAAACGAAATAATTAGTTTTATATTTCAATTCAATATGAAATGCACGTGACATATATACGGTGATATTTCACCACAATTTAATATTATTTCTATTTTAATTTTTATAAAACTGTATTGATCTTCTTAATAATCTCAATAATTTTACTGTTAATATCTATAACGTAACTTATACTTTAGAAATATATTTTTATAAGTAGAGTTACTTTTTGCATTTATGGACTAAGGCCCAAGAGATTCTATCTGCCAAATAGTCAAATTTTTCGAAGTATAAAGTGTTTTTATTAATTATTCGATATTCCGAAAAATAATTTGTACTTTTTTTAGTACCTATAAACTTTGATATTGGTTGAAAGTCTAATTTTGTTCGTTAAAAAATAATTAAACTAACAATTTATATATATTATTTATAATTCATTTTAAACGGTTTAACAAAATAACCACACTCATTTGTATAGGTACATTTTTTATTTTCATTTATCGATAAAATGTTTGAGGCGCCTCATGATCAGCTTTATAGGTTCTCGTGAGCTATAGGTTGGTTACACGAGTTGAGGTCCATACAGAAATCGAAATTTTTGCCTTGATCTCAAAACGGAAAAAGATTTTCCATGAAAATAAGCGCGCGTATACATAATACATCAATCGATCGATTTTTGTAGATTTCACTAATATTTTTTTTTTCGCTGTATCGGCGGTGTTTCCTATTATATAATGGGTGAAGTTGCACACTATTTTTATCATTATACCGACAGCTTTTAATCAAACTGACGGGGGAGGGAAGGTGGTGGAAAATCCTTTCAAAGGACCTTTCCGTCGTGTGAATAATAGCAGCAATTAGTTTGCTACGCGTTCGTTTTCTCTTTTCGCCTGGAATATTTTTTTCTCTCTCTCGTGTGTAACCGATATAGACAAATGTGGAGTAATAAACGTCGGGCCGTCGTCTGTCTGGCGATTTTTCTATACTGGTGCACGGACAACCTATTATTATGTCCACATCATGGGAAGAATGGGTGACATCGCCGCGTCATCGGCGGAGAAAAATCGCGTCCATCGGAAATTCAATCGAGTCTCGGGCGATAGAGAGAAAAATATAATGTTTTATTATACACGACGGCGAGAATATACGAGTATATAAACCGTCGGGGATCAACCGTCTGGAGAAAACATGCGAGAGCATGTACTATCTTTTTTTGTCCTCGAGAGAAGAAAACAGCTCGTCGATATATGATGGGGCAGTGGTGGGTCGCTCTGGTGGCTTGGGATACGGTTTTGTCGTACACACACATTTATATATAGATATATGCATTATCATTATATCTCGTTGTTCTTATTTTTATTCTTAATCGATAAAATGGGCGAACAATTCATATTCTCGTATTAATGATTTTTCTATAATAATAACAAATTTAAGGTTTTCGAATAGGATTTCTCGTTACTTATTCAAATCACGTCGTAAAAATATAAATTCTTAACGACTGTGAGACGAAATCGCACTTGGTTATTTAATTAATATTATGTTTGGCATCTGATCTAATACGTATATAATGATTAATAATATGTGTATCATATGAATTATAATAGTTTGTAATTATTTTCCTTTTCGTAAAACACTACTGAAAAAATTGATTTTAGATGCATTTTTTTCGAAGGCCAAAATCATAAAATTTAATTTTCGTTGAATTTTTACACCGGCATTGCTCTTTTGTGCATTTTTCTTCTTTTATATAGTTTATATATAAATTATATATTAGTAATTTACAAAGTACGAAATATGTAGAATTATTGATATTGAAAATTTCATTACAATTGATAATCTATTAATTATTTATCTATTATAGTTTATTTTTGAATTTTTTATATATATTGCTTATTATTTATCTATAGCTGTGTTATAATTTTAAAATGTTGACTGTAATATTTATATTCTCTCGAGAAAACAATGACTGACTATGTAATTTATGTATGTGTATTTAACCTAAACTTATATAAAAATGAAAAATGGGCTAATTACCATTTGGGTTGAGCTTTAATTAGTTAATAACAATAAACAAAATTCCTGTTATATATTTATTTGTATTTCTATTGTACTTCAGATTTTGTCTGTCATTGTTTTAGGTTTATGTATTTAATCCATTTTGGGTTAGTATATGATAATAGGTGTGCGCAGTGTTGTCATAAATTTGAAAATAATTATCATTGTACGTATATATAATTATAGATACTAATATCTAAAAATTATTCAAGTGAAGCCTTGTTTACAGGTTATTTTATATGCGATTTTTTCTCTATCGAAAAATAATGGAATTTTTTTTTTTTGAATTTGATATCACCGACGTGATTGATTTTATACGTCTATTATTTTCATTTTATCGTGCAAATATATATTACATTTTTTTTGTTTTTATTATCATCCATTTGTTTTGATGATTGGGGTTTAACGACAAAATTTTCGTCAAAAATCTTCTGTTTAAATGCCAAATGCATATTATATGTATATATACATATATAAAATAATGCGTTATGTAGTGTGCCAAATTTCTACGTTCGTTATTACTGTTCTTTGGCTCGTCTTTGAGATTCGGATTGTTTTGCTTCGGTCCCCTACCATTTCCGGACTATAAATTTATTATATTAGCTAGATTACATGAAATATATTTATATATATATATATATTCACTATATATTATTATTATTTTTTTTAAATTTGAAAGCAACGAACAATTATTATTATATTTGATGTATACCCTGCAAAACAAACTATTAAATACGCAGTGTTTTTCATAACTTGCTTAATAACTACAGGTAAATTTCTCCCAAAAAATAAAAAAAATGTCTCGTTTAAAATAAAATTTGTTTTGAGATTTTTTGATTGAATTTGAAAAACTTGAAATTTTACTATAAAGAAAAAAAACCCAATCTGCTCTCCGTATATACTTTCATAATTAATTAGCGATTAGTGTCTGTATTAATAACTCGGACGTGTAATTTATATATAAAAATAATCATTTGACTAATGCACTGTATTTTTTTTTAATTACTCTGAGTTTAAATTCACTTGGTTTTTAACACAAACTTCAATTTTCGTCGGAATGGATGGATTTTACAGTTTTAAAATAGCTATATATTTTTCAATATACAGCAAATAAATGTGTATTCCGGTTACCTTTTAATAGTGTAATTACTGTATTTTATAAAATTTCAAGAGTAACACGATAATAGTATTATGTAACGTTATATATTTTATAACTATTAGCTATTATTAAGTTTAAGATTAGTTCTGACAATGTAGTTTTTAAGTTTATAGAATTAATTTTGATAATTTTTTAATACCCTTACTTAGATTAAGTACATACTATTATGTACCTATTATATTATTTATATTAAAACATAGTTATATCATTAAATCATTATATTAAAATATATTAATATAATGATTATATTATATTATAAACATTATATCATTTTTCTTGAGCTATTTCAATCATTACTACTAGAGTCGTATAGTATTTGTGGGAACATAGTTTCTTTTTTTTTCTGGTATACATCTTGACGGTCTCATAATAACGTCATTTGTATACGCTTCAAAATTGGGTTCAGATGGCAGCCTTCTGTTAGAGTTATTTTGTAAAGAAATTATAAACTACGTATAACCGTGTTTTTAATTTGTAATTATAAATTCTTATGTATTCAAGGGCATTATTTTGTAACTAAAATGTTGATTTTCTATGCGATATGACGCGTCGAACAGAATGACAGCGAGTACATACACACACACACACACATAATAAATATATATATCGTGACTGCTAAATGCATATCTGAGGGAGATTTTATATATAAAAGAACTCCTAAATAACTTAAATTATATATTATGATGTTATGACATTGGGGACGTGAGCGTTATTATTTGAACGCTGTACGTCGCGGTTTTGAGATTTGTGCAGTATTTAAAAGTTTTTACCGTCTGCGAGAAATAAAATATTAACAAACAACGAGATTTTATCTGCGAAAATAAATTTGTATTGCCAATCGCTGACTTCTTATGCACCTGTATATCATAAGGTATATAATATACGTACATAGTGTTTTCGAAAACAAGTTGCAAAAATAAGTTGGCCCGTGAATTTTTCATCATCACCTACATCATCGCACACGAACACTGCGGGTAAAAAGATTTCTAGAGTCATAAATTTCAACGGGTTCTCCGAAATTAAACGCCGTTTTCGCTTCCGGCCTTAAGGCGTTGAATTACTCATTTTCTCTTCGCGCGCGCGGATTCTTCTTATCAGATTTTAACTTTTCACGTCGATATACAGAATGCCCGGCGTTGTTCCAAAACACCCACGACTATACGTACCATCGTGTATGCTTATAGTGCCGCAAGCAGGAAATTCACGCCTTTCCTTCAATCGTGATTCGGAAACGACCCGCCATTATTAATTATATATACCGTGGTCGGGGGAGGTTGTTGCAATAATATTTCGGTTACATTTTACGTCTTCGACCAACCAATTATATTCATTCGCGTGGCCTCGGGAAATATCCATCGGAATTTATGTTCGGAAATAATTCGCGTGACGATACCACCGCATTCCCGGTGTATTGTATTATTATAGTATGTAGGTAAGTCGTTTAATAATACTGCAGCGTTTGTTGCAGGTCTCGAAAACTTCCCTATTCATATGAATAATTGCTTTACATGCAATACACGTAGGTAGTGTTTACGTAAATTGTGGATAATTCGCATAATGTATTTCTCGAAACACACATTTTTTTTAATTCGTGTAATTATAATATATTATATGTGTGTAACATATAGGTTAGCATACCTGTAAAATCATGAAATACCGTAAAAAACTAATTTTAAAACTTACGATTATTTCTCATTGGATAGATCATGACTTGTAATAATATTTTACCGTATTTATATATGAATTTTATGACTATAGTCGTATCGTTTATATAACTTTTAACAACAATTTGAATACATTATTACGATATGTTTGAACGAGACATGTTTCAAAAAAAAGTATGTATTTTCAATTTAATTTTATATTTTAATGTTTGTTTTATGTATATTAGAATTTAATATTTAAAATCCGTCGCAATAAAATACGTTCTACGCATGTATAACAATTTATTTAATATTATCCACTATAAATTGAGTTTACAAAAATGGCAGACAATATTTTCAGTTTAATTTTTACAATCCCTCAGGATTTTTAAAATATAATTAAAATCAAACTTTATGAAATTAAATTTTTTTTCTTTCGTATTCACGGTTATGCGAAAACATTTATTTGAGTTTCTTTGTCAACACATTGACAATTCCCGGGTCTTTACATTAACATATAATAAGTCGTTTTTAATATTAATGACAACTTGCATTTTATACAATATTAGTACATCGTACACAACAATAATAATTTGATGATTATATTTTACGATAATATACCTATTTTTTACAATATGTTAAACGAATAAAAATTAAATCAAATTCAAATGTGTAATGTCGAAGTAAGAATACGCAATCAGTCTTGTTATTTTGTCCTTGTAATATATTCGCATCAATAGTTATCAATATTCATTATATACATCTATATAAAAATTGTTTGAATTTTGTTATATGAATTTTTTTGGAGACGGAATGTTTTTTTTTTGTCTGGCTCTCGTGCTTTTATCTCTATATAATTTTTATTGTATATAAGACAAACGCCTCGATGAATGAAAAACCACGAATTCGATTATCATACAAGAATGAATTTATTTCTTTAACCATAATAATACCCGTGTTTTCAACGATCGGTTGCTGTTTGCTCAAGTTTCTCGAGCGGTCCAATTAGTTAGGTAATACAATTAGATGTTTTCAACTTTTATCGAAATGGTTAAGTCCAGCTTAACGAATCGTTTTTAACTCTGTAGTGAAATTTCCACGTTATGGGTAAATATACTGCGAACATATACTCAAATTATTTTTAACAAAGTTCTCATTAACTTTATCTTTATTCGATATACTGATATTTATCTTTCGCGTGTTCTTTATTGGTTATGTATACTTGACATACGACGAAAGAACAATTGTACTTTTTTCTTTAAGACACTCTTTGTATAAAGATATATATATATATAATTATCGGTTTTTTTTTTTTTATTTGTTTTATTTTGTTTTTTTAAATTTATACTGAGATAAAATATAAGATTAGTTTATTAAATGATTAGATGTATTTGACTATTTTAAAATAATAATAATATTCTTAATGTTTATATTTAAAAAGCTATATATTTTATATGTTCAAATCAAATCGGGGAAATGGTTTTCATTTCACTGTTGTATTGTATTCGGGTTTGAAAACTAATGCGTTAAAAACTGCGGAAATGTGAAAATTTTTACTGAAAATAAGTTTAAAAATCAAAAAATTATTATTTCAAATATATAAAATATGGATGAAACGAATACCGTATCTTTCATCGAAATAAACAGATAATACAATTTTCGCAGTAACTGTATAACTTTATAACTGTTATAAAGGCACATTAAACGACAAAAAAAAAATACATTATAAAAATCGTAAAAACACGTAAAAAAAAAAAATTGAAATAAGATTTTAAATTTGTTGTTTGATGCTGTTTTTGCTTTTATATAGAAATCTCTATGTCGATAGTATAATTATGTAGGGGAGAAGAGGGGAATGCAGATTCTACGAATTCTCAGTCCTAGTCGCTGTACGTTATATTATTAGTTCTTTTTTTTGCACCGCGTATTTATATGCATGTGTGGTGTGTGTGTGTATTATAGTTATTTAGTATATATACAGCAGAACGTCGGCGGGACGCTCTGTATTGGAATTTGTTTTAAATTCGTACGACGTGGTTTAGCAATTAATTGCGTCCGTCCGAACTCGCCGTCGTCGGATGTCGCGCGGTTTATAAATAAAACGTAATTCACGCGTTTCTCTTGTTGTTCCGAGCCCCGAATTTGAAGTGAGTTCGAGATCGTATATTATAATTTATAATACGTTGTCGTGTACACAAATCGCGTGTTCATTATTATTATCCATGTTCGGCGCTCGATAATTGTTCCCGGAATGCGTTTCTGTTTGCAAGTGTCGTGTCCGGGTGACCCTCCATTTCGTCCAGGGCATCGAGTCTATACCCGCGGGGGCGAATGTACCTATTATCGTCGTGCGTTGGTGGGGTGGGGGGAGGGGTGGAGTGGCGGTGATAAGTCTAGAGCGCACATATGTCTATATACGCGTACATGTGTGGAACGCGCACGTTCGGGTTTGAATCGGTATGAACTGTTTGTTAACAGTTTACACCCCACCGACAGTGTTTTGTTATTACAATATAATATGTCGATATCTAAGACGATAATTGGGAACTGACGCGACCGTGGCCGAGAAGTGTGTTATAGATAGTTTATATGTATGTGTGTTTTGTAGAGAAATGTCAGTAAATTTCAAAATATACGTTTTTCATCTTTGACCGCTGGTATAATGTGACGTCAATTCCCTAGATTTGTGGTCAAACACGATAATTCGTGTACGTACGGGGACGTGTTGAAGGCATTACAATTTTCCTTCCAATCGTTTAATCGGCTTTAAACATATGATGTAATAAATGTATCAATTTTTGCTATTTGTCTTTTAAAAGCAATTTTATCAATTTTAACTACTCAAACAAGACAATATATGCAAAATTAAATTCCTTAAATTGTTATAATTATTATCTTTTTTCCCCAGTTGTTCAATATGTATAATACATTCATGTAGTACGTACGCAAAAGAAAATGTTTTTGAATTTGATGAATCGAGAATCTATCAGTCAACATATATTGGTATATATATATATACATAGAATTTTTCATGTATGTTCGTTAATCAGGTCTTAAGTTAAATAAAATATATTATGTATTCACATAATCAATAAAATATATAGCATATGCTAACGCGACCATTAATATAACATAGTTTTTATAGTTTTTAACATCTATACATTTAATATCTATTTTTGTGTCACAAATGATTTTTGAAAAATGATATCAGCGAGTAATTAATCAGAGAAAAAAAAGTTATAAAAATAATCACAAAAAAATGGATACAAATCAATTTCGCTTATGTTTATTTTAAACTATGGTGTTATTTGCCTAATATACTATTATATATACTATATTGTCAAAATCGAATACTTTTTTGTATACGTGAATATTTTTTTTTAGAATGTTTTTTTCTATCGGGATTTTGAGTTAAATAAAAATAAAGTTTATTTAGTGATCCACAGTTTGTAAACATTATATAATAAAATACCATACATTGTAGTTTAAACATATATATGAAAATATTTTTCAAAAAAGCATTCTTATTCGGTGTACGAAAAAACCATGCACCATGTGTCTATCTAGTTACACACCGTGATCGAGTTAAATTCTTCATTCACCTTGTTACTAATTAATAATTATCCATGATTCTGTTTATTGCTCTCGTTTTTCACTGGATAATACAGTTGAAAAATACGAGTACTTTTTAATATTTGAAACGCGCGATAGTTTCGTATATATATTTATACGTATGTATATATGTTTTTCGGAGGATATACACCTAATTGTGTTTTATTCGGTGCGAATAATAAATTACATAATTTATTTCACGACGAATAAATTATTGCGAAGATACGTTTTTGCAATTTCTAAAAAGAAAATAATAATAATAATTTTGACTAGCTTTAACAAAGTTTTCGAACATTAATTTATTCCAAATGTATACAATATTAAGTAACAAGTAATTAAATTATTTTTAAAATAGATCTAATAATGCCTACACTTGTTTATAAGAACGTGACCCGAAACTATCAAAGTAACGCAAAATAACTATAGATATTATAAAATACAATTTTAGCAGTCAAGGAGGTCTACATTAGGTATTTAGTTGACAATATATAAATATTATTAACGCAAACTAATAATTTGAAATATTCACGTCATCATATTATTTGTGCACGTGTTAATTACTACCGATTTCTGTAAAATGTTGAAAAAAATGTATTTTATTATTACTTTTATTGAATTTATTAAGAGAAACTCAAGTGAACGGCGTTTAAAAATATATAGTTATCGTTTGTTTCTCCACTGTTAAAGATAAGTATTATATTCAAAATTAAACATACTCAAATATAGAATTGCCGTTCGTATTTTTGGGCAGACAACGTGATAGCACCATACGAGTGTGTACACTGTATGGGGTTATATTAATTTTTATCATTTTATAAAATTTATAAAAGTATTTTCTAACAATTATTTGTACCAATTCGTATAATATATAGGAATATACAAATCTTATATCATTAATTGATTATCATATTAAATAGTTTTAATCTATTTGATGACGGTGTTAGACATTTTACATATTTACAATTAAACAAAGTATTCACGCTTTGTTTTAGTATATAAGTTACGTCATATTTGGTTGTAATTCCAAATATAATCTATTTAGTAATTTTAATTCATTTACAAAATTTTGTGATGATTTTAATTAACGTAATAAAATATTTAAATATTATTCTTTTGTAAAGACATTTTATATTATGTTAACAACGTTTATTAATACATGACTATACTAAGATCAAAAATACTTGTTAAATACAATTAGACAGTATATACTCACCTTCATAACCTTGGTTATTATTTATTACGTGTATAATGTAATAAATTAAAATATTGAAGTGATTCTATAGATTCAAAATAATATCTTTAAATTTATTTATCTAAGTATTTAAAGTTTTTTTTTTTAACTTTACATATTATTTAAAATTATCACGTGAGCTTTCATGACCAATCATTAAAAAATATATATATTATTTTGTTACAGATCCGAGTGAAAAGACAGGCCAGCATTGCCGATTAAAAAGGTAAGTCAAATAATATATATATATATATACATATATAATAAGCATTCACAAAAACTGAGTAATTGGAGAATTATTCATATTTTAAAAAGTTGAGTTTTAGTATAAATACATAAATATAATTATAAAAATTTTAAAATTAAAAACTAGGTTATTACAAATTTCTTTTTTAAATTAAAACAATTAAAAAAATATATAAATTATGTAAATTATATTTTATGATGTATTGAAATATTGATATATGAAATATTCTTTAATAATTAAAATGATTTGATATTAAGATAATTTTTTCACTATTTTTGACAAATCAGATTTATTGTTGTTATATGCTACTCTCATTAGGTCATCAAGGTAATAATCAATAAGGTGATTCATATATACATCCTTCACATATTTAATTTTAGAATATGACGATTCAAAAAAATACGTTGATATGAATAAGGTTAACAATGTGTGGCACATTTTTTGTATTTTTATGGTACTAAATTCCAAAATTCTATGTATTCTTTTTGTTCTCTTTTTTTTAAAAATAATTTCTAAGTTTAAACCATATTTTAATTCTATAAACTTGTCAAATAGCTTTGCATAATTATATCGCAATGCAGCTAGTTGTGTAATAACATATTTGTTGTTTCTAAGTGCCAAGGATTTTCTACAAGTTTTTATTTGGACCTCATAAAAAAGCTTAGCGGGCTGCAGGTTGAGTATGGCTATCAACTAATTTTAATTTCATTCCCCCCCCCCCATATCATCCTTTCAGGCGTATCTTTTTTTTTGCATTGTTAAAGGGAGACTATTTTATACTGTTTCGAAAATGTTTTAGCACTATTCGTAAAATCGAAAATTGGAAAAGCGTCAACGAACGCGGATATTTTTAAATTCTCTACATACATTCTCTGTACACGTATTTATTTTGTATAAGTTGCATTTCACTCGTGTTTGCGCATTAATATTATTTATGATCGTATAACCGTATTTATATATGTATATAAGGTGTTGACCTATGCGTATACGCGTTGTCAGAAAATAAATATATATTTTCGTGATTTCGTTTTAACAAAAACGTTTTTATTTTTTATTTCTTGCTTAGAAAACTAAAAACAAAGTTCGATCGATATTTTTATATTTTGACGCGCGTCAATGAATTGTTTTTTTAATCGTAAATCAAATAGGTACGTCAAATTTATTATTATTGTGTCTAATTTATTAGTGGAACACAGGTTTGTGTTATGCGACATTAAAAAAAATCCGTAGGTATAGTATTACAAAATACTTAACTATGTCGCATATTTAATACTTTAATATCAATAAATATGTACTAAAAATGTTTAAATAAACATTAAAAATAAATTCATGTTAAAAATGTCTTAAAATTTGAAATTGCTTGAATTTTTTTAATGTTTGTGATTATTAATTTATAAAACAAAAAAGTTATACTAAAAATGATTCATTCGTCCATATTTGAATTGCATTTGGATCATAATGATATTGTATCGTAAATATTATTACATTCATTTTTTTTCCGGGTTTCGCAGAGAAATTCATCTAAAATAATTTCCCCATGAGTTAAATATAGTTTTATATATTAGGCACTATATTTAGGTGTATTAACAACAACATTAATCGCAACTCCGAATCACAAATATATACAAAGGCGGCTAATTAAATAATGAATAAGTAATATCTACATGGGGTTCTGCTCGGCTATAAAAATATACAATAATTAAATCATGTAGATTAAAATGTATATAAAACATGATTTAAATGTAACTTAAAAATATTGAAAAAAATACAAAAGTGTTATAAATAAAATTAAAAATTAAAAATCATTTGCAAATATATTCATAAGCTTACATACAATTTTTCGTTTAATTTCTCACCTACTTTATGTAATACATATCAATATATATATATTTGTTGTTTTATTAAGTTTTTGACAATCGCTTCCCTACCTACCTCATACCAGTCGTCGTAAATAAGTGATTATGAGAAAAATGTATTTGATAAAAAAAATGCTATGTCTGTTCTTTGGAAAAGTACATGACAGAGATAATTTTCTACAATATTGCCTGTCGTTCACCAAAATGAATAGGAAAAAACTACTTATTTTTGTAATAAATACGCGACTTTATAGATTCGTTTTCATGTATAACATTTCCTGCAAGATTTATATTCCTATAATTACATACCTGTAGTGAAATGTTAGATGTTTATTAATTTACGAAGTCTTATCGCGAAAAAAAAAATTTGATGATATTGTAATTTCCATGTATACAAACACAGAAATCTCTCACGTTAAATATTATAATCCCGCCATATTTAGTTTCTTTTACTAAATTAGTTTGCAAAAGATCAAAATAATTTTGTTTTTGTTTCTGACGTGTGTGAAGTTGGCCCACCGACTTCAAGGTGTAAACTTCAAACCTACACTAATATTTTGCGAGTTTTTTGCGAGAATTTGCGAGTCCATTTTCAGAATTTGCGAGTCAGTCATTATCGAGTAAAAAACAAAAGTACCGAAGGGTGGGCCAACTTCACGTAGCCCACCCACTTTGTCCTAGAACTTCACAATTAGTATCAAACGAAAGCTTTTAATTTGCGAGAATTTGCGAGTCCATTTTCAGAATTTGCGAGTAACCCCTTCAACCAGCAAACCCATTTTTCAACCGTGAAGTTAGCCCACCCACTTTGTCCAAGGACTTCGCAATTTGTATCAAACAAAATCTTTTAATTTGCGAGAATTTACGAGTTAGTCATTACCGAGTATAAACGAAAACCCAAATGGTGGGCTAATTTCACGTGCCCCATCCACTTTGTCCTAGAATTTCAAAATTTGTATATATGTTAAAAACATTATGTATTCTTAATGAATATGCGTATTTTTAATGTTTAATCTGACTTCCAGTTTAATGAAATATTTATTAATGAATTATTGTATTATTATTATTATTATGATTTTTAAATAAAGTATTTAATAAAAAATTATATCGAAAATAATTGGTAAACTTAGTCAAATTGGCACTCTGTAATTTAAAAAAATATGTGCATATATTATATATGCACAATTCAAAACATTTTCTTTCTTTTATTACGAACGTAATTTTTATACATTTTTTTATACAACGTTATATTTTGGAAATAATATACTATTATATTATAAGAAGTTATGTAAAACCCACGTGTATTAACGTTTACCATTGATTCCACGTCGACGCCGCCGTCTTCCCGCCATCGGATATCTATTATTAGCCAGGGTTTTTTCGAATATAATAAATTGATCAGCGGTCACGACTCGCAAAGAGAATTGTGTTATGCTATGACTTGGGCATTGATGTTGTATGGATAGTATATTATTATATTTTGTTATTTTATTATTTTGTTTAAATTTTTAATTTATACTTTGTCATTCGTGTATATTATATTCATCGTATATGTGTTATATTTGCATTGTTAGTGTACTCAAATCCGAACATTTAAACGATTTTTACCAATAAATGACTTCAAACCATTGATTTATAATCAATGTTTCAAACAAATAACAAAAAAAGATAATATAAAACATCAAAACAATTTAATAAACATATTTTCATTGAATTTGACATTTTTAATATATCGATAAAAATTCATGAAATACTAAAAACATTAATGAAGAAGTAATTAAAACACATTTTATAAATATTTTTATTTATATATGGTGCTATTTAGATGTTACTTTGGGTTTTTTATTACAGGTTTACACTTGTAGCTACCATTGATTTTGTATCTGGCAATCATTATGTAACCTACATTTACAGAGCTCTTAAAAATATATGGGAGCTTCATAACGATCTGGCTAAAAAATTACTATAGTACAAAATGAAAGTGTTGTATTAAATCCTCATATGCTAATATATGCACAAATATAACACAGTATTACATTAAAATTATTTTGATATATATTATGAATTAACATATTTTAATTTAGCAATTTGTAACATTTTTTCTTTTAATTGTCTTTATATATATATATATATATATATATATATAATATATATATATATATATATATATATATATATATATATATATATGTATATTTATAAATACAATTATAATTGAATATGGATAATAATAAAAAAGGAACAATATAAAATATTTTTCAGGATTATAAATATTTGTGGATACTATAATAATGAATTAAAAATTTTAAGCATCTTTAACCATTTGTTACAATTAATACATTTTTAAAGTGAAGAAGTAATATTATCTATATTTATTGTATTTTAATAAATAAAAAGAGTTCTTTATATATCAAACAAAGATAGTTTGTTTTTATATTTAAATGTTTAAAAATGTACGTATACCCTTAATATATTAGAATTCTATACTGATATCGATTAATGAGATATGGGAAAACCATAACCATTCATGCATAATTATATATGGGAAAAATCTATCTCTAAGAATTAAAAAGTATCAACATGAGAAGGTCAACATATTATATATAGCTCGTTACGGATTTATTGAAGAATCCAAATTGATATTTTATAGTTTCATATATAAATTTGCATACTGCACGAATTATACGGATTGACACAATGAAATGAAAAGTGAGGTGTTAAAACAATGGTTCATTCAATTTTTAAATGACATTAAAGAAATTCGATAAATGTTGAGGACAATGCGAATTTCTATAGTTACGAATATTTTGGTATAAGTTTCTTAAATTCTAGGACAATATAGTGAAGTTAGCCCACCATTTGGGTTTTCGTTTTTACTCGGTAATGATTTACTCGTAAATTCTTGCAAATTAAAAGCTTTTGTTTGATACAAATTGTGAAGTTCTAGGACAAAGTGGGTGGGCTAACTTTACGGTTGAAAAATGGGTTTGCTGGTTGAAGGGGTTACTCGCAAATTCTGAAAATGGACTCGCAAATTCTCGCAAATTACAAACTTTCGTTTGATACTAATTGTGAAGTTCTAAGACAAAGTGGGTGGACCAACTTCACGGTCGAAAAATTGGTTTGCTGAGTGGAGGGGTGACTTGTAAATTCTGAAAATGAACTCGCAAATTCTCGCAAATTAAAAGCATTCGTTTCATACTAATTTCGAAGTTCTAGGACAAAGTGGGTGGGCCAACTTCACGGTCGAAAAATGGGTTTGCTGGGTGGAGGGGTGACTCGCAAATTCTGAAAATGGACTCGCAAATTCTCGCAAATTAAAAGCTTTCGTTTGATACAAATTTTGAAATTCTAGGACAAAGTGGGTGGGCTACGTGAAGTTGGCCCACCCTTCGGTACTTTTGTTTTTTACTCGGTAATGACTGACTCGCAAATTCTGAAAATGGACTCGCAAATTCTCGCAAAAAACTCGCAAAATATTAGTGTAGGTTTGAAGTTTACACCTTGAAGTCGGTGGGCCAACTTCACATACGTTTGTTTCTGCGCTTGTTGGATAAAAATACTTCCCCAATGATGTGTTATTTATGCGGGTGCGTGTATTGTATTTTTGTATTTTGTATTTATTTTCTTTGAATAAGTTTTGCTTACATGAAATACTATTACGTTCATTATATTGTTTGTTAAGCATACCACGTGTATACTATATATAATCTTATACTTTCGGGTTCGACAATGGTATTCGTTAATATAAAATTAACAATTTTCTTAGTCGTGTACTTATTATTATTATTATTGATATAGAATAAAATAATCGCTTTCTTGCTCCTCTGTATAGTATTTTTATATAAATATTGTATATATATATAATATACGAGTAAATAACTAGAAAAGTTTATGCAATAAAAATGTGACACATTGTCCATGATAAAAATAAAAACGTTTACGGTGCGTGTAATTCGATTTTGTTTCGACTTTCCACACGCGTGATATAACACAATCGTTTTCTTTTGTGTATATACGGTGTTTTTATATTTTGCCAAGTATAGAAAATGATTGTACTTTGTGTGTTTTTATCATATAAATGTGCGTATATATATATATATATATATATATAATTATTTACTTCTTACTGAAAAAAATGCAATTATAAAAATAATACATATTTTATTGGTTTTGTAAATCTGGAACCAAATATATTGTGACCTACCCCGATAATTTTCCGTATACATTAAAACAATTTTCATTAAAAAAAAAACGAATTCAAGGCGTCAAATGGGGGGTAAGGCAGACTGTGGAATTACACCACTCGGTGGTTTATTACACACAATGTAAAAACATTTCGGAATATCGTATAAAAAATATAAATTTTTTAAAATTACGTGTATTTGGATTTCGAGAAAAACCGACTCGCGTCCAATTTCCCCATTTTGGAAACGGCCAAAACGTTTTCGTCGAGACATTAATTCAAATTCCGAAAATATACGAACTTCCCATGCATTGACTTTGTTCATTAGTTGTTGTTCAGATTTGGGTTGAAAACGTTTACCGCACACATTAGATCCCGATTGTCGCGTCTTCCGGACATTAAAACAAACAAAATATGGAAGTCGGCAAATTTCGGAAATCGTGGTGCCGTTTCATATCAAAAGAGAAAAGTCGAGACAACGCCCCTGGCTGCGTCTAGCACGCGCTAAGTTTGTCCTCGTTTCTAACAAGCAATACCGAGAACGGTTAGACGATTAATATATAATACATGCGTGTGCGTCGGCGGAATGGCCGCCGAGTCGTTTAAACTATACGCGCGCGCGCGCGCGCCGACTAACGTTTGTACGTACCGTATACGACTCAACATTACACACTGCGCGTCCTACACATTCGGATATAGGTTAGGATTTGTGACTGGGGCGACGGCGATCGCGGTAATCGATTTCCGTTTCTACATTATGTAATAAAAGGTGCCCATACCCGTCTGTCTCTTGTATACGTACACCGCACAAGATAGGTAGGTTAGATAACGGACACAAATCCGACGTTGAACGGGTTGTATACAGCAGAGAAATCTTAAGATCGTGTGTCGGCGTAAATCGGATGTACACACACACACACACACACGCATATATGAATCTATGTGTGTGTGCGTGTGTGTGTGTTGTGTGCGGTCGACGATTGTTGTACGAGTGCGATGCGGCGGGAATGCGGCAAAAGCCCTACCCGAATTGTATTTGTAGTAGTGCGTGTACGCCACACACTCGTCTATATAGTTTAAACCCGTATATGAGGTTTTTTGACGTTTAGCCAAATGGGCCGAAGGGACGTTTTGTATGTATGTATATATATGTGTGATTTTTCTTCTCCTCTTCCTTCTTTGCGTCCATTAAATATACGACCTCTCCTTTCGGCGTTCGGTTCGGATTTCATGTATATTATAAATGTATGTGCGCGCGCGTGTATACGCGGTCGACGTGAAATTATTCAGTTTTGCGTTCGTACAGCTTGGAAGGGTTGACCCAAAGATCGATCTTGTTTTGGCAGTGTTATTCGACTACACACACACGTATGGTTTTCCCCATTATAATCCCGATGTTCGTATATACTGTTGTATATGTTATAATTACGTACCGACCGTATAAATACGCGATGTTGATCGAATTGTTGTTTACTTTTGCTGCGGACAATTAACGAACGCGTAAAATTGTCCGAGCGCATTCAATATATCTGTATATTATATAGATAGAATTTCTATATCGAAAATATACGTGTTATTAGTATTATTATTTAATCGCCGTAACGATAGGTTTAATATATACGACGAGGAACTAAAGTCAGGGATGGGTGCAGTATCCGAAATACATTTGTATCTCGTAACACGTACGACTTTTTTAATATCTTGTAATTTTTGTTTTTATCCGTAGTATGTTTTTCACGCAGTATTTGTACTTGTAAAAGCGACTGGTGTGCGGCATCTCGCATTCGTATTCATTTATTACAAATTGATTTTTATTTTGTTTTCGATGACTTTCCCTCCCGGCTTAATTATATAATTAACAATTAACACCGCGATTTATGACCACGAGCAGGTAAATTATAATGTCCATAATATCTGGTATCATTTATCTTGTTGTATGAAAGTTTTATTCTGTGCTAGAATTATTTTAAATTATTAATTTATTTTCACGGCAGACTCGTAATGTATGAAAAAACCTTGTGATATAATAAATGCATGAAAAAGCCCAAAAAAATAGTAATTTAATTTTTTATTTTTTTTAACGATTAAATCTTATGTTTTACAGTGTACGAAAGCAAAACATATTTTGCATTTGAATCTTTTATATATGACTTATTATCAAATTTACCTGGATTGTAAAAAAATCACCCATCAATTGTATATAACGTCAGTAAGCTATTCGACGTGGTTCAAAATTTCACACAGAATGACGCGTAAAAAAAATAGACTAATATTGCAGACTCAAATAACTTTTTTCATAAAAATCATCTGTATTATGTATATTTGTTTTTGTTTTCATGATTTTGTCTACTTACCAGTTATATGATTATTAAAATCGAGTCGTGTATCAATATCTACACTTGTATAGTTTAAATGCATGTACATTGTTTGTTAATATTTTGCAAATATTTTTACAATACGCGCGGTATAAATTTGTTCAGAAATATCATTTTTATTTGAAAATTTTCAAGATAATGTATTTCTTTTAAAGTCTATCTTCGTTATTATATGCCATCATGTATTACGCACAAGTGTGTATAGTTTAAAAGTTTTTATAAATTCACCACTCTCCCTCCTTCTACCATAAATTTGTTTTTAATGGGTGTATATACGCAACAATATACGAATGTTAGATGGAATAGACCAGATGCAAGTTTTCGAAAACACAATTTACATATTTTAAAGTATAACGGAACGTTGAACGAAAATTAAGTGTTTTCTGGTGACTCCTTAAAAAAGAATAAGAAACTTCGCTTTATGCTGTCAATCAGTTTTTATATTTGGGTTTATAAACCTATATATAATATATACTGTAAAATGTTCTTATATTTTTTATGCTACAATATATAAAAGTTAAATAATGTAAACGATACTCAAAATTTAAATTTTAAATTTTTTATCCTAAAATTTGAATGATACTTCCATCGCCTATTAAATGTATATTTTTTTAATTTCTGAATGATACACACACACCACACACACACGTACACTGTTTCATTAATAACTGATAAACTCAATTCTTTGAGTTATTAAGTGAATCAAAGTATCCAAAAATATGTTAATAGCCAATAGGTTATATATACGCGTATTTGTATAAAAAATATACCACAATGAATAATAAATACGTATATACTCGTATGTAAATATATATTCGATTTTTGAAAATACGTGCCTTGCATTTTAATTTCGTCTTTCATTTCTTGGAATGTTATTTATCATACTTTTTAGTGTTGTACATATTTTACCTTGAGTATATATTGATTGAGGAAGACGATATGATTTTTTAAAATTTAAAAGCAAATATTTTATAACTTGTATGTAATTATTTAATCGACACTATGTGTAGTTTTTTTCTTCGAATTTAATTAACAAATGATTGAAGACTTTTGTTATTATGATAGGCAGTATTTTAGTTAGAAATAAACCGCCACTTGTCATCAACGAGTATACAAGTATCATCACGCATATTTGCGTGATGATAAGAATCAGGCTGTTGGACGGGTTGTCGGATTCAAAATTGAGCCTCTGTTTTGAAATAAAATTATGTCTTGGCCATTATATAAGATTAGAAGAGGTCGGAACAGAAATTAAAAGTTCGGTAAATTAGTTTTCGACTATTGGCTCCTTGCCGAGTAAAGAATATATTCCTACTCCGGTTCTACTTACTTGATAGGTACTATATTATACACGTATATAATTTTTCAAGTCAGATATTATTTCATGTTTGTGTCACTATAATTTGTAAAAATCAATTTTATTTAAAAAAAAATACTCTTAAATTAATTGCACTCTTGTTATTTGTTCTTTAGTGTTTTATTTTCCAAAATACATTTTCAGATAAACTTTATTAATTAATATTAATTAATTAGATATTAGGTAATTATTTACGAAGAAATAAACCATAAAATATGTCGAAAAAAATTTAAATTTCTCATACATTTTTTCAAAAATTGTTTGTTACACGTTTACCAAAATGTTGTGACAAAACGAAATCTGACCTTAATATCATAAACATACCGAATAATACAAAATAAAATAATAATATATTTTAATTCAAAACATCGTGATTGGTACGTATTTTATGCTTACCTGGTATATACATGATAACAATCCACTAGAAAAAAATAATCAAATGCATACAAATATGAAATTACAAATTACATTGCAAAATAATTTATTATATTACACTTGCAGCATTTTTATATAACTTAAGAAGTCATTTCGCATTTCCATAAATAAGTATTAAATTATACAATATGTATGTAAAAACTCCTAGTATCTCACTTAATACATACGGCTATATTTTTATTTAAAAAAACATTAATAATGAATTTGAATTATTCAAAGGGTCCCAAGAAGAATATTTTCAAAAAGTGAACGATGACATTGACATAAAAACTGACGGAGTTAGTGTTTATAATTTAGACAAATATTTTTCTATAATGGGAAATGCTCATAAAATGAGTGTCAACCTTCGTTTTTTTTTTTTTTTTAAACGATAACTTATCGATACGATATTTGTATCGATTGTATTATTTGAATTTGTTGCTAAGTGAGTTATAAATCGGTCCCATACATGCGGGTATACGAAATTATATCTTAACATTTTTAGCAATTTTCGTTATTTTTTTTTCATTTAAAATGCAATCTTGTTAAATTTTTATAAAAATATATAGTGCTTTATTTATTATTTTTATTACATTTATCTATGAGAATAATTATTGATAAATTATCGTACACGACGCTATATTCGACCCTAGAGTATTTTTAGATTTGTCTGTATAACATACGGTTTGTTATGTCGAAGGGCGTGAAGTAATTTTATAGATTAGCATGTTATACAAAATATAAACAACAATGATATTATAGCTTGTGGGTAAAATATTCCTAAAAAAAATATGTACACATATTATATATAGAGTTTTATTATTAAACCGAATTTGTATTAACTTATATTAAATAAAAGATGTCTTTTTTATGAAATTTGTTAGTACGTCTTAGAGTAACATTTACTATTTTTTATTTATTTTTTTTTACACGCAATAACATCCGATTGTCCCGAGTCTTACGATTGCAGTGTGTATAATACGTCTAGTAAACACGTATGGTAATATAACGGTCGAGTGCGTGTAGAATAAATATTCACTAAAACAAAATAGACTTATAAATTTTCTCATTCTTTTGCACCACTCTAATATGTTAAATTAACCGTTATTTGCAACGGAATTTGAAGATAAGAACAACAACACACTAAATTGCGCTCGTTTGCGAAATCAACCATACATACATATATATATATATAAAGTATAGTATTTGAGTTACTGTAAAGTGTATACATAATATGTATTACACATATATAGACACGTCTTTAAACGTTACATATATACTATCCGACACAGGAGATGCGATAAAACTCCGAGTTGTGGGGTTTAATTACGACAGTAATTAACTTATAGAATATATATATAGATACGATGATAATCTTATACGTGGTCGATTAATAATAAATCATTGGAAAGCCAACCTCTGTCGAGGCGTGTATATATATATAATTATGTGTATAAAAGATAGACTATATAAACATACGAGTATATTATATATACTCGTAGATCTCTGTTATATCTCATCGTGTGTACTTATAAATATTCATAATACCGAGTTACGCGTACGTGTGTATTATATACTAACTTAGGCTTGTGTCAAATAAAACGGTTCACAATATCTGCAGCGAGGCAAAACACTGCTGCGGCATGTATAGCGTTTTTACCTACAACACGAGTAGAGCAAAATCCTTAGAAAATTTATTTTAAAACTCCAAATCCAAGGTCAATGATTTCCTTTAATCACGCAAAAGTACTTAATTGGTGAAAAATCGAAACCAATATTTTTACATTCATATTAATTAATATAAGATAATCGTAATATACCCTATAATATAAATGACAAATACCGTAATTATCAAATCTGTGTATATAAGTTATGTTCTATGACAATAGTCGATAATTACTTGCGATGTATATATCGTTGAATATAGTTAGTGTTTTTTTAACGATTTAAAAAAAAATCCAGATTTTTCCAACTGCCGATATTACATTTTCTTCTGACTCTCCGCGGGGGTTGCATATTATTGAGTACCCAGTATTAAAAAATCTATTTTTTCAATGAACATTTACTTCCCATCCTAACTAAATTATACCAAAATACATAGACTTTTATTATTGATGTAGGTCTAGTTCAAAATGTTTTTTTTTAAATCAGATGATCTTATATAATAACAGGTGTACCTTTGTACAACAAAAGTTCCATTACAAATTCTAAACGACTTAGTGTCTTTACGTAATCTTCTTTTTTATTTAAAATATTAGTTTTTTTATACAACGAAATTTTATTTACGTATTATTGTGTATATGTGTATAACCTATTAATAGAAGTCGGCCAAATTAGTTTGGCTGCGGAATGTACAAAGCCTGTTCAAAATCAATGCAAATCACGTAAAATATTTTTTTTATTTTTCAAAAAGGCAAGTGGCACAAAAGTATTTGTATTTTGTACGTTAATAATAATAGTTAATATGATAAAACTCTGTACTCAAGTGCGAATCGCAAGATATCGTCCGCGAGAACATATTTGAATACATTATAATTTTGAGAATTCGATTTTCAACCAAAGTGTTATAAGTTATACTAAATGGAATTATTCATGTTGTGGGTTGTTCGACTCCTAATTCGGGTTCCACGGCGCGAGACCCAAATAATCTCGATGTTTACGTGTACGTATACGAGTACCTATAGTTCCGCACGTCTGCAGTCGTCTCTGACCGTCATCGTCGCGGTCATTGTTCAAATCAACAATTTTGAACAACTGTTGCAAGTATAAGTATTATGTACCAATTTTGGTTACTGTCCAAGCCGTGCGTTTTTTATGTTACCTACGGTATTATTTTAAGCGCACGGAGAATTTTGCTCACTTCTTATACCTATTTAAATATACATTTCTAACTGTTTTATTTATTTATGATTGGGTCAGTTGTACGTGATATAATTTGTAAAACAACGGGTTAGGTAGTCGTTTTTGTTGTGTAAATTAAAAACTAGCGAATATAAAAAATAAAACGGTGTAATGATTTTTCTTTTTTTTTAACTTGTTTTCATAATTATAGTATTATACTGTTTTTGAAGAAGTACTGTATTAGTTTTAATAGTGTCTATATAACTGTAACTGAGGGTATGAAAACAATTATATATATATATATATATCTATTACTTCGTATTATCTCAAAGAAACAATCGATTTCTACAAAAAATTAACGTTTAACCGTCACGTAATATATTAAATTATGCTATACATATATATATATTTAGAAACTGTTTCGTTTAATTTTGCATTCCGTACCCTATTTAGTATATATCGGATCCTAAGTTCAGTAATTATGTTATATTATTTGGTTTACTTTAGTGCTTACGATCATGTATTATTGTTGTTATGCATATTATAGTTTATATTTTCATTTCCTCGTGTTTTAAAAAAATTAACTCAAATTTCTTTTATTCTATATATATCGAGGCAAAGTTAAAATCCAATCACGATATAAATGAAATCGTCAACATAATATTTGGTTTAAATTTTTTGATGTTTATGTTAATTTTATTAGTATATTAAAATTTGCTAAATAAGTGGAGTGTATCAATGCGCAAAGGTGAAACATGTTGGGCTGCTTGTAATACCCTCAGATTTTATATTAGCTTAACATGGGTAAATTTTCATCAAATTCAGCACCGCTCAAACATCCGACCAAAATTGTGACAACGCCCGTGTTTCTCGTCCGATATTTGTAAATTTTGTTTTAATTTTAGAACATTTTTGAAGCTTTTCTCCTGTTATGTGCGTCGGTACGCCATTTGGAGCTCCGCTGCGGAGGAAAAATAAATTAATAAATAAATTAAACTTAAAAGAAAATATACAAATTGGACGTGGAACCACGATAAGGACCCTGAGCAGTACCGTGATTGATGCCGTCCGGAGCGTTAGCGATGAGGGTCGTCTACTAATTTCATATACTCGCGTCATCTGCTGCTCACGAGCACCGTCACCGTCCCTTCAAACTCCAAAGAGGGACGCGTGTTTATATATATCGTGACTTAAGTCTTTGTCGCAAAATCCGTAGGGATTTCACGCGGCAACTGTACACGTAATATACGTCGCCCCAACTATATACTCTGCACGAATTTGGCAAACGTGTATAGCTTATAATGTGCTCTCTAAAATGTTTTTACCGACGTAAAAGAGAAAATTATATGGTTTGTACGATACCTATAAAATACGTGTATAAATTAAGGTATGTATGGTTATTAGTCTAGGTTATAGATTTGAAGTTTCCTTTTTTCCCATCCTATAAATGATGTTTTTAGACTTTAGAAATCAAAAATCCGTTTCGTTATTATCGCATTGATTCCATTAATATATAAAGTGTTTTTCGAATATTTTTATACATAGTTTTCTGTTCTTTTTAAATAAAATATGCACATTCGTCATTTTAAACTTTTTTCCATTGATATTTCAAATAGAAAAAGTTACACTTCTAAAGAAAACATAATATTTAAATAGTAGGCTTCTTAGCTGTAATTAAACATTTATTTTATATTTTTTTATTTAGTAATATTGTTTTTCATTCAGACTCCATAATTTCAAATAATTTGTAATTTTTTAATTACTTTTACAAAAATTGAATGTGTTTACGTGTTTTGATGTAGAATCTAAATATATTGAGCTTTCTTAGTTTTTATATTGAGTGCTTTTAAATGATACTTACATAATGTTAATACATATTTTACAGTTGTAAATTAATATATATTAATAAATTTAACAGAGAAATTTACGATTTTTATAGTGAGTTCTATATAATAAGTAATATGTATTAATCTAGAATGTATTTCAATTATTCGTTTGATTTGTAATGTACGCTTTGAATTCAATTTTCCTACTAAATTTCTATACCTATTTTTTCGTTCTACCAAAAACCTGAAAATAGGGTATTCTTAAAACTGACGAGTTTTATCATAATAAATAATCGACATGTTAATAGTAAAGTTATTTGAAAAATTTAGATTTATTTTTAAATATTCGAAATATCTATAAATCTCAATCGAAATGAACTAGGGTGCAGTGCTGTTGTATCTAAATTTAAACCGCTAGAGAATAAAACCAGATGTTATGTATACTGTTACCAAAAAAAAAAAAAAAAACGTACGTGTGTATTTATGAAGTATATAATCATGGTATAAGAAATTTTATAAATACAAAAAAAATTGTTATGGTTTCATATTTTTGAGATATGTGTATATTCTATGGAAAAAATGTGTTTATAATACGTAGGCTGGTCATCCCTGTCTTGATAGTTTTAAAGAACACGTGAGCATAACAAAAGTGAAACCCGAAAACATATTATATATTTATATTTGTTTTTTATGTGTTTAATCTATATATTTTACAAATACGTGATTTTGATGTAGTACACGTACAACGAATTTCAATCCGAAATTTTTTTCCGCTGTTAGATGTTGAACATTTTCTATTTTTTTGATACTTATTATCTTCGATCGCAAGTGTGAAAAAACGTCATCGTTGTCTATGCGTGTGTTCATATTTGTATTTTCAAAAAAAAAAAAAACATCGCAATATCAATATCAATTTATACAGGTAGTACTTATGTACGTAATACATTTCAATTTAATTACAATTTTTAATAATGTACATTGTATTAATAGATGTATAAAACGTAAAATTTCACTCAAATAATTTCTTTATTCCGGACCAACCAATGTTTTTTTTTCGTTCTTCAAGGATGTTTTTCATTGTTATTGTTATTCTAATTTGTTTAAACAGTTTTGAATTGCTCGAAAATGTAAACAACTTACGGACGATTGTATATTCAGTTTACGTTTTTATAGTTGTTGTTCCTAGTATTAGGTCCGTGCGAACACAAATAATATTCCGTATCGACTGTATATAACAAAGACAACTATTACAGGTTGTACAGACATTGCGCGATTGTGAGTATGTAGTGGACGCAGGAAATTAACAAAGAAACCCGCCATAAATCGGCATTTAAATTTTTAATAAGCAGATCGCGTTTAGTCACGTATTTCGACTTTCATTATGTGTAATTCTGTTTTATTTTTTTACTTTTTCAATAGATTGTTTATACGAGCTTCGTTTTATCGTAGTCATTTATATGTATAAAAGGAAGTATCTTTTCTATGTTTGGGGTAATCTCTGAAAATACTGACTCGATTTACATGAGGTTTCCTTCATTTTGTAGATAATTTGTCAAAGACGGACATAGATATATGGTCATGTTTGTAATAACGTTAGCAATAATACAAGTACTTGAATAGTTCACTGCTGCGTGCATGTACATATGAGATAACACAGTGGCCAGTAATAATTGGTGACTAATGTGTTAATATATTATGAGGTCGTCTGTACATTTTCTTCATCTCCTCTCTCTAAATGTGGTGGAAGTGTCGAAACGTATGTGAAAAAATATCGACTGCTTGTAGAGCAAACGTTCAAAGGTATCGATTTGCGAATCCCTGGGCAATCGCGTATTCGAGAGTCAGTTCCAGCAATGACCTCTTCATTCTTGCCCTAAACGGATTCATTCGAAATATTGTTTACAAAGAAGCGTTGAATTAAACCAGGCTCCTGTTATTAATGATATTGTTTTTTTTTTGTTCATGTTTAAGAGTAAATAAATAGATATTAAATCGTACCCATAATAATAAAAATAAAAATTGAAACGGTAAAACTGTTAACGGACAAAGCCCGTTATCAAATTCAGTTAGTACATACGTGTGTGTATATAAATATAATAATACGTAATTGTGTGAAGACGACGAAATAATAATAATAATTCCAGTAGAACAACGAGATAATTGTACGACGGCAACGGTGCAACTCGGAGGAACATATGTGCCCGGGGACCGGTCCGACGACATCGTTAAATCTTACGACGTACGTGTGCGCACAGGGATGTGCGCGGTCCGGGGGTGCGATGGCCGAGGGATAAGTTATTGGCAATTAAAAGGGATCGAACGATTGGACGACCGGGAACCGCACAGTCCCCGAAAGTAGTCGGCAATATAGCAGCGACGGAGCAGCGGCGCGTGTGTTTGGTTCTTCAGCGTCGGACCGAGCGAAATATTCGGGTCCGCATCCCCGCGCACATACGCGCGACCTCTCCCCGCGGGTGACGTTTATTACCCATTAGTCGCGCCGCGTGGATTTGACGGGGAAAGCCGGCGGACGATTTGGGGGGGGGGGGGGTGATGGGTGGGAGGGTTAGTGGGCTGTTTATGTCGTCTTTGACGCACGCGACACGTGCGCGTGACGAATATCTACGCCGAATCCATGTCCTCATGAACCTCTGCAACCAGTAACCGGGTATACACCGCAGTCTGCCGCGATGATGTCATTCGGCGAAAACCATCCGCCCAACCCTAGACCGTTTAAGTACTTTCTATTTTCGGAGTCGCGACGACTATGTAGGTACGAAATTATTTTGAAAATCATAGTGTCACAAAATGTTTTTCGAAACGTTATTTTCGTTTATTTTTTACGAGAGTCATTCGATCGTTGCCGCGCGATCGCGAAGTTTCACTTCGTAAACGCGCGCGGCCTCGTCGGTTTCATTGTGTCTGTGTTGATTTTGTCTTAATTGTATACTTCAGAAAGAACAAAACTTTTTTGTATACGTGTTTCATACATCTCGTATAGGTTATATAATGTTCTAAAGGAATCGAAATTATTACGCTTTTTGACTTCGCGTAAAACTGTTGTTTTCATAGAATTAAATAAACAATCGTTCCACGACCCGCCATCGATTTACTTATACACACACACACACATATTGATTTAGTTTTATTCACACGATAAGTAGTAGATTTTCATGCGTTATATCAAAGAAAACGAACACAATTTCAAATGACGTTATATAAAAATACTATTATTATTATGTTTTTTTTCATTTTTATTTTTGAGAAGATAGAGTCTTATGTCAAATATAGCATTATACTATACTTTCGAATAATCGGAAAATTGATATAAACTGTAAGTATTCAAATAATAAAATAAGACGTTTTCAAAACGAAAATCATTGTTTTTAAATCTTGCAGCGACTATACATAAAGAATAATCTTTTCGCGTGTGCCGTCATATACACCGACAGATTTCGTTTATTAGTGTTATTTATTTATATTATTGTTTTACGTTATCGACAACAATTTATTGTGTTTCTTTTTTTATACAAATTTGTTTCGCATCATTTCCCTAAAACTATTTATATTACACGTCATTGGGCCAACTTCAGAGTAATTACAGTAATGTATACGTATAATATTGAGATATTGAAATTCATTATTTGTACTCGCGTGTGTATAGAACAACACTAATACCAATTAATACCGATCGTGAAACGGTGTCGTTACGTCAAAATACACACACACATCTGAAGGTATAAATACATAATTTAATTTTAGCATTCGACTATTTAAGAAAAACGATGTCATTTTTTAACTTTTTATTATAATTCATATATTTTCCGTCATGATTTTGTACAAAATAGTGCATCTCTCCTTGTATCATTTGTAATTTAAAAATTTATTATACATAAAAACCGAAAACTACATAAAGTTGCTCTATTTTTTGTGTTTTAGATATAATAAACCCATACTTGCGTTAATAGCAACAAATTAAAAATGATAAAAAATAGTTTCATATGCAACGACATCCAAATCCTAATATTCTGTTTATACGGGTCATTATGAATATCCAGTATATCTAAATTGTGGGTTTCACATACTCGCACCATAATAATATTAGTACGTAGTTTAGTAGCTCAACAAATTACCATTTTGAATTATAGTTAATAACAATTTTGAAATTATTGTTTTTGAAATCTAAAATGATTCTGTCTATACATGACTATATTTTCAATTAAACTTCCGTTTTATATGCAATATAATAGTAAAATTAATAATTTTTACCTCAAAATAAAATAAAAATGATATAATTTACTTAATATATTGAAGTTATCCTTTGATTAAAAAAATCACTGAAAATGTCTACGTTGCATTTAGTGTATTATTAATTCAATATATATATATATCAGTTTTTCAAGCATTAATATGTACACATGATTGATATTGATTGTACAAATTTAATTGTAGTGCTAATATTTAAAAAAACAAATTACCATTTGAATTATTCAATATTTATTTGATAATTCGTGAACTATATTTTAACTAGTTTTTCTCAAAATGTGAGGTTATATTTTGTTTTTGGTTTTTTTTTTTTGATTTACAACTTTAACGTTTTGACGACGGTGGTGTATGCGTTTAAACAAGACCGAAATTGTTTTTAGTTATATTATTATGCATATACGTATGCAACGGACACAATTATAAAGTTTAGGGTCATAGCAACAGTAGCAGTAGCGTGCGCGCCTGTCATTTCCATTTTCAAATTAGTTGCATCTTTTTGCAGTTCCAATAAAACAAAAACTAAAAAAACCACACGACCTACTATATATGTATACATATATACACTTACCCGCAGCGTCGTCCATAAATTTACCGAGTCCCGAACAGAAATATAGTATATAATATTATATTTAACTGTGCAGCGCTTAAAAAAAAAAAAAAAACATATCGATCTCTTCGTGACTATATATATATATATGTATATATAATATTATATAGATCCCAAATTTTGACCTCCTACCCCTTTTCCCGACTTCATTAAGTCGTTTTACCGCGGTGGTGTATCCGTAATAAATTATATCGTTTGTTTACCGTTATTAGCATTTTAATAATTACCCGGGACGTCGTAATATGTGTTTCGTTTTATATACGTAGTCTGACCATCGTAAAATATACGACCGCGGCGTATATTTTAAATATATATACATATATATATATATATATATGATGTTCATCCTTCACTGTTATGCACCGTTGTATACTGGATATTCGGACTAGGGAATTTTTTTAACGGATATCCGGAATCGTGTATATATGACGGGTTTTCTTTTATATCGAAAATAATATTATTCATAAACGTTATTTTTTTCAATTTTTTAAATTTTTTTTTTATCAAATCAAATATCTAAGTATAATGTTCATGTATATGTTCTATCGAAGATTTATGTATGCACTCGAAGTTCCTTCCGTCCCTCTTCGAATAATCGACTAGAATAAATTGTGAGTCAAAAAACAATATTTATTAAATTAATTTCTTTTTTTGAAATCTAGACAATATGGGTGTAGGGTAAAGAATTAGTTGCAAATTTACAGAAATATACTATTGTTAATTACAATTTTATTAACCAGAGCCTTAGACTTACGTGCACTTTGTGCAATACGAAAAGTAATAAGCGTGTGTAATACGAAATCGACAATAGCAGTATATTGTAGTAAAAAATATTTTATTTAAATATCATAAATATTTAATTATTCTAACCCTCAGTTTTGAAATTGTTCTAAAACGATGTTATTATTCTGGTAAAAAATGATTATATATTTAACGTTTATTTGATCTGAAATCATGAATTTTCATTTGTTAATTAGTTCGTACACTATTATAGCACACGAAAAAACGAATATTTATTTAGACTGTTCTATATCAAAATCAAAAAAGTACAAACGATTATTTACAAATAATAATTTCAACTTACTATTTGCCTTGGTCGCTTTGAAAAATGTTTGGGAGGCAGGGAGAAATGTTTCAAAACATTATGAAGGTGAAGAGGTTAAGTAATGAATTTTTAAAACAAATTTACTTAGTCATTTGTAGTTTTATTACAACGATTTTCAGATTTGTACGAAGAGAGGGGTAACTCCACACGCGCAATTTATGTCCGCTATAAAGCATTTTTTTTTTAAACGTTTAATTAAATAATTTCTTTACATACACTAATTCTTTTTTTGTTTTGTACAACTATGAAATAATTATTACTTATTTGAGTATATAATAGGTTTTTAAATATGTATATATGTACTACACAAACACCGCTGTAAAACGTTTTTAAACGGAATCAAGTATGTTTGGCCTCAGCAATTATCGATAATGGTAGTTTATATAAATATGTATAAATTTTTTTTCGGGGTGTGTGGCTATATATAAATAATATCGCGTGGAGGGCAATGGCCGCCAATCCGCGATATAATAACAATAACCGTATGTGAATACAGTAACATTGTACGTATTGTGTGATCTATACCGACAATAACATACTTTAACTAATCTTAAATATATAGTCGAAAATTAATGGTCCTTATTATGTACACCGTTTTATGCGAAAAACAAAATAAATATATTAAACGCTGATTTCTCAAAAAAATCTCATAGAACGTGACAATATTTTTAATCCAATTTTGTACTACATTATAGTACGAACGAAAATAAATTACACGTCGCAGTTAAGCTTACAAAAATATAATATAATAACAAATGTCCACCCTCCCAATTCTACTTAAATATCATATGTATATTCAGTATGTTGGTATATTAATAGCTTTTTAACAATTTTAATTAAATTAGTTTTTTATTACAATGTATTAGAAAATCTATATAACGAGGAATATTTAGTACAATTTAAGTCTAATTTTCTTTTATAGTAAGCAATTTATTTTTAGCTTACACTTTTGATGAGACTATCATATGTATGTATTTATATAATTCTGTTAATTAATAATAAATGTTCCCTAAACAACCACGTCGGATGCGCTTATGGATTTATAGATATGATTCCTATCATATTTTTATCACAAAATGTGTATACGATTATTAATCAAAATAGTCTTATTATTATTAATAATTTCTCTCAAACTGTGTTTGATGTTATAGAGAGAACATCGTTGTCGAGTTATTATAGAAGTGTCTGGAAGTTTTAAAATTCCTTCAAGTTCTCGATCTACATAAAATATTAGGGTTAAACAATCCAACTGAAATGATTATATTTTCGTTTTGAAAGGGTTTGATATATATTTGATGTAATAAAACGTAATTAATTTCGTTCAAAAAACGAATATATTTTATTTTTCTTCGTGTGGTTTTTACGTGATTCAAATTCGATGTGAAATTTAATTTATTGTACGTAGAGTGATTAAAATGAAAAGAAATATTTTGTGACATCTACTTCTCACATTATATTATCATAGATTAAAATATAAAATCCCTCAAAATTACATTGATTTGGTATTAAGCATATTTCAAATATATATTATAAACACGTTTCTATAATAGCGTACGTGCGTGGTTCGAATGTACTCTCCTACACGATCGCCTACTGAAATGAAATAAAAAAAAAAACTTTTTCCATCACGAGACGTCGAATTTGTTTTTTTCCATATATCTCTTATATGCGTAAATTATATGCGTTATACAGTGTAGGTGTTCGTATAAGTATCAAGACGTAATATTATCATACGTCTGTAGAATCCCACACATTTTTTTAACAGTAGATTTAATACATTATGTTATATACTTATTTCACATTTTTAATGCGATTCGAATTGAGCAGTATATGCGTGTATACAAAATGGGGAGGAGTAGTTTGTGGAGAAAAAATATCTATTCGAAAATACTGTTTTAGTTTTTTAATTAAAATGTACGATATATACATATAAATGAAAATAGTCTCTTATGGAACGTCGTTATTTTCTAAAGATAGACAAGTTTAATTAAGAATATGATGCAAAGTTTTTTTAACATTTTTTTTTTTTCAAAAATTAGTATCGCGATAAGGATTTTAAGAACATAAAAATAACTTATAAATTAATTTCTTACTTTCATACATAATATGAAGACATTTCATTCGGTGTAGTATAATATAATATAACAATAATGAATTCAGTTCTTTGGAATATAACTTAAAATAATAATGTTTTACTCTTGTCGTGTTTGTAAAACAATTTGGATTCCATTAGCACCTTCTAGCACTCATCGAATTGGTTTATATCTATATATTTGCCTGTTTAGAGTATAGTATTCAAATTTATCGAATTGAATTTTTTTTTTTTTAATTGCATGTATATTGTATAATAATAAAAAAAAATAATAAAATTATATTTTGTGAGAATAAAAATTAGAATGTTTTCGATTTTCATTGTTTTTCACGACGAAGTTTTCGAAATTTTAACAGAATTTTGATCTCCCATTTCTATATTCAGACTCTTGTCTTCTTGTATATTACCTATACTTCAAGTTTATATATTAATACATATTTATTCTGCTATAATATAAGCTGTATTTAATTTAAATTCAATTGGTTTGTTTTCAAGTATTTTTTTTCAATTTAAAATACAGTTAAGCTATAATTAAACGTATTGACAGGCTGATGTGCAAATTGAATTGTAATTACAGATTTGTATATGTTCGTGTTTATAACATAAGTTTTAATATATATATATAATATTATTTATAAATGATTGAAATTCGAAAATTGTAATTTTCCTGTCACCAAGAGCGAATGCTTCGACGACTTTAAACTTCATAAACTTAATCCTCACCGCTAAACTCTTGTTTTCATATATACATTTAGTTTTTTTTGGCTTAAGTCTAAACCTCTTCCTTACCCGGTATAAGAATCTCGTTGTTTTAATTAATCATTTTAAACTACAATAAGTATACATATATAGGTAAATATACACACGTTAAAACTTATATCGGCGATCGATGGTTTAACTAAAAAATGCACGAACTAAATCATTACAGATTTTGACAGTATATTTTAATCGTTATAAACTTGGAAAGCCGTCGTTAATCTCTTTTTTATGAGTTAAACTTAGTATTATTTGGATGTTTTATTTTTTAATAATTCAAATCCCGTTCAAATATGTACACCTCTATATTTACCTAACCATTTTGTTTACATTAATTAAAAAAAAATTATAAGACGTACAATTTTTATAAGACCGACGGCTATTTTTTCGAATTATTATTAAAAGAAAAAAATCTATTATTTAATCGAATCATTTTAATTACCAGTCTTAAATTAGATTATAATGAGTGCGCAAAATATGTGTAATAACATCAAATAAAATCTTTAGGGTATAGTTTCAATAATTATTATATATACATATAAGTAACTTATTATTATTATTATTTATTATTAAATAACTTTAATCTTTTTTTATTATTTATCATCTGATGGTGTAATATAAGATGTCTATATTCATCGAGATAACTAAACGTTTTCTTTCATTGTACGTTATGGCAAACAAATTATTATTAAAAGTCTATTGTTTTCCACTTCGTGTGTAAACTTCTATACTTTAATATGTTTGTGTGTGCGTGTTTGTGTGTTTAGTCGAATTTTAGATTGTGGTAGATAGGGGTATATTTTATGAATATGTATTTAATCTAATAATTGTCTGATTTCAATTCCCGAGACACCCGAAGTAAATTTCCATGATATTGTTAAATATTATAATTTTTGTTTTTTAAATCATTTTTTCCCTAGCTCATTTCACATTTTAATGTATATAAAAAAAACTTTCAAAGAAAAATATTTTATTATCCCTGCGCATACCTATAACCTAAGTATGTACTTAACCAAGGTATTGTCGTTTTGAAAGTTATAAAAATAAACATCTACATTCAAGAAATGTATATTATAAGTTTTGTTATATTTTTTATACAATAAAAGTGCATAAAATTATTATATATTGTTTTTCTGGCGGAAGTTTTTTTTTCGGTCTGACGTCTGACGATCGTAATGTAATATTATTCGACGACCGTTATGTATATGTTTAAGTAAATACGATATGTGATTTTGATATGGCATAATGACAAATAAAAATGAATATAATAAACTCAAATATATTATATTTTGACAAAAAAAAAAAAAAAAAAATTCGTACAGTTAAAAACAATTGCCGAATTTTTCTGTTATGAATCCCTTTGATTATATATTGAAAATATGGTCTCACTCCAGGTATAATTTAGGATGCCCTTATTTAGATTATGACTTTTTTTAAAAAAAAATGCTTATCTAATAAAAAAAGCCTACACATTTTTTAATCGATCTATATTACCCGATTGCCACCAAAATTATGGAGTTATATTAATATATAATCATATTTAATATTATCGCAAACAAAAATGTTGTAAAAACATTATATACACGTATATGGAAAATTATAAGTTTACGAAATTGTTTTTTTTTTGTAAACAAATAATTTTTCAAGTATTTGAAAGCTAAATGGTTCAATCTTTATGTAGTTTTTGATAAAACACAATAAAAAATCATTAAATCATAAGATTTAAAATTGCTAATATAAAAAATGTTTCAACAACTAAATTATAATCCAAGCGTTTTAAAAGCGTTTGTTATGGTCATAATAAATAAAATTCTTATGATTTGTTTTTCTAGAATTGAGATCATATTAAAAACATTAATGATTTTGAATAATTTTCTATTACTTTAATTTAAGAGCTTTTATTGAGTACAAAATTTATTATTTTTATTTCGTATATTCCACAGAGAGATCATATATTTTATCTTATTATTAAAATTGTATATATTAAACAATAATATATTTTCTTCAGCTGTGTTCTCGCTGTCGATTTATTTTCGTAAGTACGGTTATTTAGCTGTGGCCATTGTTCAATATTTTTAAATAGTTACAGATTGATTTTGACTTTGTTTTCTTCGTATTATATATTATAGTATCAAGTTGCGTAACATTATTCAATAATAAAATAAAAAATTATTCAATTTAAAATAAATACTGAATGATAATATAAATATCAAAAATTAGATATGAAAAAAAAAATCGCTACTGTTTTGTTACGACTTACATCATAATCATGATCATTGTACGCATAAAATAGAGAGAGAGTTATTTTTTCTGTCGTTATCATATTGCTGCAGTTATTTTTTGATTTTTATATTTTCGTATAAAATTATACTTAAATTCGTAATATTGTAAACGAATTTTCTCCTCCCCTATTTTCCCGTTAAATTGCATTTATTATATTGTGTTTTTGGGTCTACTACTGTTTATTCTAACAGATATTTGAACCGTATAGTGAATGGAAGAAATTATAATTTTTTTTCATTTAAAAAACTAAGGAATTAGATACACGTATTATTCGAACTTTGTTTTATTTTTATTCGTTTACTAAATACTCGTATATATTTTACTTCGAAAACGTATTTTCTGAAAATAAACTGAATTAAATTTTTACGTTTCAAATATCGATTTATATTTTATTATATTTAAATTGGTGAACAGCAGGAAGCTTTTTTTATAGTTATTGAATTTTTCTTTAAATATTTCGAATACGTATTAGTATATAAATTGATATCCTGTAAACGTATATCTTATATACGTTAATACGATCTATATGTACGAACGTATTATAGATATATTATTATATTTACGGTATACGAAAACTTTTCAAAAAATCGAGGCTGTGAAAAAATTTGTCATGGTATATTGAATTGACTAATTTTTCTCTCACCGTTACCGTGCAAAAAAACATATACTGTCGTTCTTGAGTTTACGTTTTCCATATATACATGTCTATAGTATACTTACCAGAGACATTTAATTACGTTTGAATGAAGAAAAAGAAACGTGTTTACAACCAAGACACTATGAGAGGCTAGTAATTCCATAGAGCCGTAAAAGGATGTTAATAAGTCTATTTTCTTTCGATATATAATTCGAAAACGAATTAGTAGTAATATAGTAATTATATATATAATTTGTAAATTAGCAACAATAAAGCGGATGTGGTTTTTAAATGTTATTGATAAAATATAAATATATATATATATAGCCGACTGTAGGTTGGTTAGGTTGTTTTAGTTATAAATACATGTAACGAATTCGATCGTCTTTAGTTTATTTCTATTTAAATTGTTACTTTACTATTAACTCCTTAACTAGCCATTGCGTCCATCTAATTAACGGAGAACGTATATTATTAAGATCGGATTTATTTATTCTATTAAAATACTCAAAACGCAATGTTAATATATAGACGTACTTGAAAACAGTATAATATTCGTTTAAATACGCTCTGAAAGAACCTAATAAAAAGTTCTTTTAAATTAATGTTTAACTTATGTCAAATATTTATTCTATATAACTAGTATACTATTTATAAGTTTACCCGTACAGAGTATACATTTAAAACTATTTATACGACTCGCTTATGTAAATATGTAAAACTACAATAGAAAAACTTATTTTATCGTATAATAAATAATTACATTAGAAAAAAATGGAGTTAAATACCAGTTAATTTGTGACGCAATTTGTTAAAATCGATATTTTCTGAAATCTATTTACCACTGTGTTCTTAGAAATCGATTATAAATAGATCTAATTATAATAATTCTATACAAAATGTCCAAAAAGAAGTTTTCTTTAGATTTTTTTTGATTTTCGTTGATATTTCTTCATCTGATATATAATATAATATATAATATATACATAAGGTGGTGCATATATTAAAATACATACACACACACACACATATATATATATATATAACTATAGTAATCATACAAAAAACATACTGATGAGTACATAAACGTTTATATAATACAAATTCTAATTTACATTGAAAACGCTAATGTTTTCCGTCGAAATATTCTTTAATAAATGAACAGCGACTTTTAAAATGTTTTTGTACTTTTATTATTATTCCGTACGTGGTTGTATTCGCTTTCAAATAATTAAACGCGAATACACTGCGGTTTTATATAATAAGGTACCTGCAGTAGAATATATACGCGTATGAATATTATAAGGAAGTAATTTAATCAATATACATGTATACTTTACTATAAATTGATTGTATTTTCAAGTTTATAAACTCAACATTCCATTAGCTGTGTTCATATTTTCATTAACGTATCCTTAAGCCACTGTGTATGTCTGTGGGTATGTAACGCATTGCTTACTTTTAATCTCGGGAGTCGTAAAGTTTTATGTGCGTAAGTATATGTGCGCGAAGTGCGAACGGTTAAGAGATTCGTACGTGTATACGTACACACACACACACACATACACATATGATATACACATGTTTAACCGCTAAGTATGCATTATTAATGTACAAAGAGTGCACAAATTTGCAATATTCGCGTGCGAATAAATGAATTTTGTGGCTGCAAAGAAGCGTGTACGATATATATATGTATATACAGTTAGCGTATACATACGTCATTTATAAACCGCGACCAGTTCATGCGTCGTAGTATTATTTAGTGTTTTTTCTTAATATATTTTTTTTTAACTATATACTTAGTTCGATACTACACACAATTCATCACGAATTTATATACAATATACGTGCGCGTAATCAAAATTTACACATTTTTAATACGAGTTTTGTTATAATACACATTATGCACTCGGTCGGAATGCATAACTTTTCATGTTTCTTAATTTTCAATGAATATATACAGACTTTTTATCCACATTGATGGCTTTAGTAAAAAGTAATATATAAAGCACTGCTTAAAATCTTTTTCGAGAAATGTATTTGACTATAATATTCAAAAATTCTTTACGAAATATAGATTCCTGTTTTTAACTAAATATATAGCTTCGTTTAGTATGTGAGTCGATGATGCTTTTTTATTTTCCATTGAATTTCAACGTTCGCGTGTATCATGAAACAGAATTTCTTTTTACATTGTTTGACGTTCAAAATCGTTAGAAATTAACATTTTTCGTACGTACTCGCATAGATTTTTGTTTATATACACCCAGTAATAACGATGCTGTTGAATTTTCCTCTCCTATCTCTGTCTTTATCTCACGCGTCTATATACGCTCAAGTACAACGCGTTTGACACAACACTATGTTTATAGATACACACACACACACATACACGCACACACACACACATATATATATCCTGCAAAAGAATCGTCGCTCGGTCATTGTGACAGGTCGACACTAATCCGCTGCGGATTCGCACGAATGGCGCTCCGGGAAAACAATTTATCTCGTGTGTTTAAATAGAAGAACTCCGCCGAGCGAGCACCGGAGGAGCACAGGCAAGAAACTCTATATACGTATAGTCTCGAGAATAATAATTTATATATATATATATCTATTATATGTGTGTGTATATATATATATAAGGAAGAGAAAAACGTTTTCACTCGAGACTTTTTTCAAAACGCTTGAATAATTAATGTTTTTTTACGTTTTCTTTTCATGTACACACGTTTCTATTTCGGTTTTTTTTTCATTTTTTTCCCCATCACGTTTTATCTACGGCAAAGTATACTGCTGTATTTTCGACCTATATATTATCTATATATGTATATATAGATAAATGCAACGTCACGGATCCGAGATACACTATTATACTGTATAGCAATATAAATATTATACTTATAGTGATTACAGGTATAATCATTTCTTACTCTGATCGAGTACAGCTTGGCAAGCCTTATGTACACAGAGATTGCGGAAACGAGTTTATACATGTAAAATGATTTCTCTAACATCTAACATCTGGCTCGTAGAGACGTGTTTTCGCTGTAAAACGTCATCATGACAGTTGATGCAGGACGATCATTCGCAATTTTTCTTTACGTTCAAAAAAGAATTACCAGGAAAATTGACAAAAGCGTCTAATAAAGTAATTTTCCTGTTCAAAAAAATATTTACAAAATAAAAATAAAAGAATAAGCAGCAAAAAGGCCTTCTCAGGTGTATTTTGAATGTCGGTCCAAGTGGTCTATCATTTAATCGAGTGTTATAGAGTTATTTTAAATTTGGAAAAAAAGTACTAAGAACCAATATTATGATATTATTTTCGTATTTGCCTCCGAAGCGTTTTAATTAAATCGCGAACATTACTTTTAAAACTTGATCGAAACGTATTATTGTGTATACACATAAACGTTAAAATAATCGATTATTTCTAAAGACTATTATCGAATATAATACGACGCGTTGTAATACAGATAACATTTAATAGATCGATTATTACTACGAGAACTTCGTTATTATTTGTTATGATAAGTTCTCGATGCATAATATTATGAGTCATTCGAGCTTATGGACTTTGAAAGTTAAATTAAATTTACAAAAATGAATGTTTTGATTTCTCAGATACGGGAAATTAGATAGTCAATAGAAAAATGTAAATAGTATATATATATATATTAACAGCGCAGGACAAATACACGCGTTTTAATGAAATACTATTCGCCACAATTATAAATACAAATCGAATTTCCGTCGTTCTGCATCAGACCGACTTATACATTAATTTCCGGATGTTTTTTTTTTTTTTTGCTTTCATGGAAGTAGACTGTACATTTAATATTCGATTTCGCTCTCAATTTATATTAAAAATGAATAGTGCATCAAGTCTTTGGACGAAACAATGATAAATGTCCTCCTATTTCAATTAATTTTTACGATTTATATGTATATATTTTTTTTTAAGTTGATCAATTCAAAATGATTTATTTTTGGTACGGGCGAAATCAATTTCGCATTTAACTACCGGGTATTGCGTGGTACCGCACTACGAGTTACAGACCCCACGATATTATTTTCCCATGCTTGTCAAAAAAGTATAGTGATACAAATTGTATTGTTCAGAATTTATTTATTTACCACAATTTTTTTGATTCACTGTTAAATATATTTTTTAATATATTGATGTTTTGAAGTCAGATTAAAAACCAAATGTGTTTACGAACTTGTCGTGTTTATTACAAAATATTCGTGTACATATTAAACTATTTTTTGAAAACTTTTTTTCATATTGCCTTTCAATTTTCAAATATTTTGTGATTTACAACGTCGTTTTTGTTAGAACAACGTTAAAAATAATAGTTGATAGCGTTTAATAAGGTATACTTTTTTTGCGTGCGCTTGTTTTATTTATTTGTATTTTGTTCGAGATCTTATGGTGTAGTATTATAACTACCTACCGGCGTTTAATGAAATGCGAGTTGTAGATTTTTTTTGTCGCCGGACATCTTATTTTTTTCGTTTTACTCTTGGGAGCATTTTAACAGTTGAAAAATCTTGAGATGCTTACAATCTACTATATTTTTTGTATAGTTTTCTCTTTATTATTTTTTTTTTCTACGTCAAACTTTTGAACGATTGCACTCATTGTTGACTCGAAGTTTATTGTTATTACTCGAGTTTAAAATAAATTGTTTTCTATGTATATGGATTGTACATTGAACAATACATAATATATTTATTTTTATACTTAAATAACATTTGACAAATACTTGGCTTCTAATCATATTTTCCTTTTATAATTAAAAATTTAACTGTTATACAATTTTGTTTAACAAATTTCATACCGATGAAAAACGAAATCATTGGCATCATTATATTATTGTACTATAATAAATTGTTTTCCGACGAATTAAGTAAAACTTTAAAACCTGTTTTCTTTTTATACGTGCTACTGCATACGTTATATATATATACACACACACACACGTAAGTCGAGTATCGTAATTCTGTTATACATAATTTCATTTAGGAGTTGTTCTACAAGAGTGAGTATTACGGCCGTTGGATTAGGTCAGAGGCAGCAGCATAGTCTCTAGCGGTATTTATTATTAAAAAATATAAACTATTTATCATATTTTCTTAGTCTTGTTTTCTCGTATATATAACGTAGTATATACATTTTTTTGTTTATGCTCGAATTTTTAATACAAGGGTGACCAAATGGATTTAGCGAAAAAGTCCGTTCGTTTCCTCTTCTGCAGTGTGTTTCTCCTTAAAACCTGAGTTTATTTAATTCGAAAATTGCATACGCTTGCTTGTGATTTTGTCGAGCAAGACGATCATTGTTTTTCGTCCGGAATTCATAAATTTCCAACTATGGCGCAGAATTCCACGACCAGGAACGTGTTATATTATTATTATTATTTATATTATTTACTCGTTGCGATATAGTGTACGATTTTTCCGTGTACGTATTTCATTTGAGTTAAAAAAAAAAAAACATACAAAAATGAGTAAATGTTATTACTATATTATAAAACCTATATTGTTTTATTCTTGTTGGAAGAGTCGCGTCTGGAAACCTTATCTATATTAGAAAATTGTTTCCAGGCCCTTTGTGACTTTAAAAAAAAAAAAAAAGCAAGAACCAGATTTTACGATACGAATAAGAGAATATATAAATAATGATAGAATGTATATACATAGATTTGTGGGCGGTAGTCGCATAGCTGTATATGTAGGGATCGACGAAAAGCAGATGACTATACTTTTGCGTAGAAGTGAAAGGTGGCAGTATATATATATATTATTTTAAAGTAACGGAGAAAATTTTTGAAACTCCTCGCCCGTGATAACGTCAGCCGTTTATTCTCTATAGGCTATACGCAGAAAGTATTTATTATTTTGATGGATGAATATGGCTCGTACGAGGGATATTTGAGGGTCGAAAATAGACGTTATGAAAGAGTACATTTTATATAATATGTACCTAGTAGTTTACTAGACCGAAAATGGGGATTTAATATACTTTGTGAAATGATACGTTTAACAATATTTTTCTGCGGTTATGTGAGTTCCAAATTGTTTTATTTTTTTAAAAGACAGTACTTATTACTGTTTTACATGATCGTGCGTATTCGTCAGATATATAGGTAAATATAACGTTTTTAATTTAACGTCACAAAACACCTATTTAAAAAAATAGTTATTATTAATTCCAACGGAAACGGAAAATATGATATCCTAAAAAAACCTAGCAATAAAGCTTTTAAAATTATAAATAAATTAGATGTTTAAATTTATATTTTATTCTGTAACAAAAGTAATAAATAAAATAATAAATAATGTTACTAATTAGATTCTTCTTTGACTTTTAACTTTTATTTTAAGTTCAATGTGCATTTGATTAATATTATTGTTACATCAATACGATGGATTTCTAAAAAGAAAAAAAAACTATCGCGGTAAATTCGAAATGTTCAAATATTTTATAACCAAATCAAATACAATAATTTGAAAACACTTTATTCTAAAGCATAAAGTTCAATTTGGACAATTTTGTTTTGATTTTTTTTTTTTGGATTTGTCGACTTTTAAGAATAAAATAATATAATTATAACGTTCTGCTGATGATAAAAACAAAAATTATTAAACTCCTGTTCACCTCACCATTGGTAATGGTAAATACAATTTATACGAAAGTAATATACAGCACGCGTTATGCTCGTTTTAATAATTATCGGGAGAAAAAAACCGTTGAACTTTTTTTTTTTTTATTCGTTTTCCCGTACAAGTTCGCATTTTCGCAAATGAATAAAAGTCACGGCTGTTTAGAATCTATATATATCCGCGGTATATACATTCGTAGGGTTCGAGATGATAATAGAATACATTTACCCGTGCCCGAGTGGAGGGACGTAAAACCTCACCACTGCGGTGCTTTCCCCAGTTGCTGCGCATTATCCTCTTCGAATACGTCAGTTTTCTCCGCCACATAATCGAACAGTACTCACAATGAAGTCTATTATGCCCTTTTTTCTCCCTTTCTTCTGTCTCCCCCCCCCCCTCCTCGCGAGTGGTACAAGCGTTTTATGCTTTTCACGTGTACCGTCGCACGTTCTTACGTTCGTTCGTTCACGCACCCGTCATGCTCGCCAATTTCGGTGAAAATAATTTGTTTTCGGTGTCGACGGCAACGAGAAAATTTAAAACGAATTTGTCAAAACGCGTTATTATGATGTCAAAACGCTATAGCGCGTGTGTGTATTACGGTTATTTTATATACAATATGTACGCACGTGACAATCGATTTCGCGAACAATTTGTACAATTTTAACGCAAAAACTGTGTGCATAAATGCGTACAATATGTACAACAACCTAACCACGAATTGCTAATATGGTAAAATGCGTCTTACAGGCTAATGCGGGAAAACGTATTGTACGAGTTTGTTTTAATATACGTGATTTGATTTTTATGAAATCGTCTGATAATTGTACTTGGTTTATAGAATAATTAATTTAAAGATATTTGTTGTTATGTGTGTAATGCTGCTACGTGCGAATCGGGCGAAGGCGATTGAAAACGCGGTGCGTTTGTGTATTATATCTTCTATAAGTCCAAGGATTTTGTTTTTATTATTTGCCTGTATAAGTGCCAAATAGTAAATTAATTGTATAACAATGATCATTTGTTAATATTTACCAGACCGTTTTACCTACAATTTCCGTGTATAATGTTTTAGTATAAATTCGTCATTTGATTTTCCCATACTTTTTACATTTTATTTTAATAGAATATAGCCGTGATTTCTTACTTATATACGTGTATACGTGTAAGTCGTTTAAAAAAAATCACGTTTGCCGTCGCGTGTTGTTATTGTTGTTGTTGTTGTCGTCGTCATGATGTATACGTACACATTTATACAGACATTTCACACATGTGATTCATTGCCGTCTCGTTTTATTGGCGTGTACTTCGCGCGTAAATCGCCCAAGTATATGATAAAAGTTTTGATTTACAGCAATAACAAGAAAATTTAAGTCACCTGTGCGTTATATACATTAACAAATAATATCCGCGTTATTATTTTTACCTCTTCTGAAGTGCGCAAAAATTAAAATATATGTTTATGCACATTATTACATAAAACATTTAAAATTCAAATTTCTATTACAGCGTGATAGTAATTGTGTGTGCTTATTCGATGGTTTTTTAACCGACGTGCGCGCCAGTAGATTTTTTAAATCGACATTTCGTAATCTATTAGTATTCGACTAAAGTGTGATTTTTCAAAATTATCGTTAGAAATAATATATATTGTGTATATACTTAGATTCGAAATCGAAACTTAGTAAAGTATATGGCACGAGTGTAAGTTAATATACGCCTTTCGCATGTAAAAAATTTGTAAATTCTAGTCGTTCGTAAAACGTTTGTTTGCGTAAGTGAAATGTAAATATTTTATACGAGTTGAACGAATCGTTGTCGTTTCACTCGATACGGTTTCATTGAGCTCTCCGTGACAGCGGATTTTTTCGGCCATCACAATTTACCGGTTTTTAAAAGAAAAACAGTAATAACAACGGGTGTACGCGTAATCCTCAAAATACTATTCGCACGCAACGTGTGAGTAGTCGACTTTCATATTTGTTGTCGTCTCCGTCTATCTAACGAACCCATGCGGCAAACTGTGGCTCGGGTTGAATTTAGAGTTCAATCAGTTGGGTTACGAAATTTCGTGAGTAGAATTATTTTGGAGGGACACATGGCTTTCATTGAATATCGGCTAACAAAGAAGTCACAGCGTTTAATTAATTAATTAATTAATTTATTTATTTTTTTAAATAACTTCTTCGTGTTGAATGATGTTTTACATACATGGTGGTGTGTCAACGAGACAGAAGCGACGAGCGTGTGGTGTACTATACATCAATCGAATGGCAAATGAAGTTTTCGGTAAAACGTTTTTATATAATAGTGTGCGTACAGATAAAACGATCAAATCCGATTATAAACGTTTTGAACGTCGTAATATATCCGTATAAATAAAAACGAAATACACTTATGGCACGCGTAACGGGACGGCGCGTCGGCCGTTAATACCTAACCTGACCGCGCGCTGGCCGTTTATACCTAACCTGACCGCGCCGCTGTACATCGTTATGGAATATTATGCATAATATATCATTTATATCACTCGAATTTTACACTTCTCGCAAATGTTTTAACTTACCGGTCCAGCGAACGCCACGCGCACGCAAAACGTCCGACGACACCGACGGTTTTATATCGTTAATTTTATCGATTTCGGATTTGAGTACAATATTTATAATACGGGGGGATAATATTTGCAGAGCGCGTACTACACCTGACTACCACCTGTGACAGAATATATATATATTTACTACATATGATAAATAAATAAATACAAGCCATTTCTCGGGTTCGACGTCTCCTACCAGTAATAAAGCGTTCATAAAACTCCTCAGGTACACGCGCAGCGGACTCGAAAAATTATTACGTTGGTTCGAACACGAATTCCTTTTGGCCATATTATATTCTCGTATTATATATAGGTACACGACAACAACACGTGTTGTCCGTTTTTCGGAATCAATATTGTGTAACCCGCTACCACGTTAATCAACCGTTCGATATATTGTTTTTTTTTGGAAATAAATTTTATTTTATGTTTTAGAATTTTGCGCGTTTAACCTAGATTTTACATTTGGTACCTAAAGTAATTTCGAAGGGTCCAAAAAAAAAGTAAAACAGACAACAAAAATTCGATACTTACACACACGCACACACACACATATATATATATATTATTACGCACGGTCGTTATAAATCATGTAAGCACACATACGGAATGTTCAAAAACTATACGACGAACGTTTCGTTTTTCTCGAGTATTTTTGTTTTTTAATGCATTTGTTCGATTTGCGAATACGAAAATTCATAAATCGAATATTTCGAGAAAAAGGTTAGATGCTTAATACTTGTTGTAAGTGACAATTTGAACGCGTGTTAAAACGAGTTTTAAACGCACTCACCGCTTACTCGGAATATGCTTTTTATCATCATTATTTATTTAAATAAATGTAATGTTTACTTTCCGAAACGTGGTACTTTCAACAACGTTTTAACTCGATGTGTAGAAATAAAATGACGACAATTCCCGAGCATTGTTGTGGACTACACATTCCGTGGCGTTTGTAACGACAAATTTAGTTTATCGTCAATTTTCCAAAACGGTTTACAATTACAACGAAAATTACAAGAACCGCATCGGTAGAGAATACAGTGACGCTTATACGACGATTCTCCTTTTAAAAATTATTATTTTTTTGTTACCATCGATCGAGATAACACTCTTCTCTCAGTGCGAGAAGTATAAGCCGTGCCCGAATGTATATACGATGTTCTCCCCGCGGAATATGGCGGATACGAACAAGAACGATCGGCTTATAGTACGGAAAAAGCACTGCGATAGCTTCCCTCGCGCCGGTGTTCGCCGCCGTGTCCGTGTAACTGGGCACTCATTCCAATGTACGATGATATATTATTATGACCGAACAGTGTATATACAAGTGGTGGTAGAAGTAGAAGTAGTAGTAGTAGTAGTAGTAGTAGTAGTAGTAATGGCGGCGGCGGTGTACGGTTGTGTGATGAGGTCGAAAGAAGGAAACAAGTCACATAAATTATAATAACGTAATACAAAAACGTGCAGCTCGAGAATAGAAACGTAGTTTTTTTTTTTTGGGTGGGGATGGAGGAGAGTTTCCATCCATTAACCGGGGGGTTGTTTTTTTTTCTGCTCGAAATTGTTACGAAGTGACAACAAAGTTTAACACGAAAAACATTTTTTTCCTTCAAGATTAGAACGCGATTAATTTTCTAAAAATAAACTTTTAAACGTGCGTATAATATTTATATTATTTGTACGTGTGGCACGTGTATGCACGTGTGTTCGAGTAGACGAAATTAATTATAGATCGCGTCGGTTTTTAATTCTCCCCTCCTCCGATTATCGTTGTCTTTTATTTTCCGAAACATAATCCTTGATTTTTTTCGTCCACTTTAATGGCGCACGTGTTCGTTTTTACTAGATTGTGCCGCTTCTTTCGGACTCGATTTGTTTTCGTTATTTTTTAAATCGGAACTAACAACGACATTTTACGGGGAAGTACGATGTTCTAAACGGCACCATTTTATAGTGTTCGAAGCGATATTTATAAAATACTTTTGTATAGTACTGAATATGCAACAAGTATTAAAACGTATACGGCCTCACGTAAGCTGGTAAAAGAATATTGTCATATGAAGAAATGTACATTTTTCTAAACACGCATATAGGTATACTAATGACAAGTATATATTATATAATTCCATAATTAGCAGGTGAACAATCAAATGTTTGTAATAAGCGTTTATATTTTAGTATTCCTGTAGTGTTTTAAAATATACTTTTTAATTATAACATTATATTTAGCTGAATTTAAATTACCTATTGTATCGGATAAACAATACGCACGAGTACAATATCCGTTTCATATTATGTTATATATAGTTCTCCTACGCAATATTTAAGTATTTAAAAACACGCATAAAAAAAAATAATAATAATAATAAAAACCACCCCACTTGACTTTGAGGTGATAGAGATGTTCGTGTATATTCCGATGCAGTAAACATCGTTTTATATATTATCTTCTTTTGTATGCCGAATGAAACCACCATATTTAAAATTCCAATCGGGCCTTTAAAATACAACAAAACCTCCGCATCGCGTCGGTCCTGATCGCGCTCATTGTTCGAGTTTGTACTAGGCACATATACTATGTATAGTCCGCTCCGAGGGGTTGCGGGAAACAATCAGTCGGTAATTGTAAACAGTGCTATTTCTCTCTAATATACCGTCATATTGCTGACTCGCCGCCACCCCCCCCCCCCACTCTTTTTATATATGGGATTTGTAGTGTTTCCGGAGTAAAAAAAAAAAAAGCGCATAAAACTTTTTCTAGACTTCGAATCAACTCGTTCTCATTCGTCGTTTAAACTTTCGGATTTATGCTCTGGTTACTGCGATAAAAAGAATAATAATATTTGTTATCCAGAAGACTGGCGAATACTGGATTAAATTAATTTCCGTCCCGAATGACGGCGAGTAGTAGGTACAGCAAGAAAGAAAAATACACAATTATGCTTATTTTATATGGAAACCACGTGCTGCAAATACGGAAAAAAAAACTCGCGCGCGTATATCCGTGCCCGATACACTATTAACGTAAACAGTAAGTCCGTTGTTGTTTTACTCATCTCGGACGTCTTCCGTATAACGTATTTATTGTTCTCTGGCTTAGTTCCAGTAAACCAGTGCGTATGTATATGTATATATAATAGGTTTAGGGCAATTTGTTGGATCGTCTCTCCGGAAGTGAGCCGAGATACGCGCGTCCGGCTCGACCCTCGCGAAGTCGTCAACAACTTAACGTTACGTTAAGTTTGGATATCACTTAATCGTTGTGATATAGAACGACATTTTCTAACCGGAACCAAGAGCAAGACAAATCTGTAAATTTCGGCCCGACAACGAATCGTGAAATATCGAAAATCGATTTGAATTTGTCGTCGGGTGTTCGAAACGTTTTTTTAAATATAAAAGCATAAAAAAAAAAAATTGGAAGATTCATCAGTTTGACTTTTAAATCCAATCAATCAACTCAGCGCCCGGCACGCCGTTCGTTGACTTTCTGGTTGTTTTTGTTTTTCTTAACTTTTGACTTGCCCGTTGAATCCCGTATTGTCTGTTTGTTTTCATAAAAATTACATTTGTAAATCGTCCTGACGCTGATTTCGCGTTTTGTGTTTCAGGAAAATGCGCGGAACGTGGAAGAAAAGAGCGGCGAACGCGTTGAGATGACAATGAGGACCCTGCACAGCAGTCGTGACCGCATAATGAAAACGACCGGGTACGGCTGGACGCCGTTCGCCAAGCGTCCGACACCGTCGGCCGTGCTGTTCTTCCTGCTGCTGCTGCTGCTGCTGCTGGTGTCGAGCGGTCTGTCGGCGTTCGACGGCGAGAGTCTGTCGGAATTGCGTTTCACGCGGGATCGGTACAACGCGACGATCCCGGAGAACGCGGTCATCAAAACGTACGTGCGGACGGAAGAGAAGATGGGCATTTATTGTGCGGACACGGACGCGGCCGTCCGTTACAAGATCGTGTCCCAGCAGAAGATCAAGTTCTTCAAGGCGGAGGAGAAGAAGGTGGGCGACTTCTGGTTCCTGTTGGTCCGGACGAAGACGGACTACGACGTGCTGAACAGGGAACGGCAAGACGAGTACGTGCTGGAGGTGAAGGCGACCGTGACCAGCGGCAGCGCGGCGGGCGCCCCGGCCGCGGACCGGCCGGCGAGGGACCGGAGACGGAACGGCGGCGTGTCGTCGCTGGAACTGCACGCGACCGTGGTGGTGACGGTGCTGGACACCAACGACCTGAGCCCGTTGTTCTACCCGGTGGTGTACGAGCAGACCGTGGCCGAGGACACGCCGGTGCACACGAGCGTGCTGAGGGTGTCGGCCGAAGACGCGGACGTGGGCGTGAACGGCGAGATATACTACAGTTTCAAGGAGAAGACGGACCAGTTCGCCATGCACCCGAGGACCGGCGTGATAACCGTGGTCAGGCCGTTGCGGTTCGACGAGCGGCGCGCGTACGAGTTCGCGGTGGAGGCGCGGGACCGCGGGCTGCGCGGCCGGTCCAGGCCGAGCACGGCCCGGGTGAAGTTCACGGTGCGCCAGGCGAACGTGCACGACCCGGAGATACGGGTGCAGCATTTGCCGCACGTGGTCGAGGAGTCCAACTGCGACGTGTACGCGATCGTGCGGGTGTCGGACGCGGACGCCGGGGCGAACGGCCAGGTGCGCTCGCTGGAAATCGTGGACGGCGACCCGGACGGTCATTTCCGGGTGCGGGAGACGGGCCGGCCGGGCGAGTACAACGTGGTGGTGCTGAACGCGCTGGACCGGGAGACGGCGCCCAGGGGCTACGACCTGACGCTGCGCGCGGCGGACGCGGGCACGCCGGGCCGGGACGCGTACCGGACGGTGCACGTGGAGCTGGCGGACGTGAACGACAACGCGCCGGTGTTCGAGCGGGAACTGTACGAGGTGAACGTGGCGGAAACGGCGCCGGTCAACTCGCCGGTCATCAAGCTGAAGGTGACCGACAAGGACGAGGGCAGGAACGCGCGCGTGTCGCTGGAGATCGTGGGCGGCAACGAGGGCGCGGAGTTCCGGATGAACCGGCGCACCGGCATGCTGTACACCGCGGTGCCGCTGGACGCGGAACGGCGGTCGTCGTACACGCTGACGGTGAGCGCGATCGACCAGGGGAACGCGGGCAGCCGCAAACAGTCCGCGGCCAAGGTGAAGGTGTCCGTGACGGACGCCAACGACAACGACCCGCTGTTCGACCGCGGCGCGATGGACGCGTCCGTGGACGAGAACGAGCCGGCGGGCACGTCCGTGGTGAAGGTGGCGGCGCGGGACCGCGACTCGGGCGAGAACGGTTACGTGTCGTACAGCATCGCCAACCTGAAGCCGGTGCCGTTCGAGGTGGACCATTTCACGGGGGTGGTGAAGACCACGCGGCTGCTGGACTACGAGACGATGCGGCGCGAGTACGTGCTGCACGTGCGCGCGTCCGACTGGGGCTACCCGTACCGCAGGCAGACCGAGATGAGGCTGGTGGTGCGCGTCAACGACGTCAACGACAACCGGCCGCAGTTCGAGAAGGTGGACTGCGCGGTGCACGTGTCCCGGCACGCGGCCATCGGCCACGAGGTGATGACCGTGTCCGCGGTCGACTTCGACGACGGCGACGTGGTCGGCTACCGCGTCGAGTCCGGCAACGAGGACAACTGTTTCGCGGTGGACGCCGCGTCCGGCGTGCTGTCGGTCGCGTGCGACCTGTCCGACGTGCGCGCGGACGAGCGCACCGTCAAGATCACCGCCACCGACGGCACGCACTACTCGGACGTGGCGGACGTGCGCGTCGCGCTGGTGAACGCGAAGCGGCGCGCGCACGCGGGCGCCACCGTCGGCGACGACGTAGCGGCGACGACGGTGCGGTGCCGGGAGACGGGCGTGTTGCGCCGGCTCAACGACGCCATCGAGACGGCCAAGCGGAACAACGTGGCCGGCGACGACGCGTTCGCGATGATGCCCAGCCGGTACGGCGAGAACGTGCACGCGCCCGAGCTGTTGGACATGCCGGACGCGGTGCGCGTGGACGAGTCCGCGCCGCTCGGTCACACGGTGCTGGCGGTGCGGGCGCGCGACAGGGACCTGGGCTACAACGGCAAGCTGGTGTACGGCGTGGCGGACGGCGACGACGACTCGCTGTTCCGCGTCGACCCGGACACGGGCGACCTGAACGTGGTCGGCTACCTGGACCGGGAGACGCGGGACGAGTACGTGCTGAACGTGACCGTGTCGGACCTGGGACAGTCGCGGCGCGCCACGTGGAAGACGCTGCGGGTGACGGTGGCGGACGTGAACGACAACGCGCCCCGGCTGGACAAACGGGTGGCCAGCCTGCGGGTGAGCGAGGACGCGCGCAACGGCACGGTGATATTCAAGTTCAACGCCACGGACCCGGACCTGGGCGAAAACGGGCGCGTCGCGTACGCGCTGGCCACGGACACGGACGCGTTCGCGGTGCACGCGTCGTCCGGCGAGCTGTACGTGGCCGGCCGCCTGGACCGGGAACGGCAGCACGTGTACGAGCTGCGCGTGGTCGTGTCGGACCGCGCGCCGGAACCGCGGACGCTGCGCACGGACGCGCTGGTCCGGGTGCTGGTGGACGACGTCAACGACAACGCGCCCGAGTTCCTCGTGCACAACTACACGGTGAAGGCGCTGGAAGACCTGCCGGCCGGCAGCGTGGTGGCCATCGTGGCCGCGGTCGACCCGGATCTGGGCGCCGGCGGACGGGTCGAGTACTCGCTGCAGCCGGCCGAACCGCCGTCGTCCGAACGGCAACCGGCGCAAGACGACGAGCGGATGTTCGAGATCGACCCGGTGTCCGGCGCGGTCCGCACGTTGGCCGAACTGGACTTTGAGCGGCGCCAGGTGCACGTGCTGATCGTGCGCGCGGTGGACGGCGGCACGCCGCGGCTCACGTCCGACACGTGGCTCACGGTCGAGGTGGTCGACGTGAACGAGAACGCGTACGCGCCCGAGTTCGGCAGCTTCTACGCGACCGCCACCGTGGACGAGAACGAGCCGCCCGACACGCTGGTCACCACGGTGGTGGCCACGGACGCGGATCCGCCGGGCGACGTGTCCCGCGTCGGCTATTCCATCGTGGACGGCGACGGGCTGGGCTACTTCGCCGTAGACGCCGAAGGTACGACGTATTTATTGTTTATTGTTACGAATCTGTGGCTTCCGTAGGCCTTTGGGAAAATTCCGTAGCCGCCGTTGGTACCGCGATGTTTTCTCGTTAAAAATCGTCTGATCGATCGATCGATCTATTCAAACGCACGGCGGGGACCCGATTATCGATTGTTCCCGTCGGCGCCGTATTCTCGTCACGTTCTGAGCTTCTCATCGGGTCGTTATACACCTAAACACGTGAATACAATCGCTCGTATTCGATGTCCGTCAAATACGCTGTAACCGTGGTACGGGGGTGACCAAGTCACCAAGTACAAGTCGACCAGTGAAGGCTTACCGAATAAATAGTCGGAATGACCGGGTCGCGGTCGTTATCAACGAACAATTTGGCGAATGAAATGAGGTTAGGTATGATTTACGGACGGGCGGTTCCGGCACAACCGGTACCGTCACTCACCGTACAGTTCGTCGGCTAATGGAGTCTATACACGTGGATTTCGGATACGGAGGGGGGGGGGGGACGTCACCGGTCAGCATTACGACGCTTACACGCGATGATACTAAACAGGTTGCTCGAGTTGTCGCCCGAGACGATTGATTTGTCGACGGGATTACTAAGACGCTCGTCCCGGATCTCGTCCCGGATCGCGAATCGTCGAACACGGGATAACGATCGTGGTTGTGCGACGGCGCAGACAACAATTAAAATTTTCCACTAAATTATACGCGATAATCGTGCCTCCGAAATGAATATTCGCCCGTTGTTGATTTTAACGGGGTTTATTGTATACACGACCGCGAGGGTCGTCGTTGTGCCAGTAGACTAGTAATATTTTATAATACGACGACGAATGTGTTCGTGCGTACATGAGTTAACCGTGTACGCGTTAGAGGCGGACCGCGCTGCGTATTATTATCGTTTATTATTATTATTTATTATTATCATCGTCGTCGATGCGAATCATACCGGAATAGACTTCTTTTCGCGGCCGCGAATCATTATTATTATCGTCGTCGTCGTCGTCGTCGTCGTCGTTATTTTATCAACAATTTCGTCGGTGTGTACGAGACCATCTGTCATAAACGCGCTCTCGCAGTTTTCGTACGATGTTTAAAGCCACGCGATTGAAAAATTCAATATTTTCGCGGCGTCCGACAAATGTCTTGATTTCGTTTAACGAGCTGGTCGAATGAAATAGTTTCCCTCCCCCATACATTCGAAACCAACAACCAAACGTATTTCCACCGTTTGTAATCGTACATTATTGTATCAAACCGATCGAAATCAAACGCCCATGCGAATCGGCCGGCCGAGCGTATTTTTTTTAGTAATTTTTTTTACCGTTTTACTATGTGGATGCGATATATAGAACAATAATATTGTACATATAACTTTTGGAAAAGTTATGGAAAAAAATATAAGTATACCGGTCGTTACGTAAACGGAAGCATTAAAAGAAAAGAAAAAAACCCCTACATAAGTTTCAGCATTGTATATACATTCGACGAGTTAATTGTCATATATATATATACACACACACACACACACACACACTGAAAAACGACAATCACGCGCGTGTAGTACTCTTCTAAAGTATATAGACCGTCGTCTGAAGCGGCCCATAAGAAACTAGCGCGTAAGAAATTAAACCGGCAGCTGTCGTGCAAAAGTTTTCACACTTTTTGTCTACTTTTCCCCCTCGAGTTCCTTCCATGTCGTTATATATATATATTATTTTAACCGGAAAAATATAGTTTTTTTTTTTCATTAGCTACGAGATTAATACACTCGGCGTGAACGAGAGACCGACCAACGAAACCCCCCGCGGGACGCATATTTCATTTAAGACATATATATATAAAGAAATCGCGCGCGTGCACTCCATGATTAGAGTTTTCATCATGATTCGTTGCTGCGTTTCTACGTCGTGAAATTTTGACCGCGATTATTACTTGTTGTTTTTTGGCAATTTATTAACTTTTTGGTATTAATTTTAAAATTTTGGCGTAAATCTACATTTTCGGCGTACATGTGTATATACACAATTATTCCTGTCTGGGTAAATAATCGCTCCATAGCAATTTATAAAAAAAAAAAAAAAAATGTATATACATGCACGCTATATATACTCGTATACTGAACCAATGTAATAATTTGTTGTTATTATTTACTATCATTGGAATTCAAATTAATTTTTTTTTTTTTTTGGAATTTTGAAATATTTTAATCAAATTGAAAATGTTTATATGCGTCTACTTTTTTTATGTTTTTTAATTGAAAAAGACAGATTTCGATAAAAAAAAATCTGCTATCGGTATAAATAAATATGTTCATAAAAAAGTACCCAAAATTTCAGTATGAATTTCGTTTTCCGCTATTCAATTTAGTATCGACATTTATGCGTTTCTGATGAGATTTTAATTTTGAAGGCAATCAATAGCATTCGAAAAATAGTTTTATTTTTTACGTTCTAATCCGCACGTGTATTTATATAGTATTCCACTCATATTTAATACCTTATCCCGGACACGAGTCAGACAGTGTATTTAAAAACAATTTGTCTAAAAATCAGATCCGTTCGCCATGCACGCGAATTCGATCGCGACAATATTCGGTCGGTATGTGCAGCGTATTTATTTGTTTGTTTGACAAATCAAAGGGCATAAACGAAACTAATCGATATTGTGTGATAGTGTACAACTCTCCGTAAGCAACGTTCGTGATGGGAGATTATTTCGATATTAATTAATTAATTAGTTAGTTAATTCAGATGAAATCAATGGCCTTTGTAAATACAGTTTTAAGCGCAAACGTATTGTGATTGTCATACGTACCATCTGATCGATCTCAGTACACCTCGCCTCGGAGTAACGGGGATCTATCACTTTTTTTTTCGGCGACCGAAATCGACGGAAACCCCGAATTAAACCTCGGAACACCGTAAACTGATGTGATACTATGAGGAGGAGAGGTTTGTCGTCAACGAAAACTCAAATATTTCCGTGTACGCGTAATTACGGCGAAGCGGTACTCGAAATAATTATTATTTCGCTATGTAAATATTAAATAAACACTTGACACGACCGGAGAACAAAAAACTTAATGACAATTATTATTGACTAGGGAGAACTTTTTTTCTTTTTTTTTTTCAATTCTCTTTCGTTTCGCTTTCTCTTTCGTTTCGAGCCCGCGGGCGGTCGTTAATTAAGTCTGAACGAGGAATGATCACAGAGTACGTACCATGCACTTGCATTCGCACACCTTCCCCCCGTCTAATTCATCACAACACACGCACGTAGAGTTGGCGCCGTTCCGCGAAAGAAAGTAAGGGAAGAAACGACGACGATGATGATGAAAAAAAAAAAAACGGTTATCCCCGTGTCTGTTTTTCCTTTTTTTCTTTCACTCGCTCGCGCGCGTCTTTATTCTTTTATTTTGTGTCATACAAATGATTCGGGCGCGGGCTTGCGCGGCGTATTTTACCTCCAGAGAAGTAATGGCTTGGCTTTTTTCCAGCTTTTACGTTTCTCGCTTATAATTATATATATATGTGTGTGTGTGTGTGTATACGCGCACTCGATTGCTTATCAACGTAATGCCTCTTAACTCTGCTCCGCCATTCTCATAGGCACAGTCCTCACGCGGCCTCTATCCTGGAATTCTAAGCGATGATATAGTATTAATAGTATATAGATCATATTACCTATATAGGAATATTCTCCGACGGTATCGGCAAAAAAAAAAAAAAATGAAAAATTATAGCAATTGTTAGCAATCGAATTTCGAGTTTCGAGTCCAAAAACAGTTACGGGTTTTGAAAAGAAAAAAAGAGATGAAAATTACGAAATCAAATGAGTCTGTGACTTTGAAGTCAATTGACTATAATATAGTGGCGATTCCAGCAAGGTTGTTGAAAATTAGAACTATAATCTGAATTTTAAGTAACTTATAAGTTCGAAATATAGGAAATTCTATATGATTACTAGTCTTTTGTAACGTAGTCGCAGCATAGAGAAAATGAAGAGTCAATTAAGTTATCAAATTTTTTATTTTTTTTATCTACATTACAATTATATATGTATTAGACAATGAACTTTAGATTTTGTTTCGAATTTTAAAGAGAAACTAAAACGGATCGAAATGCGTCGCGTTTCGTATCCGAAAATGGCTTCAATATTTGTTTCCAAAACGAATTTCTGAATTTGAACGAGTGCCATTAATTTTGTTTTTCACACGCACGAGGACATCATTTTGCTCGTTCCCTATAATACGTATATGCATTGGGTTAGGTTAGGTTATGTTATGAAGGCGGCTTCAAAAATCACTATTATGTATACAATGTATAAGATTTTAAATTAAAACTGAATTTATATAAACGAATAATAAGGTACGGTCCACGGTGATTGTACGTAATACGAGTATGCCTCATCTAATAGATCCCCTGGGCCGCTTTGTGTATACGAGTATATATTGCTGTAGTAGTGGACTTCGCCGAGACACGTTGATTAAAATACTGAAATTGCGGGACAGACTTCAAATGAAAAACTAAAATGAGTATATATACTTTTTTTCCCCCATTGTAAACGTATATTATTATTAAAAATAAAGCTAAATGTAATTTATGTTTTATATATATTGTATTATATTATAATACGAAACATTAGTGCCCAACGGATAATTAAATTTCTATGACTGCGAGCATATAACGAAGTAGTACATATATATTATTTATACATACTTTGTATGTGATAAACCTTTTCTGTTTTCAAAAACGCATAAAATATATATAATTTTCTTTTTTTTTTAAAAAAACGGTTCATTCAAATACCTATTAATATATACGTACATTTGTAGATCCACGACGTTTTTTTTTTAAACGTAATTTACTATGGTCTTAAGAATATAAATCGCCGTTGATTACAAAAAATAATTTCGATTACGTATATCACCTAACGCCTGTGCATCTTTTTAGTGACGATTCGGTTTTTAAACTTTGATCAATAGACATGATTTAGAAACTTCGTTAAAATGCTGCAGAATCGAATTCTATACGTAAACTGCGTATTTTCGAAATACCAAAACTTTTAAAAACAAAGATTAGATAAAATATTAGTAGTGTAATAAATAAAGTAATACAAAATCGAGAAACACAATCATCTTAAGAAACACGAATCAATTAAAAATAAATAATTATTTTAATTAGATTTTACACCTTTTGATGATTTTTTCCTCCCGTTTTATATTCATTTTTTTTTTCCTTATCGAATCTGTCGTCTCTTGTTCTGCGTTATTTCATTTTGTTTGTTTTTCATTTTTATATTTAAATTATGTATTTATTTTTTGTTTGTTTTATTAATTCGTTATAGTAATCAAATATATATTACAGGGGAGGGGCATCGTGTATATATATATATATTGTGTATACGTCGGCCTCGCGACTCTCGCATTTTATATGGATTCTTTCATTCTGTGCGCGAGGGAAAGGCTTAACGTGTAATGGTCTTTGTTTTGTTTTTTTTTTTTTAAACGATTTTTCTCGTGCCCGGATGAGTGAGAATGTGGAAGGAAAGGAGAGGAAAGATCCCATTAACGATATTCCTTCCGCATTGAATTGTTCCCGTTCGGTCGACAGGTGTGAGTATAGCGCCACGCACCTTTTCTAATGATTAATGAGTACCGTTTTGCCAAGTGTCATTTAAATTTTGCCCAAAAGCACCCTTAAAAAAAAACAATGAAAAATAACCCGCCACACGATATATCCCGTTTTGCGTTTAGAGTTTTTAAGTTTTTATTTTTGGTATTCCTTCATGTATATTATATTATATATATATATATATATTATATAATTAGATAATATGGGCGCATCTATCACGCCGATATATAGTTATATATATATATATCGTTTTTTCGACCTTTTAAATCGTCCGTCCATACGAATTAAAAACGATTGTTATTATGCGATTTTAAACGCACAATAAAAAAAAAAACTTCCTTTTAATTATACCAGCTGCATGCATAGTCTTTATATACCACTATTTTTATAATATTAAAACCCTTTCTACCGTTATGTTTTTCTATAGTTGTAAAATTACTTTCTAAAAGTATCAGTCATTTCCTACAAAAATTAGATACTTGTTTTTCTGTTACTTTTAAACTAATTTCAAAATAGTGTTTAAATGCTCGACTGCACGAGCATCACAACAACTCCGCGGGACTTCCTACATAATGTATTTATCGGAACAAATACGAATGTTTTTGGTTTCGAGTCGAAAATAAGTTCCTATACACACGTGGATGCTTGTGAAATTTATGGACGGCAATTATACGGGAAGCGAAGAGAAACGATAGATCTAGAGCCTGTACACAGGACATGTATAGTGGATGCGCGAGTGGGAATAATAAAGTAGTTTCTGGAGAGACTGAGACAAGTCCGCGGAGAAAAGTGGCTATTGCCGTGCTGAAAAATGACCCGTTATAAGATTAAAGGTGGCCGCCTTTTGTACGTATACCGTTTATATATATATATATATATATATATAGTAATGAGTCGCTCGGGCTTTTCTCGGTTCCTCCTGCGTTGCTCCGATCGGTGGTAAAAAAATCACATCAATTGTCCGAATCGTTCTTCTCTCTTTTTCTCTATTAACGGCGAAAATCGTGCGAGGGCTCCATCGCGGCCGTTCGAGTTTCTATCACCTATCCCGTTTTTAGTACACGAATTTGTGCAGTGTCATTGAACGCCACACGACGAATCGCATTCATTTTAAAATTATAATCATATACGCGTGGACGCGCGCTGCTGTTGTGCTTCGTCGAGTGGGTTACTGTAATCAAACATCAAATTCAGAATCGTTATTTCCAATCCGAAAGCAACGCGACAAAAAACAATCATTGTATTCGAAAAACGATTTCGATCGACGCTAATTATGATGATGAACTAATAATAACAGTATGTATAATAAGCTCGTATTCGTTTTTGAACCGGTACCGTAATGTTGCGGAAACCGTTCGTTATTCGTTCCAACCACAGTGTATATAAATACATAGATACCTAACCTCCACGTGGTCTTGTAATCGGATAGTTACGAACGGAGGCATCGCCGATTGCACTCGGCTTCGCGTTTCACAGTGCGGCGGCGGGGCGTGGGAGAGAGACGCCGTTATATTTTCCGACGTCCGTGCGATACGCGCTATCGTTGCAGCGACGAAGCCACCGTTTGTGTACCGCGTCGATATTGTGCCGAAAAACGAACCAGAATCGGTACGTCCAAGGCCGTATTTGAGGGGGGGGGGGAGGGGTCGGGAGTTTAACTTATCCAGCAGTGAACTACTGTTGTGCATAGATTTGGTTTTTTGGGCGTCAGTTTTATTTTTCCGGTCTCGAGTATTGTTTTTCAAATAACGAGATGTGCATAAAATGCGGTAGTCTCTTTCTTTTTTTTTTGACAATTTAGCGCGTTTGTAAATACTAAATTATCGTTTGCACACCCCCCGAATTTTACTGATATCGTATTTTCGACTTTTCGGAACAAATTCAAACCGTTTTGGAGGAAATTACTGATTTTTTAATTTTTTTAAAGGGAATACGGGATTCATATATCCACGATAATATATTACAGACGAAGCTGTCGTCGATGCACCGACGTACTGTTCTGGTCGACAATCGCGGGAAAAGTTCAACCGGACAAAAGCTAAAAAGAACGCGGCGTTTCCCGTTATTGACGTACGATAGATAGATGATACCGTCCAACGAACGAACGGCCCCGAACCATCACTCATTTCGTACACCGGAGAGTTAAATGTATATCGGGCGTGTTGAAATAACCGTCCGATCACGCCCCGGCGGTAATAAGACATCCACGTATACAGGGTAATTCAAAAGTCTGCGTCCGATTTCGGAAATTCGTGTGCGTTTTTCTTGCTTTGTTTTCAACGCGAAGCTTACACAGGCGCGAGGGAGTGAAACGTGAAAGTCATTCGCAAAATAATCGCGTTTTCAGAATGGCCGCGATCCGAATTTCGACGGGCCCGTCCGTCGTACAGGCGTGGTGAAAACAAAATTTTTCCGTGTTTTACGTAGAACACAAAAACATAGGCCGCCGAACAACGTTTGGGAAAACGCATTCTTTTCGGATAGGCGATCGGCGAGTGGTCGTTTACGAAAGCATTGAACTTATTTTTAGTGCTAATAAGGATAGGAAACTTTCGGAACGTGTTGTGTCGTCGCGCGAGAAGCGAATGGATTCGGTCGGTACCGTAAAAAACTACGAATGGCCGCGTACCGAAACGGTACAAAAAGATTCCGATCACCTCGAGTACCGTTCGAAAATCAGTACAAATCTACATTCGTCATGACATGATAGTGTGTTTGTGTTTGAGTCGTTCGATCAAATCGACGCGCGACCGACGAACCGTGTAAACGGCAAGAGTATTTCCCAAATCGCGCGTTTGGGCGGAGAACGTTGCCGGGGCGTCCGCCTTTATTGAACACTTGTCGCCCGTCGTTTTCAAACCGCCACCAACCACCTCCCATCCGATCGTTTCACAAAACGTTTTGCCGCAATGCCGTCCGTCCGCGCGTCTTCGGTTTTCAAATAAACACCACGCGTTTTTGAAACGTCCGGCGAACGCTTCCGAGTCCGTGTCGCCTTGTGTCGTGTGTGTTCGATAAAGGCGCCGTTATTATCAACGAACCGCGCAAATCCGGCAGCACCGTTTGTTTTACAAGTCCGCGGACGTTTAACACGATTGTTCGGGTCGTCGTCGTCGTCGACATTCGTGTGTGTGTATATATATGTATATTCGATATTATTCGGCTCCCATAACGACCACCCGGCCGAATGTCATTATTAGGCATTTGTATATCACGATACAATATCGTCCGTCGAACAATTCACGCCGATTTTCGTGGCCCGGCGTCGTTTTGCTGCGCGGAGAGTGTACACAACGTAACGTTATCCTCTATTCTTTTTTGTTTTTAATAATAATTTTTCTTAAAACGTAGATTTCAAGTCAATGATACAACGAATTTACTATTTTTTAAATTAAAATTATTTTTGACATTAGTTTATTATCGTTTCTATTGTTTTTTTGTAGTTTGATTATATAATACGCTTTTTCTGTGTTTAGTGCAGTTTGCAGTGTGCAGATATTCACAATAAATTATTGTACGTATCTGATCCCCCACGGGTTTGTGTTTGATAATTTTGCACTCGGAGCGCAGTTTTTAAATCGTTAGGTCGAGCTCATCTACTTATTTTTTCCCGATTCGAGCACTGGTTTTGTATGATACGCGTGTTGTTATATTATTATGTTCGAGGACGACGGCGAACGCGATGTGTGCACGCCGTTTCGCCGACCACATTTGAAAAGACAAACCGGACGAGCAAAAATTGTCGTTTATAACTAACGATTTTGTCCGGGACAAAACGCGGGGAACAGAAACGGTCGAATCCGAAACTCGTCCCGATCACCGGTTTTAATGACGAGAACGTTTTATCCGTTTTGTTGTAGGTTTTTTCAAAAAATCATCATTTTCACACCGGACGTCCGTATTTCGATACGATTATATATCGTATGTGTGTGTGTATATTTTAACGGTGATTCGTACTCGACAACGAAACACGCGTCTCGGAATCATGTATAAATAATTTCGTCGTCACTTTTAAACGTTATTTTAACGAATCCGACATACGTCTCCCCTCCGTCGTTGGGGATAATATATTATAATATAGCGTGTAACCTCCCTGAAAGTCAAATAACCTAATTGCATATTTATATAGAATACAGCCCGTGCTCGATTTATTTTTCTGTTCCGACAATCAGGACACTGATGCAGCAAAACTTCAACTCGAAACTTTTATCCGCGTCTGAAAATTAATTCTACATATATATACACACACTTTTCGCGAAAATCGAAAAATAGCACATATCCATTATTATTAACACGGTTAAACAATAACGTTTTGAAAACTTTTTCGAGTGGTCGTGTACGGTCTCTGGTCACGCGTAATACAATTCTATGGGAATTGCGATGTGTGTTGAATGTACAATGTACTCGAGTTATGTCCAATACTCGCGAGATAACAATTTCGAAATTAAATATTTTTGTTCGGTCCAAGACCAGTCGTTAAAATTAGTCTCGCTCTGACAAAACTGCGGACATTTCGATCAGTCCGATTTCTGTTCTGTAACAGTGTGTAGAATCGTTATCGTCAAGAGAAACGGCTATTCGAATTATAAATTTCAATATACTTTAATAACATTTTATTATTTCGAAATATTTTTCTCCCGTTGTTCTCTAGAAGAAACTGTCTATAAACAGTTGACAAAATTAAAAATTTAGATATTCTAAAAATTTCACGAAAGTTCGCTAATTTTGAAGAAACGAATATTTTCGAGTGACAAGTTACTGTTATTTTTTAAAAAATAATCAAAATCTTGGAATATTGTATCTTTTTTGTCAGACGATATGTTACGGAGACGCTATGAGTTCACTCGATAATGTTATCCTTTTGAAGTTTAGTAGTGAATATCAAAAGTCTTCGTTCAACACACGATTTAAATTCTATATAACGAAACCGTAAACCGTACGACGAATTTCGTTAAAAGTAATAAAACTGTATTTTACGTGTTTTTCATTTTAAGATCATAACTAACGTTTTCAGTAAAAATACTTGATTTAATGTAATCGATTTGAACGCAAATATGTTTCGCATAACAATTGTTATAATTCACCGCGTGTTCATTTATAATTTATATGCTTATAAATCAAGAGAGAAAAAAAATCGTATTACTTTTAATTATGTTTACATAACATGGCGGAAACCGTGTACATAAAAAATTAATGATCAAATCGTAAATTCGGCTTGAAGGTGCATGTTTTTTCGTATATATGTTTGATTGGATTACTCGTATTTTAAAACGCATTTTCAATTATTTTTGAGCGCACGCACATCCTAACCCTAGCTTGTGCCAACGAATACTCTTCGCGCAGTTTTGATTTTGATGTTTTTTTAATGATTTTTAATGACTTCGTAAATATATTTACTGCAGTTTGGGGTGTTTTCTTTTTTGAAGAACGAAAAGACGTGTGTGTACCAAAACCGAAACCGTAACCGCTTGTTGCGCTTAATTCGTATTCGCGGTTTATTCAGGAATACAAGACCAGACTATGTAACGTGACATCATATTATGCGCGGTGTATGTTACGAAAATCATAATGTTTAATAATAAAAGACGTATAAAGTTTACGGTGCAAAAAAAAAAATTGATATTCCGAATAGATGATTGTCTTCTCGAGAGCAATTTTACACATGGTATGTTTCTATCACGGACATCATAAAGACTTCGTTCTCGTTTCAAACCTCGCGTGTATGATATTATATTAAATCTTTGCGACCGGCCGACCGTTAAACAGTAAAAAAACGAAACTACTTGAGATTTTATACGAAACGAAATGATTTGAATTGAAATTAATGCCGCATAAAATTTAAACGTTGCGTTGTCGTAGACTTCCGTAGAAACGTCGTTTTCGTATTTCCTTTGAATGCAATATATAATATTACCCTTGCATAGACTTAAAAAACCGACGAGTTCGCGTTTTGCGGCCGGGGACGGATTTTCGAAATTGTATTTCTCTCCGCTTCTGGAAATCGGAAAATATTCGTTAACGTATTGACGAATGACGTTGTTGTATTGGACCGTCACTACAATATTGTCGTGTTTTGTGCGCGTTACAAAACGTGTCCGCGTGAAATGTAATTTTTCTGAAGAGTTTACTGGTGATGGTACGAACGGAATATTAATCGTACATATATACACGAGACCAAAAGTGTTCGGGAGAAAAATTCTAAAAAGGATCTGTAGTGGACCTTGTGTTGATGGTCGTACAGCAATTTCGAAGGAATGAACACAACGAAGGACTCTGTCGAATGCCGAATATTATAAGAGAAGTGAAGGACAATGTGTGTGTGTGCGGAAACAGGAGTTTCCTAACCCCAAGAGCGATTAACGAAGAGAATCGGGATCGGTAAGCGACCGTTAGAAATACGTCAATTACGCTGGTGATACCGTGTAAAAAGAGTTTCAGAAAAGTACAACCGTTTTTTTTACAACGGAAGTCGATAGAAGTAATTGTGGTCACAACGACCGGAAGCCAACGAAGAAGAAAAAGAAGATATATCACGATTATCAAATGGTAACACGACCGTCAGTGGTTTAAAATCACCACGTTAAAACAGCGTTTTATGCATTTACATAGGGATTGTTATCATAGTTAATATACTCAATTGCGGTACGACCAACGGCGATTTTCGATAGAGTTTCACACACAGTAAGAGAACAGGATAGGCAGCGAAAACGAACGCGGTCGCGTTGTGAGGTTAATGTAATGGGTGTTGTAAACGTATAATGGATATGGAAATACTCGTCGCTAGGTAGGCGTTAGGTTAGGTCTCGTTACGATCAGTGTTTCTCTCTTCTCCGTGCCGGAACGCGAACCCTCACGCCGTTAGAATAGACATGGCCTACGCGTTGTCGTATTGTCGTCTACGGTTTCACAAATTCGTACACATCGAAGGGGACGAAAAATCGGAAGTATTCGTCGCCGCGGAAACGCGTCACGGGTAGAAATAAGTTGTCCGCGGTTCGTGCCGAAATACTCGATTGCTGTGGAACGGACTATGACGACAGGTCGGTGTGACGTGAATGATACGTTCCGCCACGTTGTACAGCACGAGATCAAACGTCCTGATAAGGGGAATTTTTTTTTTTTTAAATTCGATCGCTTAGTTTTCGGGGTTTGTGCAGGGGAAAAAATTCAAACGCGAGAAAGTCGGTGCCACACGTGGCGGAATCGAATGTGTTTCTTTTTCGATTTCTTGTCGTACGTGCGCGCGGCGGCAGTCTATATATATAACGTCTGAATGTGTGTTAGGTGTGTTGGACAAAGACGCGCGCTGCAGTCTACTGTTTATTATGATACATTGTAGAAAATATGAAAACGTGGTTTCTAAAGGGGGTTTTTTAAACTCACGTTGTCAAATCGTTCCAAACAGCGTCGTAAAATTGTCACAATAAGCTTTGAATTTTACTGTATACGCACTGCTGCACCGTCACCGTTATTTTAATACCGTTAAGTACGCGCGTATATTTTGTATGCCAAGTCCGTGTATTATAATTTTGCATGCATGGTTTTTACGGTGATGGAAAACGAAAACGTTGTTACATTTACGGCATTCTAAAATGAGTTCTCTTACCGACTGCAGAGCGTATTTTAACGTCGGAAAACATTTTATTTTTATTTTTTTAATGTACTTTAATTTACTTATCATATGTCAAGTAGTATTTTTAATATTCCGCGGGAGATTTATCGTTATTATTTTTTGCGGTTCGCTCGAGTTCTTGTGACGCGTGGCGTACCGCGTCTCTTGTGCACGTTTCTGTATGTTATAAATACAATCTTTAGTCGTCGGGTCGATAGATAAATTCGACAGAAATCCCTAAAAAAAAACCCCAATAGAAAAGTCGCACGGTTTTTTTACGGTATTATTTCGCCGAGCTAAATATTTCGTTTGCATTTTTATCGAGCGCCGTTTTCGATATATGCGTGTGTTCGTGATAATCTTTTTAAACCGAGAAACCGAGGTGATTTAATTGTTTTCTACGTCTCTCTCGGGCGTGTTCGCGTCGTGTATAATATATATATATGTAGTAATAGAGGGTGGCGACGCGGGTATAGATCGATTTGAAAAGCCACTGGTTCCCCGTTTTCCTACTGTTAATATCATATATACAGGTATATATATTTCCCTCCCCCCGTCCGGTCTGTTCCCGAACTTTCTCGAAACGCGACGGGACCGCGTCGGAGAAAGCAAACCGAAACAAAAAAAGTCCGATAATTCTATATACGGCGTATTTTTCTCGTCGTATTCCTTCCGTCTCGCCGTCGCGTCCTCCTGTCGTCCCATCGCGCACGTATGCACCGTTTTGAGTTGGCCGCCTCCCGTCGGTGAAGAAACGAAAATAATAACAAAAAATATATAGACTGGCTCTGTTTTTTTCTTCTTCGACCGACGACGACGGAGATCTTTTTTTTTTATAAATATTGTATACCGCGCGCGCGCGTGTGTGTGTGTTGAAGAAATCAGTCTACCGAATATTTCAATTAATGAGATTGTGCGGCTACAATAATGCGCGGAATCAAAGGATCCTGCCCTAACGTTTATTTTTCTTAATAAAAACGCTCTTCTGGTTTCCGCGTGATCTCATCCCGTTCACATAGATTTACTGGTTTCATTTTATAATAATAATAATTATTATTATTATTATTTATTATTAAAAAAAAAAAACCGTTGATATCGTTTCCAACTGGAATTCTCTTTTAATATATTAATGTCTGTCGAGCTTCAGATAAACTTTAAAAAAAAGAATGAAAATGTAGACCGTCTTAATATAAATAAAAAATGTCTTTAGATTTTAAACCTAATTTCATTTAAAGTACCAACAGTTCGAAATAAAAAATCGATACGACTCAAACTATGCATTTATACTGTCCCCCGCCGTTCTACGTCTGTATTATATACGAGTATATAACGAGAAGAAAATTTGAAATAACCTTTGGCATCCGATTTATCTATATATTGTACAGGGATTAAGACCTTTTTCCGCGGATAAATTGAAAAAAATTATATCTGTCATACATTTTTTCCCCCCTCTATAGAACAGTCGCCTTCTTTGCGTTTAATCGCGATAACTTTTATCGTTATACGGACAATTGCGCGTCGAACGTTGTATATATTATTACATAATATTGAACGAGCAACGCGAATAAACAATAATATATAACGTGCACGACGTATTTTGTTCTTGTACTCTCGTCAAGTCCTTTCCGCAGCAGCCCGGCTATGTGTACGAGTACGACAGTCCTTACGTGATATATAAGCCCTTCTAGCTCTCATTATTTTCACCCCCGTCCGTATTTTTTTTCTCCCTTTTTTTCTTATTTTTTATTTTTTTTATTTAACCACTCCAAGTCCTGTTGTTCTCGCGATCGCGTCGGCCGGCCCGCCCGCCTGCGCGTTCCCTTTCGCGCATCGTTTTTCAATGATTCATCGTCGACGACCCGCTTCCCCTCCCGACCGCACATCCGTCTTCGTCGTCGTCTTGACCACCGCCTGTGCGCTCCCATCCGCGTCGTATATATTCGTCAAAACGCCCTTTTCCAAGCATTCTCGCGGTCCGGCAAATAACTTCCCGCCATCCCCCGGGATGTTCACACGTCGGGGTTCGGGTCGATCGTTTTGGACCGAGTCCGGTGGCTTGTGAGAGTCATTGATCTCGAGCATTTCTCGTGGACCGCGATTATCATTCGAATTTCATACATTCTCACAGCGTGTACGGTCGTAATTCAAATTGAACGTATTGCCGTCCTTTATTTCTGTCGTGACATGAAGCGTTCGCCGAGATCCGTGAATCGTGTTAGACAACGTCAGATATCTTACCCCGTCAGTCACATAATGAAAAACATGTTATTGTGATTTGATCGCTGATTGTGCTCCGTCGTCATGGACTTTTAATGCACTTGATTTTGTTGTCGCGTCGCATTTATTTTTTCGCGTTTAATTCAATTCTTCTTGCTGTCTGTTATCGATATAACATTTCGAACATTGATGTCCGATGACGGGGACGATTAGTTTTCGAATCATAAATAAGTATGATTTCCCACCGTGTCCAGTCATCGAATGATTTCGAGTCGATTTCCTCCGGCCGACGTTCGCACAACAAACAAACAGTAAGACGGTGTACACATATAATAATAAACGTCGTTCATAAACGCGCGCGTCCGTCCGCGTGAACGTTTGAGAATTTGCATTTTTATTACACGGTCGTCGTCGTCGTGTTTCGCGTGCAGGTGGCCGTAAGATAAATTTATTTATTTTTTTAAAGTCGTGAGATAATTTTCTAGCCGTCGTAATCCCCCGTACGAATAATGTGCTCGTCCCGGTCGCGGCGTTCGGTTTAGAGAAATCGGGGCCAAGAGGCGCACGATCCAATTCCGCATAATATATACCACGTGTTATTCCTAAACACGCTCCTTCGCCGCCGACAGTTTTTACCGTGTTCGAATAATATTTCACTGAACAATTGTTTGCGAGTCCTCCAGCGGCGAACGTTTCGGATTTCCTTTAAGGACAGCGGAGATGAAAACGATGACTGTTTTTTCAGGTTTTTTAGTATTTTACTATTCAATACACGAATCCGTAAATAGTTGTTGGCGGCTACGTGGTGATACGTACAAATTCTTTACTGAAATAATATGTACGATAAGAACGTACAATTCGCTTTCCAAAATGAAGAAAACAATCGTCGGGACGTAAGAAGCGTATATATAAATGTATTAGGACGGAAACGTTTATCGCAAAGCTCTAAAAAATACTGTGCAGATCCTGTGCAGGAGCCGAACGTGACGTTTTCCGCGGGAAGCTCGTTTTGTTTTCCACGTGTTTAATTCTAGCGCCCGCGGAAGATCTATGGCTGGTGAATATAAATAAATCCACCGGTCGGTATGCGTTTCAAGCGCGGATTTTTCAATTGATCCGCAGACCTATTAAAATATTCAGCTACAACCTGCACATAAATAACGCGATTTGTAAAACGTTTTTCGTGATTATTTTTTTTTTTTTTAAACATAAACAACGCTTTTGTACAGAAAGCGTTCAATCAGTAATGATACGGCCGCGCAAAACCACAATCGCAACCGGCCGCCTCCACCTGGAGACGCCAACCCTTGCGGTATAGTTGCGATGCGTGTCGAATGTGTTTTGGAGAAAACGTTCCCCCCGGAGTCTTTTGACTCCGCTTTCGATAAAACGATGTCGTAAACCGAAACAACGGTTCTGTTTCTGAAACACGACCGAGCACGCGAACGCTTTGCGTATAAATGAACTTCCGACGAGACCACGTGCAGCGCTTTGAATGGATGTATGAGGTACACACACACACACATATATGTATTCGCGTCGAGACGGATGTTTACCTTACGCGATTTTCGTGTAGAGTGGTGGTGTGTGTGTGTGTGTGGTATTGCGGATTTCGCGCCCAGACGGAAAATAAATAAACGTTACCGTGTGCACACAAAAAACAAGGACGAAAACCTAACCTCCCGTCCTAATTTTCTTGCGTTCTCGAACCGGAACGACTACGAATAAGCGCGTAATTAGTATTTACGAAACCCTAAAGAACACGCGTAATGATTTATGTACGTCGGCGAATATAAAGAATTTTAGTCTCGTTTTATTTTCTTGATCTCGTCAAAAAGACGTGCAAAACGCGCGCCGTTTACAATGGAAGTCGTTGCGCGAGACGTGTGTGCACGTATTTAATAAAACCGATCGGTCGAAATTCAATACGGAAATATCAACACGACGGAATGAAATGTAAATGATTTCGCGGAGCTCGGTCGATAATGGAGACGTTTGACGGTTAAAAAAAAACGAAAACGTGGGTATATACGAATCATAGACGTGAACGATACTAGTCTGTATAGTTTACACATTTGAGATCGACAAGGAATTGCCGGGAATCTTTACGAATACTAACGCTTGGTGATCACGATTGTTGTTTTCTTCTACGACCCAGACCTCGTTTGCCCGATATAAAAACGGTATTCAAGACTTACATTACTCGACGTTTAATGTGCGTATGTAATCCGACTCGAATTGTCATTCTCTCGGACCGACAGACGAACCGAAATAATTATTGTTGTACTCCGTCTTTTCGGCAACAACGCGTTGTCATCTATTATTTTTCCGTATTTTACCTGTCTCGTTTTATTTCAGATCAAGCGTATTTTCGACTTGCTTGTTTATATGTGTCCTGTTCGACAATGATTCCGGCCCGTTTCAAAAATAAATATCGGGCAAACGGCGTTCCGTGTATATAGTATAGGGAAACATCGAGAACAATATGCGTTCTAGCAGATACTTTCTCGTTTCCGGTCGTCGACAAACGATATTATAAGTAACGATAACGCGTAAATACGATAGTTTGTCCATAATAATAATAATAATAATATTATTATATGTATTACTCGTTTCAAAAACGCCCAATTTGGTCGTATATAACGATAATAATAACGACGTTCGGTGTTCGGCCGTCGTTCGATACTTGCTTTTATTGTTCGGCGGTAATGAAAGTTCGAAATTCGGGCACGAGCGGTAACACCGGCCCCACCAGAATGTTCGGACTTTAACCTATATACGTGCACTCGTGTTGTGTTAGCGCTTGTATACTTACGCGCGTTAGGCCGTATACAAAGATCGATTATTTTCCGATAAAAAAACAACAAAAACTCGAATCGATACCGCGAAAGTTTTTTATAGTTTCGCGACCAACAAAACATATATATATGCATATCATCAACGCGGCGTTCGTGTTCCTCCCACACACGCGCACAAACACGTGAGAATTGATCCGAAATTATTTCGGAACAATGTAGAACGTACGCTAAAAACGGGAAAATCACGATCTCGTCATTAATTACCTCTGCTCTGGCGACGCGACGCGTGTGCTGCGCAGTTACGACGCTAAAAAATAATATCTACGTTAGCGTACGCGTCCAAGACGATCGCGCACGACTTCGTTTCTGTGAAACGTTCCGCCCCGTCGTCCGCGAAACGTGTGTCGTGCCCGCGCTTATCACGTTCTGACCTTGTCAGTCGTGTTTGCCGTTTAAACGGCGGTGGTCCAGAAGATAGTCTGAAAACAATTTTTTTCGAGGGCCAGAGAAAAAACCCGAACAATTAGTGTATTTATTTTCGTATTTTTAAAACACGGTCTCTAAGCCGTTTTCTAGGCGAATATTTCTACTTGATGATTATTATTATTATTATTGTATTAAAACGATTGCCTCGGAAACGTTACACGAATCGCGACTTGTTCGGGGACGTGGCGAAGCAATAGCATTTGCCCCGTGAATCTCCCGAACGTTAAACTTTCACCCGTCCCCGCGCGTGTATTCTCGGCGGTAAAAAGTTTTACCACTCTCGTCAATAATTATAGTGTACATTTCATAACGACATTAGACGCGTGTACGTACGTACGACGTGAACTAAAACACACAACGTGATAATATTTCGTGTTCTCTTTAGGCGCGCGTTCCGAGGAACTTTGATACTGTTTTCGTAAAGAATCGGCAACGGAGAAGAAAAAAAATACGCGAAACTTCTCGTCGTCTACCGAGTATATATATATATGTGTGTGTTTAGCGAATTTGGCGTTTCAAAGTCAACATCCCTTGAGGCCTCGAACGAAATCGCAATTTATACCTATACCGATTCTCGCAACGATTTGAATTAAACGGTATCCTAACCTTTCTCCCTATACGTATGTACGTAAGTATATGCAGACAGAGAAAGTGAGGTTTTCTAAACGACATGCACAATAGTGTTTTTCGCATTGTTTACTGTTGGCAGACTAAAATTAATCGAGCCACCTCCGTCGGTCGTGGTTTTCTCGACCAAATTACATTTCAAATCGATAATTGACCGGCCGACTCGGGTGCAGTTCGAACGGGGGTTCCGGAGGCGTATAAAATTAATTAATTGATTTTTTCTTCTTTTTTTTTTTTCGGTTAATATTTACTCGGCCGTTTTTATACGCGCGCTAAAACATTACACGTTTGACTAATTGGAATTATTTTAATCGGATGAAACCTTTTGTTTGTTTGTTTGTTATTGAATATTATAATAAGCCGGATCGTGTGACTCGTGTTTTTCGTATCACTCTGTGCAGTATACACCTCACGTTCTCGTCAAACGTCGCTCTACGCGATTTATTTCCGCGATAATATGATACGTCCGTGGCGAGCAGGTTTGATGACGATATCATTTTAGTGTTTACGAAGCCATCTCTGTACAGTGCTCTCGACGTGGTCCTGGTATCGAACGTGTACCGCGGTTCGGGGGAACGTCAGTCAACGTTACCCCGAAAACGTTAATATATATACGACGACCGCGATTTTCGACTGCACTTGTGTGTGTGTGTATATATATATCGTACGTCCTTATCGGACGGCGGCGACAGTGGTCTGCTCTTATCCTGTCGTCCCGTGCCGGGCAAAGTGCCTCCAAAGTGGAACGAAATCAAAGGGACGCGAAGAGTATAGTATATAATAGGCCGTTCCGAAGGCGAATACCAAGGACGTGACGCCGTGTCGTCGATTACAAGGACGGTTGCGCGCGTTAATAAGGGAACGTTTACACAGACGTATACAGTGTGTCCCGTGAGTAACGGACAACCGGAAATTCCGACACGGTCCGTTTCAACGGTTTACTGTTATCGCGATACGAGGTAAATAAAGTGTTTCGAGTAATTATTGTTACTATTTTTTTGTTTTATATGTCTTTACGGACGGGATAGGAGTGATATGACGGAGCTCGTGTCGTTCCGTGTTTGGTTACGTTATTTAATTGTTTTCGTGACCGTCGATAACGTGAATAACTGTACAATCGCGTACGTGGTGCGGTTTCCTTTCGACTTTTTCCAGAAACGTGTGAAAATTGTTTCTGTTTCTACCCGTTTGTCTGCCCGACCATCTGATCTTCTCCGCCGTCCGATTTCGCGCAGCCCGGAAGCTGCTCTAAGTTCTAGTCGTCTGCGAGTCGCGCGCGCTCTCGGGTGCAAACGTCCCCTGTCGTACGCTTGTAGTATTTCAAGAGCTGTCCAATCGTTAGCGGAGAACAAACGGACACGGAATAGAATAGAACGGGGTCAAGACGGGACGGAGAGCACGTCCGAAGGTGTAAGATCCGACGGAGACGACGAATGTCGGCACTTCGTTCCCGAGGATCGCTCCGGGCCCGCGCGTCAAAACGTCTACTCGGGATGTGTTGGATCGTCAACCCGTAACTCGAGGCACGTCGGACGGACGTCGTCACGAAGACGAAGATGTTTGTTTGACCCGTCGGACACCCTGTACACGACAGGTAAATACCTAACCGTGTCCGTTGATCAACGGACAACACGTTAGTGCGTTCGCGCGAGAGAAGGATATTTGCCGAAGCGAAACTATTCGAACGCGGACCGGAGACGGATCAAACGGTCGGTTAATGTATTACACACACACACACACACACACACACACACATACTTAGGTAGATAAAGCGGCCGCGCGTTATCCGGATCGACGTGGACGTAGATCGTAGCGCGTGAGCTTGAATAACATAGTGGTTTTGAATCGTTCGCCGGCAAATTCGTGCAACGTTTTGTAGCATTTGTCGATCGCTCGGCAAACACACGACTGCGGTTGGGTTAGTTTGGACGTGCGCCGCGCTCGCGGATATACGTATATATATATAGAAATAAAAAAAATCCGTTAAAAAGAACGTGATTTTTTTTTATTTTATTATTACTATTATTTTCTATAACATATCGAGTGGACGAGCTCTGACGCGCAATAGACTTTTCGAGCAAACGTGTGAGATTCTTTCGGTATGAACGTGTGTGAGCCGCTGCACGTCGATTGAACGCGACGTGTACTTTTGCCTCCCCTCCTCCCCCCCCCCCAAATTTGTTTTACACGTTTTGATTTTAGATTCCGAGGAGAGCGAAGAATGTCCGAAACGTTTTTTTCTTTTCGTATATGAGGCCGGTGCTCGGACGATCTTGACGTGCGCGTTACTTTCCTGTAGCAAATTGTTATGTGGTCGGTGCGTTTTTTGGATTTTGCCAAATAGCTTCCCAGTTGTGAACAACAGACCCCCCCCCCCCCGGTAGTAAAATTGTCCACGTCTCCCTCCGTCGGATGTAAACGCGGTCCGCCGGGTTCCTATCGTTATAGAAGCGCGGCCGACCGCTGTGTGGTGTGTTTCACCGCCGGAAACCCAACCCTTCGTCGTTATCAGGAATTTTCATTTGGGTGGGAGGGTTGGATGACTTCTAGAAAAATATGTGGGGGGGGGGAGTTCTATGGAGTCACACCCCCCCCCCCCCGATCATGACATTTGATATTGTTTTTAACAATTACAATATAAAAATAATAATTATAATAATAGTGTTCGAACCCGGGGAAACACATAGCCCGCGTCAGGTCGCGCACACAGTTATTCGTCTGTTGTTGAGCGGAAACGACAACGATCCATTTCCCGCCGTTCTTATAACACGTACGCGGATCATCTGGCCCGGCCGTTTTTATTGTTTTGAGGGTGAGGGGTGGGTGGTGGAAAAAAATGAACGATTGCCCCGAAACCGACGGCGAGTAGTCGTGCGCGAGTTTTCGGCTTAAGGTTAGGGGTTCGGTTGGGAGCGCGACGATTTCCAGTTCGATTTGTTGTACACGAGGAGCGTGTTCGCCGACGCATACGATATAATGTATAATAGATCACCGTCCTGGCCGCGCCCGAAATGTTATTTCACGGTACAGGAGTTACGGTTCCGCCGGCCACGCGGTGTGCGTATATCGTCTGTGTAAATATATGTATTGCGTGCACCAGTAAACGTTTTTATAACTCGCTCCCGAAACGGAACGAAAACGATAAATTTGAAACGGTACCCAACGTGTATTAGAAAATAATACCGCATTGCGTGTGTGAATCGATCCAAAAATCTTCGTGCATTTGTTTACTTTTGATCCCGTTAACTCGATGGTAGTTTTTGCTTTTGATAAAAAAAAAAACAGCGGCCTGAAATTCAAAACATTTTAGTTATAAATTTCTGAGTTTGAACATATTATTTCCGATTTATATTGATTTCGGGAATGCCGGGATGCAGCTTTTTTTTTAAAAAAAACCAACCGGACGATAAGATGTGGAGGAACCAGTTTTCCGGTATTCGTATTTATCGAATCGTAAACGTTCGTCGACATGTTATTGTGATGAACGGGACCGAGAAAACGCATTTTCGTTCCTCTTCTTCCCTCGACCCGTCATCCGTTTTATAATGTCGAAGCTCCGGTGTTATCGATGTCATTTATTATTCGCGTTATCTGGACGACGCGCGAGAAAAAAGAACGACGACGATTCCCCCCCGAGAGAAGGGGAGCTGAAGTCGGGTCGGCCGGTGGTGGGAACGTGGCCCGAACATCCCGTTTCGGATTAACCGTGTGTAGGAAATCGTTCGTGCCCTCGCCGTGCTCCGCGAACCCTCGTAATTATTATCAATTTGGCGCGACGCATCGTTACGTATTATTATCGTCGTTATTATTATTGTTATTTGCGGCGATGTATATTGAAACGCCGAGCACAAATCGTCGATAAAACGTGATATGTCGATACTGGTCGTGCATAGTATATTCGTAATATTGCTATTGTTCGTCTGCTCGATCGTCAAGCTGTTGATTGTGATTAAATGACTCGATGATGATGATTGTCGTTTCGACGGTGGTCGGAGTCATAGGAGTGCGCACGGGAAAGGCAGCCGCCTCCCCTGCGTGATTTTCCGCTTTCTCGAGATCTTATAATTATGTCTACCGAGTTTTGATAACATTTAAATATTTTCAATAAGTATGCGATTTCAAACTAATAAATACTAAAATTATATCGTATCAACAATCGTAGTAGAAATATTATATTTATATTTTTCTAATGATAAAACAGCTTCAGCTGTGGTCACTGGTTTGTTTCGTGACAACGCCTGATCCACTGCTGCTCGTACGGTTGGGATAGCTAACCCCAAACCGGTCAATCGCTCGAACCTGATAATACGATTTAAGCGCCAGAATTATGGCCGGTTTATTGCTGTCAAATGGTAAACAACAAAGTTAAAATAGTTTATTATTATTAAAAAAATGTTTTGGTATTTTTGTATGTTTAACCTAACTCGTAACCGTATAGAACAATAGTATACTATGGTTTGATAGTACCGATATCCTTGATTTTATGTGAGTATTAATTTCAATGGTCGTGTCCTCGCACCAAGGTCTTAGCTGGGAAAAAATTTCTGGACGGGGGGGAAGAGGAGACGCTAAGTTATTTCCTCCCCCCCCCCCTCAAGAAGACCCCCGCGCGCGCTTATAACTGTTATTATCTTTGTAATGTGTGTTAATTCGTGTTTTACGAAATTTAACGGTCTGTGTGTATTTCGACGGGAATGTCTTATCGGTTTCTCCAACTCGGCCGTTCGTCGCGACCATTCGTCGTGCGAGCAGAGAGATTCAAACGTAAACCAAATCGCACGTTTTCCGCCGTCTAATCGCATCGGTATAATCGCGTAGGCGCGTCTGTAGCGAAATTTTCGTAGGTACGCTTAAGTCAAATGCCGTTCCCCGTTTGTCGACAAAATATAATTGCATTGCCATTAGCAAGTTGGTTTCTCGATTTCGTCCGTGAACGACCGTTTAACGTGTTGCAGATGGCGCAGAAGACTATCGGATGACGGATACTCGAATGCGTTTGTTTGCACGAATAAGGATGAATTTTGGTTGGGATTCTCTTCCGTTTCTGAAAAAGTCGAACCAAATGGTAAAAACTGTATTGGTTCGCGCGGTTATAACAATCGTTCTTCATCCGACGTTTTTTATACGCGCACATCCGTAATTTCTTCTCCGATCGACAAACAAATGAAAATTGTTATCTCGTGAATTCGCCTCCGTTTTCATCCCTACGACGATGACGGGGGGGGCACTGCGGATGAAAAAATCGTGACGGTGCTTGTTTGTGCCGTGCGGGTACGGAATTTTTTTTTCTCCCCCGATCGTATCTCGTATCTTTTTCCGGACGCGCGGGTTAGGTTAGGTTAGGTGTAAGGTGTTGTTGTGGCGCGGTCGTGAACATTTAATGAGACTGTGTTTTTAGTTTTTAATCTCACGAGTCCTCCTTACCGCCCCCCCCTCCTTAAAATCCTCTCCGTCGACCTTTCGTAATACTACTACGCTACGAGGTGTACACACGCCATAACTAATAAAGCGTTTTTGTAAACGATTTCCACGACAACGAAAATCGGGCGGAGAAAAAAAATGAATCGTTTTCAGTACTGTCGGCGCAAAAACGGTATGAGATTCCCCTTTCAAATTTCATTTACACGCACGCCCGTTAAACGTCAACGCGAAACCCGGTGTCGATATTTCCATAAGACGAACTCGAACTGTGATGTGTCGGTCTTTTCGATAACTTTCGATCTACCGACCCCGGAGACGACGAGGGTTTTCAAAAGTAAAAATCGGTCCGCGGCCGTTGGCGAACGGAAGAACGTACCGTGCCCCGTGCTCGCACGCACAACGACCGACCGTGTGTATGCCAGGGCCTATTTTAGTGTGCACTAAGAATTTTAAAAATTTAAAAAAATGATAAATACGTTTATCGTGGCTAATATGCCGTGTTTTTCGGAATCGTCATTTTATCGCAAGCGTCTCAACTACATATATATATATGTAATGTTATAAATAGAGCTAGGATTTATTGTATGCATTAGAAAATGGTTAAATATGCATTTGATTTATTAAAAATATGTGAAAAAATATGACACTGTTGGACTTGTAATCACTTATTTGCTACAACTGGTAGGTCACATATGTTACAACATAGTGTTTTTCCATAGGCCTTAAATACTGTCGAAGTTTTGCACTGTTGCTTTGTATTTTCAACATTTTAAATGATGAAAGTTTAAATTAAGTAGATTCACAAACAACGCATAACAACATTCACAATAAACGACAACGACAACGACTAACTCAAATGCTGTAATTTTAAAATAATCTGTTACAGTTATACGAGTTTATGACATTTAAGATAAGATATCAATGAAATAACTAAGCATACGTACCTACTATAACTATATAAATACTTGGGTATTTTATTTTATTTTTTTGGATTGATAAAATATTCTATTCTCTTCTTTTTCTATAGGTACTTATTGTTGAAATATGCAAAATAAAATGACTACCGTTTGCTTCATCATGACGTAATTCGTGGACGTTTCAAACAAAAGCATCAATCAAGAGTTGCAAAAAAATAAATAAAATATGCCAATGCATATAAATCGTAGCCCCAGTTATAAACAATAAATTTATTTACATTTCTTAATTGTTAAAAAAAAAGAAAAGAAAAATGTGCAGTACGAAATGTTTTGTAATCCGATTGTAAATCATGACTGTTCAGAGTTGTTCCGCTAATGAGCGTGATTATCAAAATGTGTGTGTGTGTGTACGCGCGTCGTCTCGGTTATCGCGATCGTTCGGCGCGTCCGCGTTATCAATTATTATTATCACGCGGTGATATCGGTACACAGAAACGAGTCGTTTATGAGCAGCAGCGACGTTTTTAATTTTTTTTTCTCGCCATTTTTCCCGTTCGACGACTTGGTGATATTTTTACGGAGAAAAACGTGTTTTGTACGTATTTTGTATACGGTCGGCCGTCAATATTAACACGAACAAATAAGAAAAATTATTTAAATAAACGGTCGGACGAACGTTGTTTTTAGTATAAAACGCGCGCGAGAGTATATTTATAGCGTTGTTAAACATTCGTGTCCCGCGGGTCTCTTTGCTCGTTTTTTCAATCGTTTTTATTTGTTTTTTTTTTTTTTGTTCTTCGCTCGTCGTCAGTCAATTACTTTTTCATTAACGTTTCACGACGTTTGAACCTATCTCGAAATACAATACATAAGTCGGTTATTTTTTTCGCGTGCGCGTCAAAAAAAAAACGCCTCCGAATTTCGTCGCGCGAGCGTTCGTTGTGCGTGTTTGAGAACAGGGAAAACAACGACGACGACGAAAAATTCGGTCCTCGTTAACGTCAATATTGTCACGTGAAAAGCGTCGTACGATTCGTGTGGTTGAGAACGGCGCAAACCGAGTCGGTGTCCGTTCTCATTCCGAATGCTATTCGAAAAAATTGCTTGTCTGCGACCGTGTATAATCGCATGAAATCGTCGTCGAGTGAACGCGTTGATATCTTTCGTTCGGACCCGTTTTCTCGATCGTAAACGTTATCACGTAGTTGAAACCGAAACTGTACAACGTACTCGATGATCATGACCGTAATCCGACATTTGTTCGTGGTATTTTTTTTACTATTCTCGTCTATTGCTAAAATGATTCTTCAAATAGAAAATCGTGTCGATTTTCTACACGCGCGTTGTGCACGGTTTCACTATATTTTCGTTGAAATCGCGTGCACGCCGTTAGGTCAGGTCAGCGTCTCGTCTCTCGCGTACTGCTCGTCACGAAGTTGTTTTGACGATTTCTCGCGAACGAAATCGCGTATCAAGTAAAAATGTGTTCGACTCTGCCACGTACGTATCATATTTTACCGCGTTAACTTCTCTCCGCCACGTCGTGTGCGTGCGTGTATTAAATATAGGCTGCAAAGACCGAAACGACGTGTGAACTCGCGCGCGCCGTTTGTGAACGACAAGCGATTTATTTATTTTTTTCTAAACGTTTTTCTCTCGTTTTTTTTTCCTTCCCCGACGAGGAGAAAATCGGTGCACGCGTCGTTCCAGCAGTCTCGAACCCGGCCAGATCCGGAAACGGCTTCGACGCCCTTCACCTCCTGTTCGACCGATCGAATTTTTAACGCGATGTCACGTCAAATCGAATGAAGCGCCGAAGCTTTGGCCGAGAGCTATTAAATATATGTATACTCGCGCACGAGATCGAAAAAACCGCACTCATATATACGTGTGTGTGTGAATTATATTTTATATAATAGTTTTAGGAGGGGTTTTTTTTTTTTTTTGGTGCGTTACCGACGAGGCGTGTTGCGTTTCGTGTATAAAACGATTCGTTACGCGTGTTTTCGGGTTGTCGTTTGATATATATATATATATATTTTTTTTTAAATCGACGTTTCCGGAATGTAACGCTCGTCGAGGCGCACACAACAATATTTCAAATTTATCGTAAACACTCCCCGCCGCGGGGTCGCGTCACAATCGTGTCATATACGATTCGTTAACATAAAAACCATTTCGCCGCCGTCCCCCCGCGCGCGCGCGCGCTAACGTTACATTAGATTAGATTAGATTGTCGCACGTTTAGCAAAATGTGCGCCGCGTAATAAGTCGGTACGGCGCAAGACAATGGAATTCGAGACGCGCGTGACAAACGTCGAATAGTGTTATACTTACGGACGGTCGTCGGCGGGGGTCGGGAATAGACGAGATCGCCAACCTGACTGACCTGACGAACGCGATGCGTCGTCTGAACATGCGATTTCGTGGGCGCGGGCCGCGGCTGCGTCGTGTCCTGTCGTCTTTTTGAGGTTACGGATAGATCGTGTGCGTGACGCCGTCGTAGAGCGTCAAAAAAAAAAAAACGGTTATCAAACATGTACGCGTGTACCGTGTTTTTTATGTACCACACTCCGTTCTCTACGTCCGCCGTCGTGGTGGCTCTCTGGTTTTACGGTATTAAAGTGTTTGCCCGTAGTAAAACGAATCGACACGCCGTGATTTAATCGCGTTCCCTCGTCTTGCCAAACTTGCCGTCGCCGTACGTTCGAGTGTCCGTTTTGTCGCGCGTAAAATTTCGTCCAAAACACATTATCGGAGCGATAATTATTTGCGGCCCGCGCACCACACGGTTTTTTTGAGGTTAGTCGGTAACCGTTCCGCAAACAGGGTTGCGGCCAATAGCGTGCGAACACGCACGTCCCCCACCAGTTTTACCTATTGTCTGCTGCGTACCGGTTGCACCCGCGCCGCGATCACGTCATTAGTCGTTCGTTCGCGCGCGCGCGCCGGGCCGGAGTGACGTACGCGCGAACGTGAATTTCCGCGACTCGGAAACACACACACACACGCGTACAGGACGGACTTCGGATCGGCGACGGTGACCGCGTGAGTGCATTTTATCGATAAAATTTACCTGAGCCGCAACGGCTTGCATTTCATTTCGTTCCGACCGCGAAAGAAGTTAACCGATCGATCGATGGGCGCAACAATAGTCGTGATACTCGATGAAATATCGTAAAACTCGTTCGCGCGCAACAACAAGACTTGCCGGTACTCGACCCACCCCCTGTTGTACGTCGATATTGGCAAAGTTACGCCCGCGAGCGGTTGTACGAACGATGTCGGACTTGTTCGTGATGATAACCGCGCTCGATTGCAAAACCAAAAACAACGTTTCGTCGAAATCCGCGTGCGCGCCAACATAAAAGCCGCCCGCGAACCCAAAGCGCGATATCATTATCGCTACCGTTAGTGTTGTTATTTATTGTGCGCTTAAATATCATTTCGACACGGTCGTCGCGTCGACGATTCCAAAACACGTTCTTCGCACACACAACATAATACACTCATAAACATTATGCATTGTACGTACGGCACAAGCGGGATGTACAAACACAGTGTCCACGGGAGTGTCGGGTTTCAAAAGATTTACGTTCGAACGGATTTCAAAGGAAAATTATTTAATTGCGACGAGATTCCCGCGTCGTCGTTGTTACCTTCCGTTTCCCCCGAACGCGACTTATGTCACTCGCCGGCTTTTATACGTATGTATTGATCGATCGATTAACTTCTTTGGCTCAATCCGCCCGGATTTAATTGGATACGTATGTCGCGCGTCTCCTATCTTTTTAGATCGATGCTTTCAACCACACACACACATTCGTTACGATCAATGATGATAATTATGTGTGTATGACGGGGGGGCAATTGAAAACGAGACACGAAATGATCTTATCAAAGTTTGTTAACGAGAGCCGATTATTATACCGCCGACAAACAAAAAACGATATCTACACGACGTTATTGTGTCAGACGTTTTGATGACCCGTACGGACGGGAGAAAAAAAAACGCGCTTTCAACGGTGGACACGATAACGGTAATATATTATCCGACGTGTGCACTAAAAAAAACAACCTTATTGCCGAATCCCTCGCCCGCGTTTACTACGATATTCGGCGTGCCTTCTGTTCTTCGGCTGTGTTGTTTTCGCACATCCGCGTAATCGAGAAATATTCGCGTTGTGAGAAAACACAATTAATAAACGTTTCACACAACGTTACGACATCCGATTTGGTTTTAGATTTGCGTCGTTTTTCCACCCCCCCGACCGACGGTTTTACCGTTTCCCACTGGTGTTTTGCGTATCGACTTCCGGGCTCTGGGAACTTATGACCGTGTGCATTTATGAGGTCGACGTGTGTTCGCGACTATTCGTTTCGGTCGTGTTAGAAACGAAAACGGGAACTATCGACAAGCGCCGGCATGTCCCGACAAAACCGTCAGTTGATTGTACGTGGACGAATTTGCCAGTTGTCGATTCGTCACCGGTCGGTCGTTTTATTTTGTTATATTATTTTTCATTGCGCCGTTTTTAATCAATACAAACGAACATGAGTTGGATAAACGTGGTAAAATCATGAAAAGAAAATTACTGTATCTGGAACCCAAAAACGTACTGAACACAAATGCCGAAACGCGGTACAAGACGCCTGGAAGAATTTGGCAGTGGCTTTGGTGTCACACACGTCCCTGAAGTAAAAATCCTTGCCGCTAAAATTATCTATTTTTCTCAAAATGTTCAACAATAATACAACTACTAAAACACAAATGTGTTGCCTATATTGAGATTATTAACCGGGTAACATGTTCCGACAGTGGTAGACACTTGGTCGCGAGAAACCCGGTGCAACGTGCTTCTTCTGATTGTTGCTATATGAATTTTATCACGAATAAAGTGACTTCGGTGTATACAGTATGTTTAAAAACGTTACGGTTTGTTCCCAAGCGTTCCGTAACAGAAGGAAACAATTGTCAACTTCAAATTGCACTGCGTTCCTATAGTGTGTGGACGCGGCTTTATTGCGATCGACTGCAAGCCATTCTCTATTGCGCACGCTTTGTGGATTTCGGATTCGCTCGGTCGCGGCCGTTCTAAGGCTTTCGTTTGCCGGGGCGCGAAGGGGATAGTTTTATATCATGAGTATTGCGTTTCGGAAATCAAAAAAAAATAAAGCCGTCGCGTGCTATTATTATCGTCGTGCGTATATAACATTATCCGCTCTGTCGTTTCGTCTCGTCGGCCGCGCGTCCGATTTCTGTTCGGACCGCGACCCGGTTTGCGGTGACGACATAATCGCGGTAACCGCACCGCATACCGTACCGAGAGACCGATTGTTGCGCGTGGTGTTTCGGGGGGGGGGGGTTATTTCCACTTTATTCGCGTACGCGCTTCGTTTCGATCGTGTCTTACGGGTAATACGTCTTTTAAATTATTCGCGCGACCTAGACGTGATCAATACCGTCGTTGTGGGAAAACGGGGTCCGTAAGCAAGAAACGGGTGTGGATCGGTGTTTCGCGAAAATACCGTCGCCACGAGAACACTTGTCGTCCGCAAGCGTGGTGGAGAAGGGAAATATTCGACTCGTACGTCTATATCGAAATTAACCGAATTAATCAAAATTCGAGCTGGAATCGTCTGAGAAGAGATAACGTTAGGTATACCAGGATAACCTGGTACTACTATTCGTATGTGTGTATATATATATGTTTGTTATCTTAGTGTACGTTCCGCCCGGGACCGCATGGAAATTATACATTATATCTAAACCGCGTGACCTGGAAATGCGTTTGGACTTCCAATTTAAAAATCGCGGTCGAACGGACGAAACGATAACGTTTTTTTTTCTTCTCCATATTTTGTATTGTACTCGTGTTGAGTTTTCGCGAAAAAAAAAGAAAGGTTTAAACATACTAAATAACAATATTAGGGATCGGATTTTTAAAATTAGTTTTCACCTTGATAATTCTTTTATAGAATACGTTACCACCTTATTTTTCCTTTTTTCTTTTGGTGGTTTACTAAAGAATGTATCGAAAATAATGCGTTTTGTGACAACAAAACATGCTGAACATATATTCCCGTAAATAAACCCCATAAAATTGGAATATGTAAAAGGAAAAGAAAAATTATATTGTATTTGTATTCACAGCGGTATATAAAACGTAGTTTGAGCTTATCTGTTCGTATCATTACGATCGCAAAGAAAAATAAATAAAAAGTGCAACTACATAAAATACGAGTAATACAAAACCAAATCTCTACGGTCTCGCTTGATTCTGTTAAAAAATGTTTACAGTTTTGAAGATATTTTTATATATACATATACTTTTTTTTTTTTTTTAACCCCAACAGTTGATTATTCTGCCGTTCCTTTAGGACGTACCCTCTGCACGGTATAACAGCAGTTAACCGTACTACGACTGATAACAAAATTACGTATTGTGATGTTGAATATATGCTATAAATAAGTGCAGGTTATATCAAAATCCAATTTTATCACTCCGTAATCATTAAACAAAAAAAACACCGCGTTTAATGACATGAGACATACGCATTATTGCGATGTCGTCAATTGGGCCATTCGAATGTTAAGGATCGGGAACGTGTACGCATGTATGTATGTATACGAATAAAATCTCCAAATGAATTGAATCGAATTCCCTGTATCCTTTGCCCGGGAGAATTGTAACACTGTCGTCTGAGTAGCTATCTCCTCGCAGCAATGCAAATACACTTGCAAGCGCGTTTGAAAATTGTTTTTTTTTAATCTCCGTGCGCGCTTAAACACGGTCGATAGAAATCGGTCGTAAATACACGTGTCTGTAATAATTTATACTGGGTATGTTTGTTATAATTTTTTCTGTACTGACCCTTATAAATTTTACCTTAAAATACATTTAATGCAACAGCATATTTTTATTGCATTAGTTTTTTTTTTTACAAATCATTCGTCGTATTTTAATTGAATTAAGTTTTCTTTTGGTCAACTTGAATCGACGTCATCGACGTATAATCAGTAGTATGAATTATATTGCTATGTCGTTGAGTCTAGAAATTGTAGTTAACGTTTTTAATGTTACCAAAATGTTACATTGACTTTAATGGACTGTATATAATTGAGAAAGGAAAAAGAATATTAATACCGTTGTATAAATGCACATTTTGATAATACTATATTTGCGATTTCGCGAGTAACAAACAAATTAATAATTATAATCATAATAATAACAATAACAAAAACACATGATAATAAACAATAATAATACCATACATTGATAATATCAATCTCACTGATACCGCACATTACCGGTTACCGTTAACCGCAGGAGTAGTGTTGTCTCTTATGACCATAACCTCATTTAACAAACTGATTCCGTTGACGATCTATGACTGACTGCCCCACGTGTCCAGCCTATGCTGATTCGCGACTGTCGTACGTCCGTCCGTACAGTGAACCACAGTCACGAAGTCTTCGTTAAAAACGTTTGAACGTTAACACACGCGAGAAGTAACGTCGCCGTAGACGTATAAAAATGCGTACACACGCGAGAGGTAACGTCGCCGAGACGTAAAAGATGCGTACACACGCGAGAGGTAACGTCGCCGAGACGTAAAAGCGTAAAACGCAACAAAATGAGCATCGACTGATGTACCGCGTACATACGCGAAAGAACGTTACCGTAAACGTGAAGTAATGGACGCACCGCGCGTCCAAAAAGTATCAAAAAAATGTCTTTCCGGAATAACCGACACGCCGATCCGAACACCGTGCGCGCGCGAGACCGACTCGACTCGACCGGTGCACTCCTCATGAATGTAGCTTTATCAGGGCGCGGTGGGACGGGGTACATTTCTAGAATGTTCGATGACACCCCGCTCCCCGCACCGCGGAAATCTTATCTGCTCGTCTGAACATTCTCCCGCCGTTGAAAGTGGAAGCTTTCAAACATCACGTATGCTATCCTAAAACAACGCGGTCAGCAGCATCACATATTATCCTTATATACTAATTAATACATTATAATAATATTAAATTGATACAAAATTCTATAAAATCATAAATAACATATAAAATCAAACTAAGTAAATATAAATTCCAAACAAATTAGCAAATAAATAAATAGTAATAATACAATTGCCTTATTAATTAAGATAATACTTAAGGAATGAGGGAATAAGACTAGAATATGGGACGTCCAAAACGCACCCTTATCGTACATGCAACAGCTTACATGGGCAATTTGGTAAGCTTTACAGCCGGACGCTTGAACGATCCGTCAGTCGTTCGGATGGTTACGACTCGGACAACGTTATCTGGACCCGGATGTACCTCGGCAATACGACCAAGTTGCCATGACATCGGTGCACGGTTAGACGAATGAATCGCGACTAAATCTCCTACAGCCAAGTTATCTGTTTGCTTGAACCACTTCTTGCGTCCCTGAAGAGTGTATAAATACTCATGGCTCCGACGACGCCAAATGATTGGAGCGCTTGTCCGAACAAGTTGCCATCGTCTTAGGCGATTGGTTGCAATGTCTGTGAGATTGTCTTCGGGCATAGCTAAAAGTGGTTGGCCTATTAACAAATGTCCCGGAGTCAGGGCCTCTAAATCATTCGGATCACTAGACAGGGGTTGTAACGGACGTGAATTCAAGACGCCTTCAACTCTTACCACTAAGGTTGTCAGCTCTTCGAGCGTATATGTCTGTATTCCTATGACCTTCTTCAGATGCGTTTTTGTACTCTTAATTGCTGCCTCCCAGAATTGACGCCATTTCGTCATTAATGAAGTTGGTAACGGGGAGTCCCATTCGATTTTTTCAACCCACAATTCCTGCATCAATCTTTTTGCCCACAACAACACTGGACCTAGAGCACCAATAGGATCGTATAGCCGTGCGATTGTGGATAACACCGATCTTTTCGTAATCGACATCTCGTCAGTCTTGGCATGATATCCAAAGACGTCTGTGGTAGGGTCCCAGTGGACCCCTAAAACTTTCAACGCCACATCACCAGTTGGGGTGAAGGTTGGTTCAATTGCTTGATCCTCGACCGGCACGAAATTTAAGACGGCATCACAGTTACTTGCCCACTTTTTCAAATCCAACTCGCCTCGACGTAATAATTGAACAAGGTCTCTCTGAATGGCCACAGGTCTTCTGCAATGTCAGCGCCAGCAAATTATGTCGTCGACATACGTATTGCAAATTAACAATCCCTTCGCTAGGGGAAATTTCGCACCATCATCGCAGTCCAGTTGACGAAGACACCGCAACGCGAGAAATTGGAGCTGCATTTACTCCATAGGTAACAGTTTGCAATTCAAACTCCTGCACCTCCTCGTCCGGAGAGTTACGCCATAAGATGTGTTTTGATATACACAGTCTTCCTCACGTACTCGGATTTGTCGATACATCTTTGTGATGTCGGCGACAAAAATGTACTTATTAAATCTGCTACGAAGTAGTACATCACTGATTTTCAGTCTGTAAGTTTTCGGGCCGGTGCACAAGCAATCATTCAAGGATCTTCCTGACGTGGACTTTGCCGACGCGTCGAAGACAACCCGAATCTTCAACCCATGCTCCCCACGCTTCACTACGGCATGGTTGTGGAATAAAAATATTTGCCTGGCACCGAAGCAGGTCGCATGTGCCCCAAAGTCAAATATTCTTCCATAAAATTACGATAGCGGCGTACAAATCGGCGTCTTTAGCTAGCCGTCGCTCGAGGTTGTGTAGACGATTTAAAGCCAGAGACCGAGATGAGCCTATGTCTGTTGGGCTCCCGCCGTGAATGAACCCTTCCCGCGTCGTTGACGATTCCATTTGAGCGCCTATGACGGACCGAAACGGTAATGACACACAAAATCGTCCGGAAACGTCTCTTCTAGTTGACTTCTGAAACCATGCCTCGCATTGTTCATCCTCTGTTGTTGGTATGTCAGGTATATCTGGTTCTTCTACAGACCAGAATTTCTGTAACAGTCCGTCTACTTCTGGTGTCGCTCTTACTGATAAGGAGACCATGGGTGTTGCTAGTGATTCTTCCAGTGCTCCTACCACGATCCATCCGAGATGAGTGCTCATGGCAGACGGTAGACCCGTACTGTGTATAATATCTGCCTTGGATTGTAGCAGGTGTGGATACAAGTCACTTCTATCAACATGTCCACCGATCCGGGCACATCAAATTCTGGATCGGCCAACACCAAGTGTTGATAACGTTGACGTACTGCAGCAGGTAGTTTATCACCGGGGTAGTAGTCTTGTAATGTGTGTAAGAATAATGACACTCGAAGCACAAAACTGTTGGCTTTTCCGTGTGAAGAGGGACAAATTGAAATTGAGTGACCCCTTTCACTTTATTCACTGGTTGTTTGTGAAAGTCCAGTTACCTCCACTCGACTCTTCGTACGTATTAACCCGAGTCGATTAGCGCATTCTGACGTGATCGCTGAAACCCTGAGAACCACTATCCAACAAAATCCGTACGGTGTGTAATTCTCCTAAGCTGTCTCGAACACGCACCTTCGCCGTACCTAAAACCACCGTGGTCTCGGTACGTGCAGTTCCCGCGAACTTAGTTGCACTGCCAGCGGTTGCCGTTTTATTTTCCACTGACTCCATTTCGTCCGTCGAACACTTGGCATTACTGGACGATGCTAGCTGTCATTGTCTACATGTAACAACGTATTGTGTTTGCCGTCACAATTTCGGCACTTTAAACGTCGATGGACAGAATTTGCATGATGTCCTAATTTTAAACAAATGAAACACACACCATTGTTACTGACAAACTTCCTTCTAACCGCTACAGATTTCTGTTTAAATACAAAACAACGATAAATCGGATGATCCTGTTTACAGTATACGCATTTCAAATTATTTGATTGTGAAGTCACTGTTAACGAAAACTTCCCGAGCGGGGCACCCTTGCCCTTCTTCGTCAGATTCTTCAGATTAAGTTCCGTTTTATCGGCAGTAGTCCCGATGTTTTCCAATATTTTACATCGTTGGGAGACAAAATCCAACAAATTATCCAAGGTTGGTATTTGTGACTGCGTTATACTGGCTTCATAAAGTTTTCTTGTGTCGATATCGAGCACCCGCGCGCCGATATAGAACAATAAAAATCCAGAAATGTCCTCTATGCCTAATGCCTTGATCGCGGCAACGTTCTCGCGGAATGTATTTACAAAACGCCGTGAGTGCCGTTGCCGACTCCCTTTTGAGGGCTGAGAACGCGAATAATCGATCAATATGCGCCGTCGCTAATAAACGATTATTTTCAAATGATTTTTGAAGTGCGTTCCACGCGATACTGTAATTGTTGGCCGTTTAATGGAATAGACTTAACAAGCGCTAAAGCCGAGCCCGAATAAAGACGATTTTAAAAAATGAAAACGTTCATGTCCGAAATATTCTGATTGTTATGCACAAGTGACGAAACATATCCCGAAACGAGCACCATTGAATTACGTCCCCATCGAACTTTGGTAATTCTATTTTAGGTAATGCTATTGTAGGCTCCCTATGAACCAACATCTCTTGAGACGAGATTTGTTTTCGTTTCCACTCGACGCAACTTGTATATTATTTCGGCAACCATTCGAATACGTCACATAATTCTTCCATCTCGTCCGTTATTAATATGTCTAAATTATCAAACTCGCCTTTTAATTCTGAGTCAATCATAATATTCAACACTTCTTGTTGATGTGCTTCGAATTTGATTTACGTAATTTATTCGAGCATAATAAATCGCGCTTTAAACATTGATTGTTTATCTACATCCGTTCGCGCCGCCTGCGCAAACGTCTCTAAATTACGAATCGATCGTAATACCATATCGCGCGATGCACGTGCACGTAATAATATAATCGGCTCGATAGCCGCGGTATCAGGTTGGCGTTTTGTACGCCCCATACTAACAACTAAGACGAATGAAAATAATTGAAATAATAATACTAAAATAAAGGAAAACACTTAAGTCTAACTAAATTATAATAACTAACAACGTATCAAATGTAATAATCACATAAATATACACTAATACTATCCGGACCGATTGGACCAAAATGATGCGTGTGTACGCATCTTTTACGTCTCGGCGACGTTACCTCTCGCGTGTGTACGCATTTTTATACGTCTACGGCGACGTTACTTCTCGCGTGTGTTAACGTTCAAACGTTTTTAACGAGGACTTCGTGACTGTGGTTCACTGTACGGACGGACGTACGACAGTCGCGAATCAGCATAGGCTGGACACGTGGGGCAGTCATAGATCGTCAACGGAATCAGTTTGTTAAATGAGGTTATGGTCATAAGAGACAACACTACTCCTGCGGTTAACGGTAACCGGTAATGTGCGGTATCAGTGAGATTGATATTATCAATGTATGGTATATTATTATTGTTTATTATCATGTGTTTTGTTATTGTTATTATTATGATTATAATTATTAATTTGTTTGTTACTCGCGAAATCGCAAATATAGTATTATCAAAATGTGCATTTATACAACGGTATTAATATTCTTTTTCCTTTCTCAATTATATACAGTCGCTTTTTTGCCATTTCAGTCGCCATTTTGACGCTTTTCAATATAAACATTCATTTTCATGAATTTGAAAATGTTACATTGACTTTAATGGACTGTATATAATTGAGAAAGGAAAAAGAATATTAATACCGTTGTATAAATGCACATTTTGATAATACTATATTTGCGATTTCGCGAGTAACAAACAAATTAATAATTATAATCATAATAATAACAATAACAAAACACATGATAATAAACAATAATAATATACCATACATTGATAATATCAATCTCACTGATACCGCACATTACCGGTTACCGTTAACCGCAGGAGTAGTGTTGTCTCTTATGACCATAACCTCATTTAACAAACTGATTCCGTTGACGATCTATGACTGCCCCACGTGTCCAGCCTATGCTGATTCGCGACTGTCGTACGTCCGTCCGTACAGTGAACCACAGTCACGAAGTCCTCGTTAAAAACGTTTGAACGTTAACACACGCGAGAAGTAACGTCGCCGTAGACGTATAAAAATGCGTACACACGCGAGAGGTAACGTCGCCGAGACGTAAAAGATGCGTACACACGCGAGAGGTAACGTCGCCGAGACGTAAAAGCGTAAAACGCAACAAAATGAGCATCGACTGATGTACCGCGTACATACGCGAAAGAACGTTACCGTAAACGTGAAGTAATGGACGCACCGCGCGTCCAAAAAGTATCAAAAAAATGTCTTTCCGGAATAACCGACACGCCGATCCGAACACCGTGCGCGCGCGAGACCGACTCGACTCGACCGGTACACTCCTCATGAATGTAGCTTTATCAGGGCGCGGTGGGGCGGGGTACATTTCTAGAATGTTCGATGACACCCCGCTCCCCGCACCGTGGAAATCTTATCTGCTCGTCTGAACAATTTACTCATATGTGTCCTCAAATATCGTACCGTGTAATATTGTTTCTGCAAAAACCAATGTTTCGTCGGGTGTTTTCACTTTTACCCCTCGGCATGGTGTTCGTTTTTTTATTTCGACAAAAAACTGAAAAAGAAATCAGGATTTACGCATTACACGGGTTTGTATACAAGACCTATGGGACTTGTCTACGATCATAAACGACTACATTATAATCCGAATTTAAGCTTGTTGCTCAATTTGGATTTACGACGGCTAAGGGTAGCTTAGCAAAAAGATTTATGCGAATGTGTTCTCGCAATATGTATACTATTAATAATATATACTATACATATATACATATTGAGTGACATTAAAGAGTTTCTTATTTTTCTATGAATACTGCTGTTATACTTAAATGTAATATCAACGTAACATTATTAAAAATATATATGAATTTTACACTAAATATTTATACTTTTAAATTAAATGTGTTTTGTGGTTGAAATAATAGTACTTATTGTTTTTTTTTTTTTTTACAACATTTCGATAGGTACTTCGTGCATTTAAAAGAATTTTTTACTTCACCACCTTATCGAATCCAAGTCAATTACACCTTTTATTCATGAATGTGAGCGTTTAACTCCAAAAACAAAAAACAAAACATTTTAAATGATCATAGTACAGTTAACACATTAACAAACCTTTACATTTCATTATTATTTCGTTGCTTTTGTATTATTATGCTGTTTTTTTTCGGTCAGTGATATATTTTGTTTATTGAAAATATGTATATATATATACTTGTATGCATTGATGAAAAATATGTTGTAGTTTTAAAATTTTATTATCAAAAAACCTTATAATATAAACTATAATATGAATATCATACTTCGATTAATATTGCGTATTTACACCATATAATTTGATTTCGAGAAAACTGAGATGGAAATATAACATATGCCAGTGTATTGTTAATGACGGTACATAATTCGATACATTTGGGACACTGAGACGTGAAAACATATAATTTTTATTATTATTATTTATAGATACGTATTGGTAAATAATATAAAAGTTATTCGAAATTATAAAAAGTAAATAAAATTTCACTGTAAAAGATACGGCATTGAAATACTTTTTTCCAGTTTTGTGTGAACGTCAAACTGTATAGGAGTCGATTTAAATTCGTAACGAGACAGCTATATAGTACAATGATCGGAAAAAAAGATATGGTTCAAAGTAGTTATGCGAGAGTAGAAACGTTTTTTTCTTTATTGAACATTTTAAAATGCGTATTTATTGCATTTAATTTCATTAAATCGCCAATATTCGTCTCTTATTGCTATTCGTTTTTTATTTCACGTTGTCAAATGTGAAACTATTCAATTCGTATATCGACAACAATAATAATCTAGTCAAATAAGATAATGTATACACTAAATTGGCGTGAAAAACCAATTATATATGTTACCGTTTTTCAATCATGTTTTTTGTCCGAAAAAATATTTGTTTTTTGTGTTGTGTTTCGCAAATAATTATTATTATAAATGTATTTATTTGTAATACTTGGTAATTAGTAGTATGACTCCGCGGTTTAATTGAAACCGTCTTGTAATATAATAAATATTTAAAGTAGTCTTAAAACGAAACCCGAAGAAATAATATTATTAACATTTCCAAATTTAATCAAGGTGGGAAGTGAAATAATTGGTTATATATTTGTTGTTGATTATTTTACTAATTACAATAATAAAATTATTATTATGGCTAAAGTTTATTCGCAATGTCGATGGCAAACGGCTACAATGTATAGTAGAAAATTAAAATATAAATGAAATACATTTTTCGACGAGTCCGTGTGGGGCGAATATTTGTTTTCTATTGTATTTGAAGAAAAATTAGCTTACGTTCAAAGCTGTGGGAAACGAGCGCGTCCATATCGAATTAGAGAGACAAATAAAAAGTCAGTCGTGTATAATTGAATTGAAAACGTTTACTTTTCCCGCTGGCCGATTTATAATACCGTATATGGCGAATCATACACGGGTTATTCTGTTACTCGGATAAATCTTGATAAATGTATAATACATACTTAATCACGCTTTTAATTTTGAGTGATAAGATAATTTCTTATATTATTATGAAAAAAATAATAATAATAGTGGATATAATTTTATTTTGATATAATCTAATAATTCTACATTACAATAGGTATCGTAATCATTATATGGCATTTTTTCATTTTCATTTACTTGTGTTTATTATTGTTCGAGGTTACGAACGATCGTTATAATTAGGTACCTAACCCCTTATCCTTTTCTTATTTCGCAACAATTTATTTATACTTTAAAATTTTTAAATAAATCGATTCATACTTATAAAATATGATATACAATAAATCCAGCAAAATAATTTATAAACCATCTTCTTCTTTTTTTTTTTAAGTAAATGCTTTTCAAACTTTAAAAAAATAATAATAATTTGTACATCAAATAAAGTCGTTGATGAATCGATAAGATTATCTTTTGTTTATATATACATACACCTTACTCAATTGATCTAAAAATGCATCGAGTTCGGTTAAGTTTCGATTACAGCCTGGGCTCAGCGAAATATATTAAAACTTGTATTCAAACTTTTTATATTATCTGAAAACGTACCAGTCACGCATGCACGAACATTATAACGTTTAAAACGACCAAATTATCACATCATTGTCCGTCGTATTAGATATTGTTGCGTGTCCCTTGATATAAATCGAATATCGATTTTCAGATCTTGAAACTTTTCCCCTTATATTTCCCCTTATAATAATAGGCGTATAACCAATAAAATTAATAAGAACATTTTACACACATGCTATATATATATGTTAATTATTTTTAAATACTGTATCGATTGGAATCCATCAATTATTCGTAAATTAATTTAAATTTCCCATAAACATATGACAGTGTAAATCAATATACATGTTTCTATTATTATTATTATTTTATGATAATTTATGTAAATATTTGTAAATTCGTTTTGACAAAAATAGTATACAATGGTATACATTTTAATCAGTATCTGACTAATAACTATTCTATGTGAATTTATAATTTAAATGAGATGTTGTTTTCTTAATTAACGTTGAAAATAATTTAATTTTGTATCAATTTAACATGAAAAAAATCTTTTATATTTACATATACCTATTAATATATATATATATTATAGAAATTATCGTGTAGGTAAATTAAATTTTTTTTTATTCATGTGACTTGTGTTCTCGGGTAATTGCCGTCAGTTAACGTAATCGTGATCTGAGCTCGCCCTTAAAATAACAAACGAAATACACGAGTATAAATATATTTTTCATGTTTTTTGTTTAAAATATAAAACTACACGCATACCGATTTATGTTGGAACTTCACCGTGAAATAATCAGATAATTGATGAAACTGTTGAACGTTTGCTGGAAATTGTGTTCGTGAAGTATTTATTTATGTTTTGTTGTTTGGTATTAAAGATTTTGAGACTTTCGAACTGTTAAGTAGAACAAACGTTTGTTTTCGGCTGTCCGACATGTTAATAAGTTTCAATACAACACATTAAAGTGTTATAACAACACGATTTTCGGTAATTGTTTGACGTCGATGTACGCTTGTCTGAAACGCGCATTCGAACCTTTAGTCTTGGACGAGATCGGGAAGTGATAAGTGAAGTGATGGTGGGGGGGGGGGTGTTGTCGCAGATTTACGACCGTCCCGTTGGTAAGTGTAAATAAAAACTTAAAGATATACGTCGTATAGTTGCGTTGTTAAAGTGCCAAGGTAAAACGCCGCGCGTATAAGACGGACGGAAAACAAAAGCGAAACGTGTGTATACATTTATGTTCAACGTTGATTTGTAGGGGTCGAAAAGCGTGCGGCGGTTTGCCGTTAAAACGAATTGTATTTCCACTCGGAAAAATAACGTGCAACGCCCTTCTCCCCCGGACGCCGAACTTCTTTCCGTCCGAAGGTGCGAACGCGTCACGGGATAGATACTGACGGGTACGTTCAACCTAACCTAACCTAACAACGTCTCCGACGGTCGCGGCGGCCGATGAAGGCGATTAATGTAATTGTATACAACACACAGCAGTCTTCGACCAGCCGCGATGGGTCGTTCCGCATTACAGGGATTATCAATTTCGGCGGACCGCGTCAAAAATATTATAGGCCGTCTTGTTGATTATACGAATCGAAACCATAATATATATATATATATATTATGTAGAACAAAAGGGGACGGGACTCGCTCGCTCTCGTGGGAGGAGACGAGTCGAAAATTCGCTCGAGACGCCTCGTCGTCGAGGTGAGGGTGAGTACGTATGTATGGTTTGGCGCGCGTACATACACGCGGCAGGCATAAGTAATATTGTCTAATCGAATCGACGTACACCACAACGCGGGCAAATCTGGGATTGTGTGATACCTGGGGCGGCGGAAAGTAGGCAAAGCACTACTACCTGAGCCGCCGAGCCGCCGTTACCTAACCTAACCCCCCCCAGCGAGGAGGTCTCGGCTTATCTCGCGGTTTCAACTCGTCAGAACTCGCGTCGACGTCGAACGGTATGATGACGCGTGTTTAGGATTTCTGTCGAAGTCGCTGTTTATCGTGTCCGATCGGGAGTTGTGACGGCCGGGGGGAAAAAAATAATGTGTATTTAACCGAACGCGCGTTCGGACAGTTTCCGAATGATATTTTGTCTATGTACGAAGATTTCGTCGACTCGCCATCGGCATCCACCCGACGACGATGAAACACGAAAAATTATACGTACGAATAAAATTCCTCCGAGATTTACGCGCGTCTTACTTATATGATAATAAACAATATGTCTGATCTCCGTGCCGAGCGACGTGCAGCAGCAGTCGTGTTTTCGTTCTCGTTTTAAGTTTCAGACCTTTATATACTTGTATCTCCCGTCAACGTTCATTAAGACACGAATACTTCCTTTTTATCCGGACAAGCTGTCTACGTTTATCCGTTGCGCGTTTCAAAACGGAAGCCTGGAAGTAATGAAATTATGCTACGCTGCAGCAAATCTCTAAACGTATAACAAAACGCGCGCGAACGGCGGGGGGGTATTTACTTGTCACAAACTATTGTTGGTTCAATTTAACGAAATACGCGTATATAAACACGCGCGGAAATATACATGTATGTTCACGACGTATATTAATATTATTTATTAAATTTCAAATTCAGAAATCGTCTCGCAACGTATCCGCCGTAACGCGCCGGCCCTGCTACGGGTCACAATAAATCGTCCGTGAATCACGTGTCGTATTGCGTTGTGCGATTTTATTCTCTAATAACTAATAAAACGATCATTATTTTTTTCTTCTGTTCCAGGCAATATCAGAACAATGGTGGTTTTAGACGTGGAGACCAAATCGTCGTATTGGCTGACCGTGATGGCATTTGATCACGCCACCGTTCCACTGCATTCTCGTCTCGAGGTACGCGTTGTTCGTTCATATCTACTACGTATTGGCGTATGCACGCGTGTGTCAGACCGGTGGTCTAACTTGTTGTAATAACGCGTGTAAGGTGCGGGAACAGGATCTTTCTTACCTTGGAAACATTTACGGATGTATATAAGCTTTTCAAATTGTTCTTTCAGACATTACGATATTTTACGATATTCGCGTGACAACCGGAAAACGGTGTGTGTATATATATATACATTTTTTTTTCTTTGAATATTTTCTTTTTTTGTCGTTTTGTGAAACAATTTCACACGCGTTTGCTGTTTTTCTATCAACCCCTTCAGTTTCCCCGGATTCTCCTACGAGAAATACTATAGATATTTTTTCGGTAATCCGGTTGTCTATCTATTTCGATGACGATGCGTTAAATTTATCGAGAAAATTTTTATAACTCGCGATTACATTTTTTTGATACTGCTCAATGCACGTGTTCACGGACGGATAACGTGCACACGTGGAACTTATCTTCATTTATTTTCCGAATTATTTATGTATTCCAAAAAGATTTGACGTGTTCCTTCGGAGCACCTGAATAAGGATCGTCGCTTACAATAATAATAACTCCAAAGCGAGAAGAACTACAAAAAGTTATCCTATTACGTACAAAATACGTATTATGATATACGCATTACGCGTTGCCCTTGTAATAGTTAAAAAATTATATTAAATCGATATCCATAATTTTCGAAATAAAAATCGTTTTAATGAAAAAACGCTGAAGATTTTTTTTTAAACAAAAAAAAACATAAAACGGCCTGTTAGTTAACGAAAATCTCTAAACTATATAAATATTAATAAAACAATTTACATATATACACATATATACATTTTTTGTCATTGACGAGTTTCAATAACAATATTATTATTGTTATCTATGTTTATAATATATCGAATATAAGAATAAAAATTGTCTATTTTAATCCCACAAATAATATATATGTATATAGAAATGGACTTTTCGAAATAAACGTCAGTAATTTAAATATGCTTTCTGCAAATCCCTTCAAATCTAACTTGAATGGGCCTCGAACCATAAGTATGAACTCGTAGTTCTGATTCCCTTTATAGCTTTCTGAAAATTCGTTCAGTCGTTCAGAAAATTTGTATTGGAAACTTTAAGAAAAACTTTTAATTTTTTAAAATGTAAAATGTTTTACTCCGCAGATCTAATATTTTACGGTTAACGCATCGAATTTAATTAAAAATTTTATTTAAAATTTTAGTACAAAATTGTATTCCATGGCAATGACAATTTATCAAACTATGATTATCTAATAAATTGAGTTGTCATTATTTTCTTATGCATAATGAGTATTATACGTTATTTTATGCATGTAAGACTCTGTCTATAAACTTCTATTTTATATTAATATATATATATATATAAAAAATGCGTACTCTCGTCTTGACTGTTAAAAACTTTTATTATTGTTAACAACTTTAATCGTTAATTTATTTTGTACTTAGTTGACCAAATCGTTTTTGTTTTCATTAAAAGTATCACAAATGTTAATAATAATAGAAAGTTTTAGCATCTTCCCGCACAAAATAAAACGCTGCTGCAGTACTATGTTTCAGCAGTAGGCGGGCTACGTGTGATTATTTGCCGTCTACTGCCTATTTATACACATTGCGTACACACGTTGACTAATTTATCGTTTTAAACACAAATAAATTTTATAATCATATTCCCGTCTGTCTAAGAAAGAGTCGTTTGTCTTAAAGAGGGGTCTTTGCCGGAAATTGGATAACACAGCTGCGTATTGTTATTTATATTTATTATTATCGACGTCATGATTCGTACGAGGAGAATATCCGCGCGCCGACTCGAGATACACCGTTTCGATGCACTGTTTTCCGAGTCATTTCTGAACGAATACTTTTATGTCATTGATAAACCATATGTTTTTAATATTATTCAAAAAAATCGTATGTGTCTTATACGTTACACGGACTTTATAGAGAAACTCCGACGATATATGATAATATCGCGGTTGAAATATTAAAATCGGTCGAGGAATAACAATGTTGTATACCTATATAATTTATTTGGTTTATTATCTAAGCCCATTGCCGCTTCGACAATCTTCCTCCGCGTTGCCAGTTCTTCTCCATTCGGCACTCCCAATAATCTGAGGTCTTCTTTAACTCGGTCTTCACGCCGTTGTCTTGGCCTTCCCTTCGGTCGGGCTTTTATTAGATTTTTATTTCGTGACGGTCCGTATGAGTTGACCCTCTGCTCTCCGTACATGCCCGGCCCACTTTAATCTCTGGCTCTTGATTGTGGCCACCATATTGGTATCGTTGAATAGATCAAATTGTGTTTAAATTTGATTAAAAAATAACAATAATCGATGCATACAATTTAATGCCGTCGACGTGTTCGCACAGGTCTACGTGGAAGTGAAGAACGTAAACGACAACGTGCCTCTGACCAAAGCCCCGGTGTATTATCCGCGGGTTAAAGAAGACGCCCCGCCAAACACGCCGATCATACAACTGGAAGCGTCCGACGCCGATCTTTCCGACACGAGGATCACGTACAAAATCACTACCGGCAATCCCCAGTCGCTGTTTACGATCTCTTCGAACACCGGTAAGTCGCAAGACCCAACTAAAACTAAAACTAAAACTATATATATATATATATGGTTAGAATTTAAAAAAATTTATACATTAAAAAAAACTACAAGCAATCCGATTCGTATTGAAATATAAATATATATGATGTATAGTCGGCCTGTAAGTCGTGAGTGAAAAATGCATTTTATGTGTATGGTATATGTAATACAATAAACGTATAATCTCTTCCGGGGGCCGTCTCTGGCGATCGAACGCAGTATGTTTGCGTTATATAGTACACGTCGGATTTTCACCCGACTTGGCAATACGGCCCAATGTGCATATGACCGACGATATTCGACCTCGCGAAATGGTCGTTATTTTTTTATTAATTTTTTTTTTTTTTTGCTTCCCCCGTTCGGTTTCCGAACGGGTTTTAAATGTAAGATCGAATTTTCCCATTAGACCGTCCGTTCGGTAAAACATAAATAATTCACGACTCGGGGGGGGGGGGGGTGCAGCAGCCTGTACGAAATCGACCGAACGATCGAAAATCCGTCCGCGTCATGCTCCACGCGTACATATGACACATTAAATATACATTTATATCGCCGCGTGCGCACGAACGTATAACGGGGGGCTCGCGATGGATATACGGAATTTCATTGAATTCAATTTTCCGCTTTCCCGATTGTCGTGCGTGGGACCGACGTCGCCTTCTATCGGATTTTGAGAGGGGGGGGGGGCATCCAGGCCCGGCTCGGGCGTCTCAACAACACACCTAGGCGAAAATAAAGGATTTGTCGTATCCTCGCGTGTGTATAAATACAATACTTTCTCTTGGGCGTTCTAGGTGGCCTTCTGGTAATTTATTATCGGAATATAAAATCAAAGAGCATACTATACAGGTTCACTGTGTCATTCGATATAAATATTATAGCGAAATAGTTTTTAGATCCGTATTTTTTTATCACATGTTATAACGTGTAATGATTTTTATGAAAATCACGTATAAAACATCCCAAATAAGAATCCCGATTTCAAACGTATCACAACGAAAATGATCATTTTCGATACGGATTGAAATCGAATCAAAATATCGATAGTGTTTTAGAACGTTGTGGTGACGAAATCCAAAAGAAGAGTACTAATACAATCTGACATCACGATTTACGTTATTTAAGTGTGTATGTATGCTCGTTGTGATTTTAAAATAAACTAAAAATCATTTAAAACGATTGGGGGGCATAATTAAATTTGTTCCGAATAAACTTTTCGAATAAAATATTATTTCGAAGTAAATAATAATAATAATAATGATATCGAACGCACTTTGCCACGACCAGTGCAACCGATGCGTCAGTGATGTGCAATCGTAAAACGGGACCTCGTCCCCGCATTTCTAAATCGCCGCGCACCGCGTATACGTGCGCGCTCGTGTCTAACCGCTCTCGTTCGTCCGAATCGTCTTCGACGGCGACGGGGCGGCGTAATATTGTTCTGCGCGCGCGGGCAGTATTTTTTCGAGAAAAGTTTTTTAATTAAACGCCCGTGCACGGGGACGTACGACTTTTATGGTATTATCGTCGTTGTCCGCCCCGAATTCATTTGCCTACACTACCGTCTGTCTCGCCATTTTATACCGCAGTCCGCCACGCACGTGTACAATTTTTTTAGCGATCGCGCGATATTTGCACGTGTTTTCCGAACGCGAACGTTTCCGGGACAACTATCGTTGTCGAGCTCGTCGTTTATTGTACTCTGCCGCGCGTGGTATATGATTGAAATGAAAAATGTTTTTTTTTAATATTTGGCTAATATCGTTTACATGCTATGTGCGGACCGTGAGCACACGACGTTTTATTTGACGTTTCTGCACGCGTTCGACAACTGCGTATTTTTCCCCACTGACAAAAAAAATAACACTAACTTATTGTTGTTTCATATCTAATTCAGACGGATATCTTCCGAGTTTTGCGTACAACGTGGCGCATCAAAATATGTTTTTTTTCCGTATATATTCCCGAACATAAAATTTATATTATTATCGTTGTTAGTCACAATTCGGTCCCTTTTTTTAATTATCTGTCGTGTTTTTCTTTGTTTTCGTTCGTTATATTATTATAATCTGTAAATATACACAAAAGGAAAACAAATAATAAATTCCATTTCTGCTGGTATCGGTTCGTGTCGCGAATATTATGGGTATTACAATAAAACGTCTAATTACATACAGTTAAAGCCCCGGCTTCAAATAAAATTTAGTCTATTTCAATACTATTCACATGTCAAATTGTGTGTATTTTATCTGTTTATTATTAATATTTAATGATATAGTATAGGGATAAATGACGCCCAGTTTATTTTTTGTTCGATTCGTATCGTATAATACAAAATAATAATGTTACTGTAAAAATAAATACACAACAAAAAACTAATTACCAAGTAATACATTGTGGTTTTTGCTTTTGCCGACCAACACGTATGTACGTTTAAAATCGATAACGAAGCAGCGTATTTTTCAAAAGTTATTACATTTATTTTATCTATACTTTTTGTTTCATTAATAAAATCATAGGTGATTATTTCGAGTAAGTTTTTATGATCAAATAAAATAACTTATTAATACATGATAAATAATATTTTCGATAAAAGTTATATATACACACATATATATAATATGAATTTACGTTTACTGTCTTGCAGACTCCGTACTGATTGAGAGAATACCACACACCATATAGTTATAAAATCAAATGTTAGCACTATGTAGATGATGAGACAACTTTATCACAGTGAAAAAGGTTATACATTTTTTGAATATGATACTTTATTTTTTGTATAAATATATATATTATACAATTTTTTTCTATACCGACTGTTAAAAAAAAAAAAACATCAAACGCCAAATCTTCTCTGCTGCCATAATTTTTGGGTTTTGGTATGTCAAAAAGATAACGGATGTAATATATGTATTAGAATTAGTGTTGTATTTCGAAGCCATTGAAATGAAATTTTTGTGTACTTGTACACGTCATGTAATCCAAAACAATACAATAGTGCTACGTATGTGTCTCGAAATCGCGATTATTTTAAAATTCGAGCACAACAATATTACGAAAATTATCATAATTCAAATTATCCTCTGGACATTGGCGCATAATAACTTCACGGAATGTGCAAACGCGCTTTATCGAATATAATATGTACGTATATATTTACACATACGCGCTGCAGAAATCTGTAGGGTATCGTACAATGTAGGGAGAGTTTAATACTTGTATATATTAACTTGAGTAGACACTGATATATTTTATGACCGTCCGGCCGATAAGTTCTTGTGTTCTATAGAGGCGGCGGACTCGATACATTAATTATCGGTGTTAATAATTTATTGGTGTTTGTACGGAAAATTTAAACATTATCTCCTCCAGAATAGGAGATAACCTCTTTCCCATAAAAAAAATCAATTATTCGTTCGTAAATAGTGGTAAACCGGTGATTATGCAATTGTGCGTTTTACTGGAATAAAAACAAGAAAAAGCATCGGATAAATACATAACAACAATACATGTTCATTGCGAATACGCGAAACACTCGTAAAAAATTACGATCAAGAGTTATTGGAGCTGACTTTTATCAGTATACATTTATATGCGTATATATTTATTATACTATAATAGTAATTGAACGTTTTTCCTGCCCGAAATTCCGTCGTCGAGTATATAAAAAGTATATATCCGGATAATATTCAATAATAATACGAATAAGGCGGTTTTTTCATTAATTTAATAATCGCTCGTAAATTAACAGTGCGCACACAATAAACGTACACTATAAATTACGTTGCTACATCAATATTATATGTATACACGAGTGTATGCGTAATATAATAATATTATGTTAATGATAACATAATTTACGTGAATGCAATTAATTTTCGTCTCGTTGTCTATTGGAAGGTATAGAAATATAATTACGCGACGGTAGGGAAGGTAAATTGTATATCGTGTATATAGTGTGTGTACGATTTAGAAAAGTACAAAAGGACATCGATTCGTCGCACAGGTTTAGGTAAAATATAATATATCTACGTATCGCTAAGGCCTATTGTATTCGTATATACAGGAACTGTGTCTGTACAATGCATATATACGTAAATTATATTTACCCGTCGTTCGTATCCATTACAATTCCTGCAGGCAATGCGGATGACTTTAAAACACAATTGTAATATCGTTTTTTTTTTTTGAAAAATGAACCAACGCGACGATATTTAACAAATGTCAACGTTATTTTTTTCAGGTCTCATAACTACTACCGGACGGAAACTGGACAGAGAAAACGAGTCCGAACACATACTAGAGGTAATTTTACGTCGAATGTAATTTTTATTCGTGTTTTTTTTTTTATTTCCGATGCTTTTTAGACGATTTTTCGGAAAATTATATATAATAATAATTATGAGTCGCGTCTTCGAAACGGGGATAGATATTATCCAGCGGCGTAAAACGGACGAAATCGCGATTCATTGTCGTTTGTTTACACGTATATAAGACACGTGTAGCGTAACGATTACCGCGCGATGTTTAAGGAAACGGAGACATAATTTTATTTAATAATAACATGTTTGCGTTTAACAACCGAATAATAGTAGCAGATCTCTCCAAAATTCTCGTAAAATCACAACAATCTTATGTGACGATAGTCAACGCGATTTTATCCAAAACTATATTATTATTACATTCGGATCTCTACTTGACGTATATTATAATTATTATTATACATAATATCGATGTTAAGTGAATTACGCGTCTCATTATACCCAGAAGAAAACACGAGTACATATAAGTTGGCCGTATATCTTCGCACTTATTACTGGTTTCATGTAAATATATAAAAATGTTAACGAAAAGGCTTTATTTATATTTGAAAATTTGTTTTCAAAATGTATGGTTACATTTTTTAATTTTTTTATGAGTATTTCTATATATATATATAATTATATATATAATGATATTATGTTATAGGTTTAAGTCGTTTGTCTGGTTTCAGAAGATTATACATATATTATTACGAGTATGTAAAAATACGCAATATTCGGTAACGCGTTGTGAAATATCGCAAAAGTACAAAAACGTGTTTTATATATTTTACAAAAATACGCGTAACAAGATTAAATATACTTTGCTTTTTTTTTTTGTCGTTATTGTATAACGTATAATATAATATAATACGAGTATATAAAATCGCTCGTCTAAAGATCTTTACCACCTCAGATAAGTAACAGGAAATATAAAAATAAAAAGTATACTTTTTTTGTCTCGCCTAGAAACGATTTATTTTAATATTTCATATATTTCGTCATTAAAAATGGTTTAAAAAAAAAATACAAATAATTTTTACGCTTTTTTGCATATTGTTAGTGCTCAAAAGTGCAAATCAATTTTGCGCTTGTAGGCTGTACTACTAAAAATAAGGTTATTCGCGTTTTCCTTGTCCCGCCGTATTTTGTTCTTTTCCACTTCGTGCGACAGACCTCGGGTCGCGTTTGTTCACGTTTAATTTCACACAATCGAATCTTTGTGAACCGAGGTCTTAAGTTTTTAAGTGATGAATTCACACGCGAAATTATTTTTTATCGACAACAGGTGACGGTCATCGACGACGGCGTGCCCGTGCTGTCGTCTACGACCAGCGTGGTGATAACGGTTGAGGACGTGAACGATAACGCGCCGGAAATGCTGAAGAAAGCGTATCGGTTCAAAATCCCTGAGACGCAACCTGTACAAGAACCGCTGACGCTGGAGAACGGCACGGCCGCGGCTACCGCGGAAATGGTCGAAATCGACGAGCAGCTCGACAAAAAACCGTGGACGTCCTTCGGGCCCAACGACATCGCGGGACCAGTGCTGTTTAGGGTTAGTATTTAATACTATAATATATATATATTACCTTATCGACTATGCACATAATGGTATCTAGGATGGGACATCGCGATAGTTGTTTTGGTGTAAAACAAAAAATAGATTTTAAAAGATTATTGTTAAAAAAAAAAAATTCTCGTGTCCATTTAAAATTCAGTCGAATGTCCGTCCATAACGTGCCTGCGTATGAAATATTAAGTGTTCTCAAGCATTAAAGTTTACGCGTCCTTTGATGATTCCAAGTTTCTTGCATGCTATAATTTAAATTCGTAGCTTTTTTTCTTTCTTAGACTAATCATTAGAAACAACAAATATGTACGAGTTTTGGAACCTAACCATCATCAAGTAAAGTAGTATTATAAAATCGACTGTCTATTTATGTTATATATGTCCGATTACCTTTTCACGTCGTCTTACGTATTGTCTAATAGAAATCAATACAAATGATTATATAGTTGATTTGGCCAATATACGATGTAATACCTACTCAGGCGTACTTAAAATTGTCAGTATTGTTAAGTTGTATGTCGTTTTTTTTTATATGTATACGGTAAAGGTCGTAGCCAACGACAAAGATTCCGGAAATAATTCTCGGTTGACGTACACCATGAAAGCCGCGTCAGGATTTGATGACATTTTTTCCGTGGAGCCAGAGACGGGCGTAATACATTCGGACTACTCGTTCAGAGGCAACCAAGACTTTTCGTTCTACGTAAGTACAATCTCGCGTTATTCCTAATTGATATTAAAATAATGAGAGACGAGAAATATCTTTTTGACGTCTTTTTTTTTTATCTCGTTTAAAAATTCCCCAAATTAAACATTTGTATATAATATTACATCGCCGTAAGCCTCGCCTAACGGCTATATTGTTTTATGTTCAACGACAGAAGTATCAGCATCGACCCATTCACAGTTAATAAAGATAATATATATATTTTACATAAAATTCTCGAAATATAAAAATTAATTAGGTAATATTATTTGTAATTGTATACGACCCGCGGAATCCTAGAAATGCACAGCACCGTACATTTGTATAAAATTGTATTCGAAGCTACGCGACAAAATGTCATAAATGATTCCATTTTAAAAACAATAAGAAATCAAATATAATATAAATGATTTGGCACTCCGTTTTTTTTTATCAATAAATTATAATATATTGAAGCATATTGTTTTTTCGAATCTTTCTATTATTTTTTCTCTTGCGCGTGACTTGTCTTGAATAATTCGTATTACCTATATTTATATTACGTTATACGAGTTTGAAAACGTAAAATAATACCGTTTACTTTTTTTTCATTTTTCTTTTTATTGCTACAATTGAAATTATAATACTTTTATTAGAATTTTGTCCTGAATGTAATCATAACGTCGCTAAAATGTAAAATACGCTATTGTTAAAATTGTTCAAAATTATTACTGACTATACAACTCGCATAATATAATTTTGTAACACGTGTAAAATATCTCTGGATATTTTCAAAAATCGATTTTTCTTTCGTTCATATTGAACGGTGAGACAGTCCAATGTTAATAATTAATTATTCCGGTTTTAATTGCCGACTAAAGACGAAACCTATAACATGTGTGTATTATAATAATACACTCGAACGTCGTATTTATCGTTCTAATGCTAATTTATTTACTAATAAACGTATAGCATTGGTGGGCGTATAGTGTTATTTCGATTTATAATTCCCTTTCAGCTTATTATATACTATTTTCCGTTTCACGCATATCACACACACACATATCGTCGTCTGTATAAAAACATCAAAATCCAATTTATTTTCGTAGAAGTCTCGGCGTAAAAGTCAAACACACAGTTTTCCTCGGGAAAAGTAGAACTTTTTTCTTTTGACACACACACACACACATTCCGAACCATCATTATTTATTTCAGATATCTTCACATCTAAACCTCGTATCTCGAATTCATTTCACTTTACACTTCTGTGGTTTAATTCGCAAAAAAAAAAAAAAACGTTTATCTACATCGCCCTAACTTTGTTTTTAATTTTCGTTATTTCGAGACCACATCTTTATATACATAACGCGCGTGCCTACATACAACAAAAATAGAAAATATACATTTACACATAGTCTTACAACAATTACATTACCTTACCTGGAATATAATAGTTATAATAAAAATGAAACTAATCATTGGCGAATTAATGATTTATGTATATATATATATATATAACTACTATTCTATACGGTAAGGGGACAATTAGGTCAAGGGACAGTGTAAGTTCATAACAATATTAAAAAAAAAAAAAACAAAATTGGAGACATTAAAGTTTATATATTTTCTAATATTTCTCAAATTAATTATTGATCCTATTTCCATCTACATGGAGATGTATTTTAGGTGAATTAGTACTTAGTCGTTGTGTTCTGTAAATCAATATCATCAAATTTAACATGAAAACCCACCTTAACGTCCCCAAATCCATGTTTTTGGTAAAATAAATTGTTTTGGCATTATTGTTTATAAACATACGAGTATTTTATACAATAATCCTATTGTCATAACTTTTTTATCCCGTGTTATTGTTGCCTCCTAATATATATGATCCGAATGATCTAATGAAACAAATAGTATTTAAAAAGTGGTAACATATGACCAGCATCTTATTGCCATTTTTCCAATCTTACACCAATTTTATCAATAAAACTGCATTCGTTTAACCGTAATACCGTTACACGTTTGTATAGGCTTAAGTTTAAATCCTATAGTTCATATTTATACATAAATATTAAAACTTTCTTAAGATTTGTACATCACGTATATGAATAATACTTGTTTTGTTTATATGAAAAAGTTATATATAACTTTTTCAATTTCCAATAGATCGCAACAAAGTTTTTCATGTGTGAAAATTCTAAACAATATCATATATTTTATCTACGCACTGACGTATGTGTGTGTTTGTTTATGAATAATATATATATATATTGAACAACGTTAATACGTTACATATTAAATAATGTTTAGGTTAGAATGTTAGAAAGGTTTTCGGAGAATGATCGCAGATTTTACAAATGTCTATAATAATCGTATATTATCACGCTCTCTGTATACATGTATATAAATTATAACATAATATATACACGTGCAGCTGTTTGGACTTGACCACAGAAATCGATGACGTATTCGTTGACCTCCCCGCGCGCGCGACAATAGAGAATGGGCCTGCTGCATGTCGTCCCATGCATAATACGTGTATATATGTGTATATTTGTTTTGTGACATCTCGTCGTTAGCACCGACGGGGATAGTCGTTGTCATGTTTCACCGAGAAAAAAAAAATTATTAAAAACCGAAACGATCTAGAGAACGCGATTCGTTAAACGGACGTTAGATATTAAATTAAATAAACAATTCGTGTGTGTGTGTGTATATGCAGATCAGAGCCACTGACAACGGGTCTCCGAACATGAGCGCCGTGGCGAAGGTAATCGTCGAGGTGTTGAAAATTCCGGAAAACTCGAAACACGCGCCCGAAATCCAAAACCCCAATCAAAAAGTAGACATCACGGAAAGCGACACGGTCGGTTACATAGTGGCGCTCATCAACGCCGTGGACAAAGACCAAGATTACCTTTGGTATCGGATAGAAAGTAAGTGTATATACGTGTGTAATTGTACAATATGATGAATTTTTTTTTAATTTTTGTTTGAACCACCGTCGGTCTAATATTGGACCGTGCTTGAACACAAACCGTTGTTTAGACCGGACGGGGTAGGACTGACTGCTCGTTGCGTATTCGCGAACACCGGCCGGCCAGTGCTGGTTAAGACACACAGCATTAACGTCATACAATTCAATAATAATCGTATTAGTTTTGCATCAAACATAGTTTCAATACTTTTTAATCGATTTGTTGTTTTCATTTGCATCCGGATGCCCAAGCGTGTATAATATTTCAAATACGTTCGCTACTTTTCATGAGTACTCCGCAGCGGTCGGCGTCCCTCTTAAATTCGGGCGGAATCCAACTGGTATACACAGTATTCGTCGATATTCATTTTAAAACAAAAAGTCTTTGGTGATTAAATGCTGCAACGTTGGTACATTCGATGCATTCGAAAACCACCGCTCGACATTTCTCTGTAAACATCCCACCGCGTGTTTGAAGCGTTATCAAAATATCAACTTCAAAGCGTTCGCAGTAATACAATTTGCACGTTTGAGCGAAACAATTTTGTTATCGTCTAAAATCTAAAAACAAAATAAAATACTGACAATAACGTAATTGAAAAATTCTTTGTGTAGAGTGCTATAATGAAATCATTCGTATTTTCGTTATCGTCTTCAGAATAAAATGAATATCGCTTTGAGCTGTTTATTTTTCGGTCGGAATGTTGTTTTCGCGCGTTGCCTACTTACTACTCCCGGAGTCGACGATAAAGTCACATTATCGTCGGGTGGTTGAAACGCGAGCGAAGTCGATCGATGTCTGTCGTTTTTTTGTGCAGACGGTGACCCGAATTCGGATTTCATGATCGAAGACGACGGCAACGTGCTGCTGGCCCGCCAGCTGGACTACGAGACGCGCAGAGAGTACAACCTGACGGTCGCGGTGACGGACGGCGTGTACACGACCGTCACGCAGCTGTTGGTCAGCGTCAAGGACATCAACGAGTACAGGCCGACGTTCTCGCGGGACGTGTACGAGGCGAACGTGACGGAAAACGCGGAGGTCGGCTCGCCGGTCGTCCGGCTGGCGGCCACCGACGACGACCAAGACTTGCGGCTGCTGTACGGCGTACACAGCGCGCGGCACGTCAACTCGATCGGATCGTTCGCCGTCGACTATCAGTCGGGCGTCGTGTCCGTGCAACGGCCGTTGGACAGGTATTACGCGAACGTACCCGTGAAACCGGCGGCGTACTTAGACCTGAATTTTGTAGGGGAGAGGAGGGAGGTGGTAAAATTTTCCCCATATCGTTCGGGAAGTCGAGGGGGGTGTTTTTTCTCGTACTCGTCCGAAGTCCTGTCGTTCTTCGCGTGCGTTTTTCTTCGGGGTTTTTTTTTCAATCGTCAACTGTTGTCGTCACGCGGAACATCGTGAGATTACTCGTATTACTCCGTGTAATTTTTTGTTTCCGCGCTAGCTTTTGACACTTGTAACCGCGTCGTCCAATAGAGTTTCAAAGGTTACGTGATAGCTTTTTGTTATATATGTTTTACAATCGTGTGGGGGTTTTTTTTTCGTTTTGTCCGTAAACACTTTTTGTGTAGAAGCAGTGCTCCCGTGATCTTGACGTGCTTCGTTTCGACACGTTTTCTCTGTAGTCTCCATGTGCATAATTGAAAACAATCCCTCCCTCCGGTAAAATTGTTTCCGCGTATTCGTTTTGGACACGGACAATTTTACGTGTTTTTAAGACATCTGCATTTAATAGAAACTTCTTAAATTATTTTAACGAAATATGTTTAATTGTAAACTAAACCGCTAACGCCGCTGAGAATCGTTCTGCGGATTCAAAAAAAAAAATCTAAAACTCTAAAATCTCCGCCGTATAAAGAAGTGTCCGACTTGTGAACCGACGTCCACAGCGCCCGCAACTCAACACCGCCTCATTATCGTTATCGTTGACAGAGAGAGCATAGCCAGACACGAGCTGACCGTGGTGGTCAAGGACCAGGGCACGCCGTCCAAAAAGAACTTCGCCCGCGTTTTGATCACGGTGATCGACAGCAACGATCACGCGCCCGAATTCAGCTCGGACATCGTACAGGGCCGGGTGTTCGAGACGACCGCCGTGGGCACTAGCGTCCTACAGCTGTTGGCCACGGACAAAGATCACGGGGAAAACGCCGCCGTGTCGTATCACATCGTATCGGGTACGTGTCTGATCGCAACGCATATTTATTATTTATTGTTCGCTGATACGGTTTTGTCGTCCGCGACCGTGACGTACACCACAGAATACGAATTACAACACACGCTGTTGTTTGCAGTGGCGGCTCTAGCGTTTAATTTTGTGAAAGGGGGCCAAAAAAAAAAAAAATGAATTTATGACCTTTTTTTTGTTCTTCTAATTTTCTAACAATAATCAAGGTCGACGACGGTTGGGCGTCGGTACGATATCCTTTTTATCGCTAAAAATATATACTACATTTTTTTTCCCCTTTTGAAAATAAAGCCGCCGCCGGTTGTGTCTATGGTTTTTGATGATGATTTAAATATGTTGGACTCGCGACGACAAACCGACCGACCATCTCGGAGCCGCAAGTTCCGATTTACGCGAACGTACGAACGAAAAACTCGATTGACTCATTCGCTTTGGACGGGGTCGACCGGTTCTGGCCGGTCGGCGCGAATACATACGCAATAGCGGAAAACCGAAAAACGTCCGTTTATCCGTTTGTGTTCCGTGTCGTGTAAACTTCAGGGAACGTCGGCAACGCGTTCGGCGTCGACAGTAAGATGGGCACTCTGCACGTGGCGAAGGAGCTGGACATGTCCGCGACTTCGGAATACACGCTGACCGTGAAAGCCGTCGATTCGGGATCGCCGCCGCAGTATTCCACCGTGCCCGTGTACATAATGGTCGTGATGGCCGACAACGCGCCGCCAAAGTAATAAATAATCGATCGGGAATAGATTTAACGAAAAACCGAACCGAACCGACCGATTCTGTAGATTCGACGGCGCCGCGGAATCGGCCGAGATATACGAGAACGAACCGCCCGGCACCGTGGTGAAACGTTTGCGGGCCAGGAGCACGTCGTCCCTGCTGTTCGAACTGGTCGACGGCGACGTGCACAACTCGTTCGCGGTGAACCCCAGCACGGGCGTGTTGTTCGCCAGACGGCGGTTGGACTACGAGCTGTGCCACGTGTACAACCTGAGCGTGACGGCCACGAACATGGTAAGCGCGCGCGCGACGGGGCCCGAGTTCGGTTTCAATAAATGTTCGTTCGTTCGGTTCGTTCAGGCCGGCGCGAAAGCCGTGTGCCGCGTGTCCGTGCACGTGCTGGACAGAAACGACAATGCGCCGGTGCTGGTGGACGCCGGCTACAAGGGCGTCATCAGCGAGGCCGCGCCGATCGGCTCGCTGGTGCTGTTGAACGACACGCTGCCGATGTTGATCAAAGCCGAGGACGCCGATTCCGGGTCCAACGGTCTGCTGCAGTACGAAATAGTGGAGTTCGCCCAGAGCCGGACGTTCCACGTGGTGTCCAACACGGGTAAGGTCGCGGTTGCCTGGCCGTTTTCGTTTGACCGTTTTTATTATTTTTATTATTGTTTTCCATTCTCCGTGCGCGCGTCGCGTCGCGTCGCAGGCGCCATCAGGACCACCGCGTTGCTGGACTACGAGACGTCGCCGAACGTGACGTTCCACGTCCGGGTGATCGACCAGGGCAACCCGAGGCGCACGTCCGACGCGCTGGCCAAGGTGCTGATAACGGTGTTGGACGTGAACGACTGTCCGCCGGTGTTCGCCGGCCACGAGTACAACGCGTCCGTGCTGGTGCCCACCTACGTCAACGTGGCCGTCGTCCAGCTGAACGCCACCGACGGCGATTCGCGCGACCAGACGAAGCTGACGTACTCGATCGTCGGCGGCAACGAAGCGAACGTCTACGCGGTGGACGCGGACACGGGACTGATAACGGTCAGAGACCCCGGCCCGGGCTTCAAGTCCAGTCCGCATAACCTGGCCGTGTCCGTCACCGACGGCAAATATTCCAGTCAATCGTAAGCGCGTCATGGGCCGTTTCCCCCCCCCCCCCCCCCCCCGTACGGGTTCGAAATACCCGTAGACTTCAGTGCGTTGTCGTTTCGGTTTCCAGAAACGTCTACGTGCGTTGGTACCAGAGCGAAGACTCCAGCCTCAAGTTCCAAAAGCCCGTTTATTACGCGACGGTCATGGAAAACGACACCAAAGTCAGATTCCTGTGCGCGGTCACCGTCATCGGAGCGCATCTCAACGAACACCTATTGTTTTCCATTTCGAACCCAAACAGACGTTTTCAGATCGGTTCGACTACGGGAATCCTGAGCACGGCGGGAATAGCGTTCGACAGAGAGGTCAAAGAAATCTACCAAATTATCGTACAAGTATGTGTTTTCGGTTCATTTGATCAACACCATTGCATCATTATGACTCATCGACGGACTGATGTTGTGCGTTAAGGTCCAGAGCATGGACAGCGACAGCGACGCGCTGAGAATCGCCCACGTGCCGATCAACGTGACCGTTTTAGACGTTAACGACAACGCGCCGATGTTTGTAAACTTGCCGTACTACGCGATCGTGTCTATCGACGCCAAAAAAGACGATCTCATTACGAAGGTAAAACGCAATTAGAGATGTCTTTACAACACGTATGTTGTGTTCTATAATCAAACGATGGAAATCAGGTGCACGCTGTGGATCTGGACCAGGGTGAAAACGCTGCCGTGCGATACGAACTCACCAAAGGACCCGGCGAACTGTTCAGAGTGTCCAGGAGTACTGGTGAGATATTTTTGCGGCACAATTTCGAAAGTCAAAACAACGGCCGCACAAGTGAATTCAAGTTGACCGTTGCCGCGTTTGACGGAGGTATAATAGTAGTGCATGACGATAACGTTGCTGTCGTTTGACCAAATAACGAAAACCGTTTTACTTTTTCCTCTTAAATCCAGGCCAACAGTCTTATTCGACTGAAGTTGAAGTAAACGTTAAAGTAATGGACCGATCAATGCCAGTGTTCGACAAACAGTTTTATTCTGTAACCGTACCAGAAAATATTGACCTGTACGCTCCCATACCGTTGTCGATCAGGGCCGATTCGCCATTAGCCAGAAAATTGATTTATAGCATTGTAGCCGGAAACACGTTCGAGGAATTCGCAATAGACTTCAACACAGGTTAGTTTTCCGTTGAATCGATTTCACTATTAGTAAACAAATATAACCACTCTTCTTTGTTACCTTAAGCTTAAGCGGTGGAGGACAGTATTATTCTTTGATATATATATATAGAGTTATATTATATATATATATACACACACCTTTATAACATTAACACTTACTATTTATTTTGTTTTTATTTCTTTTCTTGGTGGTCTCAACAGCTGATGATTACGGTGGTACCAGTGAGTACACATTAGTTATTCTACTGTGTGTGTTTTGTGCTTTTCTTTTTTTGGTCTTATTCGGACACGCCAACGCGATAGGGGACTTGGACATCTTGGTTGTAAAACAAACAAATAATGCTCTGTTTATGTCTTTTCTACGCACAACTAATTGACCTCTTTCGCTCGCACTACTTTCTTTTAATTCTAAATTTATTTACAGACTGATGTGTCCAAGTTTTTTTTCTCGGGTGCTCGTGAATATTTGGTGTTATTTTTATTTTTTTAATTTGTCTTCGGATTTATTTATTTATGACGTTTGACCATTGCAAAGTTTTCAAAAACAAATATGAAAACAAGTTTGGATGAATACTAGACTAATGGGTTTTAAATATGTGTTGCTTATTTAGCATGCAGGATTGTGTCAAATGATACTTATTTATACCGATAAAGTTAACATTTAAATTACTTATAAATAGGTTTATTGTACGCCGTGGACAATTTGGATTATGAACAAGTGCAACAATACACGTTGACTATCAGAGCTACAGACAGTGTGTCTGGCGTATCGGCAGACGTTTTGGTCAGCATCATGGTAACGGACGTAAACGACTGCCCCCCTGAGTTTTTACAAGATTCTTATAACATTTCCATATCAGAATCGGCATCGTTCGGTTCATTTATACTAAAAGTCACGGCCACCGACAATGACACTAGTAAGATATGCACAATTATTATCCTTTTCTTTTACAATCAATTTTATGTAATTAACGTTCAATATTTTTGTTTATTCTCGTACAGATATAAACCATGTGATTAAGTATTCGATCAAAAATGACGAAGAAAACTCTACTGATTACTTTCACATTGACGAAAAAGAAGGTTCGATTTATCTGAAACAAGCGTTGGACCACGAAACGAGACCGTTCCATCATGTAGTATTAGAAGCCACCGATTCGGGGCTACCTTCGCTAAGCACTACCGCTCATCTCTGGATAACTGGTTAGATTATCATCGCAATGTTTTCGTCAGCATATTTCCTCAATACGACAATTTAATAACTAACAATACAATAATTTTGTATTTACAGTGATGGACGTCAATGATAACGCACCAAAATTTGAACAGTCTTCGTACTCGTGTTGGTTATCACAAGACGCCGAAAGAGGACAATTCGTCACAATGGTAACAGCTACTGATCCGGACGTCATTGATCACTCGCGTCTTGTGTACGGAATAACTGGAGGGAACTCTCAACAAATGTTTGACATCAACTCAAAGACAGGTACTAACCGGATAATATAAGAGTTATATATATATATTAAATAATAATAATTGGGCATTAATTTTAGGGATCATAATTGTGTCAAACTTGAACAAGTTGACGACTGTAAACGAACATGTACTCAACGTGTCTGTCAGTGATGGAGTGTACACAAGTTTCTCGCGAGTTAGAATCGAAATGATATCGGCTAACAGACATGATCCGGTGTTTGAAAAGTTCCAATATGACAGTCGCATTTTGGAGAATCAATTGGCCGGCACGGATATTGTCCATGTTCAAGCGATTGACAACGATACTGGTCCATACGGAGAAGTCAGCTATTCCATACCGTCCAAAAGATGTCAAAAATATTCAACATCAACAACATAACCGGTATATAGAGTTTAAAATCCAAAATTAAAATTCTTTATTATGTTCTTTTTTTACTTTGATGTATATAAACAGGTGAAATTGTGTCGAGGATGCCGTTGGACCGTGAAGAAACATCTATGTACGAAATCGTCGTCTTGGCTTGTGATCAAGGCGCCAGATGCGGATATACTTTGGTCCGAGTTAGGGTGAGCGATGAAAATGACAACTCGCCAAGGTTCATTTTACCAGAATACAAAACGTGCATACACAGTTCGCTGCCCGTCAACACAGGATTTCTTACAGTAAAATGTTTTTTGACATCTTATAAAATGTATAATATCGCACTCACTTAGAACACATTCGTCCAATATTAAATAGGTAAAAGCAATTGATGACGATCAAGAATCGACAGGCCAAATCACTTACTCGATCAACGACATCGAACCCAGCGACATCACTAAACTAATGACAGTGAACAAATACACAGGAGCTCTCGTTCTATTGAGATCAGTCGAATCCTTGAGTAGGAAATTTATCATATTGAATGTTAAATTGATTAATTAATTAATTTTAATCGTTTGTTTTAATAGAAAATAACGTCTATCAGTTTTTTATACGAGCGACGGATAGTGGAACACCACCCAAACAATCGGACGTTCCTATAGAACTATTTGTGCTATCACCTGAAGACCTTCCACCTGTGTTTCTACAAGAAGACCAGAAATTTAATTTAACCGAAAATGCTCCAATTGGTATGATCTGATAAATGGATAAATATTAGTTAATATAATAGATAAATATTAATTAAATCCTAAGTAACTTGGCCGTAGATGTTGATGACTTTATTGACTACGTATATTAACATTCAAAATTCGTACATAAAATTTTAAAATACAGAATTTCAGAGGTACTGTGCACTGTAATTTACGATTTCGTTTATTACTACGTATATTGTGTACATTTTAATTTTTTAATGTTCGATTAATTGTTTTACAATTTTGAATCTTAAATAAAATAGTATGCTTTTAGTTAGACGTTTATTTCCAAATCATTTACTTGCTATTGTGTATGATTTCTATGAAGACATATTCTCTACGAATGGAACATTATTCTATTTTACACTATAAATGAAAATTATAATTTTAGTTTGGTATTATTGTAACTTAATAAACAAAATATATAATTAATAACGTTTAAGTAATTTTTTCCAAATAATTGGGCCTATGAATGACAGACACTGTATATAAATGTACGTTTTGAATTGAACAGGTACAATTGTGACCACCGTAAAACTGGTGTCTGAAGTGGAAACGAAATATAAAATTACCGCTTCCGAAGAGACGATCAAACTGTTTACGATAAATGATAAAGGTCAGATAAGCACGAGCGGCTTATTGGACAGAGAAAAACAAGCGTTTCATATACTCGGCGTGTTCGCTTATACAGAGTCGTCTCCACCATTGACTGCACTGACTGAAGTTTATGTAAAAGTATTGGACGAAAACGATAACGCCCCAGAGTTTGACAACGACCTGTACAGTGCAAAAATATCTGAAGCAATCGCCGAAGGCACTCCGGTGGTGAAAAGTAATTTGATATTTATTGTTACTCATTTGTTTTATGCATACGATTTGTTTGTAACCGATATTTATTATTTAATACAGCTCGTGCAATCGACTTAGACGAAGGAAAGAACGGCGAAGTTAAGTATTTGATAAACTCGAAATCGAACGTGCCATTTGTAATCGATCAGTACTCCGGGACGATTACTGTTTCCGTTTCAAACTTGGACCGAGAAGTGAAGTCTTCTTATGTATTTGACGTTGTGGCTGTCGACAGTGGAATGCCGTCGCTCAATTCCACCGTAAAAGTGCATGTATCGTTGGTCGACTACAACGACAACCCTTCGAATTTCTCACAAGCCGTGTACTTGGCGTCGGGTAGATACCTATTTTTTTTTTCGCGTTGACAAACTGTCGTAACAATACGTAACAAACGTCCGTAATTGTTTCAGTCGAAGAGAATTCATTGCCCGGTACGGTCGTGGTGCAATTGACGTTGGTGGACAACGATAACGAATTGCCCGCGACGTTGATGTACCACATTCGCGACGGTGACGTACACTCGAGATTCGCTGTCCGACCGACTGGAGAAGTGTACGTGGCCAACTCGTTGGACCGTGAAACACTGGACAGATACCAGCTCACCGTATTAGTCACCGATGGAAAATACGTGTCGACCGCGCAACTCTATATAACAGTCACTGACGTTAACGGTATGATATTATATTTTCCTTGCGCATTTCAAATTTCGAAAAAATATTTTACATTTTCACGGCGTGCTGTTTGTTTATAATTAGACGAAAAACCCATATGCCTCCGGCACCGCTACAGGACGATGCTTTCGGAGGAACGCCAATCGGCAGTGAAATGTTAAAAATCCAAGCTCGAGACGCTGATTTGAATCCAAAATTACGATACTACTTGACCGGTCCCGGAGCGGAACACTTTAGTTTAGACATAGACACCGGTATAATTTCATGCCGATGATACTTAATGATTCGCTTGGTCGAAACACAATATATTATTATTATCGTTTGTCTTGATTATAGGGTTAATGAAAACGGCGGTGTTGTTGGATCGTGAACGACAGTCGTGGTACAACTTGGAAGCGCACGTACAAGACCGAGAGAAGAGCGAATGGGAGTGCGTGTCCAGAGTGGAAATCGCCGTGTTGGATCTGAACGACAACGCCCCGCTGTTTGTGTCCAACAACAATAACACCGCTTCGCTATCGGAAGACGCGCAAATTGGCACCATTGTGATCAAGATGCACGCGAACGACGCCGACATCGGTATTTATGAGTTTAAAACATATTTCGCGTACAGCCTTTTGGCCGACCGGTGGTCAGCTGCTCTAGTGTTTCGTCGGATTTATTGACCTCCGCTTATCCGTCGAATAATCTGACTGTTATTGTCATCGTTTTGTCGTGCAGGTTTGAATCGAAAACTCAAGTATTCGCTACAAGACTCGGCCGATAATCACTTCGTCATATCGGCCGATAGCGGCATCGTGACGCTGGCCAAAAAATTGGACCGCGAGACTTGTGAAACGTACAACATTACCGTCAAAGCCGTCGACCACGGTTCCCGGCCGCTATCCAGCCTCGCTCAGTTGCGCGTAGTCGTGTTAGACGTCAACGACAACCCTCCGATATTCGTCCAAAGGCGAGTCGAACACGAACGATGTCCGCGCGCCGTTATTTAACGGGCGAACGATATCGCGCGTTTAATTAATAAAATCGATTGATTTTTTTTAAATTTATTGTTACGCGGATTATTTTGTCGTCGACAGAACGTACTACGCGACGGTTTCCGAGATCGCGCCCATAGACACCGAAGTGACGAGAGTGTTGGCCACGTCGCTGGACTCCGGTAAAAACGCCGAGGTGATCTACTCGATCGCTGGCGGCAACGAGCACAACAAGTTCTCGATAAACCCGGAGACGGGCGTGATCAGCGTGTTCGAGATGCTCGACTACGAACGGGTGCGCGACTACCTGCTGACCGTACAGGCGACGGACCTGGGCGAGCCGCCGCTGAGCAACCAGGCGACGGTGAACGTCACGATTCTGGACGCCAACGACAACACGCCGATATTCGATCAGCCGTCGTACAACGCGGAGGTCGGCGAGGACGCGCGCGTCGGCGACGTCGTCGTCAAGATTTCCGCCTCCGATCTGGACAGCGACTTGAACGGCCGGGTGCGCTACGCCCTGGTGAAGGGCGATCGCCATCAGCAGTTCGCCGTCGACCCTTACACCGGCAACATCACCGTGGCCAAGCCTTTGGATCGCGAACAGGTAATGAATAACGCCAACGACACGCGTCCGTAACGATGGCGGGGCGGATATGGTTTTTGAATTTCGGGAACCTTCCAGATTTCCGGCTACAATTTACAAGTACGAGCCACCGACTCGGGCGTTCCCGAGCTCGTGAACTTCGTATTCGTCCAGGTGCAGGTGACGGACGTCAACGACAACCCGCCGTTGTTTTCGCAACACAACTACTCGGCGTTCGTCCACGTACGTACACACATATTAGTCAGTCGGTTTCACTCGTCATCGCGTACGCCCGTGTCCGTGTCGTAACGAATGTAAGTCGTCAACGTTCCAGGAGGACAAAAAACCCGGTTGGATCGTCTGCCAGCTGACCGTCACGGACGCGGACTTGAAACCGAACGGTGGACCGTTCACCTTCGACATACGCAACAGCGACGGCAACGCGTTCCGAATCGATTCCGACGGCACGGTCAGAACGGCCGCCCAGCTGGACCATCGTTTTCAACAGAACTACAAGCTGGACGTGCGCGTGTTTGACAACGGCAATCCGCTACTGCATTCCGATACGTGGCTCCATATCAAGGTAATATGTTTTTGCAACACGTTCGAGTTTAATGTTTGAAAGGGGTAATAATACATTATCGTGTACACGGGAGATTCTTCGCCTACGGGCGTTTTATTAAACGAATATTTCTGGTCCGTTTAGGTGATCGAAGAATCGCAGTTCCCGCCCGTCGTGACGCCCTTAGAAGTGTGGGTAGGATCTTGGCAAGACCGTTGGGACGGAGGATCGTTGGGTCGTGTGCACGCCACCGATCAAGACGAATACGACACGCTGGCGTACTACGTTACGAACCACAAACAACTGTTCAAAATTGACGAACGGTCGGGCGAGATCAGAGCGCCGCAAGGATTGGACGCCGGCTATTATTCCATTAACGTGTCGGTGAGCGACGGTAAATTCTCGTCGTATTCCACCGTTAACGTCGCCGTAGACCCGTTGACCGACGACATGTTGAACGAGGCGATCAGCATAAGGTACGACGCCGCGTGACGAATATTTTCGGTTCGATATCGTTACCATTAAATTGTTGTACGTTGTTTTTTTATCGTCGTTAGACTGAAATCGGTGACGCCACAACACTTCATATCCAGTCAAAAGAAACTGTTGATGCGCACGTTGAAAATGAATTTGGGCAAGGACGTGAATCTGATCAGCATTCAAGACGCTCCGCAGGGCAATCTGGACATATTGCTCTACGTCAGAGGGGTGAGTGGGTTATTGAAACGTAAAAAAAAAAACACTTCGTGTTCCGTACCTCACGCGCGATCCGTTGAATTTTCCAGGGCACGGATTTGGTCACCATGCACGCCACGTTGCAAAAGGCTGGTCTGATCATATCAAACAACGTGCCGCCTTGTGTTTGCACGCCCGGCCAGGGCGTGTGCAGCCAACGCATCACTTGGCAGCCGGACCAGGTGCAGACAATTGTGACGGACATGGTGACGTTTGTGGCGCCCGCGCACACGCATCAGCCGCATTGCGCTTGCCGATTGGGTTTCGTCGGCAAAAGATGCGAGAACAAGATGACCACGGAGTGCCTGTGCTCCGCAGACGAGATATGCGTGCCCGACAACGAAATCGACGGGACTTATAAGTGCGACAAGCCACGCGGCGTCGGCGACCGCTGTTTAGTCGGCAACGAAATCGCTTGCTGGCCGCCGTTGTTCTCCAATTTGCATATCACCTGGATACAACTGACCGCTGCCTCGGCTGCTCTGGTCTTCATTATAATGGTCATATGCATATTGATCATATGCAGGTCAGTAGTTATCTTGTCATTATTATAATTACGGTTTTAGGTTAATTTTTAGTTCAACAAATTGTTTTCATTTTATTTCTTGTCTGTGATTATGTGCAATACGTCTGCGCCGGTTTCTTCATTTGCCTAAGACAACATTTCTCAATCAAAAGGGTGTGTGTACCCCTAGGGATACACAAAACGATCCGAGGGGGTTTGTGAGAAAAAAATGGTAATGGCAGAAAAAAACGGGATTTGATTTATTCGAAACATTTCGTTATGCGTGAAATATTTAGCGTTCTATGACTATCAGAAAGTTCTTATGACTCAATTTAAATTCTATTTATTCTGCAGATTTAAAAAAATCAAATGAAGGTCAAAGGACTCCCAATGTTCGCGTTAACATAAATAAATATTATTTCCTAATTTTCTATTATTAAAATTATTTCATAAAATCGTATCTGTTCTATGTGGTTTATGTCCCAAACAGTTGTGATATGTAAAAATTAATTGGCCTTGCAGGAAGTGCCGCGTAAAACGTCGAAATGCACGTCGCAACAAGAACATAAACATATTGAACTCCGAGTTCAAGAGAACCGCGAAGATCAACAACTTGGAAGTCGCTCAGGTACTGTGGTGTGGACATGATGTTCTTCCGTTTCAAAATTCTAGATTTGTAATTTTTACTTCTTTAGCGACCAGCGTCGTACACGGCCATAGCGAGCAATCCAGAAGCGGCTTACATAGCCGCCGTGGCTACGAATCAACTGAACAATTTAGACACGCTTCGCAGCTACGGTTCAGCGGGCGACGAGCTAGAGAACGTTCCGCTCGATTACCTACGCAACTTGAACCGTGGCAGTAACAACAAGATAATGAATGGTAAAGGTTAGAGTACACAAAACAAAAATGTATATATATATCATATACAAGTCGTAATGTTTTTTAAACGGTCGAAGTTGATTTGTATTACATTATTTGATAAGATGGTCGTTTGAAAAAATAATTTATAGACCTCAAAGCAATTCCGGACGTCACCAGAGTGCCTAGAAGGTCCATGCATTGTTCTGAAGAAGACACGAAAATACTAGGCGGTTACCACTGGGACTGTTCGGATTGGGCACGTCACAGCCAAAACCCGCTTCCGAACATCAGCGAAGTGCCTGGCAGCGAAGTGCCGGATTCGTCCAGTTTCCACAGCGACAGCAACGACGAAGTTCACCATCACATTATAGGTGAGTATCGATTTCTGTACTCCGCGCGTTGTTCACCGCGACGACGAGTGATTCTCACATGGGGCGTGTGCCGACAGATCCGGCCAGAGACCTGGAAACGCTCGACGAAGAGTTGTACTTGTCGTACCGCAGCGAAGACGACGACGTCGTCACGTACGGATTCCCGCAACGTTATCCCAGCCAAAGCGAACTGTCTACCAACGTGTGCGAGATCGAAGATCCCGACATGCCGATGTCCACGGCCGTATGATGATTGATGAGCGTAAAGACATTCCATTGGACGTGTATCGTCAAAGTTAATTGCGCTTAACTCGAGTATTGACTATTTGTTCGTTTCTGTTCGTTTTGTATAGAATTATTATTACAATTATTACAAATTGTGTGTTTTATGTCCCACATAGTGTATGACGGGAAGACTGAACGTTTTTCTTAATGTTTAATATTATGTTTACGTATGTTAAAAAAAAAATATGTACTTCTGTGATAGTTTGACAACTTTTTTTCTACGAAATCATTATAATGTAATTATTGTAATTTTTTTTTTTTTTAAATTTAGTTACTATTAAAATCATCAGGTTGAAATAATAATAATAATGATGATGATGATGAAAACCTCAGCATAAATTATGTTTATAAATTCGCTAGTATATCATTTTGATCTTTTTTTTTTCACTTCCCATCGGAAAAATGATCTCTCACCATATCCGCCGCCACTCGTGTGTTTATTTGTACAGTTGTCGTTTTATTTATTTATTTTTTTTGAATTCGATTTGGTATACGATACATGTATGTTATATTTACACACTCGTACCCAGTGCCCACTACACGTATGAATATAGGTATTATTACGGTGCTGCCGAAAAGTGGATCCTTGTATTTCGTCTCGTCTGTCGTGTTCGTGTAAGTTTTCTAAATATCGTGTAGTCTCGAGCAATAAGCGTAATTAATTATTAAATCTTGTCGTCCTCGCCTATGACGAGCCAAAACGAAAAAATGAAAACGCGTGTGTGCGTACGTCGTCGAAAGTTGCCGCGCGACCACACACACACACTCTGTGCCATTCCAATAATTTTTGAAAACGAAATGTCCTATTTAGCCGTTAGCGTTATTATTTATGTTTATATTTTTCTCTGGTCCGCTAACAGTTTTTAATATAATATATTTGTGCGAACAGATGTGTGCCCTGTCCGACGACACCACCGAACGTGCCTAATCTATATATATATATATTACATAGACGTATAAAAAAAAAAAGTATTGCCATAATATTGTCGTAATATTATATTTTCTAAACCCCAAAGAAAAGAAACGACGAATAAATCGAATTACTAAACTATACGAATAACATATTATATAACGTTTTGCAAAGTATAATAACCGTACACTACATACACAAGTAACGGTGCAATTTTTAAGGACGCGGTTTTCCGTCTCTCTCTGTCATTGTCACACTCTGTCTCACGCGCGCCCGAACAAAGCCCACCCGGGAGAGACATTTCGCGTATGTAATGTACATCATATATTATTAAATATATTTATAAGACTTTATTTGTAAACGAGTTGATTTGTTGTTATTGTTAGGTACACGTAAACCGTTCATAAGTTTCTTATATATATTTTTTTTTCTTCTTATGGACAGATAAATGTATAGATGTATTTTTGTAATAAAAAGTAATGATTAATAAAATATAACGGAAATTACTATTTGTATGTGTGTAAAATGACTGCGTCCAACTCCCCCCCGTGTGTAATCTATTGTATAAACATTTCGTATAATCGATTAACAACAACACGAATGCAATTCTTTTAAACTATTATCGAGAATGAACTCTTACACAAGCGTTTGTAAAATCACATCAGAAAATAACAATAACAATAATAATAATAATATAGAAAATTTACAATTTATTATACATTATACACGTGTACCGTGAAGTCATTTGTAAACTTGAATACGCGTAAAAAAAAAGAAAAAACTCATAAAATAAATTTGCTTGTCGACTTACGTGTAAGTATAAAACTATTATTTTTATATAGATTGTTTTTGTTTGGAAAATGAAAAAAAAACCAACCCCCCCTCAGGCGTGTACGCTGAAGTCCACGCAGTTCTTGCCCGTCACCGGCAGCTTTGTCGCCCAGCTCGGGTACGGTGGCTGAAGCACGCCCGACAGCATCATGTCCCTGATGCCGTCCATCACGTTGTCGGCCTTCAGGTCCACCTTGACCTTGAACGGCTGGTCCTCCGCGTCGCCAAACAGTGACGGATCGCCCTCCGCGTTCACCGTGAACTGGTTGAGCACGCGACGCTTGTTGCCGAACAACCGGCTGACGTACCCGTGGACGTCGTCCCCTTCCTTGGTCGGCGCGGCGTCGTCGACGTCGTCGTCGTCGTCTTTGCCGTCCTCGCGCTGCCGCTGCTCGTCGTCCTTGTCCGCCAGCAGGTTGACCATGGACCGCGGGCTCTTGCCGGACAGCGCGTACGGCTTGCTCTTGTTCGCGCCGATCGACTTCACCACGATCTTCAGCAGCTTGCCGTCCACGTGCTGCGGCCGATGGAACACGCGGAACACCCGGCCCGGGGCCACGGCGAACAGACACGGGCTGCTCAGCTTGGCCGGGCCACCGTCGTCGTCGGCGCCGGGCACGGCGTTTATCAGCACCCAGAACAGCTGGTCGCACCGCATCGCGTACGCGGTCGCCCGGATGTCCAGCCTGTCCAGCATGGCCTGCACGTTGTCCCTGATCGTCTCCTTGTCCAACAGCCGACGGTTCACCTTGTCCACGGTCACCGTCCACCAGTAGCCCCTGCTGTGGAATATCGCGTCCACCAGCAGCACCAGGTGATACGTTCGCTCTACCGTCGGCCCGCTGCTGTTCGCCAGATACTGGTGCAGCACGGACACGGCGTTCTTCACGGTCGGCCGCATGCGACACTCGCACATCTTGTCCATAACGTCCTTCCACTCCATGTCCAGATGCAAGATCTTCAGCAGCCGCTCCAGCTCGTTCATGCAGAACCGTTTCATTTTGGTCGCGACTTTTTTCAACATCAGCTCCTCGAGGGCGCTACGAGCGGCCATCGTCGTCTCCGGCTCCGGCAGCAGCAGCGGCGGTCACTGAAACAACGTGTAAAAAACAGGGATTACCGTCGAATATCCCAAGACCAGTCAAGTGTCGTAGAAACAAGTAACCGTCAAACACGCTGGTACAACTTGGAACGTCATACGCCGTGAACCGGGTTACGATCCCGTCCACACTGCAAGAAACGAAAACGGCTAAGGAAACGCTATCGAAACAGTGCCGGTGGTGAAAACCGGTGTGCAGCAGAGTGTGTGCAAATCATATTAAAAATTAAATCATACCTATTATTAGTGGAAATAATGGGCCCCCGGATTTGAGTACTGCACACGGGCCCTAACCGGTCTAGTTATGGCAACGTACTGAAACAGAATTCAGCAAGACGATTTTATCTACAATGTCGATCAACCGCTGAGAAAAACACAAAAACGATCCGACGTAACGTGTAATCTCGGTGTGTACAACATTTTTTTTTTTTATAATTCAGTGAAAAAAGGTTTTAACGGTTTTATGAAAACGTCTGTATGAAATCAAACATTTTTCTATGCTACGAAAAACGTCGAGACGTTAAATTTAATATTGAACTATAAAATATGACAAGCTCCTTGCAAAAGATTCTAAAGACGTATAAATTAAAGTATTGCATGACATATACATTAAAGTGATATAAAAGAAAATACACCGATACCCAAGAGTACGTTAATAAGTTTTGAAATAGTGCTTAGATAATATTCCTTTTATTTATTATTTCATAATGAAAACACACAAATACTTAAAAAGCTAATATTGTAAACATTTCAGTAAAAATAATATATTTTACTTCATTAGGCACAATGCCTGTTGACGTAGGGTTCATGCGAAACACATCTTAAATAACACGTACATTTGATTTAAAACAAAAACGATATTGGTATGACTAGGCTAGCATAAACAACGGTACATAAAATAAGCAACGTCGTTAAAATATATATATATCAGCCAAGGGATTACAAATGACAATAGGGTAATGCGAACGTTTTCGTCTTGCCGAGTGAAAACCATTATAATATAATGCGCAATAGAAATAAGCGGTTATAAAATGAATTTACGACTCTGTACAGTCGTTCCGGTCCCTCATGTACTTTTCGGACACGTGACCCAATGTAGGATGATAGTTCAACTCTTCGGGGGCGAAAACCTTAACTGCAGCCTCTTTTCCTGCGCCGTTTGTCTTTTTATTCCGCACTACGTTGTCCAGCCATGCGTACAGTTTTTGAACGACGGACGCAAGGCCAGGAACGTATTTTGCGGTGGTCAATTTCAGCCGTTTAGTAGTGATGTTGTGAATCGGGCCAAACGCCAACGCCACTACAGTGCAGGCCAGACATATGACGTTGTAAGGCATGCTGAAATCGGGCGTCGGCAGTGTGATGATGAAGTTTTCCGTCTTCAACGTAATCAAATAGTCCGGTTCGGACGAATTGAGATTGTCTATTATCAAGGACTTGTCAAAAGTCAACGCCGTGGCGTGTCTCGGAATGGTAGCTTTCACTATGGCCGAGCCAATGTAAAACCCATGGTTGGCGTCCGGCGGATACTCTTGCCACTTCAGGAACACGTAGTCAAACTGAACGGAAATTTCGGTCACGGAGCGTGGCACCAGTTCCAACACTATTTCTAAATAGTAAATCCGCACTCTGCCTTTGCCGGGCTTGTACACCAAAGCTTTGGGTGTTATGCGGACGCCGTCACTGGTCACTTTTAGCGTATGATAGTAGATGGGCAGAAACCACGGGATGTTTTCGATGACGGTCACGGTGATGGGCGACACGTGTTGGTTGTACAGACGGGTGACCAGGCCGCCATACTCCTGTCCGAATCCGGTGATAAACCTGTCGGTGTACAACAGTGGTCGCAACTCGGACACGGGCACTTTGGGCTTGGGCGCCAAGGCGGACAGGTGAAACATGCCGTCCAGCCGATAAACGGCCACGCTGTCTTTCAAATAGTAGTCCGGCTCGCGGGACAGGGTGAACGGAACGGTGGCGTTGGACGAGGTGTCTACGTAGATCTTACTGTAGTCGGCCAACGGGCACGTCTCGAACAGGCCGGTGCCGAACATCTTGCGCAGGGACCAGTCGTAGTTGTTACCGAGGCTGACAAACGCCGAGTCGTACACCAGCGAGACGGTCTGGCGGAGCTCGTGCGCGCAGCGGCCGGTCGTGGACGAGCACAGCGGCCGGAAGTGTATGCCCAGCGAGTGGTAGTTGGCGTTGTGCACGCGGCCCGAGTTCAACAGGCCGGACAGGCCGCGGGCCGAGTCGCACGGCAACAGTTTCTTCCACGGCGTGAGGTTCTCGGTGCACACGTTCTCGCGGGGCAGGTTCGCGTACCGGTACGCTGGGTCGGCGGACGACGCGTAGCTGTTGGCGGTGCCGACGAAATTGAGCGACGTGCACAGCAGGCCGGACAGCGCGTTGGTCAGCCCGTACCAGGCGGCGTCCACGTCGTCCGGCGCGGTGTCGTTGCGGAACCGGGCGGACACCTCGGCGCCGGACGGCGCGTCCACGGCCGGATAGCCCCACGCCTTGTGCCGCCACAGGCCGGACGTGAGGTCGACGTGCAGCTCGGCCACGCGAAACCTGTCCACGATGTCGGCCAGCGAGTGCGGGAACAGCCCGGAATGGCGGAACGCCGCGGACTCGTCGCGCACCACGGTGAACTGGAAGAACGCGTACACGTAGCCGGTGGCCAGCGGCCTCACGAACAATTCCTCGGCGTACGACTCGCCGGCGGCGGCGGCGGCGGCGACGGCGTGCGGACGTCCGGCCGCGACCAGCCACGCCAACAAGAGCGCCGGCGGCCAACGTCGGCCGTCGTTCATTGTCGGTACGCGCGGCAAATACGTTTCACGGTCCCGACGGATCGACCGACATCGCGAACGGGCGGGTTCCCGGTGCTCACGGTCGGTAAACGTGAACTCGACAACGATAACAAATGGACGACATTAGCAATACGAGATGATGATGATGATGATAATGGACGACAGTTACCTTTTGACGGCGAGATTTTCGTCCACCAGGCCTGACGAGGGACGGGGAGCGGGCGCGCGGCGATCGATCCCGAAAACACGACGGGCGACAGACGTTCGTCGAGCGGGACGCGACAACGGCTTTTGGTTGACGTTCGAAACCGACGCGGCCGACGTAACAGAAAAAAACGATTCGAATCGGAACCAACGGGGGGGGGGGGTGACTGTACGCCAATAAACGGGGACTGGCCCGCTCGGCCGAAACGTATTGCGAAGACGAATTGTACGCCTCCGATTGGACGCGACGAAATCAGTGCAGTGACGTTCACGATAATAAATTCCCGTACCGATATTGCAATGACTTATCGTTATCTACGTGTAATCGTAAACAAAACAAAGGAATGTTTTTTTCAAATATTAGAAGACGTTCTCACATGGTCGGTGACGAACGCGAGATAATATTTTTCTCGTCGTAAATCAAAATGTCGAACGGCGGAGGTCGCCGAGTGCCGACCATTTATTTTACGACCACGTAGATCTTAGTGGTTTTTAACATTTTCATGAATACTTAAAAATAAGTATATGCCTAGTCTGAAATTCCATTAGATTTTTTTTTGGTTTTTAATATTGTTTCTAGTCCTACGCGTTGTATCACAAAACGTACCACTGGTAAGTAAAATGTACCTACTGTGTTAACTATATATATATATATATTAAACTATTTTTTATTAAAAATAAATTATATGGAATTTAATTAGGTTCTTTAAATATTACTTAAACTAAGCGTTTTATGTAAATCAATTTTACTAAGCAATCTGAATCTTTTCGTTACAACATGTAAATATTTATTTGTTTTCAGAAATGAACAGATTTTTAACAACACCACGATTGAAATTCGATAATGAATCAATTGAAACAAAAACATCGACTAGTCAAGAACAAGTTGAAAAACAAATTGAAAAATTGTTTGATTTGTTCTGTTCGAAAGCAAAATGTGATTCAGACATTCCAGTTTTATACAAAGAAAATCATATGGCTTACATTAAAAAACACATGTTTGTACTACCGGAAAACTATGAGTGTTTGGATTCTAGCCGACCATGGTTATGTTATTGGTTGTGCCAATCTCTTGCGCTTTTAAACTGTGAATTGTCAGTCACAGAGAAGTCAAACGTCGTTAATTTTCTATCAAAGTATGCCATTAATACTTATAAATCATTAAAGTAAGATTAACCGTACATTGAAAAATACATCTGTGTTCTTTTGACTCTTAGATGTCAACACGAATCTGGCGGATTTTGCGGCGGTCCGAATCAAATGCCGCATTTGGCTCCTACGTATGCCGCTGTCTGCGCCCTATGCATAATTGGTACCGAAGAAGCGTTCACATCGATCAACAAAGAAAATTTATACAAGTTTTTGGTGTCTCTACGTTTGCCCAATGGTTCTTTCAGAATGCATAAATATGGGGAATCCGACGTTCGGGCCGTGTACTGCGCAGTGGTTGTAGCTCGTTTAACCAACATATATGCGGATGTTTTATTTGACGCAAGTGCTCAATGGGTGATAAGATGCCAAACGTACGAAGGTGGTTTTGGAGGCGTACCCGGAGTAGAAGCTCATGGCGGGTATACATTTTGTGGGTTTTCAACTCTACTGCTACTTCAGTCCGTTAATATGTGTGATACCAAATCCCTTTTGCGATGGCTTGTTAACAAGCAGATGTCGTATGAAGGCGGTTTCCAAGGGCGAACCAATAAGCTTGTGGATGGTTGCTATTCGTTTTGGCAGGCTGGTGTTTTTCCCATGATTTCGGAACTTTTGGTTACCAATGAACAGAACCCAGTGTGGTGGTCGATGTATGATTACCAAGCTCTTCAAGAATATGTACTCATTTGTTGCCAAGACAGGTATAGTGGAGGCCTTATCGATAAGCCTGGCAAACCACCTGATGTCTACCACACATGCTATGTCCTTAGCGGTCTATCTATAGCACAACATGCCGTCAAAACAGGTATGTGTGTTGTTGGTAAACCAGAAAATATTTTGAACAAAAATAATCCAATTTACAATATTGAACAATCGTGTCTAGACAAAGCTCTAAATTATTTTGGTGTAACAAAATCTGTAAAATATTAACATTTATGATCGTAGTATGTAGGAAATTGATGCATTTTATAACTAGAGCAACCTGTTTTGTGAAGTTCAAATTAATATTTTATTATAGTAATTAATAAACGTATTGTATTTGTGGTCTTCTATTATTCATTTTTTTATTTGTTACAAATAGATAGGTTCAATAATTAATTTAAGTATACTCAATTTATTGTGTAAGGTGTCAGTTAATTGTATGGTAATTAAGAAATAATTTTAATTAATATTAACTATATAGTAGTGCAAACTTTGATGTATAATATTTTTGTTTTTTCATGTAAAACTATTTGATAATTATTTAAAATCATTTTATTGTGAACACATATTTGTTGCGAATGATGTTTTTTTTAAATTCAAAATTGTATACAGCGAAACTATTTGAATGTATCGTAAAAATATGTTTGTTGATCAGAAGCTTCCTAATCCTAATTATGGTTTAAGGTATTTGACCACTAAAATTAATTTAACAGAGAAACCTTTAGTGCATTTGTTAAAACCAAAAAGTATTCAACTTTAATACATTCTTATAACTTATGTATGACTATTTTTTTTAACTAACCTAGATTTATATGGTGAAAACATACATGTAAAAATTAATTTTCCGAAACTCATACTTTCAAAGTCATGATAGTACAATATTTTCGGTTTCAATCGAACTGAGCTACATTGAGGATTTTCAAAACGAGAATAAAGTATTTGGCTTTTTTGAAGAAACAAAATCGCGTGTGCTATGAACTAGATTTGTGCAAAAGTTTTATCATCGAAATATAATTACAAGTGGACAAAGGCAAGCCCACATTACTAATTACTATAGCAGTTTTATGATACATTAAACAGCCATAACTGAATAGTTAATGGGCACAAATTTCGAATTGCGCCGTTTTTTGATGTGTTGAATTATTTGGGTTACAATACATTTTGAAATCCAATGAGGTGCTAAAACTAAATTCGTTTTCTTCGAATACCGTCAGGTCGTTAGATTCCACGTCGTCATAACTTCAAAGGAAGTATGAGTATTCGAGAATCTATTTTGACATATATACGTTTTAAAAATGAAAATTCTTGCGTGGGTGATGGGTAGTTAAAGTGTGGCATACGTCCGAAATATTTAACAACTTTAGTTTTTGTGTCGACAACACTCGAGCAAAAACTAGTATAAATTACTCTTTTCACGAGTACCGAGTCTTGACAACAAATTGTTTATATTTTGCCGCTGAAAACTGTGATGATAAACTTTAAGCTCTGTTATCATTCAATATTATTTTAGGTTATGTTGCAGCTCCGGTTTTCATTCTCTTCACTAATCAGTCGCCCAGACTCATTAAAATTGTTTTTGAAATTTATGGTGAATTTGTACGTTTTCTCCCGAATTTTATGAAAAGTTATTTCGTTTATCGTTGAACTCTGTCCCAAACCTGTTGGTTCGCGATGAAGCGTTTCAGTAGCTGTCTGTACAAAAAATACGGCTGTACGTTATGTGAGTACGAATTTAACTACGGTATTTTCTATTTACTTGTAATGCAATATTGTGTCGCGGCTCAATTGTATTTTTATAGCAAGAACATACGTGTGTACATCGAATAAAGATGCCGAGCCCAAAGACGAAATCTCAGCCTACCGAAATAACCTGTTCGACAAGGAACAGAAAAGGCAGAGGGAAGCGGTCGGACGTATTGAAAAAATTGTAGTCAAGTACAATGGCGTACCTGAAAATGTCACATTGTCAATGAACAAAGGGATTTCAACCCCTTATAATTGTGCCAAACGTATGTGGAATTATTAAATTAATTATAATTGTTTCGAATATATGTATTGGATTTCAGACATATCTGAGATGTTGGTCCAAAGAAGTGGATTGGCCTTAATCGACGACACACATTTGTGGGACATGCATAGACCACTCGAATCGGACTGCGAAATCAGTTTCATGCACGCACAACATCTACCGGACCCGTATCATTTTAACAGGGCTTATTGGCGCAGTTGTTCACTCATTCTAGGAGCTGTGATTTCTAAAGTTTTCAAAGACAACATTCGACCGATACTGCACAGTTTCCCTTCTCCCAACGGTTATTACTTTTGATTTATACTATAGCCTACATACTAGGTTTTCGTAGTCCATACACTTTTCTTTGACTTCTATACTAATATAATACTCTTCATTTCTTCAACTCCAAATTCCTGTTTCCTGTGGTTTGTTTTTACTTCATTGGGTTACCACATTACGTACTGTATAGTATGTTCTGTCCACAAATGCAAAATATCACTAGTAGCATTTTATTATGGTTTATAGACCATAATAAGCCATATAAGTTATTATATAATATAAGCTTTATTATGGTCATAATAATAATAAGGCCAAAATTGGCTTTCATAAGTCCTTAGTTCATTCTGTAATAGTTTTTAAATTTATATGAACTTTAATTGATATTTAGTTACTAAAAACTTCTTTATTATTATTTTTTTAATATTAGTGAAAAGTGGAAGCTTTGTTTATGACGTTGAGTTGTCAAATTTACCAGAATGGACTCCAACAGAAAACGAACTTCGAATTTTGTCTGCCAGTATGGTTAAATTTGCACAAAAATCTCATCAATTCAACAGACTCGCTGTTTCTGAAGAACTCGCATTAGACATTTTCCAGGATAACAAATTTAAAAAAGAACAAATACCAAATATTTCACAACAATCGATTGGTAATAATCAAATCTTTTTATATTTCGATATACATTTAATACAGAATAGCGTATTGGTTTGGGATTATAAAGTGTAATTAAACGCAAACTGTAAAATGAAATTTGATATTAATTTATGTAAAAATAACAAATTATTATTATTTTCTTCATTTCAGATAAAAAGGTAATATTATACAGAATTGGGGATCATATCGACATAAGTAAAGGACCTATGATTGGTAATACAGACTTATTAGGACGTTGCACTATAACCGCAGTAAGTCGTACAATTTTTTCTTTTTCAAATTGTGTAATGCTAATTTATACACATCTTATATAATTGGCTTATGTTTTATGTTAGGTACATCGTTTAGACACTAAAGACGGTCATTTATTTCGATTTCAAGGCATTTCACTACCTAAATCTATTATGGTAAAAAAAATTATTTTTATAATTTGAACCCCTTATAATTAAGTAGTGTTTAAATACTATTGAAAAATATTTATTCTTCACAAACAAAAAAAAATATTTTTAACACTACTACATTTTTCAATTTAATATCATTTTTACATTACAATATTTTGTATATTTAAAAACTAATGGAAATGTTTGTAATACTTGTGTAGTATTTAAAGTACTTTGCAGATACTACTAACATAGAGATCTCGAATGTAATTTATTCTGAGTACTTAAAAAAAATTATTCATTTTGCATTTTAGTTCATCACTTTTTAGTTAATCACTCAAGTATTATATTAACTCTGAGATACAATAAATTCATTTGATCATTTTATAACTTATATTCCAAAAATAATAATTATCTTTTTTTTTAATTATTACTTTTATACATTTCTTATAAAATCAAGTTTTTCCTTATATTATTTTTTAAACACATAATTTGTATAATTCTTTCCAAATTTTCAAAATATAAATGTACTTAATTTTTGTTTAAACGTTTTATATAAAACGCAGAGTAAAATACGTATTTATTTATTTGTTTGATGTCTTTCAATATTGTTTTAATTTTCAGTTAAACCATTTCGCTTATTCCTTGCTGGAACAAAGGGCCAAAAAATTAGTATGTTTTTATTTTCTTTCAATAGCAACATGGTATATATATATCGTTGTATAAACTTTTAACCATATGCATTTTTTTTTTTTAGAATGCTGCCAGATTACCTGACCAATCACAAAACGATACTTATGTACCCCAGTTCACTCCAGAAGAGACAATAGTGTAATTAAACACAACAAATAGCATATTTTAAGATTACAAATTGTTCGTAATACATTTTTTTTTTTTTTTAAAAAAATCCAATTATTTTGTTAAAGGTTATGCTTGAGTTTAATTGTGTTCTCCTTTGATCTACTCTTTTGGGTGTTACAACGCGTGAAATACAAGTGTGTACATGCTGTTTTTTTTATTATACAGTGAACGCCGCTTATAAGACACGGATATAAGATTCAGTCCTTTATTAGACTCAAAATCGTCTGGAACGGTCCAGACGTATCCAAATACATTTTAAAAAATCGGTTATAAGACTCAAATTTCATATAAAAAAAATGATAGAAAATAAACATTTTTGGTTAAAATTTAGAAATAAATTGGTTTTCAAAATTTTTGTATTAATATGTACGTAATAATTTTTATAATAATATAATTTAAACTTTTGAATCATAATTTTTTCATTTGTTCACTAATAAGTAATATGTATGTAATTAAATTTTTTTTTCCCCCCCACTTCGCCCATAAGATTCATTCGGTTATAAGACTCACTTTGTGCTGGTCCCAAAGTGAGTGTTATAAGCGGCGTCCACCGTATATTTGAATTTTCCAAGACAAACGACCATTAATAAATGGTGTAGCGGAGAAGCCTTTGACTTCGGACACACGAACGTCGGAACTCAAACGCCTATAAACATGTATGGATCGAAAAACGATTTTCGTAAGTAAACACATGCCCAGAAATTGTCCAACTGCGCAAAACAAATAATCATATTGCGTTTTAGAATATCGTTTCGTGCGTGTGTGCGTGTAGTATAATGAGTACGCGTGCCCGTGATGCATCGCGTGCGCGCCGTAAACGAAATCGCGAGCTGGCGCTATTGCGAAATCGACAAAACGTGTGTAGCCTTGTAGGCGCGCGAACAGTGAAATACAATGTATTTGGTATGGGCCGTAAAAACGGTGTGCTGATAAATGACAATGGTCGTTGCGAGGTTCTCTCAACCGTTACGACGAACAGAAAAATGCAAATCAAATAAAAACAAATGAAAGATCGTGTTGATCACTTATTATATTGAAATTAATTGCGATTTCGATTTTAAATTCGTCAACCACTCTGAACACACCAGTTCAATTGAACGTTTAAAATTACGTGGAAACGTATACGTGTGCGACACGAACCTATAGTTACATTACAAGTGAACGGTGACAATAATAATAATTTATTCGGACTAATGAAATACAATGGCGTTTTTTTTTTTTTTAAGGGTAGAGCAAGGGGTTCAGACGGAATGCACCGATGTATTCGGGGGTGTTCTAAATATTCCGTACTCGGGAAAAAAAAATTTCCTTTTCTAAAACGCGCGTTCAAATCGTTGAAAAGTCGGTAAAACGTCTACACGCCGTCGTCGATGAAACAATGGTTAGCGGTAACGGGATATTCGAAATGCGTGGATGAATAAATTCGAGAATGAAAATCGGTGAAACGGCGTTTCAAAAAACGGCGTGTTCGGAAATTTCAAAACTCCGCGTACGGTGTTTTCGGTCCGGTCGCGTCGGCGGCACTGTGTCCGCGACCCAAAAGTCACCCGTTGCGCGGGTGTTAGCCTGCGCTGAGAGGGCGGTGGCTGGCGCGGGGCTTGGACGCGGCGCGGCGGGCCGAAGAGTGAAAGGGTGACTCCGCGACCACCGCCCGCCGCTGCCGTACGGTCGGCGCGTTTCAAAAATCGAATTGTTTATGTGTGGCCGCCGCCGTCGGTCGCCAGTTACCGTGCAACAGCAGCGCCCGCCGTCGCCGTCGCCGCCGCCCGTCTAGCTTGTCTGTGGTGGACGGGTACGCTACGAGCGAACGTCAAACGAACGCGCCGCGAATACCTTCAACACGTATCCGCGTCATACCGTTTCGTTCGCGTGTTCCGTGACGCGTTCCCGTACGCCGGCCTATGCGCGCCGTGTCGGACCGTTGTTGAGATGAAGCTGAAAACCATATCGGAAACCGTCAACAAGGACGAACTGTTTAAAAAGGTAAAACACGAACGACTGGGGGTGGGGGGGGAGGAGCAAAAAAGCAACAAAAAGTCGCCGTTCGCCCCCGCACGCGCGCTTCGTTTCGGTTTCCCGTAACAGGTAGACGCGCCGTTACTGTTATGTCGTCGTCGTCGTGGTTTTCTCGCCGAAACGCCACTGCGTTTTACACACGATTGCGACTCCCGCAACGATCGACGGAGATTTCGTAGAACATCTACAACAAGAACAAGAACAAGAACAACCCTAACCCGCCACCCCACGCCGACCCCTCGACTAGCACCTCTAAACCGTTCCCCATAAGTTTGTAATCGTTGACCCAACTGTCATCATCGGTGTATGTCACATACACTTTTTGTACAATACGTTTTTTATTACTTATATTATTGTGCGTGCGTGCGTATGTTACCTAATACTCGTTTCGTCCTTTTCTTTTAGGTCTGGAATCTTTCCGCAGACCACTGTATGGATGTGGTTTTGATGATGTTCTCGCTCGCTGAAGGTACAACGTTACTCGGCACACACAAACTCGAACAATTTATCGTGACCACTGAACTTTGTCGTTTCACTTCGATGATGTGTAATCGTCCACCGCTTTATCGTCCTGCTTTAGACTGTACTGTAGCAAACGATTTCGTTTCCACCGAATTCGAACGCTATATTGATTTGGTTCAAGACAATGTAAGTATTTGTGTAAGTCATGGTAGTTTTGAATTTTTGTGGTAAAAAAAAAACCAATATACAGATGTTTGTGAACAACGATGAATGATAAATATTAATATGGTCGATCCGTAATATTCTCATAGGTTAAAGGGAATGAATTATAAGGAAAAAAAGAAATACAGATTTCACATATTTCAATAAGACACTGTGAAAGAACTGAACGATTTTAAAATGTTTTTTGACATTATTTTCAAACTCGGCCATGTATTTGTTCCGAATCAATATTATAATATTAGGTAATAATGGAAGAATATTTCCTAAATAGGCTTATGAATTATCCAGTGCTCCAAATAGTGAAGTTCTTGTTATCATTGCTAATAATGAATGCCGCAAGTTCATTTTTGCGTCTCCGCGTTTACGTCCGTACATCATGTCAAAGGAATGCATCTCTCTGATTGAGGGATGCTTGGGCAAAGCTACTTTTTCTGCCGGTCAAGAATCAGATATGGATAAATAGCAATTAATATCCTTTGCATCACTACAAGTAAGTGTTCTGATTGTGTACCCGTTTACATTTATTAATGTGGTACCATCATTAATCATGTTTTTACTTTTGTCACAGTTCTCAGTGTTGCTAAACGTCTCCTCGTGACATATGATAGTCTTCATGGAAAATCAGTCTAAAAGTACCTATCTCGATGCTTGTCTGTGCTATCTTTATAATATTGATATTAATAATAATAATAATTATATTAATAATTTTAATAATAATAATAATAATAATAAAAAGATTAATAATTATACAAATAATAGTAGTTTTAGTATTAAAACGATATTTAATTTTCGTAAGCATTGCTTATAGTATTGGGTATACATTTCATAGCCATAGAATAAAAGTTACCTGTTTTCCAAGACTTATTGTTTTATAATTTATATAATATTTATTTTTACTTAATATGTATTGATTTGGTTTTGTATTTTTTTTTTTTTTCTAAGTTATATCCAAAAAAGAAAAATCACGGCAAATACGTAAAATAGGTCTTCTAAACATTTTAATTTTGATTTAAGTATTAATTCGAAAGGCTGTATTTGTTGTATTAGATCTCATTATATTATTATGATTTATATTATTTTATTATTATTATTTTTAACTATTTATATTACTGCAATTGGACAAATTGAAAACAAAACCTTTTAATGCGCTTAGCAATTGTGAAGTAATCTAACAGTTTTATGTGCACGAGTGAGACTGTGTAGTGATATACTTAGAGTACTATATTTTATTGTTTCTTATTATTTTTTAATTCGTGTGATGATTACTAAATGATTGAATTACTTTTAAGACCCACGGTAGATAGTTTTTTTTTTAAAGTACTCATTGAAATTTTGTTTTTTTTTTTGTGTTGATTTTTTTCAATGTTTGTTTTGACTTCAATAAATTATAACTATTGTATACTTAAATATTGTTAAGGTTCATTTATTCGTTCCATCGCTGAGCATTTTCCTTGTCAGATTTGGTTTCTATGAACAACTAGAAATTTAGAAGAACCAATAAAAACATTCAGAATAAATTTGATACAAACAATACTATTATTATTATTATTATTACTACCAGAAATTAAATATACATCCCTTTAAGATATTTTTTAAAAAATATATGTATTTTTTTCCCTCAAAGAGCTTGAACAGGTTTCACTGTAATGTTGATTAAAATTCTCAATGGTGAAATATTGTTTTATTATTATTTATTATTCGATTCAGCGACACCTAAATAGTCGTATCTGTTATTGATAGTTTTTAAACCCGACACTGTTGATTTTAATCTTGCATTAAAAATTTTAACAACAGTATTTTTTATTAAAAAAAATAAAAATAAAAAATTTAATAACACTTCTGAATACAGATTATCAATCACAGGATATCATATAACGTTTTATCTACATTATATAATATATATTTTTATCATACTTATTACGATAAAATATGTTTTATGCATATTAAATAATACATGTATGTATGAATAAAAGTATAAATTTTTGTTTTTATAATGTATATAAAATAATGCACTTTTTCCTATGCGTATCCGTGTTCGTTGAGAGAGGAATATTCACGTGAAAATGTCCCCTAGGCGTAATGTTTACGACTTAAGACAAAAATTAATTGTCACAAAATGTTTAGTTAAAAATCGAAAAGAATCACAATTATGTAATATTCAATGTCTGAATTAAATAATTAATGTTATACTTACGATTATCTACGAAAATGATTGTCGTGGATCCTTCATCGTCGCGGCAGTTTGTACGTTCGACGAATCTCTGAGATTTTTGATGTTTTGTACGACTATTCAAATAAACAAAACGTTAGAAAATAATAAAACGATATCGTTTTGGCGGCGTTTAAAAAAGGTTTTGACAACAACCGTGCCATTATCGCGGAACTAACTTCCGTCAGTTGGCACACACTTAAATTACTGATATGATGTTCGAGACGCGAATGTTGTGTTTCAAAAATATGTCCAGACATACCTACTTACTCCGATTTATCTAGTTTTTTTTTTTTTAATTTTATAATTTTTGAAGTGTTCCGGCTATGAGTTTTATAAAAAACAATAATCACATCAAAAAAAATAAAACAGCCGGACATTTATTCTGTCAATAATGACCAATAATTTTTGTTTTTAATTCATGGATATACACACTTACGTTTTAATGATTTTAAATGACTGGTAAGTGAGCCACATATTTTTATTATTGTTATTGCAAAGTTCTCGTCGCGTTTGTGGTAGTCGAATTTTTAAACTACTGTTGATTGTTAATGTTCCAGACACAAGTACAACGATAATGGCATTCTGGTATTTTGATAAGGAAGAACTGCGTCGAACTGCATCGGCCCAGGACGGCATACAGCACGAGACTGAATCTCGATACCGTCAAGAAGGTGCGAGATTCATCATTGATGCTGGTACCAAAATGGACTTAGGTTACAATACGATGGCAACCGGTGTTGTTTATTTTCATCGGTTTTATATATATCATTCATTCAAAACTTTCCCTAGATATGTAAGTAAATATCGTATTGGTTAAATTGATTAAGTACAAATATTTCACAATTGATATGTAATTGTTGTCTATACATTTCTATGTTGAATAACGGTTACATTACTTAGTAATGTTATTATGACATTTATTGTTACTGCGAAATTATTGTAAGTAACCATTCTTAATTATTACATTAAAATTTCAATTAAATTTTGATAAATTCATACATTATTATTTATTTAACTGTACACAAGCTGGGTCCTTTTTATAAATATATGTGCAATATACAATTATACAAAACTAAACTAAACATAATTACAATATATAGAATGTAGGTTTAAAATTTAAAATTGAAGTACACATTAGCATTTGATATTTATTGTCTTAGAAGTTCATTTGCCAAATAATTGATGGTGGCATGTAAAAGGAGAGCAGTGTTTTGAGATACACACTGAGGTACTTTAAAACAGTGAAAAAAGTGCAGTTAATTTGTTTTTGCCATTCAACTATTATGCAATTTAATTTTAATTTTAAAATAATATGTTTATTTTTTTTTTTTTTGCAAGTTCTATTTGAACTAATGATAAAACTAACTAAAAAAATAAACACAAAACTACAGAATGATATTTAAACAATTAATATACAATTATATGCACATCCTTTAATGTAGCAAAATAATATTTTCTTTGAAGTGTTTGTAATTATCTATTAAACTTTTCGATATGTATATGTTCTGAGATCGCTATATTTGTTAATTTAATGTTGATGTATCTGTACAATTTAAGATTGAAAATCGTTGACAATTTTGACTCATTTATAGTTGTTAGATGATGTAATCATTTAAAAAAAAGAACATTAAATTTAATATGCTTAAAATTAGTAATTTTTTGTTTCAGCTTACAGCATGCTGTTGTCTATTTCTCGCGGGCAAAGTAGAAGAAACCCCTAAAAAATGTAAAGACATTATAAAAATAGCTAAAGCACTGTTACCCGAAGATAAATACGAAACCCTTGGATTGGATCCCAAGGTGAATAAATAAACTTTAATAATTAGTACTATCTAATTAAATAATGTATGTATTTTTTTTTTGAGTTTTTATTAAAACACTGATACATTTCAGGAAGAAGTAATGGTGCTCGAACGTATCTTGTTGCAAACAATTAAATTCGACCTGCAAGTCGATCATCCCTATCAATTTTTATTAAAATATGCTAAATGTTTAAGAGGTATGTTTGACTTATTATTATTTTTCTCCTGTTGGTTTCATTACATTGAGTTTTTATTTAATAGGTGATAAAGCTAAACTAACTAAAATGGTTCAAATGGCTTGGACGTTTGTCAATGATAGGTAATAGTCATATAATCCTTAATAAAAGAGACTGACTGGATTTGATATTATTTGTTTTCAAGTTTTGCATTTTTAAGTTATAAAATAGAATTAAAATTGGATGTAAAATCTTTTCACAAATTGACACAATCCGTCTCTTGAGTACTTTAATGTGAAATTAATATTAATTGTTACTGAAATTGGTATTGTCTAAATAAATCTTGCAGTTTATGTACGACACTTTGTCTTCAATGGGAACCAGAAATTATAGCTGTTTCATTAATGTATTTAGCATGTAAATTGAGTAAATTCGAACTCAATGATTGGCAGGGCCGTACATCAAATCAATTGCGTTGGTGGGACATGTTTGTATATGGAATGAATATGGATCTGCTTGAAGGTCAGCTATATTTGTATTATTATAAAAAGCTATCTTAGTCTTTTAAGATAAAGACTAAGTCTATTATAAATTTAACAAAAAATATAAGTTTATTATATAATAATCTAATAATAATAATATATCAATGTATGTTAAATATAATTATTATTAATTGATATTTGCCAAGTTCGATTGGTATATAGAAAATAGCCGTCTGTGGTACAGTGTGTAATCTACTGTTAATTTTATAAATTTACGTATAACTGATAAAACTAATGAGTTCAAAAACAGAATTATTCATAAATGGTATACCTTCATTATTTTTTATTTCAGTCATAAAGCCAGTCATATACCTCCCTGCTGTAAACATTCAACTAACTGATGAGCACTATTTACTCTGATTTTTCACTTCACAAATATCAATATTTATTTTAATTATTGTTAAAACGTTGTAAATTGTATCTATAAATTTTTATCTATAAAAGTCGGATGTAAACCATTCAAATTTATATTTACAAATAAATCATAACATGAACTGATTTAATTATATGACGTGGCAGATCATGCATTGTACCATGATTAAATGATATTGGTGAATTAAAATTGAAAAGCCTAAGAGTATAAAATAAAAAAATTCATTCTGTTACTAGTTTTCTAATTTGAATAATAAATGTTTAGAATTCAGTTACAAATATAACAAATACAAAAAAGTAAAGAACGCTATATAATTACAGATTTCATAAAGCTAAAATAAAATAATTTTATTATTTCAAACGATGATATTAGAAAATCTTTTTAAATTTTGCATAAAAATAATATTAAAATGTGTGATTTGTTTTTAATTTAGAAAGCATGAATTAAGTGTAAAAGTAGTATAAAAATGATTTGATTACCGAAGAAATTACAAATTATAAATGAGTAATTTTAGAAATATAAAATGTTTATAGATGGAAATTTATTTATGATCATGTGAAAAAAATAAATCTACTAATATTTTGTATAACCCAGTGGTGAAATCTTACTCAAATAAATTTAAATCGCTGGAAAGAAGTAATTAATGAACAATTTTAACTATTAAGATAGTAATCATATGAAAAACAAAAAGTAAAACATGATTGAATTTATATAGTTATTATTTTATAAAAAAAAAAAAAGTAAAAATTGGCTATAATACAGAAGAAACTTTCAATTACATTTTAGACTAAGTAAATAATTGAACAATATTTGTAACTAATTATGTTTTATGATTATTTCATAAATAAGCTTATAACTTTGATGTATAATGTTTATAGTATTGTCATAAACATACCTATTGATATATAACGAATATATATATTTTTTTTTATAGATATTTGTCACCAAGTTCTTGATCTTTATTCATCTCCAGATAGAAATTTTCCACCATCTCCACCAGCTCAAGATAAATTTGTGGTTCCAAAGAAAATTGTACCGCCACAATCTATTTATCAAAAATTATTATTACAAAAAATGGCGACTAAATACAGTGAGTTTGGAGTTTATGTTTAAACACAATATTGTGATTAAAATGAAAAAAGAAAAAGAAAAAAGGATTTTAAAGGAAATGTGAGTTAGTTTTTAAGTATTATTCGTATCGTTATTTTTATTGTAGTGCTTACACCCGAACAAACGATGCAAGCGGCTGTAACAAAAAATGTGAAATTGTTACCCACGCCAAACGCCTCGCCACCCAAGCAATCATCATTACCTACGCCACCAGGAGTTACACCGCCAAATTCTACGGTTCTGCCAAGTCCACAGAATACGCAAAATCAATATTTGCCACTACCTCCCACGCCACCTAAAATATTACTACAACAGCCGTCCTTAAAAAGACCACCGCTTCCATTGACGAGACCGCCGTTACCTACGGTGCCTCCACCACCATTACCTCCAACACTTCCGCCCCCACCACCGGCGCCGAATCAAATATTAATGTCACAGAGTGTTGCACAATTGCCACCACCGCCCATGTCGCAAATAACGCCTACAGGTTTCCCCCCCATGTATCCCTATACACCGCTTCCAAATACAACACAATCGTTTACGAACTCAATGTTTTCTCAACCGCCGAATTTAATACCAGCCCCGGTGTCCGTACAATTTCGGCCTCACGAAGCGATACCACGTGAAATGGGCGTTCAGTTTATGGGCGAATCAGTCCCGCCCAGGGCGTCTTATGGCGAAAATTATAATCAAAGAGAAAACATGCAACAACCGCAGTCGTCACAGTCGTTCGGTGATTTCGAAATGCAAGATTCGTATGAAGAGAACAGACAGAAGTTTAATGAAAACCGTGCGTTCAGTCGAGAAGGTGCGTTTGTTGGAGGAAACTATGGTAACGGATCTCAACATTTCGTAGACGGTCAACATTACAGCGAGAGCGGTCAGCATTATGTCGACGGCGGTGGCGGCGGCGGCAGCCAACATTATTCAGACCCTACTTACCAGTCCGGCTTACCGTTCAGGGCGACCGCATTGAATAAGCGTGGTTTCAATAGTAGAAGCAGCCTGCCTCTGCCACCGCCGCCTCAATACCAACAAAATAGACAAGTTCGGAATCATCCATATCAGAGACGATAGTGTTTTGCTATTTTATAAATGTATGTGTGTACGATTGAAGGTAAATTTAGCACTTAACGTAAACCAACAAAATACCTTAAGATTTCAGATATGTATTCTGTTATGAACACACACAAGTGCTCTGACTATTTGAGAATTTAGGTATATTATATATCTAATTGATAATATACCCGTTGAATTTTTTTATTTTTTTCTTCTTCTTCGTTCTTATTACCGTAGGATTGTGCCGTGACGTTGGTGTTCGTGGTCGACGACTGAAAAATGACGCGCGCGAGCGATTATAATCGGACGAACGATACATACACGAATTGTTTCAGTGAACCCGTTAAACTTACAACAAAATTCATAATACGGTTGCAGTTTTTTTTTTTGTAAAATGTTATTGAAGTTTTTCTGCTATAACGCGATTACGATTAGGTGGGTGGTATGCGTTCGTACACCACGCCAGCTAATATCGTACAAGTTTCGTCTAGCCACCGAGTTCACTTAATCGTTGTCGGTAATGCGTTTCGTTGGCGAACGGACCGGTAGTTCGGTCGGAGGGGGTGGCCGTCTTCTGCGATTTTCGGATTCTCGCGCTCGCGTGTAAAGCTCTGCGACGAGCAAACCACGGTTCGTTTGTGAGGGGGGGGGGGCACCGTCGCTGGACAAACCGAAACCTCACGGTCGCGACCGTTTCCCCCCGAGCTCTCGTTTTTGTCGCGCCGGCCGTCGGGTTTCGGCGCGTGTTCCTTTCGGACAAAACGCGGTCGTCACGTTCCCGACGTTTATCGGTCGCCGCGTCGTTTTGGCAACACTGGTCGTAATGTTTATAACGCTCGCCCGCCCGATAACGAAACAAACGGACTTTTATCAATTTTTCGGTTACGCGTTTCGTCCCGAAGACGTGTACGTCCGCGAGCATGTCCGACGGCGGGTCGTTTCTGGTGTCGGCCGTCGGCCAGATCGAAAAGGCTCACTTCCCCGACTTCGACGACGTGTACTGCAAGTACGCGTTCGTCTCCGGGCCCGACTGGGAGATCGTCACCGTAAGTGTGCGCCCGTTCCGGGCGTTTTGTCGCCTCCGCGCGCGACCGACCACCGTCCCCCGTCTTTATGCTTGTGTGTGCGCGTGTAGGGCGTCGAGGAAGGCATATCGCAAATCGCGCGGAAGAGCCAGGACGGACGGCAGCTGGTCGTGTGGAACTTCCCGTTGGAAGTGTCGTTCAAGAGTACCAATCCGCACGGGTGTACGTACGAACACGGTATCGTAATCTCTACGCACGGGTGTTTTGCCGTCGCACGCGTTCCGACGTCTCTCCCGCGCCTCGTTATATTAGAAATCAGTACCGTCCGCCGGTTTTCGCTATGAGCACTTGCCGTTTCGACACGTTCGCACGCATACGTTAACGTCACGCACCATTGCGGCATGAACGGCTACGTCCGATTTAGTTTTGTTAATCAGTCGAAACCGTTCTCGTTTGCAGGGCCGCAGCTGATCGTCAGCGTCTATGGATTGGACGCTTTCGGCAACGACGTGGTCAGGGGCTACGGAGTGTGTCATGTTCCGGTCGTCGGTGGACAGTCCACCGAACGGTTGGTGTTTTCGAAATGCGCGTGCCCGACGGGTCTAAGGATCTGATCGACTCCGTTCGATGTTTTTAATTCGCAGGATAACCATGTTCGTGCCAGAATCGAGTTCGATGTTACAGAAAATGACTTCGTGGTTGACCGGCAGAAGACCTGAATACGTGGACGCGCGATTGTTGGCCAGAGGAGACGGCAGGGAAGGTACGTGTATGAATTGATCTTTCATTTTTCATGTAAAAGAATCCCAAATCATTTCTAAAGTGTATTCTAACGGAATCGAAAACATCACGAGTAATTGATATGTGTAGTCATTAATTACGTTGAGATTTGGAATCAGGACCGTAGCCACACAATAGTTCATTCAGAAGTGTGAGACATGGATATTTCCGTTATCAAAGTAGGAATAATTGAAATGAAATCTATTATTACACATAATCGTTTTGTACGCATGTTTTTCGTCTCGTGTATGTATACATCTGTAGGAAAATTCCAGAGTTCCCAGAAAATATATGGAGTTCTAAGACTTTCGTGGGGGACCTGGCATCTACAGGCTGTAGCTGTTGCTGGCTACAGCCTTGTTTAGAATTTATTACATTCTAATGTTAATTCTTTTAAATAAAAACGCTATTGTTGTTATACGTTATATACGTGTGAGAATAAAACTGTTCAAAGAGTTTTCAATTGTCATCAATCCATATGTATGTGCGTATATTTGTTTCTAGTGACGAGGGTCAGGAGTCAAGGATGCATTTGGGTGAACTTTAACGTCGTGTTCAAAGACTTTCATCATTACGGTTTTGAAAACGGCGATTGATGAACAACTGCAATTTATCGTGTTCATAATCATACGTACCTATAGCACAAAATAACACAATAATGTTTTCAGATGGTTTTTATTGAAATTGTATTTGTAAAATCAAATTTTGTACGGACATTTTATTTTTGTTACACAACACACGCACACGCATGCACTTATACATAAATAATAATGTTATACGAATATTGTTTTCTAATGATCAAATAATACATTTTACTTTAATCAGTTTCAATTAAAAATAAAAAAAAAAATGTAAACATGCTGTTGATTATTTATGAGTGTTTACAAATAAATTCATTATCGGTAGATTTAATAGTTTTGTGTAGCTTATATGTATATAAAAAAAAAATAAATAAATAAATAAATTATATGGTCGCCTTAATAATCGTAACAGTATTCTTAAATATAAAAAAAAAATTTTTAAATGGAATTATAATAATAAATAATGTTAAAATGTTGTTCGCAACTTGTTATTTTGTATTTTGAAATCGTAATTCTGACGCATGTCCGTTAACGATCTGAATTGGGGGGCATAATATGTAACTCATTATCGCTATTATTATAATAGGTTTGGCGTTTTTTAAATGTGGTTTGGCACGTTGGTGCAATGTATATATATATATATATTTATTGAAATGTATTTGTTGTTGTTTTAATGAAATGTTGAAAAATCGCATTTATAAAATGCACATGTGATTAATTAATATTTCAATCGTATTGTCGACTTTTAAGCGTAATGTATTTTTTTTATGTATATATATATATATTAATATATTAGAAGTTTGACTATAATTTAAAAAAAAATAAATAAATACAACATTAAGGAACAGGTAGTTTGGTATACAGTGGTGTGATTGGGAGAAAAGGGGGAAATAATAAATAATATAACCATATTTGGTCCCATAAAGGAGGAATACGTAATTAATAATAATTGTACTCACTGTAATAGTAACGACAAAAACGTGTTATATAATATATAAAACAGTCTTTGAAGGCGCGTTACAAAGTGGTTTTTATAATATATAGGTAGTTATATATATGTGATATGCTTAAGTCTACAATTTTGGTTTTCTTTAACAAAAATGTACAAATAATAACTTATTTACACGGGGTAAGAAATAAAAAGTTGTATGTACAAAACGTATGTTTTTTTTTTTTTAAATCGTTTTGAAAACCGTGTGAAAAAGCGTCTTACTTTTTATTATTATTATTATTATTATTATTATTATTACTATTATTACTATTATTATTATTATTGTTATTAATATTTTGTCGTTTTGTTTTTTCTGAAAAACAAAACTCTGTAGTATACGTGCAGAGAGACGTCGTAACGTCTGTGGCCGCAGCGAGCAGGTTGTTGACGGTCTCGGCGATACGAGATTTTAACCGTACGAATGCACGGGTAAACGATTGCAAGCTATTGGAGCACGTGTGTGCGCGAAACGAGTTTTTCGAAATAATTCTAGTAAATAATAATAATAATAATAATAATAATAATAACCTAAACTAAACTAACGTAAAACGTGTGCGAAGTTCAATGGTATGTTGTTGCGAGGCCTTAAAAATCGTAACTAAAGTCTAAAACTAATCGTTTTTTTTTTGTTTTTTTTTTTGTTTTTCTATCTTAATATTATTTATGAATTAAACGAATTATTAATAAATCTCGATAAAACTACGTAGAGAGCGCTCGTTGTTATTCCCTCTATTATGAGCTAATTATACGAAATACGTGAACGTAGAAAAATCGTAAAAAGAAAAAAAAAAATGTGTGAAAAATCCCCCGAGGACGACGAAAAAACAGACGATGTCGTTGGATTTCGTGCGTCCGGATCGATTTGGGGTGAAGAAACTACCTCCGGTTTGGTAGTGGTGGTGGGGGGGGAAGATAAAAAACAGCGTGTCGGGGAGGGGTACGAGCGATTTTACGTCGTTTTTTTGTTTTGTTTTCGGTACGCGTCGTACAGGTTTTTTACTCTATTGACGGGCGGCTGTTCAGACGGTTCTTAAAGGGTACTAGGGGGGGGGGGACGTTTAACGCGTTTTTTAGGCCGGGGGGAGGGCGATAAAAGGACGCCGAACCGAAAAACGTTGAGCCGTGCGCGTTCCGTTTTGTTATCTAACGCGGTGGGGAGGCGTCTGTCTCTCGATCTCTTACTCGCCGAATTCAAAGCCGACGGTGGTGGCGCGCTCGCGGACGAAAAATTCAAATAATAATAATAATAATAATAATGATGATGATGATGATGATGATGTTGATAATAATATTACGAGAGAGAAATCAGTTCGACTGTTGCGTGAGCAGGTTCAGCAACTCTTCCTGGTCCATGTGCACCAGCGAGTCCATGTCGATGCCCAGCTCGGACGACAGATTCGGTATGCTCAGGCCGAACGACTGCAACAGCTCCAGGAAGTCGATTTCTTCGCCTTTAAACGACGCGAAACGTGTACGTGAACAAAACGACTCTATGCGAAGAGAGAGAGAGGGAGACTATCGATTTAACGTTTTCGGGGTTTTTCGTCAAAAATTGTATTTATTTTTTCAGATAAATCGGTCGGACCACTCTCGACGTCCAGACCCGATCGAACGCGACAAACGTCTCTCGTTTCTTGTAGTTTTATGCCGATAACAAACCGTAAATACGAATACGAATCCATACGCGGTCGGTCAACTTGCGTCGTTTTTATATTTGTTTCATTGTTTTTAGTACGTCCGTCGACGCGTCACGTTACTTTTGTGGGGATATTTACGTAGTGTATCGTTTGATTGATTGTACGATCGATCGTCTGCTGTTTCGTACGGTCCGCGACCGACTTCAAGTCACACGACATCACGGGTTGCTTGAGAGTAAACGAAAAACTCGAAGTGTGGGTAAAGGGCTGGGAGTCCGTCTCGGTGGGTCGGACGAACCGTCACGGGTGTCGCAAGACGGTTTTTACTCGGATCGTTACCGAAAACGGGGGTGTGGTGGGGACGGAGGGACCGCGTGACTTTTGCGAACACGTTAACTTCCCGTCGGTCGGCACGACGATCGGTCACTTACCCGTCGCCGGATTGTGGAGTTTCGGACACGAGTTGTTGCACTGGGGCCAGGTACAGCTTTGGATGTACTGGTGCTTGCAACCTCCCTGGTTCTTGTGATGGCGTCTGCGTTTCGTGTGCGCCCGGTCCGCGTCGTTGCTGGCTGAAACACGCGATACGCGCGTGTTTAATAGAAGCTTTTTTTTTTCCACTTTCAAATCGCTCGACGATAATACGAATAACACGCGGCGCGCTCGTACGAACCTCTGCCGTTCGGTTGACCGCGATCGTTGCGACGGACCGCCTTCTGTCGTCCGCCGGCCTTCGACGCCCTGTTGCCCGCGCGGTTGGCGTGCCCGACCCGGCCCGGTCTGGACTGTCTGTTCATCTTGGCCAGCCTCGTCTCGGTCTGCCAACAGCGCAGCGCCAGCGGCAACGACACCGAGTCGATCTTGATGTCCTTCCAGTCCTTCTTCGTGAGCACCGTGTGCGACACGCACGACGGAGCGAACACCGACCTGTTTTCGCAACGACGGCCACGTGACGGAACCGTACTCGGGGGCGGGCCGCGGCACGGTTACGGATAGTCGAAAACGGGACGTTCGTTTCGCGGTTTGATTTGAAAAACATTGCGCCCGTAGGCAGGAGCGGATCCCCCCCCCCCCCCCCCCGTAGACTCTTGTTAAATTTTTTTATCAGTATCGTTTTATAATTTTAACTCTTATACTATAGAAAGACAATTTAAAATGAAGTTGTAGCTATGGGATTTTTCGGTGTATCGCAAACGATTTCCAATAAAACGTTTTGGAAAATATTTTATTATTTGATGTGACAAAATGAGAATTAAAGTTGTTTTGATTAAGATGCCCCCCCCCCCGTAAATAAGTTCTGGATCCGCGCCTGCCCGTAGGACTTGTAGGTCTGTGCTCGCGAACGACGATCGCAACGCACTACAACCGTCCGGGTTTTCAAAACGTGTTTTTAAACTCCGATTCGCCGTGTTGTGCGACACTGGCAATCGTAATCTCGGTTCAGTGTCGAACTGAACTGTGGAATTTGCTCTGAATTGAAAACGGGACGCGCTCGGGAAACCCGGTCGAGAACGGCCCGACGAACCCTAAGGCGGTTCACACGTGTCAGTTAAAACGTTCATTGGTGACATTTGTACTGACGGTGCTTTTCGTCCAACAAATCGTTCACACGGTTCATTTTCATAAATGAAAATATTTTTAACCGAACATTCTTGATGAATAGTCATCGCATGGCATTTTCCATGTACCCACTTGTAAGTATTTTTCGATGGCGGAATTCACAAAAATCTTTAATACGAACTAGTGTTAGGTTTATATTATGTGCTCAAATATCAAAAGAACTACAAAATATATTTAAACAATTTAAAAATAAAAAAAACTCGAAGATGGTGGGTCAGGAAATGGATTTCAAGACGTGATACGTTGGGCGCTAGAGAACGTTTATTAAAAGAATTTTCAACAGAATATGTAGATTCGTACAGAAATCATTGAGTAACTCGCGTTTTTATAACTGTCACTACTTATATTCCATAAACACTCATGTTGTCTATATTGGTCCAAAAACGTTTCAATATAATCATCCCGCCACTTAAAAACCATTTTAACAATTTATTTCGAATTTATTAAAAAAAAAAAAAAAACCGTAATATTATGATTTGAATAGGTACTGAAATTATAAAATGTTTAATTCAAAATCAAGTTCACACCTTTCATGACACGATACTGATCATTAGAAATGACGCAAAACAGAAATAGTTTCTAAATAGTTTCTAAACGAATGATAATCAATTTTGATGATTCAGTCACGCTGAAACAAGTGTTAACACGTTCATAACTTGTTCAGTTTTGATGAATCAGTCGTAATGAACGTTTTAACAGACACGCGTGAACCCGGCTTTATTTCCGGCAACGGTCGACGAGTTTGAGTTCAACCGATCGAAGTTTGTCGGGGGCCGACTTCACGTGTGACGCGCACGCGGCAGGAACACATTTTCGGTTAGGTGGTGTTAAAACCGAATCGTATATTTTCTCACTACTGAATACTAAATCATGTTGTGTACGATAAGATTGTGTCGAAATGCTGGTTAAACACGTGGCGTTAACCTTAAAAATTTAGTTTAACGAATTCGATCGGTTATTAAAAAGATTCGGGGGGCGGTGGGGATTTGAACCCTCAAGTACGGCCGTGCGCGCGTTCGTATATACGTTATGTACTCACGTGACGTTCAACAGCGACTTGCGCAGTCTGCCGCCCATCTTGTGAATGTAGTCCCACTGTTGTCTGGTGATCGGGGTGCCCACGTCGTTCTTCAACTGGAACTCGTCGTACAGCCATTGGAACACGAACAGCGGTACTGCGTGTGCGCACATGGAAACGCGAAATCGTATTGAATTAGTGTTGTTGGAGCGCGTTATCGTAACAATCGGTGCGCGGTGATAACTACTCGCCCGGTATCGTTGGTAGCCGACAGGTCGTGAGGCACAAGGATTTTCGCAAATTTCCCCCCGCCCCCAGGTCACACGACGTGCACAGTGGAGGGAACGTACGCCGACACGTCCGATCGATTGTCGATTAACTTTCGGCACAGGGTCGTGGCGGGATACCGTTTACTCGTGGCCTGCGGCTCGAATCGTTCGACATATATCACCGGAAATCAACGCGCCGGCACACGTTGGGTACGTGTACACGAATAACGATTTTAGTGAACCGACTGCCAATCTGATATTTGTCTGGTGCGCAGAACGCTCGGCGGTCTGTAGATTCGTTGGGTTGTCTATCGTACGTTTTTTTTTTTAGAAATTATGCGTTTCCGTCGAAATATAATCAATACACGTTATCGGAGGGCGACACGTTTAATGACGACGCTGAAACGGCGATTGTTCTGTTCACCTGTGCTTTTTGCGAAGTCAAGATGGAAAAACGCACTTGCCAGTGTCACCTAACTGTCGGCGATTAAATCGAAATTATTGACGAAGTTAAAAGAGCAGTGAAAACGCATGAAAGACGTCGCGAGCGAATTCCTGCCAGTACTTTATCGACAATATTCGATGGAGGCATTAGATAGTCTACGGGTGTTACGTAAATATATTCGAAAACAAGCAGAAATTCCAGACGAGATTTTTTTCTGCACTCGACGTGATTGAAAACGCTATGTGATAATAAACGATAACGAATGACCGATTTCTTCTAAAAATAGTGTCACCTTAAATATATAATTTTTAAAATCATTACTACAGAATACTTGTCTGAAAATTTTAATGTACACATACATTTTACATATTTTATCAAAAATAAAGCCTTTGTGCTGTCTAATAAGATATGTACGTACGATATTTTCTATAACTCGAATTTTCGATAACTCATCTTGGCGTAACATGGCAGGAACTCGGATTTCATAGGGGATTTATGTTTTATGTTCTCCAGAAACTATGACGTCGTGCGCGAAATTCGACAAGAATAGAACAAGGGGCCGAAAATGTAAATTGTATACGGTTTCTAAGCGACTCACCGGAAAGCGTGGGGTATATCTTGTGACCGATGAAACACATGGACGGCTCGTCGACGTACATGTTCCGGCAGCGGGACGGTATCTGACTGTGCCAGTAAGGTATGCCGAGCTTCACCGCCTCGATCGGCGACGCGACGGCCAACGCGTTCACCAGGCCGATCTCGCCGCCGAAATAGTGGATCGGCTGGTAGTCCACGAACCAGCCGGAGTCCGTGACGCCGTGGACGGACATGCCGGTGTACTGTCTCAACATCTTCTGGATGGGATCTAGGTTCAGCATGACCCCGACGCCTCCGGCACTGGCGAACATAACGTACGCGATACGTGAACAACCGTTTTGAAATCGGTTCCAAGTAGCTAGCGGGAGTTTTCCTCGTTGCGAGCCGGCTGCTCTCGTCGTTTGGCGGGTGGGAACGACCGCGATGCGGAAACGCGGACGGTTGCATTTCAGTCGTGATCGGGATTAAAAAAACTGCATTTGCACTGCACTCGGACATACCGGAGAAAATTGAAATGAAGAACAAATAATCGATAACCGAACATATTCAAACGCTCGAATGGAATTTCTTGAAAAAATCGTTGATCGAACAAAAACGAAATAGATAACCCAACCCGCTCGTGGTAACCGATATCTCGTTTTAAACATACTCGGAGCGGGTCTACGGTATACTTCAGCTGGCTGCACGGAACGGTCGCGAATTTACGTTACACAGAGCGTGTTGTGCACAGTCTAAATGTTCGATGCCTGACCGAGCGGGGTTTCCTAGACGGACAATGTTGTCGTCGAGAAAACCGATATTTTCCCAACCTAACCTGATCTGCAAACGCCTTGAATGTTACGTCCGGTCCGGTCGAGGGTAAAAATAATTCAAAACTCCCGGAAAAATATCAAAGACTTGAAAGGTGTCCGGTACGGTATGGTTTTGTGTTTCCTAAGCCCCGGTCCAAAAAGGTCCGTTAACGGCTCTCGCGCGTCCTTACCACGTACATACGCACGTAAATTAATGAGTTACGGTTTTCATGTTGCAACCATGTCTCGGTTTTCGTAACGACGCGAATTATTGATCACTCTGTGTAATATACACGACGTACGTATACAAATCTCGAAACCATTACACTAAATGTTATTATTATAATTAAATGTTGCTGCGCGTATCAATGTACGTAATAAAAGTTGAAAACGACGCGTTGTTAAAATTGCACGTACACATATATAAATATAATAATAACGATGATGGCGGGTAGTTATAAATAATAATAATACCTGCTTCCGGAGAGTACGAGGGAGTTGGCATTGGCCAGACCCACGGTTAATAGTTCTCTGATGACTTGCTTGATCACTACGGAGCCCATAAAAGTGAATTTCGACCCGGGCTGGGGTACGGCTCGCCGACCCGACCATATATCACTCGTACAGTACGGCACGTAACTGAAAGAGAGAACGGTAATTATTAAACGAATTACACGGACGAGATTAGTAGTGTTTAGTAGACACGTATTGAAAAATCAACGTGGTTTTTTATTATTACGATATGATTGACGAACGCTCGGCCGTCGTGTCGGAAATTAAATATCACACCTTAACGGTAACGAAATACGGTCGAGATATTGAAAAGTAACACGTGTGCATAGTTTTTTTTTTTGTTGAAAATGTTCGCGATTCAAAATAAGAAGATATACGGAAACGGGGTTCTTCTTCTTCCTTTACTTATACGCTGATAACGTGTACAAGCGCATTTATTTGCGTACTTACAAACGAAAGACCACCTACAATGTATCAAACTACTATCGAAACACACGTTTAACTCAACCTTAGCGACCTAACTGAATCAATACGACGATAATTTCATTCGCAATGTACGACGAATACAAATTCGGTTGGTCATAAGTTATGTTTATAATAAAGAGTTAAAAAACGAGCTCGCCGTTACTATAACACAATTTCAGCGTTTAAAAGAAATTATAACAAAACTAGAGAAATACAACGTTACACTAAGAGATAGCCTATTGCTCATACAAATTATTAAAAATAAGCTAGAAAAAGGAGGGTCAGCGATAGATTTCGCTAGACCTAAACTTACGGGTGTCCTATCGAAAAATTGCGGATATTCTAAATTGATAACAATCGATAAAATAATCAATGGTGAGAGAAATGAATGTGACGAAGATGATGAACTGTCAGTTGAAGATTTATCATGTTTTAAATATGCACCGGTTTTTTCGTGTGACGTCGAAAGTTTTTCAAAATACAAGAGTATGCTTCAAGATAATCGAAAATTCGAAAACTTGAAATCAATTTTTATTACCTCATGCTGGTACTCGTCACATAATATATTTTATATTAATAACACGTAAGCTTTTTTATACATTTTTTTAAAAAAATTATAAATATCTACTTTTCAAATACAATGTCATAAATATAAGGTGATTTTATTAATAAACTATTTTATGCATTTATTTAGATTGTCTTATCTCTTATAATTCTACCATAAATCGTGTACTGTTTACAAACAATTTTTTTTTGTGCATATTTATGATTTTAATGTGCATGTTTAATGGATTATTTTTGCATATAAATCCGGGCCCTAGTCATAACTATACTCACACGTGGTTTGCTTGCCACCAGTACGGGTTTTCAACGGCGCTGTTGGACAATATTCCGCCGACTGGATAAAACAACAATTTCGAACATTCAATATTAGTCATGAATATTTTCAACCGTGTACAAGTCAACAGGTCAGGCTGTCGTCTTGATAACCTGACCAGTTGATTTGACCCGAGTACGAAATGTTTTTTGACATATAAACAATATATGTGATACGTAATGTTACCGACCTATTCGAGTGGCGGGCCAATCTTTGGACGACATGAGATATTCGGCTCGTGACCACCTTTCGTCGCAACTGAATCTGTCGAAACAACACCAGCCCTCTGCACGACACAAGAAACAAAAACAGGAAAAAATTATATCACAAGTACACGATATAGCACAGCTAGTCCATAACCGATTAAATAGGTATTGCTGCCGCAGTGTGTACTGCCGATTCGAGTAAAAACGATACCGGTTTGATTTCGCGTCGGACGCGAAATGTTTCAATGTCATTTCGGCAGAGTGTATTGTTTTATAATACGTAAAACGTATTATTTATTCGTTGTCAACTTTGTGAGAAACAATTTCTTTTAAACAGCAGTGTATTAAAATAATCAATATTACTGGGTTTAGTCCGATTTCCGAATACAAGTCGAAAATAATAACACACTGTTTCCGGCAGCACAGCGAATAATATTGGTAGCGAACCGCAAGTTTATTTTGTAACGTTTAAAGGCAACATTTTTTTTTTTTTTTACTCAACACACAATTTCAAATCAAAAAATAAACTATATTGCAATTGAAAACCTTTTTCGAAAAACACCAGATTTATGTAGCTGAGAACTATTTTATTTTGTTGTCTTTGCTACGTGAACCAAACGTTTGCGTTACGCCACTGGTTGGGTGTTTGTCTAAACAGTTACGTCTTATGACTGCTGAGGACAAGGAGGCGCCAACTAGTACGGGCGGTCGTCGACCAGCCGACCGGGCCGGTCCGCCCCCGGGCTGGCACCTACGCAGTGTATTGTGAAAAAAACAATTGAATAAACAATTCCGGGTTCGATTTCATTTGACAGTAAAGAAAACGATACTATTGCGGCGCCTTTTTAATCGAACGCTCACGGAATGCATTCGATATTCGATACTTTCCTATCGGTCGGCTATACATTACCTTCGAGAAACACTACCCACATCTTGCTGTAGTTGGATTGGCGCATGTAAAATCTGTAAAAACACGAAACGCGCTATTGTACAAAGTCTGTTGTTATAACTTACAACGTATGTTTATTTTTTTTTTTTACGTTCATACACAGAGAGTGCAACGGAACTAGCTTTTATTTGATTTTATCGAGAAAATACGTTTTCGAATAACCTTTTTTTTTTTGTTTGAATAATAATAACTGTCGAGGTAAAAACGTCAGGCTGCCGTGTTCCCGGATATTAACATTACCGTTTTATGAACGTTTAAACGGACTTCATGTTTAATATTCTATTTTAAACGATTATTGTTTCATAATGATTTTATATTATAATCGATATTGGAATTATAACTGTATACGTAATTGTTGACATTGTCATGATTTACTGAAAACCCGAATGACGACTGATAATGTGACGATTTCAAGGGCCACCGGGAAAATAAAACGCAGCATAGTGCTGACTGACTTTCCGCGGTTTTCACGTCCGTTGTTCGAAATTCAAGAGACCGTACTAATTGTTACCGGCGAACCGTCATCATTCCTCACGGCGAACAATCGTTATTAATTTCGTCATTCCCGCCACAATATAATTAATATAGTCGCATGGGATAATTGTCACATAGTGTCGTTTACCCGCCGGGGATCCGTCGTTGCACGTGACGTCTGGCGACAGCATGTACTTCCGCAAATACTTTTGTTCCAAACCGCGAGATTCCACATAATTGCTGGTGTCCTACACAATAAATAAATAATAATAATAATAATAATAATACTCGTTTAACGCAATATACAATATGATAATATAAATTAGCCCATTTATTACTAAGCGTGGCTATTAAACTATTTGATTGTCTGTTTATTTTTGTTTTTCTCGTTTTTAAATTGTTTACATAACAAAACGGGATAGTAAATCGTTATTATTTTTTTTTTATATAAAAAAAACTCGTGTTCGGCTTTCGAAAATCGTAAAATTTCTTACGGTGAGTTTTCTGGGGCAAATGAAAGTATACGCAGTTATTTTTTTAACTGCCCTCTTTCTCCAGACGGGACCAGAAAGTACGCCACTAACTTGTGGTTAAGCATCGGCGTCGGGGAAATTATTTATTACGAGCAATAAAATTACAATCACGTTGCCCGAAATGATATTTTGCTAGTTACATGTTACTTTTGGACTTTAAAAGTATGATGCTACAATCGCCGTTACTTTTGAATTTGGACCATCGCTTCAATATCACCGGATTCCCGCGTTTAATATACGATTGGTCCGTTTTTCGCCTCGGTATTGTTTTTTAAGGCCTAAAAATTTATCACTGAACGCATTGCCTAACGTCGGAAGTAATATATTTACAACTAAACAGCCATATGAATGTGCGAAGAACAAAAAAATTTTTTTAATTTTAAAATTAATAAAAAATATACTATATTTATCATATATATGAGCGGCTGTGAGCAATTTAGGAAGCTGTGACCTCTACAAGTACCCTACAACCTTTCGTACATATTTCTAGAGGAGCTTTCGTAATCTAAAAGGGTACACCTTTTAGATTTTGAAACGTGTGCAGTAGCAAAAGTGATAAAAAATAGCCACTGCCCGTAAGGTCCTATAACAAAGTCAAGTATACGGTAAAATATTAAAATCCCTATATCCCATATAATGCGTATAATGTATGTGTATAGATAGTTTGCCTGTACCTGGTCGGAAGATACGCGATAAGTCAAGGATACATCATCTTCGGCGCGAATCGTTACGCACGTTAAGAAAACGGCCCACGTTATGAACGATAATAGCTGAAAAAAACAAAAATCAAAATCAGTTATAGCGCATATTAGTATAAAATTCAGCCGCAGATAGATATTACGATTTCGTACGTGATATTTAGATACGGTTTTGTCTTGGTTTAATCTGGCGTTACAACGAAATAATGTGTGAATTTATTCGTTTTTTTACTATTCTTTTTGTAAATAATACACATATATATACACAATAATTGCCCCGACTGGCTTTGCTTTGTTGGCTCTGCGTCTAAGTGTACGGCAAGCAGCGCTTTGTCATCGACGAAATCTCATACGACAGTGCTATCAGATGTGGGTTGATCAGCAACATACAAGTTAAAAATCACGGGAACAACTATTTCTAAACAAAAATCACTGCTCCCCGAGAAACGTCCGCTACGATTTCGGTGATCTTTCCAGAGAGCAGTACCCGAGCGCACGGAGAAGTTTCGTCCCTCTGCAGGTACGATTTTATTAGATCCTAATAATTAGAAGAAAGTATAACGGTGGTAATAGGTAAACCGAGAAACCCCCACGTACAGAACGATTTTTTTTCCAGGGAAAAGGAGATTATGTCTTCTAATCTGTGACTTTAAACTAATACGATAATCTAAACGTGAAGTTAAAGATATAAGTTAGGAATAAAATAATTATTTTGAGAAGCTTACAGGCGATTTCAATTGTAACAATATCAAAAATAGGCGATTCCCTAGGCGAATTTGTTAAATACGTGTACGAAGAGACATTGGAAACGGTTGATTCAGTAGCTCGTCAACTTAATTTATTTGTTCGGGAGACAAGAAGGATTGATGGGGTTAGAACGTGAATTAGTTAATAATTTGAATTTGATTTTTTGTTTAATTATGTAAATAACGACTGTTGGTTGTGTTTTGAGTAAAAACTGAAAAATATTTTAAGTTTATATATATATATAACGTATGGTAGAAACTATTCGTTCAAACATTAAAACTTCGATAATACTATACAATATATCGAATTAAGAGCTTATAGTATTAAATTGTACTATAAACCTTTAATCGTAAGATAATATATATATATACGTATGAAATTCCACATGACGAGCTGAGAAGCCAACTACCATCACCACTTAAAAAACTCGGAGGCGGTTGCCTCTGAAACATCCCCTCGCAACGTCACTGATCATAATAATCGTTTGTTAAATAGAAAAAACGTTTTCGGATCAATCTACAAATATTATATTTAAAAATGTATTCCATATTCCGCGAGATGGTTTGTTACGGCTAATCGGAGTTAATTTTCGATGTGCGACGTGACGAGTGTTTTTTAAAAATATCGTTTGAACCGAACTGGTTGTAATTTTTTAGCTGCGATCCTGAAACCTAATATACAAAAATTAATTTCGTTTCGGTCTAAAAAGCACTAACAGTTTGGCGATCCGTCTCGTCATTTGGCGGACGTACTGATCAACATTTAATATCTTTACGAAAACCTAATACCATTATTTCATACGAGTAATAATAATGATGATGATAAAAAATAAAAATAAAATTTCAAATCTACAACGGTTTCGCGCGGTTTCGATAATAAAATACCGACTACACGTACAATTTGCTACCGGAACGCAACGAAAAAAATGTGTAAAAAAACAACACAATGCGTTCGATTACTACTACGGCCGTCCTTGTGCATTATACGACCTAAAGTTTTCCAACTAATAACCGTATACGACGAGATCGGAACAATGGCGGCGCAACCGTGGAGAGTCTCCCGAGTTACGATCTCGCCGTCTCCCTAAAAAGACAAAAAAAAAAAAATACATCTCTTACAGGACCTACACGACAGACGTAAACGAATCCAAATTGGTTTTCAGAATTAAAATCGGGCTACCGGGGAAACACGTGATTATCCTTCGGTCCGGTTACTGGCGGTCTGAAACGCACGGAAAACCAAAACGACGACCGCTTCCGAGCCCTTTCATTACGCGGCCGGTAATAGGCCCGTTACTCGATCCGTACACGTAATAACACACGTATAAATCATTATCATTATTATTATTATTTTACTTTCGTTTAGAAATCCTCGGCCGTCATTATGGATTCTATTATAACGTGTCCGAACCTTTTCTCGTTTTTATCCCGAGGTGGTGGTGGCACGGGGGGGGGGGAGGAGGAGGAGGAGGTTTGTTATTATACACACGATATCGACCCACTCTGTTATTACACGGTCAAGTAGGGTATTATGATCGTTGTACACGTGTAACAGTAATCCTAGGAACGATGACTTTCTACGTGCACGCGTCGCGGCGCGCGTGTAAATCACGTGATTCGGCGCGATATATAAAACCCGGGCGCGCGTCGACGGGCGGACGGGCTGGGCGAGGAAATAGTAAAACGTTCCGCGTTCGAAAATGTGTGTACACGAAAACGCGTGAATAAAAAATAAAACGCACGTGTCCACGGCGGACGCATCAAACGGTGTAATTTCACAACCGATCGCCGGGACGAACGTGCGCAGAACGCGAGAGAACCGCCGGGGCGACCGCGACGCCCGGACGGAACGGGACGGGAGAAGAAGACTAGGCGCGTAGAGGTTAGGTAAAAAAATATTATTATTTTTTTTTTCGAAGCCGGTACGCACGCGTCGTTGTGGTGGTTGCGGCGGGTGGTTACGGCCCGCGTTGTCCCTTCGGTCTGTTACTCGAGTGGACCGTTTCACGGCCTTTGTTTTCACGTACGCGTTCTCGCATGCGGTTCCCGTGCACGGTACACGACAAAAACACTAAACTTCCACCTAACACGAGGCCCGCGCCCAGAGCGCGACAAGTCATGACGACGACGCACAAAAACCACATCGGTCAATGTCAGACTCAAGCGGGGAAGTCATCTATCCGTCGAACACGTTTTGTTTTTCTATACATATATATTCTGTCGCGATTACGCACAATACAAGAGAACGTTTACACATCCCCGAACGCTTACACGAAGCACTTGGACCTGACCCGGGGAATTTAAAAAAAAAAAAAAATCCGTATGATTTTTTAAAACACATTAAGTTACGTAATCTAATCTAATTCGTTAATTTGTAAACACAACCATGTACTCGTATACTGTTGTCGTTATGCTAAGTCTTTTGTAAATGTTGAAATCTGTAATACTGTGAGCTTTGTGGTTGAGGCTAATAGACGAACAAACAAAAACCTTCATGAATTTAGGTGACAGGTATCAGTGGCATTTGCCTACTCAACACCTGTACACTCGCGAGGCGTATTGTTTACGCGCCGCGACACTCGACGAAGCTCTACGGCAGTGGTCTCAAACATGCGGCTGGCTTGCCATTTCCATGCGAAAATGTAAAATCTTTTTTTCATGAAGTTAAACAAATCTAAAAGTCACAGTCAAATATCAAATGTAAAATTACAATCTGTTCTACTACATTTGGCGTCCAGAAATTCTTGTGCAAATATAGACAGCCTGGCACAAACGAAGAGATGTCAAATCTCAATGTTCGTCACATTTTTTCAACAGTAATTTTGTTATAACAGTAAGTAAAACGAACAACTAATTTGTTTATATTTTTAGAATTTATTTTAATAGTTGTAAATACAATAACAGTGATACTGTAATATTATATTAAGAGAAGTGGATTTTAAGGATTTAAGTAAAAAAAAAGGACATTAAAAATTTGGCCCGTGAACTTTTATCGAAAAAACATATGGCCCGTAGGTAATTTGAGTTTGAGACCATTGCTCTACGGAATCGGTTTCAGGCACGACGTACGGGGTCGTCTGGATTCGCTAAACGTTTTTCAGTCCGGTCGAATTTTAATAAAGCCCAAACTTATGGGCAGACGATACTTATTTTGTATGTAGCAAAACAAGTTCTAATTTGTTCATTTTGGCCGAGAAACGCTAATCTAGCGTGTACGTGTATACGATCATTACGCGGTTCATCAATAATAATAATACGTATTATTCAATATAAAATGTTTTTGAAATGATTGGAGATACTTTTAAGTCGAGTAGATCGGACGCACGTTATGATTGAAAATACTTTGATTTCTATTCGACGTTTAACTTATCAACTCTGTATTTTGACACGTCGACGAGTCCGAGCAAAACCGTCGAAATGCATTCGTTACTGTTGGCCGCGTGCGTGTACGAACAGGAAATTATTGGATACGTGTTGGATACAAATGAAAACGACGAATATTTTACGTCGTACAGCGTATTAAAACAATAATAATTAAAACGGTCGTTTTGCCGCCAAAGTCATTGAGCCCCGCGGATTCGTGGATGAACGATGATACACATACGTACGTATCATGGAGGATGATGGGTCTTGGCCGAGACGAGTGAGAGAGAGTGGAGAGACGATCGTCCACGTGTCTTTATTATTTATTACACGTATCAAGAACGCGAAACAAGACCAACGCCGCCGCCGTGAAATAGTCAATAATCGATTTTTCCAAAATATTTATATATACGTGTCGCGCCACGTGGGACCGTATCGTAAAATCGAACCTCGTGATATCATATAACATAATACGTACGTACAGTTTATTATGGAATTTTTTTTTTTTTTTGAAACTAAATCTCGTCGGACACGACGACAAAAAGAATTTCACACACGTTATGTGTATATTATGAAACGACGTTGACGATGGCATCGCATCAAAGACAACCGCACGCGGCCGAACGACAAACGCGCGTACACATTTAAATAGGTTCAATAAATTTTATAAGGCCGCTATATAATAATAATACACACACACACACACATATATGTATATATATCACGTGCGCGGCGTGTGTTATTCGGTTTTGGGATCGCGCGACGTAATAATAAATAATATTCTCGTCAACGAACGTTTATTATTACGATCCAAGCCTTTTTTTGCCTCCTCTCAGTCTTCGCGACCGTAGCACGCGATCGTATTGTACACGATATTATATATTACGTCGGTCCTTCCGTGTAGGTCCGAAACGTCGTAAAATCGAGGGCGGGGGGGGAATAAGAAAAACCGAATACGATAAAAGAATACGGGTCGGCGTCGTTATACAACGTGTATGTTCATATTGACGGTCGGAATGCGAATCCGTTGGTGAGCGACCCGATTCTCGCCGTCGATCGTGCTATATTTTCATATTTAATCGACACGAGATTTTCTCTCTCTTCCGTTTTGACATCGATTTTCCACATTTTCGTTTTAGAAAATTAATTACCGGACATACGAATTTTTTCTATTTTTTTGCGTACCTCCGCTATCGTTTTATAATCTTTAATGTTACGATATGTTTGTCCTGTACACAGATTTTCGAACTCGAAATACGTGTTGTGAGTTGAAAAATACCGAAAAACTCGTTAAAAATAAATAAAGAGAACTATTGTGATACATTGTACGTTTATATATATATATATATATGTATTATAATGTTTATTGTTTTTTGTCTCGAGTGGGATGTCAATAAGAGATTTATTGTTTTGTTATCGGTTTGAAGTGCATATCATTATTCCGTAGTAGACCGAAAACGAAACGCGAGCGCTACTACACGATACTCGTAGTAAATATATTACACTACGTATACAGGTATTATTGAGTGTGTGCTCGTATACGATACTCGACGGATGTCTCGAGTACGTGTTATTCAGGACGTAAAAGCAAGTAATTTTTTCCCCCGTCACTCGTGTCGGGATATTTTCGTCGCCAACGTGTACGCACCGCGTACTCAACTAGGACGTAAAAAAGTCCGCACGCGGAACATAAACACGTAACAATAGTTACTGTGCACTGGTTGACTTTTTGAACCCGTCGTCAAAAGTAAACACAACCAAAACGACTGTACATTTTTCGTCGATTTCAAACAAAAAAACAATAATGACTTGTGATCGGTCGATGCGTTCGACTACTCCTCGTCAGAATCGAATTCGTGCGTGACCGGACGGCCGTCGTTTTCCGTCCGAGTCGTTCGTAACACGTCCGATTCTTTTTTCACCACCCACCACCGGACCCCAATGACGTTCTAAATAAAACGAGTAGACCGTGCCGACGACTCGCCGAGTTAGGCGCGCGAATCGGTGGTGGTGGTCGTAACGAGAAACGCGGCCCGTCACACCCGTCACCGACGACGGAGGCGTGACGGTATTGTCGTCGTCGTCGTTGTGCCACTCGGTTCGCCAGACTCCGGTCCCCCCGGCCCAGCGCGTTGTTTTCGGTTCTGGCGTTTTCCTTCTTCTGCGTTTCGTGTCGTTCGTTTCGGTACGGCCGGTGTCGGAGGATCAAACCGCATTTGAACCGTTACGTTTGTGGGGCGGTCACGCGTCCCCCCGGACGACGGGAGTAAAACGTGTAAACGGCGTGACGGCGGAAAAAAAAAAAGAGAACGGACGCGGGGAACGGTACTGAACACGGCCGTCGTACATATTATATTACGTTGAATACCAGACACGCGAACAAAACAATAAAATACGTGCTCCTTTCGGGACGTGCAAAATCACAATCGGTTCGGCGCCTTTTGAAAACCCGTGCCGCCCGTGTAAACAAAACGCGAGAACGCGGGGGTCGCCGTCGCCTTTTGATCTTTCGCCGTCCGACGGCTGTGCGCGCGCTCTCTCTCTGTCTCTCTCTCTGTCTCTGTCTCTCTCTCTCTCTGTCTTTGTCTCTGTCTGTCTCTCACTCCACGCGAGCGCACTAACGACCGCCCTGGGTTCGCGTACCGAATCCAAAAAAGATCATCCAGAGGGTGATCGTCCCGAAGATCCGCGCCCACCGCGCGACACCACGGGTCGTGCACGTAACTCGTCGGCGGACGGCGAAGAACAAACGCGTTGATTCCCATCGCGACAACGGGTTTAAAAAAAAAACACACACACACACACACAAATGCCAAAACTCATGGAAAAAACTGAAAATCTGAAAACGTTAAAAAAAAAAAATTGTCGTCGTTGTTCCCTCCTTTTGTCTTGTGCGACGGCTTATCGCGGAAACCGGAATACATTTGTTAAGGATATCAATTTTTTTTTGATCCGTGTCTACGAGAAACGCGCGCGACCGATCTATACGCGTACGTCGATAGTTATTTTTAAGTTGAATATTTTACGTTGTTGTGCGAATTTTTAAAACGGCCGATTTTCGTGCTTTTTTGGCCTTTGCACACACTGATCTAAACGTGTGAAATGTACCGTAATTAGAAAGTCGGATCTCCCGTCGGGCGGACAGAAAAAACGTACTCGATCAAATTGTAATTGTTTCAAACGAATAAAAAAGGAACTAACTGTCGTGAACTTGTCCATAGCGATGTTATACCGCAACAGTGTGATTTTTCAAGACGAAATTATCTGCTACAGAATGTACGCATGTATATATTGATTTATATTTGGAGCGAGAGAGACGAACGATTTTTTTTTTATTCGCATCACGCAAGCTCATTTTTCGTATGCAATACAATAACTAGCACCTGTGAGCTGTTTTATATCAGGCCACCTGTTCGATTTCACGCGACGAGTTAACAAATGATTTTTTTTATTTCCTCGTTTAATTTATTGTCCTTATTCGTTATGTATTCACGGACACTTTTTCACGGGCAACATTTTCGAAAAGGCCCGAAGAATTCCCGTGAATTCCTTCTGTTTGTTTTGTGACTGGGCCATGTGTGATTGACTTATTATTCTTGAGCGAGAGATGAAAAAGTGAATTTCAACATACCCGTCAGTTTTTGATCATTACCAAATGTATAGGAAAAATCGTCTTTGTTTCTTATTAAAAATTGAAAAATAAATATCGACGCGATTATATAGTCAAACTTCTTAAAATTTACTAATAAAACGTTTGATCGACTGGTGATCGGGCTTTTACGGTGCAGTATACCTAATTAAATAAAAAATATGAACGGTTTAGCAGGTGATTTGTTGTTAATGATTTAAATGTACAAGCACGTAATGGTTACCGGGGTCTGTAGAATAACGTAAACTCTGAATAAAGTCTTTAGAAGTTCTTTTCTACAAAGCGTGAGAAATACGTAAGGAAGAGGATTGATGCTTTTACTGAACGTGATATTATTGGATTGATAGCACTGAATCGTGGTTGCAATCTGAATTGAGTCGGGGTCCGAGCGGGTTTCTCGTACGAGTCGGCCTGGACGCCCGGAGTCGGATCGCTCGGCAAAAGATTAGCAATTAAGTCGATTGTTAATTAAAAGTAAAAAATAATCAAAATACTTGAATATATATTTTTGATATGGACTAATAATAATTGAACGAGTTGAAAAACAAAGCCGCCGAGCGTTGTCTCGTCTCGACAGGCATCGCTCGGAGGAGCTGGTTTATTTACATTGGACTCGTTCGTCTCGTCATTGGTTTTCGATATTAAATTTAGAATTACGCGGATGGGACGAATAACCATTTACGATTTAGTCCCGTTGTCGTAACGGTAACAAACATGCTACTGGACGTAAAATATTTTTAAACGAATATTTTTAACGGCGGCAGTGGAGGACGCGCGCGCGCGCGTGTTACACGTTTTATTATTATTATGTTATGGTTGTTCCATCACGACATAACATAGCATAAGACGCGCAGTTACGTATATATCTGTAAATCGTAATATTCGAAAAATGTTGGTTTGAAAAAAACCGCTCGCGCACTCGGTCGGTATTCCTACACGCACACACACACATATATATGTACATGTGTGTGTGTGTGTGTGTGTATACGGTCGTCCTCCGCGTCGTCGTTGATGTTTCAATGTCGAATTTTTCCACTCGCCCCGACCGTTATCGCGTGCGCGATCGCGGCCCGAAACACGCGCGCTGTATACACGCGTACAGGTTGCTTCAGATAGACGTCCGGCGGGCCCGGAAAACCGAGCCGGGAACAGGACGGCAAGTACATTTCTGTTTCGTCATTTTGTTTTGTTATTTTGGTAAATTATTTGTTTGTTTTTGTTATAAACTGTATTGATTTGTTAAAACGCGTTCGGGAAAACGGGACGGCGAGTTGATTGCGTATTTGATATTTGTATTTTGTATGCAATTGAATAAACGACGGCGGCTCGTTGGATGTAATACGTAAGCGATTACCCAGGAGTCGTCGGCTACACAACGGGGGGGAGGGGGGGGAATACAGACAGACGTCCGACTTACGCGATTCAATCGCGTTTACGGAGATCGGACGTGGCGCCGAGTGATCGCGAGAACGCGCGCGACCGTGTGTGTAAATCGTTCGCTCCGATCGTTTCGCACGGGTTAGGGTTCGGCGGACAGCCGCGGACCGAGATTCGAAATCTAATCGTTTTCTGGTAACACGCAAATACGAAAAACGGAAAGTATAAGAGTTTTCGAAAATGACGCGTTTGGCGAAAAATTACTCGGCACGTTTCGACGATATTACGTTGTTGGAAAAAAATTCCATTATTACTGAAAAAGAGAAAAAAAAACACAAAACTCTGACGACCGGACGCGTTTATTATTCTTGAAATTCGTCGAAAAATGTTTACCAAAACGTCGTGACAAATCCAAAACGAGAATTATGCGTCATTAAATAATAGAAATATGACAGATCAAAAACGAATAAAAAAAAAAAGAAAGCGAATTATTAAAAAATATGCATTGGGAATGGTAATAATTCAAAACATTATACTTTTAGAGAAAAAAACTTAGAAAGCGCATACAAGATCCGAATCCTATTAAATAATATTATACACGAACGCGAACGTAGTAAACAGTTATATATTCAATATTTTTTATTTAATTTCAATTTAAAAAAAAATCGAAATAAAATATTTTTTCCATAACGCGAGACCGGTAACGTACGACATAAACATATTTATACAACCATTAAATATAATATAATACATTGTTTACGTTTTGATTATATTAACTATTATTTGTATTTTTGTTGTTTCAAATCTCGACACAGAGTACCAATATTTGTATCTCGACGGTATACAAACATATTCGTCTCGTAACGTGTACACACACACGTCCGTGCCGACTCGCGATCTACAATACCGTAACGATCCTCTCGATTTTTTTCGAAACACCATAAAAATATATTTACACGCGTAATTAAAACATTTGAACGTTATACAAACGACCCACGTAAGTAGTACACGAAAATGATTTTTTTTCTTTTAATCGCTTCTTAAACCATATCGGTACACACACACACTCACACACACATCGTTTATCGTTTCCGTATCAGTATAGTAGACAGATAAATTAAAACTAACAAGTTTTTTCCACGCGCCTAAAATTTCGATTATTCGATTTTCGTTTGTTTTTTATGGCAAGCGGCAAAAAACACTTCAGACTACCATCTATGCGTACTAATATTGTTGGTGATGTTTTTTTTTTCGTCTCCACGCCGAACGAGATTTCAGTATCTAAGCGTTTTGTACGCGATATATAAGCTGCTTTCGAGATCTTTGCTGTCCTCTACTGATAATAGAGAAATTATAGGACTGATATTAGAATATCGTATTGCACGAGAATACGAGATTTTTCTGAAAGTATCGTCGTTGACAATTATCGACAAAATCGAAATGAAAAATTACCTATACGCCTTAGCGCGAAGAAAAAATAACGCGAAAATTGTAAAAATTAAACAAATTGTTTACGTGTTTGTTTTGGTCGCATACAATTTTTGCATATCCACTGCCTTCAAATTTGAAATAGTAAATTATACAATTCTAAATTGTCTGCACGAGTAACTCACTCGAGACGATATCTACAGCACTTGGGTTCGCTATCTATTTTTTAACATTTTTGTAGTCCCTAAGCAATTTGACGCCTTCCCTCCCAAAAATATAGTTTTGGATTCGCTCCATGCATCATATACGTACGATACGCATGGAACAAATATAGAAATAGAAAAAAAAACATTTTGGAACGACCAAAATCGTAAATATAAAATATAATTATACACGAAAATGAATAAGTATCGATTTTTAATGGCTGATATGGAATTATAATTAATAAGAGCGAGATCTCGAACGTCTCGCGTGTGTATACATATATTATTCGATAAAGGCGAAGAGAAAGAAGATATATTATTCGCTTTACCTGGTATTTATCGCGTCGGCAGCGGAGCATTATTATTATACACGGCAAGTCGAGATTTATATACATTTCTTTGATCTATTCCCTCCTTTTCCTATCTCACTCGTTCGCTCTCTCTTATATCTCTCTCTCTCTCACACTAATGATCGTGCGATTGTACCGACGTTTCTTTTTTATTTTTTAAGTACAACGATAATAGGATTGCGCCGCTAACGGTTATACATATGTATTTATATGTGTATATATATATACGCGCGGTTTGAAATCATTATATGATCCTCCACCTGCTCGCAAGTTTTGCGAGGCTTTTATTTTTTTCCCCCACATTAATTTCTTTTTCGTCCGCATAATTATCTCACGCCGCGTTTACATTGATTATTTATATATTTTTATTCATTAATAATATAATATGTATAACGTGTTGTTATTCGCGTTATGCAGATATATGATACAATGTGAGGACGATTATTAATAATACGTACACGTGAACCGTTTAAATAATAATCGCAATAATTATCATAATAACACTTCGCGATTCACAGAGAAGGATTTCTTTCAAGAAACTGCGGGAGATCTTTTGATATATGAGCGCGATCGAATTATATTATACATATGCTAATAAACACGAGTCGTGTGTTTATATTACACATGTAGATCTCTCAGCGAAGTATATAATGATATTCATTGAATAAATTTTAATAAACAAAAATTACGCAACAAATGTTAGAAATAAATAATTGTGCGTTTGTTACGTGAAAAATGAATTGAATTATTAGTGAATTAAATATACGAATTAAAGTCGAAAATTGGCGAAAATCGCATGTAATGAACGGTAGAAAGAATTAAGTTGCAAATATACAACGTCCGAGTTGTAGGTGTTTGTTTAACACGAAAACGACGAACTTATCGTCCCTTTTGAAAAATCATTGTTCACGACGGACGAATAAATACGAACTATTTTTAAGTTGTAAAGGTATTTTTAGCGTTACTACGTAAAGAATATTTTAAAGGGATGGTTTTTCAAGCGGAGCCATTGCGTGCCTTTGCCACTACAACATGCACTGTTATTAATTTATTTTTAAAAATGATAATGATTAATCATCGGCAACGTACATTGTACTTTTGCGTGCACACACAGGATAACACAATATAATATGTTCTGCCGCCAACATCCGTTAGATCATTCACCCTCTTCTTACTTCAGTCGCGCGTATACAAACGAGTATACTTGAAATATCAAATATTAATAATAACGATAATGCACTTTTTAACGAATGATGCGATATTGTTTGCTCGTCGCTCGCCGGCATCATGCGCGGTCCGTCCGCGGGAGCACAACGAAGAATCATACGGTGTTTAACGAACTCGACGGTTTCGTTGAAAAAATTCGTTATAAAGAAATTACATTAATTTTTTCTCTTAAAACCTCGTCGAGTCGTTTTCGTACGATCGTAAAAATTGTGACACTCATTTAACGAACGAAATTTTCGGATTTTCGGCGAGTTGAAATCCACGACGAACGGCGTACATAATTTATATTTTGAAAGGAACGAGATTTTTAGTTTTCATATCGTGTTACATACGATGTTGTGAAATCAATTCGTTAACTAGAAAAATGGTTTTCGTTTTGAAAACGAACGTTCGCGGTATCCAAAAAGAAAGAAAGAAAGAAAGAAAGAAAAGAAAAGAAAAAAAAAACGCGTGATACAGAGAGTTTCGCTGAGCAGAGGTTCCATAATACAATTACGAGATGTATAAAAAAATATATGTATACAATAAGAGAGAAAAATCGTTATTCATTGTGTTCCAATCTATTGATACACACACACATACACATATGATAATAATAATCATTTTTTTAGGCGTACATACGGAATGGAAACGCGATCTCGGGAAACCGCCGCAGTCGTGGTGTGCGTGTGTAAACCGACTTATATATATTATTATTATTATTATTATTATTATTACGGAGGGAAAGGAGCGGTCAGCGGTATACAACAGCAGCCGGTCGGACGAACAGAACGGCGGCGTTGTCGGCTCACATCAAACGAAATTTAGATCCCCCGCTAAACCCGCGGACGCTAATAGAGGACCTCCCCGCCGTTCCCGTCGTTCCTCGTCCAAGCCCGTACCGTCGTCGTCACACGACACGCCGCCGACTAACAAACCTATATATAATGCGTGTATATATGTATAAGGCCGCGCTCCGGCATTCTTATTATTATGTATAAGTAAGTAAGCATACGGCATAACGTGAAACGTGAAAACCGAGAAAAACGCGATACGACGGCGGTTCGTAACGTATCATGTTATAATACGAATTTTACGCGGCGAAAACGGCGGTGCGCGGTCGGTTCACACGCGACCACGACCATAAATGATAACAAACCGAATAATGTATATTTCCTATTGTATTCGTGTACAGAACTGCCGTTATGATAACACTTATGACGTTACGTGCCGCCGTATTCGTTGTATTATGTATCGCGTCATGCAATACGTCATGTATTATGGAATTTGTATTGTCGGTGTCGGACCGTCGTAGCGACTAGGAAAAAAACCAAACCAAAACATCGTTATTTGAACGTTCGATTTCAAAGCCATGTCATAACCGGCGGCGGCCTAGGGCAAGTTACGTTTGTACGTGAACTGTACAAGTCAAAAGTTATTCTGCATTTTTGTGTAGCTCTTAACACGAATACTGAAAGATCTGTTTATTCGACGGTATAGGAAACGCAAATTACATATTCATACAAGTATCTAAAATCAATAGCCCTCGACGACTTTTTCAATTCATTTCATTCATTATTACGTCTCGTTACGAATCGCCCACATTAAAATGTTAACGTTGCATTCGCAGACACGTTGAGTTTAGCTTTTAACACGTTAATGACCTGTCTTGTATGTAACTGTAAACGATTCGAATCTGGATTTGTAGGCTAATAAATTGTGCACTAGTTTATATGTACTAAAAAAACCCCCCTTAAAATGTTTCATATAAATAATTAAGAAAATGCACGAAAAACAATTAACAACCACAAAAATGTGCTTTTTTTATATGAAATACTTTTTCAACATTTTTTAAATATTTTTAATCGTTCACGACAAGAAGGGTAAATAGATAAAATAACTATGATATAATTAAGCAGAAAAACTAGATGAAAAAATACTCGTATAATTAATATCGAGAAAAAAAACATTGTATTCAATTCTCGGGTTAGAACTGCATTGCACTGTAGTATTATAGCCGCTCTGCGTGTAATGCAGTTCTAACCCTAGAATCTAATAATGATTTTTTTTTCTTTAATATTAATTATACGGCTATTCACGATCGTTTTAACGCTGCAGGTCTTGGATATTCTCGGGAGAAAAAACCTCATTATGTGGATGCAACACCTTAGAAATGTGTTTGAATTCTGAGCTCGATAGATCGATTTAATTTTATTTCATAGATGTATTAATACGCTTAACGAAATTAAATTATTGAACACCACATTTTAAAATGGATATTTGGCGAATCAGACCAAATGCGAATCAAACCAAAATCGATTATTTTCAAAAACGTTTTTAATAGGGTTTTTTTATTTAATTTAAAATTAACTAGTATAATACACATTTCACGGCGAATACGAGCTCGACCATTGTTTCATTATGTTATTATTATAATTACCAAATACTTTAAACCCCTTTGTGATATGACTGATTTTAAATGCTTAAAAGATTAATATAAACTTTATTGTTTCGAGATATTGGAAATTTAGCTGACATTTTATATTATTATTTATAAATAGAAATAAACTTTAAACCATTGTTATTTAACGAAGACTATCTCCCTCCCTCACACAGATATATTTGAATACAGTTCACGAGACCGGAAATTGCATGTTAGAAGAGGGGAATCTTTTGTACACGACACCAAAGCCGTAACCGAAAACAATTTTCGGAGTACATTCAAAATATTTAAACTGATAAGTTCATTAGTTTTTCATACATTAAATTTATTACCAACATATTCCCTAAATTTGGAAAAATTTCGGTACGACATATCATAAAATATTGTCCGCGCGTCGATTTTATCGTATAACGCGATCATTTGGTTAAATTAACATATTTAAAAATAATAAATATGTCATTCCACGGGGATTTAAAATGAATAATATTTTTGGCAATTGTCGATATGCGCAGACGCCACGCCTTTACTCGTTTTTATCGATCTATGTATATATATTGGTAATTGATCGATATATATATATATATATTTACGTTGTGTCTGCGGTTTCGAGAGATATCGCAAGCCCCACAAATCGTTTGCACTACGACATATTTTTTTATAAATATTCGAAATTAAAAAAACGTGTTGTACAATATGTTTTGCATTAAATGCTGTTTAAAACTCTTACAATTAATTATATTTTTACCTTGTAAGAAAAAAAAATTTTACTTACAAACGAAAAAAACAGCCTATATTTAGCCTAAAATGAATTGAACTACTTTAAAAGAAAAAAAAATCATATGTGTATATTATTTAAATGAATAACTGGTAAAAGTGTCGAGGGTTTCTCATTATTTTTAATTTGAAACGAAAAAAAACAATTTTGGGTTTTATGAAAATCGAACGTGATTTTGACAATTAAACCCTTTTTTATGCAATTGTTCTGTCATTTTTCTTTAAGCCTAAGAAAACTATTGTGAAAATCGTCGCACTTTTACTATACGAAAAAATGTTTACAGTGGTGTGAGTGGATATAGCGCGCGGAAAATACTATTTTGAAACTCAAGTGTGCATATATTTAGAATTAATGTAATATAACGTGTGCATTCAAGTATCGGTCGATCGTGACCGAATTAACGGTTTTCCATCCACTCTCACACATTTTACCAATAAAACTTAAAAGTGCAATGCGAGACGCTTCTGCACTCTCTACATTCCCAAAATGGTAATTTTTAAATTAAAACCCAAAAAAAAAAAAAACATTATAATGGGTTATTATATATTAGGGATTTAGTTTAAAAAAACTTAACGCCGTTTCGTTGCCACCCTATAGACCTATATATGACCTACATAGGAGACGTGGTCATAGGTGCAACTAAAGAAATGCAAGAGGATGACTTTTGCACACTCAGGTTGATTAGTACTACCTAAAAAACAATTGTTTACCCATTCTAACCTTAGTGTATTCAGAATTTTATTTAAATATTTTTTATTTCATTTAAAACAATATTATTCCGTTGTTTTTACTGTGTTGGATTTACGGTCTATGGAGTTTATTTGTCTATGCAAAAAGAAACGTATTACAATATGTATGTTAATTACTTCATTTAGCAGTTACAAATCTAATAATTTAGCAGCCTCTCAAGTTTATACGTTAGGTTAAAAATTTGGTCAGAAAATTTCATAATATCATAATAATATATAAGTATTGAATAAGAGTTATGTGTAAAACAATTGAAAAAGATGATTAAATTTGCCAAATACTCAAACGTATAACAATAATATAATTGTAAAGCGGAACGGGTGTGAGGGTGGTAGCTACAACAGTCGCGTAATGACGTTCACGGAATAATCATTAACTATTCTACGTAAAACTTAAAATGAAGTACAAGTTATTAGATATCAGGATAATTTAATACAATATGTCTTATTATGAAAAAAAATTTTTTTTTAATTTTTAATTGTGTTTATAAATTCAAAAACTACCAACTATTAATAATAATAAATTATTATTTTATTTTTGAATGAAAATTAAAATGTAAATTTTATTATTAGACGTAAGCGGCTAATCGAACATGACACAACTTACGACATTATTTGAATGGAAAACTTTCGATCGAAATATTTAAAACCGACAACCAACAGAAAAATATTTGATGCTAACGACGAGGTGTCAGATTAATCAAAAATTGTGTAAACGATTAAAACAAGAAAAAAATTAAATCGTGAAATATCATGTGTGTTAAACCTCTAAATATGCGAAAACCAAAGTGCAGAATAACTTTTTAGCGTACGATCCAAAACAAATTTAGCCAAACGTAATATTTGTCCACGGCTCCGCCTATAACTAATTTATACACAGTTGACGTTACTATAGTAAGTAAACCGAGCAAGGCTCAACGGTATATATTTAACGACATATCAAAACGAAACGATTAAATAATACGATTTATTTTTATTCTATAAAACCGTAATTTAATTTGTATTTTCACTCTGACTTTTTTTTTCGGCAATGTGTCGTATATCGTCTGCGAGTATTTAATCCGTTTTCAAATAATATCCATTATACATAACACAACACGATAGTATACCTTTTATACGTATACACGTCACAGTAATAATAATAACGATATATAAATGTATATAATACGTAATAAAAAGGAAGACGAGCGGCGGCGGGCGGCGGCGGCGGCGGCGTTTGTGTGCGTGGCGTTGGCGCGTCGGATATATCTGTTATCTGTTATATACGTGCGTGTGCGTGTGTCGGCGGCGGCTTCAGTGGCGGCGGCTCTTTTGATCCCGAGCGCGTTGCCTCTGGCCCGAAAACCGGTTGACAGCGCGCTCGTATGTGTGTGTGTGTGTGTTGTGTTTGCGGGGCCGATCGGACGTACTCACATACACACACACACACACACACACACACACACACACACACACTTACATATTATATTAAATATTATACACACACACACACGGACGGACGCGTATCTCCTCGGACATAATTTGTACCGTGACGCGCGGCCCGGCGGCGGCGACGGCGGCGGCAGCGGTCCACCGTATAGATCTTTATATAATATCATAGATATTTATTTATATACACGATGTGTGTGTGTGTGTGTGACGATTATAATAATACCGCGTACGTTTATATTATAACGCACGCGGTATGATTATTATTATTATTATTATTTATACCGGAGCTAGTGCGTGCCGACGATTGTCGTCGTGAGCGCGCGCGTTTTCGGCCGCACCGGTAGTGTCGAAGCGGCTCCTCTTTGAAAACGATATGTAATGCACGTTGGTCAGAAAGCAAATGGTTTGCAAGTGAGGGTTTACTTCGTTTTTCTGCGGATAAAGCCGCAAAACGATATTCATATTTATGTTTTTCACGATAAATTTTATGATCGACGCGTTTTACAAACGACACAGCCGTGTTCGGAAAACGCTTATTAACGTGTATTGCAAATACAGCAGGGTCTGGTTAATCCGAACGGAGTTGAGAATTATCACACCGCTACATTTAAAGACGCATATTGACGAGACCGTACTGTAATGGCAAAGTATAAAATATTTAAACAAGTATATTGTTGTGCGCGATACATTTTATGTTTTTATTTGTTTACTGCGGCGTTAGAGACAATAAGCGGATCGCGATCCGAATTCTGGTCGTCGAAATAGGGGATGAAAAATGTTGAAATTTAAATTATTATGGTTAATATAATTTTACAGCGAAAATCGTAAAAAACAAAAAAAAAACGTGAAATAAATTATCATTTGGGCACGATTGTTTTACCGGAAATCAGGTACGCGTGTGTAAGTAGATGGGACTATCGGAACATAATGTCTATCCGAAAAAGCGTCCATAGACTACTAGAAAACATTTGACAATCTCTGGTTTATAAATTTGAAAACGAAAAAACATCGTTTTGCGAGTAAACAATATTTATAATTTCCACAACCGCTTTTGTCATACTGATTGGTTTATAATTTTGATATATCATACGAGGACCGTTTGGTTTATTATGTGCTAATACAGGCGAACGTAATAAGCGATGGAAACGACGTGACAATTTATATTGACTAAATCGGAGAAGGAATTAAGAAAAATAATTTTCTTTTTTTAAATTAAAATGGCTATTTGTCTAATTGCGCACGCCGTCCACTGCTTCCACCACGGCGACAAAATTTTGCCGTTCCGAGATGGGACGAAAAACGTCATAGACGTATTGTGTACGTGAAAACAATTTTATCAAACGGCAACAGAAGACCCGCGGTTAAGAGTTCATCATTTTGGAGCCGGGATAACAGATTTGTTTGTTCGGAAAAAACAACATTTTGTCTTTGTTTACAAATACGATTGCAGTTATAGTGAACAAAACGCGTGTATTTTGATTTTTATCTAGTTTGAAAACTAAAAGGCGGTTATAAACGACACCTTCTCATCGTTTGTTCTTCGGTTTATTTTCAATCGCATTCGTTTTGCTATAACGGCGATCGTTCCTCGAAATTGTCGTTAAGTACTCATTTCCCAGAGCTATTTCTCAGGCACTATTTCACAAATAGTCACGCGGGGCAATACGTTGGAAAACTACATTTTTATTTTTTTTTTTACTATAAAATGCGGTCGCGGAAAAGTTAGCCGTTGGATTTCGTCGCCGTTAAACACATCGTGCGGTATCGCTCGTTACCTATCGTAACCGTGGACACATAACGCGTGCGCCGTTAATCTTTGACGGTAAAAAAAATGAAAAACATGAAAAAATTTACGTACGTAATACACTTGGCCGTGACCCATACGCGTATACGATTCCCCTCCCCCCGGGTGATCGTGAGTGCGGGGCGGCGGAGTCCGATATAGGTCGGAACGAGCTAATAAAACAACGTCCGGTATGTGTACGCGGACGGTCGGACGGGCGGTGGAGGAGTGGACAAATCTTACTTCACAAACGCGTCCTTTTTTTACATGTATTATAAATACGCGTTATAATGACAGATCGTAATATATTGGTAGTGATATGAAAAAGCAAAAACAAAAAAAAACACTAGAGCGCAGAACCAATTTAACGCGTTGACGATATTTATTAGATATTGTACGTGTACACGGAGATTTCGGTCGGCCGGGGCCCGCGGCAAACGATTCAAGTACCACGTCGGCTGTGAGAACGCTGTGAACGCTTCGATGCGACACACTCTCGCCCGTCCCGCACACATCGTTCCGTTCGATATCAACGCGCGTAAAATATGTCTCTTCCGAGACGCGAAACGTTATTTTGACAAATATATATATATATATATATTTATATGTGTGTGCGTGCGTGATTTACCAAGTCCTCTTAAGGATTTCTGCGTCATGCGAAAAAAAAATATGAGTTACAAAACGTATATCCTATAAATTGTAACCAGTAATTTTATACACGATTTAAACGTTCTCGATGGCATTTCACATAAAATTATTGGTATATAAACTGTTGAAAAATCCGAACAGAAAATAATTGGCGACTACTTGATGACATCTTGAAAACTATAGACACGCGTTTGTACTTATCGCAGTCGGGGATGGGCCTTATACGTTTGTACCTTGTAACAACTAACACGGTTGTGACTCGTGTAAATATGAAGATAAATTAGTATGTTGTTAACGAATTTGAATGTCCCTGATTACTGCGCGCATACAGATTAATCGTTATCATACAAGAGGGTTTGGTAAATATTACAGTGTTCAATATACTGTCCACAGACGTAATTATAATGATATCACCATTGTTATAATCGAACACGGACGTTATAATGTACACAAGTACCGGAGAGGCCATAATAATATAATATGCAAGGATTCAGGCCGAACATTTTTCACGTTTATTGTCGTGTAAACAAATATGTAACGTATGTTATCGAACAAAGATTCTAAAATTATTTTTAAATATAATTTATATGATTATATATGGCGAAATAGTTACGACTTCAATCAAATAGTCGAGGAAAGTCATTTTTTAACGTTTTTTTATTAGTAAATTCTGTTGTAAAAATTTAACAACTCAACAATAATATCATGGACGATTTTGCATGTAAACATATAAGTGTACCTATAATTTATATTAACACGCCTACGCAGAAAAATTATAATATTTTAAAAACATATATTTTTGTAGGCGAATTTATTATGTTGACGTTTTAAACAAAACAAAATATATAAATAAATAATTTCGTTTTTACGTTTTTCTTATTGTCGGCAATTTTTATTTTATTTGAAATTGATGTAAAGTTATTAATTACAAAACATTGTATTTTCACAATAAAAACGTATTAATTTTTTTGTTTTTTAATGTCACATCATCATTTGATAAAAATTATTATGGCCAAACGGTAAAATAAATAAATAACAGCTATTATTACAAATTAAAATCTCGTTAATATTCGATATTATTCTTAAAATGTTAGGTATTTATAACAAAAATATCAAACAGGTGTATTTTAATAATAAACGTTTGAAAATCTATTATGTATACACACGTAACATTTGAAAATAGGTATTTGAGTTTGACAAATATTCGGAAATATGAATCGCAACGTTTTTAATTCCTTATACAATAACATATATGTAATATAAAAATAGATTAAATATTCGATTAATTCGTTTTCTCGTATCGATTTCTATATTGTACTTAGATACACAAAATTATTCCTACGATATAGATAGATAATTTTGGAAACGTACACACACACACACACATATATAATTATATGATATTAATATTAAATGTTATCACCTGTTTGGTGTCCATGTGTATGCGCCGGTTCTCATTTGATCAATCGGAAAATGGTCACGTGTGATCTTCTCGTACGCGCGAAAATCGTTGGGTGGGAAATCCAAAATCGAACGATCGAATCGAGAATTGAGAAAAAAATAAAACCGCGACTCTAACGAAAACGGACGGTAGAGATACGTGCGCGACCGTTACACTCAAAACGTATTCGAAAATATCGTTTGACGATGTCGTGAAACTGTCTGAGGACGCGTCGCTACGGCGGGGCAGGTGCTTGTTGCCGCGGTCGGTGCGCGAATGACGGACGGCCGTGAACGCCGGGCGGACCTGTGCTGTGGGACACGCGAACGTCTGGTTCGAATTGGTAAGCGGTTACAACAGCGCGCTGCCGCGTATACCTATACGAAACAAACGGGAGAAGAACACTACGCACGAGACCACTCCTCCCCTCGCCGACGACGTGCTCCGCGACGGCGTCTCTACGCACACACGCGTACGTACGTACGCACACACGCGCGCGCGCACGTCCTTTGGTCCCTCCTTATGTCCCCTCTACGCGGCACACACGTGTAATAAAAAAAAACCGTCGAGTAGCGGGGTGGGGGGGGGTATACGAACGCTTTTTTCCCACACTTGGCATACGTTTTTCCGCCCCAAACAATCAATTCGTGTGTAACGTAACGCGTCCGCAAACGAAATTTTCGCGAAAATCGACGATCAGCCGTCCTCAATTTGTTTATCGGACGAATATATCGGAGAAATGGGCAAATCGTTTCGATTTACGGCCTAGCGGACGAAATAGTGAAAAAAAATGGCCGCAAAACATGTGAATACGAAATGCGAAATGTCATACAAGTCGTAATATACTAGAAAATCGGTTGAAAGTTAAAACTGTTTAATTAGCGTCCTGGTCTCAGGCTTTTACGAAACAAAAGTGATAATTTCTGATCTTATCTTACGTAACGTTTACGTATTCATCACAATGTCGAATGTGTGCGTGTATAGACGACACGATCTGTAAGAGTGATTTATGAGTACGATACATTATGCGCAGAGGATATCATATAGTACAATAACGCGCGTTTGTTCGATTTGGAGTGTTTAAAAAAAAAAACGCATATGCGTTTCCTCTATTGTTCAAAACAAACCGTTCTAAATAATATGTATATATTTTTTATCGATTATATAGAAAGACGTTTCCAATGTGCGCTGTTTTAAGAGTTCTACGCTCTACTCGTATATATATATACACACACATACATACACACACTTTTTTCTAATATACAAGCCTTGAACATTATTAGTTTTGTTAAAAGGTTTTGGCCTTTTAGACTTATTGAATTTTTCACTTTAAACGTTGTTTGTTTATGAAAACGAAACGAAACAAAAATACCCTAAATAAGCACTTTGGGCTCGCTATAATATATTACGACATCATCGATAGTCACGCGCATTTCGAGTGCTGCGTCAGCAGCTGAACGCTCGCGCCGTTATTCAATATATACGATCGAAATTAAAAAGGAATAATTTAAAATGTATGCCGCACAAACGCAGACAAGTCGTGCTGTAATATTGCTATTATATTATTAACGTGTACACTGTATAGCAGTAGTGTAACTAGGATTTCGTTTTGTTTTTAACTAGAGTATATCGTATTCACAGGGAGGGAGGGAGGCTTACAGGACTCATTCTCATAAAATGATTTATTTAAAGCTGAAGCCCTCCGAAACAAAAAGTAATCATTGGATTATGTGTATTTATATAAAACATTGAATAACTTTGAGAAGAAAAAATAAAATAATTTAATGTTTGTATTCGACACTATATTATACACATTTTTTTTTACATAATATGCCCATTATCACGTATAGTTTATTAGGTTGTCAATAAAAATTCTATTTATATCCGGGAAATAATATTTTGTCGATTTTGTTAACGTTCGCCAGCGGTTGTTCGTATTATAAGCCCCTAAGTAGCTAAGTGCATAAATAATGAGTTCCAAAAATATATTTCAAATATTTAAATTTAAGTAAAAAACAAAAATCTAAAGAGATCTTAATAGCGGTTTGAATTGTAATCAAAGGTTAAATATTTGCCAAGATCGTCTTAGGTCAGAAATGAAGATTTCTAAAAACTGTCTTTTCGAACCCGAAAAAGCAGATATTGAAGATACGAAAAAGAGTATTTCGCTTTGAGTGTTTCTTAATTTTAGTACAACCCTACTCTAAGACGAAACGAACCAACGATCATATTGTAACGTGGACACTGAAAACCGTTACGCGTAACACCGTGCGATCTACTAACGAAATAAAATATAATTATAGAAAGACACTGTACCTTCAGAACACTGTTGTTGTTTCATTTGTGCGTATATTTCGACGCGTCCTAAAGAAAATCGTGGATTCTTATCGTTTCTTCCGCAGACGGCAATGTTCGTTCTCTGGTCGACTGGCGTAGACGAGTGCTAGGACCTATAGGTAAACAGATATTTCGATTTATTGTATTTTCATTCTAGAACTTTTAGTTGGACACCGTTGACTGACACAACGTCACAACTGAACAGTGTATTATTATGAAATTGTTAAATAAAAAAAATCGTGCGTGTTACGAGTACGCGCGGATGAAGTGAAACTTCTTTTAAAGTCATTCAACCGATTAGAGTGTTATGTTTGTATTGGAATAAAATAAATAAAAAAGTATATGGAAGTTACTAAATATTCTCTATTCCGCTAGGAACATTACGCGCATGCGCAACTAATCTCGAGAAAAAGTGTAGTGACGAGTCGACGGTGATGCGTACATTTTCTTGTACTCACTATAAAGAAATTTCATTTCAAAAACAATACCGATTGGAATGTAAATATATAGAGTAATACGTGAGCGAAAATGAGAATTGGAAAGCTAAAAATTGGAAATAAAGTCGGATAGGAACAGAATTTTTTCTAAGGATTTGGTAGGGAAGATATATGAAAAATATTTCGATAACACAATAAAAACTAATGACGCAAAAAATAAACCATATCCCATTCGCTCGCCAAACGACTATTAAACTATTATATTGCATTATCTATATTATATATTGTAATATGAGTATACCTAACGAAAAACGCGAACAATTGTGTTATTGAAATCCGAAACGTCCATTCATGTAATATAATAGAAGTACATATTATTTTATAGTCTTATACGTTTTGTCTATTGTTTCTATCAATTGATTCGATTGCTCATAAACTATGTATATATATATATACTTCAATACTAACCAAATTAAAGCGATAAGACATAATATAATTTGTAAAAACTAATTATATCCCTTTTAAATACATTTTTCTCGGGAAGATTAAAAATCTAAATAAAAAATATTTCTTTGTCAGGTGACAGATATATAATATATATTATATATAGTATAAGTATATGCATTAGTAAAAGAAAAACACCTGAAATCAAATTTATTAATAATTAGTCTTATTTGAAATTGCACAGATAACTAGTTATTCAGCACGCTTTCTAGATATATATATAATATAATATTAATTATTTTGTTAGCTATATTAATCGTTTTAACGAACTCAACTAATCGACGTTTTTTATGTACATTACGATTTATCAATTTTCGCTTTAAATAATATAAATAGAACTGTAGTTGCTTTTAATCGGAATTAAAGTATTCATTGGATAGAATATACATCGTAACAGTAAAATTAAATTATATTGTACTCTTTATCTGAAAAAAATTCCTGTAATACGCGTAGTAAGCGTTTTACTTGTTTGTTCGTTGATTTTGATGTTTGAATATACGTACGATTATTTATTATGGTCGTAATTATACACAATTAATATACTCGTATTTGAATACCATTAAATCTAATATAATAATATGCCGTATAAAAGTTTGAGGTAAACTTTATTTGCAATCGAATCGTTTTCAGAAGTTCTTAAATATTTATAATAATAATAACAAATATACAGTTTCTGTATAAATAAATCTATTATTTACCTAAACGAAAAGAAAGTGCAGGCTCGACAGTGAAATCGTTAAACAATCTCCAGAGTTACAGAGTTTGTTTCGACGGCCGGAAAAACAAAACTTATAAATATAGTTTTCCGTAAATATGTGCGTCATAAATCACCGCGTTTTAGGGTTAATATATTTGGTGCCCGATAATTATTTTCATGACTTATCGACGATAATATCATATAATTACGACTCGAACCCAGAAGTGATATAAAGGCGGAAACACATACACCAAGGGTCGGCAATTGGTCTCTATGGAGGTCCGGATAATTTGAAAAAATGTTTCGAGGTCCAGAAAAAATTTTAATTTTAATTAATAAATATATTTATTTTTAAAACCACAGTTTAAGGTAAATCATTAAATTATAATATAATATAAATTATAAAATTGCATAATAATAATATAAAACTTTGTACTTTAATGAGAGAAATTACATACTTTGTCCTGAGCCAGTTTTTTTAAAATTTGGTACTCTTGGAGAACAACTAATGCGCAGTGTTTTCAAGGTGGAAATCAGTTAATCTTGAACGATATTTATTCTTTAAATAGGTAATTTTGGAGAACAAAGTTTCTTGTATGTATGAAGAGCCAAACATGGTAGCTAATTTTATGTTTAGTGTTTTACAGTTCATGTACTCATCAAAATCATGTTTTGTCCAAAAATCTTCAGTAGATGTAGTTTTGTATATTTTCATTGAAAGGTGTTATTGCAAGTTAATAATTTCCATTTGAAGTGAAGATTTTGGATATCTATTACGTGCGGAAAACCAGAATTAAAGAAAAATACTTTTGGCGATCATTCATTTCCGTCCGTGGTCAAGATTCGTACCGCAGGCCCCTATTGCCGACCCCTGGCATATTACTATGTCAACTTTAAAATATCGAAAGGTCATTTCACGTTTAAAACGTAAATCTGTAAATCATTAAATAATTTCATACTAGACGCATACCACAAATACGTTTATGTACTCGATAATATTTATTTTATGATTTTAGAGAGCGATTTTCATAATAATAATATGTGATTCGTTGATTACCCATTTCGTACCATAAATCCGTTGCATATTTTAGTAGATTTTCTTAGTTGACTCGTGTAGTAACCTACAGCTGTTACTCTCAAAAGCGAAACGTAATTATCTGTTATTGACGTCCAATCGAGCGAGTATTAATATTAATGTACGACGGGGTAAAGTGAATTTCGCGTCAAAATGGAAAACTTGTATCCAAAGAACGTAACAAATGTCCGTAGACTCGAAACCGAACGCTAACGTCCGCGTGTCATTTCGCGCGAACGGAAATTCAAATTGAATCCGTCGAAGATCGCATCCGGCGATCCATCCGGACGCCGAATCTACCGCGTGACGATGACAGGAGGTTGAGTACGCATACAAAGAATGAAAAAAAAAATACGTCACGTAAAGACGGAGAAAATCGGATGGCCGAATTAATGACGATGACGGAGTTGTTCTCGGGAGTACGAAAAATAAATAATATAATAAAAACGTCCTCGTTTTTCCGAACTAAACGACGGACAAGTACACGTACCCCGCGCGGCACATCGCGGTACAGCTAAGGCTAAACTCACACGGACCACTCTTGAACGATTTTTTGTGGTTATAATGTGGTTGTACTGTCGGCGAAATCGACCACTTTTGAACAACATTTTTGTGGTCGTTAGAAGTCCGAACCGACGTCGATATAACCACACCACAATCACAAATATGGCATAAGTTCTTTATTTCTATTTTACATGTTTTAGTGTAAAAATGGACTTTGAAGAGGAATTATGCAATTCTTCGATAAACAATTCTGTCTCGTATCGAACACAAAACTCGTGAGCATGTACTACTGAACAACTACTGAACCAATTCAACAAATCGACAAATTTCATAACACTAGTCATAAAATAATAATTATAATAATATATGTGTGGATTATATAAATAGCGATGATATTACTATGAATATAAAATAATAATGATAAAATGTAGTGCTGGTGGCAAGTGGTCTGGAAGGTGGTTGACGTGTCGCAACATGTGTGTGTTACGCTCAACCACCGACGACCACAATATCGTGGGTGATACAGTCGACACGATGCGACTGAAGTCGAAACTGACGGCAGAAAGTGGTCCGTCTGAGTTAAATTGCATTTTTCATATTATTTTCACATGTTTTTAATAAATTAACCACGAGCGACCACCATTTTGCGGTCGTAACGTGGTTCTAAAGCGTCGGTGGACCACGTACGTGCGTAGGGACAGGTGAATCCGATCTGACCGTCATCGTTTCCTTGCGGCGTATACGATATCATTCGAGTGAGTGAGAGCGAGCGGGTGAACGGTTACGTATCATATTCGTACGCGTTTTGCGTGTACGGTGAAAAATCCGACAAAAACAACGACGACGTCCCCGCGCGCGCGCGTCTCGTCACAATAGGTAAATCGAGAGGGGAACGTCGCAAAGGAATGTTTTTGGGATTACGCGTGCGCGTCGTTTGTGTTGTGCACCGCGGCCCTATTGTCGGTCGCAACGAGACGGACACGAAGACGAAGACGTCGAAAATCCCGAGCGGTGAGCGAACCGACGGCTTTGCCGGGAAACGTTTGGGGGAGAACGGTTTTTATACGTTATTACGTGTTGGCGGAATCGTCTATATCACGTTTCGTCAAGTCTGTCGTCCGCCGTCCGGACCAGAACCGCTTTCCGGCTAAGTTCGTGATCATCTATCTACCAAACGGTATTATTTGACTCGCGCTCCATTTTACAACACAGTGTCGTACACAGTGTCCGGCTGTATGTTTTCCGAAAATTTACCTCGCGCAAAACATCTACGTTCACGTGTCTCTGTTTCATTATAGTAAATAACACGTTTGACGCATGTTCATGGCGTATACGTGTGTGGTGCAGAAAATATTTCGAACTTAGAAACTGCGTGTGAAAATCGGTTATTATTACAACAACGCATAATAACATTTGATCAACGTTTAGTATCAACACCGTGTTCGCATATTCGAACGTACATTTACGTGTATGTTATAACGTGAAATAAAAAAAAAATCATCGTGTCACAAAGGAACTGATGACGATAATATTGGTGTATGTTCGAAAACGCGAAGCGAATTAAAAAAAAAAAAAATCAAAAATTAAAACTAAGCGTTTTTTTTTTTAATGAAATTCTTATGTACCCAATAGCGGCGAGAGTGGAGTTTTCTTTTGATCTCGTGGTTGTTTCTATTCTTATTTATTACGACTCTCAAAGTTGTATAGCCGTTTTGTAACACTCGCGAGTAAGACCGTCTAAAAGTGAAGTAAAAGAACTCTGTACGTTTTATGGGAACGTAACGGTCGACACGGGTTTTTACCACGCACGCAAGAGACGACCAAAAGTTTTGTTTCGTTCAACCAACGCGGCGCTTCGCCCAAAACCAACGAGCGTCGGACAGATTTGGACAGACGGCCTAGTCCGTTCGATGTCGAGAGCGACGGCAGTAGCTAGTAACAGTATTATTTACTGCAACCGAACGAACGTGATCGTCAAAAAAAAATTATGGTTTGAAAAACACGGAAAACGTCGACGACTTCATCGGTTTTCCCGCGCCGTTCGTTGATATTCTGTATACTACGGACTGTCGAAGCGAACCACCGGCGCGGCGCCAGTCGTATCGGAAATCAGAAAATAAAAAAACGTAGTAGACGACTTAGAAAGAAAAATGATTAACGCATACGAGTCCGCGTTAAGTGAGACATTTTATGTCTTATGTGTGAAATTTTTTTTTCGAATTCAAATTTAAATTTTTTCAAAACCGAAACAATGGTTGCCATGGAAACAAACCATAAGAGAGAGATTTAGGTTTTTTTTTTCTGTAACGCTTTTTCGTGGACACTTTTTCGTGACGGTTTTTTTAATTTTAATGTGCCAAAGTAAAGACATAAAATGTCAAAAAAAAAAATTTTTTAAGAAAAAAAATCACACAATCGTGTACGGTCCGAGAACGTGTATCGGATAGTTATGTATCGTTCGGGGTTTCATCATCACGTTTCCGAAGCCGTCGGATTCCTCGTTTTATATTAATCGACCGCGCGCGCGTCGTACACGTCTATATATATAAATATATCATCTGAGATAAGAATCTCTCGGGGCCGTCTCACCGAAACGTACGCGTGTTTATTGTTGCGCGCACGTTGTCTCGTCCGGACGAATAAATATTGTTCGGCCGTTCGCCGGCGCAGGGCCGCGCGTCCCCGTCTTTTATGCGCCGAGCCGTGGTCGTCCGGTGGTCGTGGTCGGGGCGCGCGCGCGCGCGCGCGCCGCGTCTGTCGGCGTCCGAGCCCGAGTCGACAGCGGTCGTTAACAATTGTTCGGGAGAGCGACGGCGACGGCGACAGCGCATTATGTACGCGCGTACGCCATGTGTTTGTGTGCGCGTACGCCGTATGCACACGCGCGCGCACACGAGTGCGTCCGGCTTTGGCGGCGGCGGCGCGGTGGCGGCGGCGGCCGAGAGGGGTCCCGAGTCTTTTGAAAATTTCGTCTTCTCCTCACTCCCCGCGCTCCCGGTATGCGCGTGTGCGTGCGTCGAGGGCCGCACGCCGCCCCGCTGGGTGGTCCCGAGAGAGCGGAGCCGCGCGACAGACCATATAAGGATATTTTCCGAAAGGGAAGAATAAATATAAAATAAAATAAATACGTCAAGATATTATCGCGTCACCCTCCGCCGTGTCTGGCGGGCGGTAGTAGTAGCCACGGGGTCTTACGTTTTGTATTATTTTTTTTTTCGTTTGAAAAATGTGAAAACGTTGTAATACGCGCGCGCACGCTGATGCACGATCAAAGGACGCGCGACCCGTCGGAGAATCCGTTTAACAGGACAACAACAACAACAAAAATGGAAAGGAAAGGAAAGAAAAGAAATAAAAGAGATTTCACGTGTGATATAGCCGAATAACGCGTTATGGTACGTACATCATGCACCGCTGTCGCGTGTATATATATAGTATTTCTCGTCGCCATGTCCGACCTAAGTGTGTGTGTGTGTGTGTTTTATCACATATAACGTCAACAAAATAGCCTAAAAATAAAAACGTACTTAAATAAAATAAATAGGCACTTCGTCGTCGGTGTTGTATCACACACACACACACACACAGAGTACGTCGAGATAATATCGAGTGTTGTTCTACTCGTACATTATATATACATATATGGCCCGGAGGTATGTTTTTGTTTTTAAACGTATATTGAAATCCGTGGAGAAGACGACGGCGCGGTGGTAATATTATACATCGAGTGCGTTCAAACGCATCACGAGAGATCTCACGCGCGATTAAAATATACGTATAGACGATACGGACGCGCACTACTCGACAGAAACACTCGTATACACGCCGGAATCGGCCGGGAGTTAACGACTTACGAAATAATAGTAACGAGCTTAAAGCTAACGGGAAAAACTACCATAACCTATTGTTTTTCGACAAGTCCCGTGCGCGACTAACCTAATCTTTTCGTCGTGTGTGCTAACTCGGAACTCGCATATTGGCCCGTTAGGCTGTTTCGTGATTCGACTCGGAATCATATATATATATAAATGATTATTATACTGTATGGTTACGTTATCAATGTTGTTATTTTGTCGCGTGTCATTCAATACAAAACACGGTGCGTTTAAAGGACGGGACGAGAGAAACCAGAATGTCCACACGTGCGCGCACGTAGGAAATCACACGATCTCACACGTCCTTAGACTTACGCACAAACACGCGTTGCTTGCTAGCGAACATTTCCGGTGGTCCCCCGTCTTGAGCGGAAACGTTCGAAAACATCACACGACACGCGGTACACATTAAATATATGAACATATATATATATACTGGGAAACGTGTGTCGAAAAAAATGTTTTCCATGCGTTCGTACACACGAGGACTACACACGTCGACTAATAAAACGTCGTGTTTCGTACGGACACGTATGTGACGCGACCGCAATTCTAAATTCGTCCACGCGGTTTACATCCACGATAAGGACGTTTTTATTAAACACGCGCGTATAACGCCTGCATTAGATAATACGTACAGATCAGATTTCCACGCGATCGTATACGTTTCCTGGGAATAAAGTCGAAATACAGATTTACGCGATTTCCAAACAATTGTATTTGGTTTTTTCCAACATCGTTGTTTTCAAAATAATAACTAAACTCTAAAATCTCCGTCCAAGTGTCCCGTTTTGAACAGACGTTCACAATGTGGACGGCTCGGTATTTATTATTATTCTTATTAGACAATAACGTTTAAACTATACACAACTCAATTACCGAAATTCACTATAATAATATTAATGAAAATATAAACTATAAAACAACACGATGACAACGTATAGTATAATTGGAAAAAAACCTTCCGACAGGAATAAAGTAATAATGGATTTGGTTTTTTTGAGAATTGGAAAAAGAACAAAAAAGCAAAGTGAACACGACTGGAATATCAATTCAACAATAAATACACGTAATTCGTTTTCATTAAAAAATAAAAATGACGGAAACGAAATTCGATTTGCGACCAAGTCCGAGCAAATCGACGACCACTCGTCAGCGCATAACGTTCGAGGAGCGTGTCTGTGATTTCGAAAATTTGCGTCGGCAAAACGTACCGCAAAAAACATCCCGCGAACCACATACCGTATACCGGACGGAGATTATCCTGGCTTTTCCCCGACCTTCTATTAGCACGCGGCGCTATTCAAGGGTCGAGGCCGAGGACGGCTGGGCCGGGAGCAAGTCTTCGGGCGAGACCGAGTCCTCCGAGAATTCGTACCGCATTTACACGACGACGCGCAACCACGGGTGCGGTTTCCTCGAGGGCTTAACCAGGTGAAATCCAACCCAGACGAGCCCGACTCGATCCGCGTCGCTACGGCCACTAGGTACACCCGAACTACGGTTCTCGTTTGCGTCAATGGTCGGACATGGCACTTCTTAGTGATACCAGACATCAGGCGCTCGGACCCTTAGACGCCCGCGGACGAATGTGGTCGGTGACTAATTTCCGAGACTCTGGGGCCGCGGCCGAGTGGGAGACCCGTAGAATCTGGCTCAGGTACCTCCCGGGGTTCCGACCGGACGGCGACCTTACTACGGAAGGAATTCAGTACTCAAGGTCCACCTCCACCCAGCCAGGAGATGGTATACGTCCCGCCGTGCCCTGAACCGTCCGACAGGAGACCCGTGGTCGGGGACGAGGACGTTCCGTTATCCGGCACTCACGGACGCCATAGAATCGCTTTGACCCGTGCATGGCCCCGACTTACCCAGGCGGGAGGAGGACACCCGGACAAGCCCGGTCCTTTTTTGGGACCGCCGAGATCCTTGTACCCAGACGCTCCTATTTACCCGGGCACGCCAGTCGGATTCACCGAAAATATTCCGTACCGGATAACCGGACAATGCGAACCGATTTCCCGGGATCCGACGCGGCGGCCGAACAACGTCCACTTCTACCGTTCCGACCGCGTCGCTCGTATCACGCGAATACGCGGTACACGGTTACACGGTGTTTGCGCGGACGGCGTGCAAAGCCGGTCCACGGATTACGGTCCCTTTGATGTGAAATTTAGCGCAAATATTTGCACAGATGTCGTTAAACATCGCCCTCCGACGGCGACACGGCGTATTGTATTCTTTTGTACGTCCCGGGGCACGGTGTCCTTTTATGAAAGGATCGTCGTTTATTGTCGCCGTCTATATTTTATCGTCTCTTGACGGAATATAAAAACCACCCACGTCACACGCTCGTCTATGTGTGTGTGTGTGCGTGCGTGTGTGTGTATACAATATGACTTTTGCCATTATTATTTATATATCGGAAATACCGGGTGAGGGGGGGAGGGGAGGGGTTCGGAGGGAATGCGGCGCAAACGAAGAAACGATACCATTATAATATCGAGCGAACAACGTAAGACGGGTCGGAACCGAACGAAAAATTACGCCGATACGTTTTCTGTTGTATATTTCGTGACGAGCCTTCATTACATCCCGACTCGGCTATGTTAAACCGAGGACTGAATAAAATTTGATTTCTTCGAATGACTACGACGACATTCGACAACGTTGTGCACATTTTTGTGCGATCCAATACACTAGATTAATTCGAGTACATTTTCAGAGTAAGTAATCGGTCGACTCGATCGTTTCGAGTTCCACAGATCGCGTCCATCTCGGGACCCCGCGCTTTTGTCCTGTCCCCCGAATACGGTCCCGATCGCGCGCACGCTGATACACGTTATTCCGCGCCTTTCCGTAACAAGTAGAATTAAACAAACGCGTTATCGGCGACGCGCGTAGATAATACGCGCGCGAACTCTCCGCCGCGGATAACGATAAAACATACATTCTCCCGACTTTGTCCACCGTACGATAACAAAGGCATACCGCCGCGTCGTGTCGTCCGACTATTTTTTCACGCGCGTATTACAAAAACGAAAAAAAATTCGTACTCGGAGCGCGTTCTCTGTGTGTGCGTGCGCGCATATTTATTTGTTCGCATTCCGCGTCGTCCCAACTGGAGATTTCAATTCAACCGTCCGCTCGTACACGTCGAATACGCGCGTGTACAGTCGTCGCCGCGACGAAAAACCCGAAATACCTCCTCGTCCGCGAACAATGACGTTGTTGTAAAAACGGTCGCGTGACGTACCGGCCATACGATCAGTTCGACGTGATACGCGGGTAGCGGACCGTCTCCTGGACGTAACCGATTACCGAGCCGCGACTCTGGTCCGATCGCTAACTACTGAACTATGACCATCAAGTTCTCTGACCCCTAGTGTACATGTCCGCGGCGAAGGCGTGCGCGGGTTCTTTCACACAGACGTGCTCGCGACTGTCGTCGAAACTCAAACGCGCCGGCGTTCGTCTGCACATTCTACACTACTACACACTAAATGTGTAGTCTATTCTGCAAACGAAAATCGAACGGCGTCCGAACACTGTGCGTTCCAGTTTCGAACGTCGACGCGCGATGTCACCGTGGACGTCATTGCTTCGGGCGTGAGACCGGACGCCGTTAAGTCGAGTGCGCCCGTAAACCCCCGTTGTTTTAACTTGACCGCGGTTGGCGATCGCGACGTAAAACTCATAAAAATAAACAATCCAAAATAACAATGAAAAACGACAACCGACAATCGTTTGCCGTGCGCGTCTGAACGCGATACAATTCCGATTTCAGTCGATAAAGAGAATAACACATTTATATATGTATTCTCATAACGTTTCGCCACAAGTTATCGGAATGATTAAGAACTTACCTTCGGTCCGACTTCGGATGCCGCGTCAAGTCTTTAAAACAGCAACGCACGAGCGTGTTCGTCCGAATGACTCGACGAGAAAATCGTTTTCAACCGACGTTCGTCGTCCGTCCCGCGCGGTACCGCTGCTAACCACGGTCGAATATGGTCAACGCCCTTACCGCGGTATCGATACCACACGGTTCACACGGGTGCCGTTTGGTTTACGTGCCGTACTCATTTGTGTACATCGGAAACGTTTTCGACGAATGTCAGTCGATACGATTCAAGACCGGTAACGGATCCGGTGGTTTGTTTCGACCGATTGGTTTGTAATTTTGAATTTTCGTTGCCGACGGGTTTTACTTGTGAACGTATTTCATTTGGATGCATTCACGAGACGAACGTAAGTAATAATCGTCTAGAACGAGCAGATTTTATACAAATCGTCGTCAAATGTGTTTTGTATACGTTTATGATTGATCTCATAACATAAACACAATTGTCAAACGGACGGTTAGGTAAAAAAGAAAAAACCCCGAGTTAATAGTTAGTTTAAGTTTAACTCGGTTAACTTGCCCAACAGGCTTGTTGTCATTATTTATCCGTGTGTCATACCCAGCCCCCCAACCCAGATCTTGGCCATATAAACGTATTTATATAGTTTATTTTATGCGTTTGAAAAATGTGCTACGGATTAGTGCTCTTAATTCTTATCAATTTGTTTGATAGTAACTTGTCAACATGAATGTTATTAAATTGAAATATTTAAATCTAAACGATTGTTATAAAAATAGAGTATTTTTTGATAAAATGCTTTGGCTTTGGCCCCCCACCCACCCATTTCAAAATCCTGGCTACGCCACCGGTGTGTTTTATTTTGTATTTAAGGTTTGAACATTTATTTACGAGCTCGGGCGTATTTTTTTTTATACAGTATTTAAAAAATCGTTTGTTGTAACTATTGTACAAGTGTATTAGTCTCGAATTTCGAAAAACTACAACAATAAACGGAGTTTCGATCAGAACGTTAATATTCTGAATGAAATTGGTTTATACGATTTTAACAACGCCCGACCATATGATACACACGTGAGCCCCACAGCATTCGCGGATTCTTTTTATATCTTTGACTTGTACGTTTTTCATTTCGTACATAATGATGATTACCTTTTCCGCTGAAAACAACGGGACAAAAACAAATTGGTGAATAAAAACTAAAATTGTCTGAAATATACACGAAAGGTCATAACGTTTTCTAAAAAAAAACGAAAAAAAATTGTGAGCACTTACTTTAAAAATACTTTATGAAAGTAATCTTTTTGAACAAACACTGTAAGTACGGAAACATACGGACGGGCTAACAGGTAGAGATTGATGGTTACAAACATTTACCACGTTTAAAATAATAGTTTTGCATTTTTTATTATACAAACAATAGACTGTTTCAACGGTATAATATAGTCGATAAAATAATTATATATTAGGATCGTATACATATATATATATATATACTGTATATATATATATAATATATACCTAATACTAACATTACAATAATAATATATAATATCGTTAGCGAACAGAATCGATATACTTAGAAAAAAAAAAATCAATTACATCTTTTGGAAAAAAAAAAATAAATAAACGTAAACATTTAGAAGCTATAACATTTTTATTATTATTATTATTATTATTATTATCATATACATATTCGTAACACTAATCAAATACAAGTATGAATTTATGTTTTAAATAATATTATATATATATATAGACCTATATAAAATGTTATTCCTTCGCTTTATCGCGTACAGCTATACACGTTTAAATATATATATATTTTTTTATTGTTTAATTAAAATACAAATTTTTTCTACACAACCTCTACACACGTCTATTCATATACGTAATTATTAATATTATATATATATATTGATGGGGAGAGGGGGGGGGAATAACGTGTTATTATTGTGTTAAGGGTATGTATGATTTTTGTTGTCGTTTTTTTAAGTGTTCGAAATAACATGACGCTTTAGTCTATACATTATATATATATTTATATATTATTCGTTAATTTTATATTCGCGAAATACACTACGTAATTAAATCTCGTAATAATAAAAATCGTACACACACACACATATTATAATATATACGAAGTACGTTCTTATTCTGCAACGCGAATTCAATGTAAAATCGACAAATTTCTTGATTTTTTTCTTGATTGAATTTTTTGTTGGGTACAATCCCGTGTGTGTGTGTATGTGTATATTTCCTCTATGTACATAATACATCAATATAATGACGTACACGATCGATCGGTATAGATTGGTAAGTGTACGTGTTGTGAAACACGCGAGTAGGTTGTATTATTATGTTTTGGAATTTTTAAAATCGTAAAATTCATCGTTCGCGTTACGAATACCGTACGCACGTGAATGTATAACGATGAAATCGTTATGATACATTAATGTCTCTCTCCTAAACGTTAAAATATTGTTTCACACATCAGATTTACACAGCGTATCGTTATGTATTAATTATAATATTAATAGTAGTAATAATTATATGAATAATGTACAATACAAAATCAACTCACTCGTGCGCGCGCGCGCACACGCATATAAATATATATGTGTGTGTGTTTGACGAGTGTCAGTGTTTTCGTGATAAGGGATGAAAGTCGGAGTGTGAAAGGGTATTTAATACGTAAACGGAAATGTATCGTACGGCCTAGTCGTAGGGAAGACTCGATTATTCGTATAGTTTATACATATATATAGATATAGATAGATAGCTATTATTATATAATAACGTGATAAAAACGTTAGTTACTCGTACTCGAAATGAAGAAAAAAAACATTAAGTTTTACTGTACACACACGACATCCAATCCTTCCCCCGCTATCGTTTTTGAGATTTTCAATAAATCGCATTATACACGCGAGGGTCGGAGGTTTGCCATTGAGACGCGTATTATTGTTATTATTATTATTATTATTATTATTATTATTATTACGATTTTTCGATATTGGAGAAATGCCGTTCGTCCGTTTCGCGTCGAAAGCGAATCACGACGTTTACAAGCCCGTTTCGACGGGTTGTGACAGAACCGTGTTCGAAATCGATGTCGTGAATCGCGCGAATGTAAATGAAAACGAAACATAAATGCCGTGACGCGTCGTGTACAATAATCGATTTGAAACTATTAACGACGAAACAGGGTGTCTTTGACTTCATTCAACACACGGACTCATGTGCGTTACGTTTTATTTTTCGTATCACGTTTTTCGGGGGGGTACACGTCGTGTACGTGTGTCGGTACAGTCGCGGTCTTCGTCGCGCGAAGTATTTGTGTTGGAAAACGACAGCCTCCGAAACGTTGTCAGGCGGCCGGGGAAAAGTCGTACAACAGCCCGGAAACGAATTATTATCGTTATTGTTATCACGATTCCGCGGCGAAGGGTTACGCGTTACACGTCGGGCGCACATTTTATTCGCACGCGCCCGACGGTCTTGACCGAAAAGCGTTTTTTGGCGATTTAACGGATCAAGAAAAATATCGGCAATGGCCTGTACAATCGTATATCTCACGGGGTTTATCGGTGTCGTCACGTTATCGGGCCTCTCCCAACCGTTCAAATCGTTGTTCAAATCACATGTTTATTTTTAATTAAATCACGCACGTGTTTGTATTATCGTCTTGAGTTTGCGTCACAAATTTTCGCCCTATGTCGATTACTTCGCATAGAAGACGGGGTAACAGATTTAGATCACTCTTCCGAATAATTCGGCCATGACTCGTCGGGCCATGGAACCGATCAAAATTCCAAATCGAACATCTCCGACCAGGAAAAATGCTTCCAAGAAGATGAAACTCAATTCTAAGGAGATAACGCAATCAAAATTCACAATTGAGATTCTTAATAATGCGTCTTTCACATATCAATGCCAATCATTTGTCTGTTTAATCTTGTTTAATCTGGAAACATTGGAATCACGAATGTTTTTCGCCTTCCGATATTCGTGTCAGGCAATCAATTAAGCCTACGTGTTTTCTAGCAAACTATTCCGGGCCCCTTTTGATTTTGTTATCGTCTAACAATTTAGGAAAAGTTCAGTCTATTCCTGTTGGAAAATTCCAACAAAAAAACATTCTGCGCTACGTCTCCTTCACTCGATTCAAATAGATTTAAAGCGTCAACTCCAAATTCACTTGTACGCCGTTTTGACAATACAGTTTCGAAATATGAATTTTGGGAAGGTTTTGAAAGCTCAGGTAAAAGTATTATCATTCTGAAGAATCAACGTTAAAAAAGACGGGAATTCCATTTCTTTGCGTTTTTCCGAATCAACCTTTTTTGCTTCTGCCCTTTCAAAAAATCCGCATATTCAAGGTTTTATTAGATGTTCAGCCTAGTGTTCGATCTTCGACACAATTTAATACATGTTTAAGGTTTGGTCGGTCATACACGAAACTTTGTCGTGGAGAACTGCGTTGTGGTCACTGTGGTGATTCGGGTCACGATATCTCTTCTTGTGAGGTTTTAGAATATACTCTTCCCTATCGCGCCAATTGCAAACTCCAACATCTAACAACTGATCGATCTAGCATAGAATGGGTGTCCTCCCACCCACCCAAAAAATAAAGATTGTGGCCTACGAAAATGTCACTTTTGAGGAAGCAACTAACTGGAATTAAAAAATCTGCAGCAGTCAATTCCGCATTTTCGTTTGCTGATAAAGTATCTAATATCAATAATTCCAAATTGTAAGAAAACCAAATTTTTCGAAGACTGCTTCATCATCTTTTCCTTCTCTCTCTTCGATGCAGCCCGTTAAAAAACTATATAAACCATTCCAACTTTCAAACTGCTTTGGCTGGTTTGAATATGTTGCTTTTTATTCTAAATAGGTTTCGGGATTGTCGCGTTGTCTCAGATTTTGGAAGGATTTTCGCATAATACCAATTCCGAAGGCAGGAACTTCTCGTGTGATTTTTCGTCCTATCGCGATATCGTCAATTTTCTGTAAAATTGTAGAACATACACTTAAAAATTGATTAGATTTATTCTTAGAATCCAAGTCTTTACTTCCTATCAATTAAATCGACTTTCGCGGAGGGTTAGGTACAATACTAACACATACAAATCATTCCGCTAAATGCAATTTCTTAGCGCAGCTTTTGGAGGCGTTAAGGGCGCTTATTTACATTATTTCCTTAATTAAGAGACGTTCGTCTATAGGGTGTTCCTATAAAACGTCGTATAGTTTTATTCACTCTCTTTTTTCGTGTCGTAATTTACATTTCATTCTTGCGTCCGGTAAGTCAGAAATTCGTACGTCACACGGGGGACTCCCACATGGCACAATGTGCCTCGGTCCTATTAATTTTAATGGACTAATTTTCAGACACGATTCCCCATATTCATACAGTTCTCAGAAACGCTTGGCGTCCACCAATACTGGGACGGTCAGTCGGAAAGATTAATCTGTCCCGACATCACTCGATTTCCTCGGTTTCTCAATTCCAATCTTCTCGGGTTTTACATTTTTACTCTTACCAGGCTTAGGACTGGTCACGACCGTCTTCCGCATACGAACTTAATTTAAATCCTTCTCCTTCCTGCCCACATCACGATGAACTTGCAGTATGTGATTTCACTGCCTCGCTTTCTCTATTCGAATTATTGACGTATTAGATTCCATCCCTTCTTCCGACTTGAATTCCAGCTTTATTCTCAATTTCTTCTCTACTCCGTTTATTCAAAAATCAATTTCCTTTATTTTATAGATCCGGGTTTTCAGTTTAGTTTCAATTTATTATTATTTAGTTGTAAGTTATACATTTCCTTTAATTGTTAGGCCTGAAAGTATTTCGGTACGTAAGCTTTACAACTACGCACTATGAGATTTTTCGAAAATCCAGTTATCACCTAATAATATATATATACATATATACACACATACGCATATATACAAATGTACACGATTAATAAACAATATTAGTATTGTATGTACATACACGAAGAAAATTTCGATTATTGAACGAAACTATCACGCCAGTTATATCATTCCTTACGAAATAATCTTATTATACGCGTGTACGAGTGTGGCAGGTGGTAATAATAATCGTAAACGGACTATTTCGATACTACTGTCGATACGAGTATAAAGTCATTACGGCGGATCGCCAAAAACCGATTTTCCCGTTGCCTACGCACATAACATATACGCGCGTTCTCTCGTTCGTATACTGTGTTATTTCGGGCTTTATCAGACTTTAAAAGAACTCGAGAACGTTCTCGCCGGTCTCTCCCCGGGCGACCCGACCGATCTGCAGACGACGTTGACGTACGATGGCAGACAAGCGCGGGAAGAAAGTTCTCGTAACCGCGAGATAAACCGACTGAGAACACCGCCGGACGGTTACGTTACGCCGGCTGGCCAAAAGCCGTTGGCGCGCCGTGTCCGAGGACGATTCGTCTTCGGCCCGCGAACCGCGAAGAGAAGAGGAACGCGACCGCGTCCTCGCGAGTCCAGACTGGATCCGTCGACGGAAATCGTGAAAGTTTTGACCGAGCGCGTAATCTTTTAAGGCACAAATCAATAACGAAAACAACAACAACAACAACAACAACATCAATAATAATACTATTCAAAATCACAATCGTCCGACTCTTAACCGGCGGCGCGCGGGTCCCCAGTAGCAGATAATCAATTATTTGCACCTAACTTCGAAACATAAACGGCGAGAGCGTTTGTTATTACCACTACCTACTCACACACACACATAATATATATATATATAGACACGTGGTAAGTACGTAACCGCAAAAAAAAAACCAATCTACACATAAACGTCGCGTATCGTATGCAATGCAAACATACACCTAACCTATTAATAATACACTTATTTCTAAAACCACAGCCCGTTTTTATGTCGATTCATATACATCTATACGTGTTATACGTTTGTATTTTTAATAATTATATTCATGCGGTAAAACGAGTAGGTAATAGCATATTATCCAATAAAACGTTATATATTATTTACACATTCGCGACGTTATAATAATAATAATAATAATAATAGAACCTAACCCGGTTGAAATTTTTTTCAAAACAACAACAATGGACGCGTTCGAATCGTCGAAATAGTATATTATTGAACGGTGTGTAAAAATGACATTTTCTACCACACACACACACACACTCGGTAAAAATTATTTGATTTGGAGATTTAGTTTTTTTTTCCGGAAGAACGTGTGCGTGGGCGCGTGCGTGAAAGAGAGAGAGAGAGAGAGAGAGACGAGACAGAATAGAGTAGAGAGAGAGAGAGTGATAGAGACGGGAAAGAGCGACGGGCGCGCGTTACAGCTGATACCACCGTTTGTCCTTGTTCTTCATCAGCAGGTCCCTGGCGTTGTTGGAGAACTGTTCCGCCTCGGTCATCATCCGGGCCGTGCGGTCCTCCAGGCTGCTGAGCTTCTCGCCCCGTTCCACGGCCATCTGGTGTGCGCGCGATATCTCTCCGGCCGCCGTGCCGGCCCGGTTGCCCAACGCGTCCAGCTGCGCGGACGGGCCGGGTATGTGACGGGCCACCAGCTTGGGCGCCTTGCCGCTGGCCGACTCCCCGACTGTGCGCGGACAACGAACGGCCAAGAACAAAACACACGTGCGTTTTATTTTTATTCTCCCGCCCCGGCCCAGTCACGGAGGTTCAAAGTGTCCGGGGGTAGGGGGTCCGCCTGCAACGGCTTCGAATCGTCCAGAGGGCCCGGCGAAACCGATTGCCGACGGTCACGAGAAAACGACGATCAAACGAATTCGAATTGTCGCGCGGAATGTTCAACGGGTACCGGCGAGTGTGTCTCGACTGAAAAACGTTTAACGGCGCGCGGCGGACGAATTTTCGTGTTCGCGGTACCCTACGAAACGTTGGTAACGTCGGTAAACAATACCCGAGACCGTTGTCCGCGGCGTTGTCCGATCGGTTCGAACGGTATTGTACACGCAACGCACAGAGAACGGGGGTGTGGGGGCTTAGTGTGCGTCGTCCTTGATCCGACGGAATTTGTTTATTCGTTTTCCCCGTTTTGAAAATACGTTCCACAAACGCGACGCGATCGCGGACGGTCGACGGGAACATGAAATGAATGTGTTAAACGCGAAAATCGGGTCTTTTTTAGTCGATTTAGTCGTCCGAGAAAACCCGTAGGAATGATTACACGGAATGACCGACGAACACGCCAGCGAGCGAACGTAACGAGTGTAGGAAACGAAACGTGCGGGAGACGGAAACGGTGCGTTGGGTGTAACGGGGTCGTTTCCCGAGTGGCGGGACGTCTTTGCCTTTACGGTCGACCACGCGAGAAACGACGTTCGCGCAGAACTTCGGTCACGCGTACGCAGGGCCCCGGCTCAAGGGGTAGGCGGACACGAGCACGCGTTCGGATATTGTACGTGATTTTTAGACCGGTCGTGTAACGATATTTCCGTCAAACGAGACTCAATGATTTCGTATTCCGTTGACGGAACGCGCCCGCACCGCGTTGTTCACGGGTGAAAGAAAATATCGCGTTTGATGAGCACGCTAGGTGGCGGGGCGGGAAATCTTAATCCAGACGCTCGAGCCGGGGCCGGCAGTACATCGCGTTCCGATGATGACAATCGGCCGAAAATGAAACAAGACGTACACAGTTCTTCGCGGTCGATGGACCGGGAACCGCCTCCGAACAGTCCGATGAAGAAACTCTGTTTGGGCGGTTCGGGCATCTCGTGCGGCTGGAACAGTTCGCCCATCATTTCCGGTAGGCTTTGGCTGGAAACGGAAAAACACACAGAAAAAGTCGTGACGTTAAACGACGAGCGCGACGTGGCCGCCGGGCAAGGAGCCGAACGGAACGGCCGGTGTGCTCACAAGAATTCGGTGGAAACGGAGAACCTCTGCACCTCGGACGGCGTGTTCAAGAACAGTCCGTGTCCACGATTGCTGAAGCAGAACGTCTTGGCGATCCTGCGCGTACACATACACAGAAAACACATGCGCGCGTGCGCCAACGTTAAACGGCCGTCAAGTGACAGGGCACGTGGATATTGTTTTTTTTATATATATATATGTACACGTATCGTCGAACAGCGACGACGGTAAACAAACGAATAATAACAAAAATACGAGGACAAACAAAATAATAATAATAATAATAAAATAATAATTAATAAAACAAACAACGTTTTTAACGACAAACGAATAAAAAATAATAATGATCTCGATACGTATTCACACTCGTCTACAGATTTACCACAACGGTGTATACAAATTAATAAATACGTATGTATGGGGGGTTTTTGTTTTTTGTTGTTGTTTTAAACTACTATATTAACACGCGCCTAAGTGAGAAAAAAAAACAACTAACCCTAAACCGTTTCGCCGTGACGGATCGTTATGATAACAGCGTTAGTACAAAACTAATATATGCCTGTATAATTACAACGAAAACGAATCCGTGTAAAACATACGTGTTTAGTGAGAGCACGCGTACATACGCAAACACGATCTGCCTGCACGCGCAAAATCACGCCGTTTACGATCGTGTCGCGAGCGTTCCGGGTGAGCGTAAGTTTTCTGTTCAATAAATATATATACAACAATACATATACGTCACACGTGTTCGGTGTATTCGTATGTGTGGTGTGTGGTGTGTGTGTGTGTGTTTGGTGTGTGTGTTTTTTTTTTTTAACAGGAACGTTTCGGATCATCTCCCGCTGTTTTTTTTTTTGTACGTATATTTTGTGCTTCTCTAAGAAAGAATAAGAAAGAAGAAAACGATAGGTGTTCAATACACATATATGCGTGTAGTGTGTGAGTGTGCGAACGACAGGGTGTCTTCGAAAAGAATCCGAAAACTCGTAAAAAGAAGGCGGGTGGGGGACGAACGAAAAAAATCGGCACTTTACGACAACGATGATGAACAACGGGGTTTCACGAGTATTTGTCGTTACGAAATCGTATCCCGGTTAGTCTTTTAATCCAGTTTCTCTCCGAAACTATCGAAAAATCAAAATCCGATACGTTCGAAACGTTCGATTCCGACGATGACGGGGAAAACTGTACGGGGGGGGTGGTCACGCGTAACCTATGTAAATACGAGTTTCCGGATGTCGAAGACGTGCACGGCAATGACGTGTAACCGACTAGTCGAAGGTCTCATATGTGTGTGTATGTAAATAGACACGCACACACGAGGGGCGGTTAGGTTAGGCTAACCTAACCGATCGCCGTCCATGTTCGAGCGGATCGGATCGGAACCCAACCCGCGCCCGCGTTCTCGTTCGATGGTCCGCACCGGAGTGGTGGCCGTCGCGGGTTTATGTGCACGGTTAGGTTGTGTGTACGAGTGACAACGAGAACATTGTATACGTGTAGCACGGATATCACGGGTCGTACGCCGTTATTTTGAAACAACACGCGACGGAATCGGAGACGTGTAATTTAACCGCATCGGTCGACGAGTGGGGCTGTGTAAGTAACACGTATTTGGCTGGCAAACACGTGCAAAGTGTGTGAGCAAGAGCGCTCATAAAAATATAGTACGTCATGCAGAAAATCAAAAACAACAAAAAACCAAGGTATATAATGGCAAGCGTCGGGGACGGGGCGAGAGTATGAGCGCTGTCGCGTTTTCCGATTTTCCAATAATACCGGAAACGTTGAAAAATATTGGATTTATAAATTTGATTTCAGTTTTTTTTTTCCTTTCGAAATACGAAATGGGGTTAGTAAATTTTTTTCGTCGATTCGGTCATTCGAACGCAAAGCACGTGTGTTTCGGTTGCCGTTGCTCGCGGGCATACGAACCGACGATTATTTTTGTGTTTTCGTTTCACTGACGCGAAGAAAAGAACGCGTGCGCGACAAAATCGACTAGTGAAACTGCCGAAAACCGGGCAAACGACGGGTCGCGATTGAATTTCGCACCGGTCCGCGTGTGCCCCGAAAACGACTTGCGGAAAAACTCGAAACTCGACGGCCGATTTCGTGCTCCTTAGGCACGACACTTGTCCGCGGACGTTCGCAATTCCAATTCGACCGACGGCCGCAGGCGCACGCGAGAAAACCAGGTTGGGAAAGCCGCGAGGTTATGTGCGCAGAGGGTCCAACACAACAATAAGCCGTAAGCGTCACCGCACATGTGCCACACAGCCGCATTCACAATGAACGTGACAGACGCGTGTGCGCGTGTCGTACCGTAAGTCGTTTTCACCCCCCCCGGAAACAAAACAACCCAAACCGATCAACCGACCGGATGAAAACTGGACGGTCCGTAGTCACGTGCTTCCCCGTTAGGCGTACGTCGTGCGGACGCACGATACGACTATACGCGCACGCGCCACATCACGTATACATTTTATACGCGCACGTGGGTCGGGGTTTTAGGGTTAGGTACATGTCCGCATGCCGGAGAAGGAGATACAAAATAAAAATTGTAAAGGGTATGAAAAATCTGAAGGTATAATAATGTGTAAACGATAATAATATTATATATATATATACAAAACCGGAAAAGATCTAAGTGCAAGTGTGTAGTAAACGTATATCGTATTCGTTGTGTGTGTGTGTGTGTGTCGGAGTCCTGGAGCTGTTAGACGTATGATTATTGTACCGGAAGGGCCGTTTAAAAATCGATTTTTTCTTTACGACGAGCCCGCCGTATAGAACGACCTATATAGACAGAATTTTCTGATTAAAAACGCCTCTTCGTGCCGGAAAACTTCCCGAACGATTTTTCCCGATCTCGAGCCAAATTGATTCCTCGTCCGCGAAAAACGTTACGCCCGACTGGCCGTTCGCGAAAACAATCCGTTCTGATGAGGCACAACGTATACGTTTTCAGGCGGACGTTGACGATAACACCAATCGATATCGATTCGAAACCCGGTTCCGCCATACACGTGAATTATTTATGCCGGAGTCGAGGCGACATCGCTCGGAAACAGTATGTTTCGTGGACAGAACGCATGGTGGGCACGATTTTCCAAAAACACGGTATGCATTTATTTGAGATTTCCTGTTCGGTCAGGTCGCTTATACGGGCCTAACCTAATGCCTACACGTGTACGTGTAAAAGACAGGCTCATAAGGTATATTACGACGGTATGGAGCGCAACTCAAAATCCGATTTGCGCGCTTTTATTCGCGTAAAAACGAAAATCGTTTGAAGTTTTCACAACAACAACAAAAAAGCGTGTGCTATACGCGCGATATAGACGTTCGAAATTTCCGAGAGAATCGTTATAATAAAAATTCTATTTTTTTTTTTTAATTTACAGTTTTCGTCATATTTCCCCGGGACAAATCAATTGTTGTGTTTCATAAACGCACCGTAACTCGAAAACCGCTCTAATTCGGTCAATTCTTACTGAATTCGTGAACAGTAATCCTTTCAAATGGAACATACGGTAATACGATAAGTTTCAAACGAATAGACTGTTCGTGAAAACGGGATATTGTTTGTTTGTTTGTAATTTGCACGTTTTGTACGGAAAACAGAAAAAAACCGGCTACAAATCGTATTGCCGAACACGCGTATAAGATTAATTTCTCAGTCGACGGACTCCGCCGTCTCATTAATCACGTCTATCAGCTCGTGTGTATGAGTGTGTGTGTGTGTGTGTGTGTGTTACGATGTACGGCGATCCTGCGGTGTTCACGACTTACTGGTCAGTGTCTTCATTGACAAACATCTGTTGGCCCCATATGGATAACATTGGGTCAACTATGCCCTGTTTCTGGGTCTGAAAACTGACCACAATACAAACCATAGAGATAATAAACACTGTGATAAACATATATACATTTATTGTCCGGGCGGGCGCGACACACAAACAACAGTATAGTCTATATTCGAGTCCAAAACGCTGGAACACAGTACCGTCGTGTCCCTACTCTTATCGTATTATACGGAGCTTTTGAACGGAACGCGCGCTCGCGCTTAGCCCGTCGCCGGTAACTCATCGACGCGCTGTAATCGTTCGAAACATATGTCGATTCATAAACAGTTCGGAGATACGCCACTAATGTTACGGTAATTTAAAAATATTTTCACGTAGAACCGTGTAGGACACGAACGAAAATTAATATATTAACAAAACGTGTTCGACGACTTCGCTGCGAGAACGAGAACCCTGTTGAAAATGTTTAAAAGGGAAACAAAGACGTCGTCGTCTTGAACTTGGCGTACGCACACGGTTTTAGCGTAGGTAATTTATTAAAAAATAAAAAAATAAATAAATATTGTGCGTGTGACGAGTACGCGCGGATGAAGTGAAACTTCTTTCAGAGTCATTCGACCGATAAAGTACTAGGTTTGTGTTGGAATGAAATAAACAAATACGTATATGGAAGTTACCAGATATGCTCTGTTCCGCCAGGTAAATAAATAACAGGAACCGTACGAGCGGAGGGCGTTTAGCAACAAAACGCTTACTCAGTCTAACCTAACCTGCTAGACACTTTGAAATTGGTCACTCGGTTCAACAAACCCCGAGTCCGACCGGCCTGTGCGTATGTAGTAATGTAAATCAAGCAATGAAAAGAACTCACGAAAAGTGGTCAACACAAATAATAAGACGGCCGCGGCAATTTTCGTTCGCGTTGTCTGGCCCGGTGCGTGTACGCGTGCGCGTATAAACAGCAAATGACCTAACCTAACCTAACCTAACCTAACCTGATCACGGCGCGCGTGGCGGGTACGCGAGAGCCCTAGACGCGGCGAAATCGGTGGGGGACGGTCTGCTCGCACGCTATTGGCCGCAACAGGAACATTACGCGCATGCGCGACTAATCTCAAGAAAACTGGTGGGGACGGTCGACCGGGTCTGCTCGCCCGCTGTTGAGCCGCGACTAAAACGAGACGACGCGTGCACGCGCAACACTAATCTCGCGAAAAAGTCGTCGCGACGCGCGAAAATCTGATCTCTATAAAGAAGTTTCACTTCAAAAAAACACTTTTCGTCTCGCTCGGTTGTGTCCGTCCGAAAGTCGTCAGAACAGCGACCGGGCGAATTAAAAACGCGTGGAAGGTGACGTCGATTTCGTTCTACTCGCGGCACGCGCGCGATCGATCGCGTAGATCTCCGTGAAATATCGCCCGCGGTAGAGAACAGCGTACCTGTTGGGTATACGACATGTAACGTTTTAACAACGGTCTATTCGTACATTGTCACATCGAACCCCGTTAAAAAAAAAACATATCCCCGTTTCCAGCGTGCACGAAGCACGATGATTTAGGTATTAACTGTAAAAAGTTTAGTCAACACGATGTAAATCTAAACCAGTAAAGTCAAGAGTATAAACTTTTAAGCTCGACTTTAACTTATTAACTCTACAGTTCGTGCCCACCTTTGTACGTATATATATATATACTCGTAAGTAATAATACTATAACGTATATTCGCCGAGTGTTGAACGAACAAAAAGCCGACACTTGGCGTAAAGCCATTTTAAAGTTAAACGGGAAGAAAGAAAAAAATAGTAGTATCCGGAGTGAGTATATTATATGTATATAATGATTTCTTTGGCGTGGTTCTTTTCGATTGAAAAAAAAATCACAGGAAATCGAAACTATGTACATACAAATAATATTTCCGAAACCGATTTATCTACGAGATGGCGTTTTTATTAATTTTCAAAGGAAGTACGAGTAAAAATAATAACGATGGCGTTTATCGCGTTAAAATATACATCAAGTCCGAGTGAACGGGAGACGCTAAGGAGGTCGCTTATCCGGTTCCACCACTCCCACGGGAAAACGATACATTTATAATTCAAAAACCGTAAGACAAATATCCCGTTAAGTTATTGTTTCGACTGTTTTATTATTATTATCGAAGACTCGGAGTGAACGTAAAACGCGCGTGCGGTGGCGGACCGGCATGTTAACGATATTTCGATACAGGGGACAGTCGGCGTCGTGTATACGAGTGGTACAGAAATCACAACAACAAAGTCGAATCGTCGACCGTTCACTTGCCCGGACTCACAAAGCCCGTTGGAGTTGTCGGGACGATTTCTTGCCGTCGCGTCGCGGCGGTATCGGTGGCGTGGCGCGGAGGAACGGTTTTCGGGCGGACGACCCCTAGTAGTGAACCCGAGTAGTCGGTTAGAGTGCCGAGCAAAAGCCACGGGTAAAACGTTCCGCCCATTGGTCCTCAAACGAGGTCCGGCCACGCCACCGGACGGCGTTCGTAACGTTCTATAGATGTAACACGCGCGCCACCGTACCTTAGGTCGGAGAGGGCCAGGAAGTCGACGTCCACCAACGGCCTGAGGCTCGGCAAGCTGAAGACGTTTATGTGCCCGTTGGATATGTAACACGCCAGGCACACGCTATCTGCAACAATAAACGCGCGCGCCGAACGACGCGACTCGGTTTTAACGGCGAACGGTGCGTGTCGGTCCCGGAAGCCCACAGCAGCCCCACCGCCGGTCGGGTTTGGAAACCGGGAGCGGTTCTCGATCTGCGAGGTCCGGTACGTCGGTCTCGAGAAACGCAAGGCGCCCGGACGGGGCCGGGGCTGATGGGGTGCGGGGTGCGGGTGGGCCGGTGAGCCGGTGGGCCGGGGCGAGAGAGACACGCGCGGTTTACCTTTCATGGATATGACTTCGGACTTGACCACGAAGTCGGCGTCGGCGATCTGATGCTTGTACACGCAGTTCTGCGACGGCAGGGCGATCACCCGGGCCTGTTTCTCGGTCACGATCGTCACGAACTGCCGGTCGCACGACACCTGCGACACCTGTTGCGCCACCTGCGCGCCGCCGGGGTTGCTGGACACGCTCTCCGTGCTGCCCGTCAGCGCGGGCGACATGCGGTTCAGCCCGCCGGAATTCTTCGTCGGCGTCTCTGCGCGACAGGCCCAACCAACACGTCCGTTACGCGTATTTTATTCGGGGGGGACACGCGACAGAAACGGTCGTCTGCGAACGTCGCGTGTAACCTAACCCAACCCAACGTTCGGCCAGAAACCCCGACAAAATAACGGGACCTAACCCGCTATGAACTTTTTTAGTGACGTACGTAATTCAATCGATATCGAAACCGCGTTAAAAATTATTTGTTGAAGAATGTAAATACTGCGTTACCGCACGCCCGTGTTTGTGTGTTTTCCCATCGGATACGGTCCGTTACGGATAATCGCGCGTGGTCGAGTGTGCCGACGAACAAAACGAAAAGATATTTTGAAGAAACAAAAAATGAAAAAAGGAAAACGGCCTCGGCAGGGGTTTTTTTTCGTTTAAAAATTTATATATATATGTTTTCGTTTACTTTGTTTGTCTCGGCCCTCGTCTCTCCACGCCTCGTACGCGTAAGGTATTAAAGCGCCGTTGCAGTCCAGGAACGACATGGTAAGCACTCCGCCTTTCAGTCTGAAAATCGTACCTGTATATTTAAATCCGCCGCCGGAGCAACAGACGAGAAAAAACAAAAACAAAAAAATCATTCGTATTAAACGCACACGAGTACTCATATACTACACATACACACACACACACACACACACACATATATATACCGCACGTTCAAATATATATACGTAGCAGGATCAAAAAGTTCCCGGAATTTATTTATAGAAAAAAAACTATTTTTCTTATCAAATATCTGATTATTGGAATTAAAAGTAGACATTATTAGCTATCTGTAGGTTTTGTCGTTAAAATTACACTAGTCTCATGTGAGCCGTAATCGTGTCCATACGAAACGGAGTTTACGCATAGTTTCAAAATGTCACAATGCATCATGACGACGATGCACCGTGCCACTCGTCTTTTGCAGTTCGGCAATTTTTAACGACACAACGTTATAAACATAAATAAATATAAACCTTTTGTTTGAAATAACATTTTTTTTCTCGAACATGATTTTTTTTTCCAAAACTTGCACGTAAACCGGGAAAATAATAACGATGAAAAAAATGGCGAACGGTAAAAATCGATGTTGACGTTTGTACGGAACGCGAGAAATCTGCTAGTATAATTGTTTGGCGGATCGGCCAAAACGGAGTTTGCGTTTAACGACCGTCAACGTTTCCTACTTCTTTGTTTTGTTTAATCGTAAAATTTTATGTTTTCCGTTTCAACAGTATTACCGTACACGTTATACGTTTCACTTATGTATTCCGTTATACGACTGCTCTCGTCGCGTACATTACTCTGCGCGGTGCGATATTACGTCGTCTCAAGTACAATAATATCATCGAATTATTGGACTCGGATAGTGCGAGAGACGGAGTGTTTTTAAAATATGATTTCGTCGAAAGCCATATGATGCGCGTTCCCGATGTACACGAGGGTAAAACAAAAAAATGCTCATATCTTTATTCGGATTAGCTAAGGTGATGTCTGTACGCGTATGTGAACACATATTGGTTTTAGAGATTTTTAATTTTCGCCCAAAATAACGTCAAAATTTCGATTTTGGCCGGCCGACACGACATCGTAACGTATATATATATATATATATTTATGGGTACTCGTTTAGTATGTGACCTACCGTAAAAAAAAATGTACAAAAAAAATGTTATAAATTTGAGAACGAAAAAAAATAAAATAAAAGATCGACGAGGGAGGTTAGGTTAGGTTAGGTTTGGGTTTTAGACGGTTTGAGTAGGTTAGAGACGTATTATCTAAAAAAAAAAACGTTAAATCGATTGAGTGATTGAATACAGGTAGGTCACATACTGAACGAATACCAATTTATGTATGTGTGTGTGTACGGTACGCGGGAATAGTAAAACGGCTACTCACCACAAGGGGCGACGGTCACGGGCTGCGTGGTCCTGGGCTCTCCGGAAGGCGGTAGATTGATCATTATGGTGAGCACCGATCCCACGCTGGTGCCGATCCAAAGGGTCGGGAAGTTCGACGGATCTAAACGGGGTGGACGGGGTTTTGACGGGGTGGGCGGGAGAGGCAAAAAAAAAAATTATTGACAAACCGACGAAACATAAACGTGTAGACGAGTGTGGCGGACGGGGGAGAGACGGCGGACTGGAGTCGAGGAACGGATTTTTGCAGGTGACGTGTGCTCATGCGTGTGTGATTGGAAACGGTGTGCTCGCGATTATAAAACTCGTTAGATACCGGATTTCTTGGTGTACGAATCGCCGAACGTCAGACACTGTATCGACTCCGACGTGATGTTGTCCAGACTCGACATGCTAGAACTCCGCGATCTCGAGAACGAGCTGTCCAACTTATCTGCGGGGCGACGGTAAATTTAAAAAAAAAAAAAAAGGATAAATAAATGAAAAAATAAAAACAAACAAACAAAATAGACGGGCGTGAGTCGATATCGGAGACGACGTACGCGTGTCGTGATAACAATAATATTACTACATATACACACACAACTCATAAAAGATCGATTAAGTCGTACGAAAATTTCTGTTTAAAAAAAAAAACACGTTAATATATACTGTTACATGTATATTGTAATATTATTATTACGGACACGGTATAAAAGTATGTTATTATTGAAGAGAAAAAACGACTAATACAATAACATATATGCGTGTATATATTTAGAACTTATGTTACAAGATCGTATCTTAGAGTAATACGGGCGCATGCACTCGACAGAAGAAGAAGAATTAGAAGAATTAAAGAAGAAGAAGAAGAATAGTAGTTTTTGTAAAAAAAGCGCGTATACAATAACGATGCTTGTATTACATACTCGTGCACAGGTCCGCGGCGACGCACGTACCATTTAGTCGTCGGTAAATGTGTAAGCTTTGAGTGTAGGAAAGTAAGTATACGTGTACGTCGCGGCGGAACAAGAGGCCACAAATCGTGCTGAAGCGCGCATGCCAAGCGGTCTTATCGTTCGTGCAATAACTTTACAGGTGTGTGTGTGTGTGTGTGCGCGTGTATATATAAATATTTACAAATTTCCGTTATCGGACGTTATGTACAATTCGTCGGTTTTTTTAATCATTGTTATCATTGTTATTTTTTTTTTTTTTGGTCTTTTTCGTGACGGATTTCGTTACGGCGTGTGCTGTCCTGACGCGTCCTCCGAATCGACGGTAAATACGGAACGTTCGAATCCGATTCCGGTCCGGTACTGGTTTTTGTTAAGCGATCCGAAAATCGCAGAAAGCACCAGCAAATCGAACGATGTTCTACGCGCGTACGGTTTTCGAACCCCACCCGCCCGAGTTGACGATTTATCAATCGCGCGCGCGCTCTCGTCTGTATCACGTAGAAACGATAAATTTAAAATTTCGATAAAAAACCAATCGTTCGGTTATTCCGTTTTTTTTTTTTACGTTGTAAGTCATACGACCGGAGTTACGGGTCATACGTGTGTATGTATATCAAGGATGGTGGTCGGGGTCGCGGGTTTTGGTAATCACACGCAGACACACACGAATCCGGCGAATAAGTTCGTGTTTCGAACAGACTCAAAAAAAACCAAAAAAAAAAGACGGTAAAAACACAATTATATACACGACAATGAGCTGTGTACGAAATGTATTACGTTGTACGTGTACAATACACAGTAGTACGGTGATTGATGAACATAGAAGTAGATAGATAGATAGAACAACAGATAGTTTTATAGAAATTAGAGTAGAGTAGAGTAGAGTAGAGCGGGTGGTTACGGGTTGTCGGACGCACAAGTCAAAAAACAAAAAACAAAAAAACGGACAGTTGTCAATATATATATATATAATAGTAGTTAAGACGAACACGCAAAATGTGTGGCGGGAGGAAGAGGCGATAGAGTGGTTCGATAAGTATATGTATATATATATATAATAAATCGACATAAGTATCCGGTCACAATACGTAAAAACAAAAACGAAAACATAATATATTTATATAAGTAAGTAAGTACAGACGCGCGTGGTTTTGGTAGTCACACATCGCCGCCGATACAATATTAAAAATTAAACGTTCTTTTTTTAAAATCAAATACGATCGCTCCGAGCAACAGTAACGAGAATAGTTCTTGCGGATGTTTATTTCGTATTTTTATAACACGCGTAAGGTTTATTTGAAATCATTGTGTTCGTGTTTTTATGGTCGACGTGTTTCTCGCCGGGGGTTTGCCATGCGCAGGATGTACGTAAAAAAAAAAATACAATAATAAAAAATTAATAAAAAGAGACATGAAAACGCTACGAGTCGTGCGCGTATACACACGTACACGTGCACAGAGTGTTGAAAACAAATACAAAAATGTCAAAAGTATAGATTTAGGTTCTAAACACAGCTGAGATTTAGGTTCAAAGCTAGTATAAAAATGATTAACGCATACGAGTCCGCGTTAAGTGAGACATTTTATGTCTTATGTGTGAACATTTTTTTTTTTCAAATTCAAATTTAAATGTTTTTAAAACCGAAACAACGTGAGACCATAAGGGAGATTTAGGTTTTTTTTTCTGTAACGCTTTTTGGTGGACACTTTTTCGTGACGGTTTTTTTATTTTAACGTGCCAAAGCAAAGACATAAAATGTCAATAACCGGACGTCCTGACGCGTTGCAACGTGTCTACCACGTCGACCACGTGACGCGCGGCAAACACCGATGAAATCGCACGGGGACTTGCCGTCGGAAAACGCGTACGCCCGGCCGCGATTTCTATTGTTTCCAAACACTCTGTACGTGTGCGTGTGTGCATTTTAAACACATCGCGGCAATGAAATAGATGGCGACGGAATAACGGACGTGGAAATCAGAAAACGCGCACATGGTACCACCGTGTCGATTACGCGAAGAGAAACAAACCGTGCCGCGGAGTCTCGATAACAGCGGAACGGAAGACGACTCCGTCCGGAACTGCGAACAACGGCCGAGCCACTCGGATCGGAAAACAAGAAAACCGACCGTGCGGGAGACGTATTTTTTTTTTTCGATATCGGAACGAAAACGTGTTTCACGAATGATCCGTGTGAACGCGAAACGGCCGGACAACGTTTTGTTTTCGTATCGCGCGGTGTACCGTCGCGAGATTCGGACGTGCGGCACGCGAAACGTCCGGACAGACAAACGGAACGACGACAAGAAAAAATAAAAACAACGTATTACCGCGTGTTAGGTTAGGTTATCGCGTGTATTGTGAAAACGCGCGTCGGGCACACGAACGTACGCGGGGACAACGAGCGAGAAAGAGGATATTTGGAAATCAAAAAAATAAAAAATGAAACACTTTCGTGACACTGTCCCGCGGACGTGATGATGTGACCGAGTTCAAAGGGAATCGTTTCCCGTCCGATAACCGTCGGAAAGGTTGAACGTGAAGAATACACGAGAAACGTTCGAAATCGACGCGGACCGGGAGACGCAGATGGGACGAATAGGTTAGGTTAGGCTAACCTAACCTGAACGTGAAGAATACAAGAGAAACGTTCGAAATCCACGCGGACCGGTAGACGCAGACGGGACGAATAGGTTAGGTTAGGCTAACCTAACCTGAACGTGAAGAATACAAGAGAAACGTTCGAAATCCACGCGGACTGTGAGGCGCAGACGGGTGGGCAGGCGCGCGCGGGTACACAGAACAAACGTACGCGGCGTACGTGCTGCGACGTATATTCCGTGTACGATCGTTGTGTACTTATGTATTTATGTATTAGTGGCGATTTGTACTACCAAAACTGCAATACTGTCTGGTGGCGAGCAGGTTGTGCCGGTCGACAGCCGTGCACAGGCTGGCGCGGGCGTTGGCCACGGCCAGGCCGTCGTCCGAGTACGACACGGTGCTCAGGCACTTTTGCAGCTTGTTGCGTTGGCCGCCCTGCGACCGGGACCGCCTGACCGGCTCCGTCGTCCGGGCGCCGCCGACCCGAACGCCGCCGCCGCCGCCGGTGTAATAGCCGCCTCCGCCTCCTCCTCCTAGTCCTCCCGTTCCTGCGACGTGCGTCGTCGGACCGAACGAGAAATGGCCCGAGGACGAAGAGGGCGTTTTGCAGATCAGGGTGGGCGACAGACACATGCCGTTTATCTGAACCAACGACGTGTTTATTCGTTCGGACGCGCACAACAACAACAACAACAATAATAACAACGCATACACGGCGTCCGCTTTCGACCGGTACCGACTGGTACCGACCGGACGGCATCGAAATGGGACAGGCGGCGGGCGATGTGTCCGCAAAAAGAGCAGACGACGAGGGCTCGCGCGCGTCGAAAAACGCTCGTCCCGTCGGCATGTCAGAGACGCGTTTGCGTTTCACTGCGGTCGGTAAGCGCGTGAAAACGCGTGTAAACGAAAGAATGAAGACCGAAAAAAAAACGAACGTTCGACGTTTACGGGAAGAACGCGTAAAACGTGTTTGTGTACAAATGAAAATACTGGGGGAAAAAAAAAATCGCTCACCGTCCACAGTGTTCGCATTCGGATTTCGCGTCGCGCGCGGTCTCCGGAACGTTTCACGGACCGGCGGGGAGTGTTTTTCGATGGTTCGCGTGTAAATTCCGTCGCGACAAACGGACCGCGTCGGATATTTTTTTTTAAAAACAACAAACAAACAAAATAAACGAAAACACGAGGAACGTCGCCGCTACACATATTTATTTATATAAAACGGAACGGAACGCAAACGATCGTTTTCATTCGAAACGAACGAAAACAGAAATAACCCCCCCGTACCGCGCCGATCGTTCCGGAAAAACGGGAAAGTTTCGAAAACCGCCGTTGCCGCCGACGGCCAGCGTTTTTCGCAGACGTTTCCACGGAGAACGTCCGACGCGCCACACCCGGTGAACACGAACATTCGAAGTCAAACGGTAAGAGTGAAATGTCAAATACTGGAATAATGTGATTTCGATATCACGGCGAACGAATTCACAATCGTAATAACGGACAAAAAGGTAATTGTTATCGTTTTGACGTGATACGTAAATGACCCCCCTAGGAGAAGAAAACCGTCCGAAAGAAACACTGCGCAAAGACTTCTGGAACGGTGTGCGATTTTGTCGTCTGGAAAACAGAGTTTTACAACGGGCGTAGGAGAGTTCGATTTCAAAGAGATGTCGGAAAGAACGGGGTGCGCAATGTCAGCGCGTTCGGTCTCGGACGTTTCCTAACACGTTTAATACTGTTAACGGCGTGTTATCGAGTTGACTGGTCGCAACGATCGGCGTTATACGACGTGACGATTACCGATACGGTTTATTCGAACGGTCGACAACACTACCCGGATAACGTACACGTAACCTGGTCACCACACCGTTATCACACGTCGTCCCGTTTTTCTGGAACGCCGACGTGACCCGCGTCGCGATAAACGTTTTCTCGTTCGAATATTTTTTTATAATTTTTTTCACACACACACGCGTTACATACGTTATACTTAGTACCGTCTTTCGAACGATGGGGTCGAGTCACGCTAACTTCTTTGCGCGACTGCTTTGGACATCCAAAACAAACAAAACAAAATTCCGATCGTGCGACGAAACCTAACGGCTCCTAACGACCTAACGGCCTATGATTAGCCTATCGCGTTACTACTCAACGAAAAAACCCGAACCTAACCTAACTCACATTGCTGCCGACAGCCGGAAGGAGAAAACCAAAACGGCCGGAGCCTCTACGTGACGTTCCGCACCGAGTCGTGAACGTGAAACGTGAACGGCCGCGAGAGTGAGCCACGCCGAACGGACCAGAACGAAGTCCTCGTCGGTCTGAAGAGTAAGTCCTCGCCAATTTTGCCGAAAAACGCGCATCTCCGTGACACAGAGTTCTGTCGAAACAACGCGCATACGGTCAGAAGAAATCAACGGAAGTTGATTGATATCCCGAGACGTTAAAGAACGGACAAGGGAAAAATTCGAGAACGCACCGGCGATTAATTTTCGTTCGTTTCTCGACGAGCTTCGTTCGGCTTTAACGAGTTAAAAAAGAAGAAAGGCCACCGACTTGTCCCGGGATTCGGAAATCGTATAAACGCGGAACGAACAAGCGTTTTATTTTTTTACTTAATGCGCGTTTTCCGGAAAGGAACGAAATAATATGGTCGCCGAAACGTATATTATACACATACATAACGGTTTTTTTTTCCTTAAAGTTTTTCACTCGACGCGCAGCGAGATATAACGCGTTAGATTTATGTACCCTTTTAACACGGCGACGTTTTCACGACCGCGGGAGAAGTATTGTGCGGCTTGTGGAAGCAAGCGACAGGGTAACGGCGATTTGTTTCCATTTTTTTTTATTTTATACATATTTCCTAATGGCTTACGCGTCCCCGATCCACCGGACTCGTAAATATAACATGACCCCTCCGACCGAAATCCACTGACGTATTTATGATTGTACATTTATTTAAATAAATATATACACGTATATGAAACGAGGAATTAGTCGCCCGACGTTGTACGTAAATAAATAATTCGGTCGTTATCCTTCGGGATATCCCGTCGGGATGGGGGGAAACAAAAAAACCCAAGTGCATATCATACGAATATATACGAACACGAATTTACCGTAAGCGAGCGAAACAATCGGCGAGCGAAATCGTGTGGATTAAAACCAAAAAAACGCATCCGACGTTTCGAGTCATGTGAGTGTAACGAAATTCTAATATCCGCGAAATCGGTTATTTATCGTGTACACGCTGAGTCGCGTTCTTCACGAGAAACACGGCCGTCAAGCGAAACGGACGTTTGAAAAACGCTCGAGTCAAGAAAATAAATGAATGAATAATAATAGTTTTTTTTAAAAAAAACCCCATTTTTAATTAGGATATTGGAGAGATTAGGAATTGGAGAGATAAAAAAATACGCGGTACACCACCACTTCTATAGGACTGTTCGTCGATTACAAATCCGAATGATCGCGGAACCGTCCGAAACAAACGTCGCGTAGTGTCTCTGAGTCCCCTCTAGACGGGTTTGTACATGATCATACGAGTCGAATACGTCGAAGACGGACGGCGACAGAACGATAAATTTGACAAGACCGACGTCATCGATCACGAACGAAAACGCGCGCGGAACGTCCGACCGGTTTTCTTTGCTCTTGAAAAACACGGATAAGGGAACGCCGCGGCTAACGTACGAGGCGGCGAGGTCGTCGACAAAAAGTCACCCGTGTTTACAAACCGTCCGTCGGCAGCTACCGTTAGAAACGGTTAATTTTTCCGTCGTCGTGGGTCACGCGAGAACCGAACACACACAAAAAATACCGTTCGCGCTCACCGTTTTTCCGGACTCCAAACTCTACACCGCCCACGGTCACGCGTTCGATCGATTCGTAAGTCGTTAGTCGAAAATCGAGACCAATCGTTGGATTCAAAAAAAAATACCTAACCTAATCGCGCCCGGAGGAGAGATGTTGGCCGCGATCCCCAACGCGAATTCACGAATGTGTGACAACGTGCGCGTACGGTCATCGAGTACGACGGGGCGAATTTCATTTATCGAACGTACGAACGTTATGAACGCGTTCGCGTGATTTGCTCGTCGTACGTAAATCGCCGTCGGCAGGGCGACGCTACTGAAAAAAAAATAATAAAAAATAGACCGTCTGGGTAACTCAACAATTATGAACGTTACGGTGTTTTCGTCGTTTTATTTATTTTTTTCACGTTATTATTTATTACGAGCGCGTACAACGACGCGTGCGGGATGAAGAGTGCCGCGGTGTCTGGAAATATTAAGAAATATTCGAAAAAATTCAACGTTTAATTTAATAATAACGGAAAAAAAAACACCTCGTTCTTCAGCAAGACTCGGCGAACGTTGCGAAAAAAATCACGATATTTTGACTGGGCGGCAACGCGATTTTCTTTTTTATACGTACAAACGATAATGTATACATGTGTGTGTGTGTAATTTAATTTACGGACAACAATACAAATTAAGAGCATTGAAAACGAAAAACTGCGCCGTGCACTCGTTTATATATATTATTTAGTCGAAATTTCGATAAAAAAATATATAAATAAAAAGGTACAAGACGTTACAACAATGTGTATATATATGTTTACGTATAGGAACAGAGTGACACGGCGTAGGTAGTCGTGCGAGACTTCTTTTTCATTTTACATAAATATATTTTCAAAAAAAAGGGACAGTCTTCGACGTTGAGCGAATAGAGAATTGTAAATATTTGCAACAGTCAACGTACACACAAAGAGATATATGTGTAAAGCCGTATTCTCGGCGGAATACGTAGTCGACAAAAATAAGATTATACGTCGTGTTGAACGAAGAAACGTCCGTGAGATAAAAAAAAAAAAAAAACCTAGTTTCAAAAATTATCACGACCAAGTAAATATACAATCGTTTTTCGTTTGCTTTTTCGGGCGACCCGTCCAGACCGACGGATTCATTATCGCCGTTCAATCATCTAACCTCCAAAATATATATATATACACTATTATGTACAATGGCGCGCGTGTATTTACATATATGTATACCATTATCGTAATAACAGACTATATATATACATATCGATTTAAAGTGATTGTACACAAAACCAAAGCTATAAATTAATATATTTTGTACATGTTTTGCGGGGAAGAGTACGCGAAAGTGTATTGTAATGTTACGTGGAGCTTAGGCAAATCAAAACAAAAAAATCAGCTTACAGCTATCATCATATATTGATTATAATGGTTAGTACGGCACATACACATATGACATACGTATACGTAGCTCGTCGGTATAGCGTTTCTGAATCTCACCAGATTATCATATCGCATTCGTATGTTTCGCGTTTTAAGCACGTGGGGCGAATTCAATTTTCCGATTTAATTTCCATAAATATATATATGGGACGCTCAGAAGCCAAGCCGATTAACGAATCCAACAAATGAAATTTTTCAGTACAGACAGTTAAAGATATTTTATCCATAAAAAGCTCAATTTTTTTTTTCAACATATTTTGAATAAACTCATTTATTTTCTTACGATAAAGGGTATGTATTGTAGCGTTTTATGAATACACCAAAAAAAGTATTCAATTTTGTAATCCAACCATATGGTTACTCACAATTTAAAAAAAAAAAAAAAAAATTGAAATGGAGTTAATCGGCTTGGCTTCTGAGCGCCTCGTACGATATTACGTGATACGACGTGCGTATAGTCGAATGGTTATGGGACAACGACGACGACATCATTTATGAATATAATCGAAATACTATATATTGCTATCGTATACGTATATGATATGTATATTATACGTGGAAATGAATATGTATATTTACACCGTCGGTGTACACACCAACACAGAACGTAATATATGACAATTACGTTTGAAATAAAAATTTTTAAAAAAATCTTTCCATAACCCATGCGATTAAATAATAATAAAAAAAAAAAAATTGCCATTAGTATTTGATATATACATGTAGTGAGTAATACGTATCAACGACAATAATTTTTTTTTTTACGATTATTAAAAATTTGTTTATACGTTAGTGGTTATGAATGTTAAGGAATTTTTTTTTTTTTTTTTTTTTAGTGAACCAAACACAACATCAACAAAATTAAATAAATATATAAGTAAATAAAATGAACAAAATGAAAAATAAAAGAAAACGACATGAGATTTTAAATAGGTATATATACCAAGTCTATGGTCGGGGCAGCTCTCTCGCGTCTCATTAAATTCCTTGAAACATTTACAGAGCACAACAATGTATTATTTACAAATGAAAACTACTTATACAAAATTATAGTGTATTTTTCTTCATACTTAAAAAATAATAAAATATATGTATTTACACACGCACACACGCACACGCATACACGCACACACATACGTATATATATATATATATGCGCGTGTGTGAGTGCATATATACATATAAAAAAATATGGAAACGAAAATTTAAAAAACAAAATGATTTTCTTTCAGATAATATATATATATACATGTATAATAACATTTGTATGTTATATATACATATATAAATATACATATATTAAGTAATATTAACTAATGTTGAACACATCACACAGTAACATTTTAAGTTTATAAATCAAAAAGAAAAGCAAAAACTGTTTACCATATAAATAAATAAATAAATAAACGATTTTCTTCTTCTAAAAACGAAAAAAAAAAAAGGAAAAAAATATATATATATATATGTAAAATCAAACACGCGTAGTACTTCACAACAATCGATAATCTATACCTGTTCTAAAAATAATACACGGATAATGACAAGAAAACGGGCGCAAATCCGAGAAAATAAAAACAATCGCATACCGTATAACAGTCCTATAAATATCGTAATATAATATATACATCCCGTGTAAACGATGATTTTGTGTGTTTTTTATTTCGTTTCACTTTTTCGTTTCACAGTTTTACCGCGTGTAAATCAGCATATGCTAAAAACCGACAACTTCAACGGATCGATCATCGGACACCGATGGGATGATACGTCCGTTCGCGCGGGGACAGGGCACGTTTGTTGGATCATATTTTATGTTAAGACGCGGCAGCCCGTCCGCGGACTAGTTCGTCGAGTAATAGACGTTTATTACCGAGCCCGATTCCAAACAATAAAAATGTATAATATTGACAAACCAAGGCAAAATGGAATATACGTAATAATACGATACACATAATAAAACGATATCTTACGATTGACTAGTAAAGGAAAAAAAAAAAAATAAGCGCAACGTTTTTAATATCATTATTATTATTTTTTTAAACAAAACTATAAATATATAGTTAATATATAGTTAAATAAATATAAACAACAAAAAATCTTCACTATATAACGACTTCTACTCTAAAGACAAAAAATAAAAAAAATGTCAATAAAAAACCGTAAAACAAAAGGATTGATAAGGAAACAAATATAACACGAATGTAATTACGTTACACATGTTGCAAGCCATCTGATTACGCTAATTCAAATATATATATATATATATATACACATTGTATTCGGGTGATATACTTAATTTCGATTATAAATAATTACAATACATAATGAATACGTATTCATGGGAGTATATATATATATATATAAATATTATGCAATATCAAAATTCGACACACTACTGCGGGTTTCCGGCAGACTTACAGGTTTACGACAAATGATATCAAAAAAATTACAAACTACCGCAAAAATGGGAATGGGATTTTTTTTTTGTTTTAACGCGTACGCCTTCTAAAACGTTGTACACGATGACACACGAGTAGTAGGACGTTCGCAGACAACTTCCAGACGATTGTCGGAAAAATTTGTGTCTTTATTCCAGCGGAATCACGCGATCACGTGTTGGTCGTCTGTCGTTTTCGATCGCTGACCAAACCCGTCCGTTTCACTCGGGAACGTGTCAAACGCGACGACCGGACCGTGTTATCGTATCGTGCGATACGCGAACCTGTTTTGCGTGACGAAACTGATGACGTCTCGTCGTCGTCGTGTTAGTGTAATATTAATTATGCGACGAAACGCGACTATAACCGTATGACGTGTATGTATAGTGCGTGAAACCCCGTTTACCGTGTTATTTTTGAGAATATGGTTTAGCTTATGGTAACAATAACAGTGTACGCGATGATGATGGATAAGAAAAACTAAAAGAAAATTAAATTAAATTAAAAAAACATGCAGCGCCCTGTACAAAATATGTTACGCCCCGCGAGTGTGGTACAAAATAATATACAAACAGTCGTTTATACGAAACCGGAGTACGCGTTACGTTACTTGTCCGCGCGACATATCGGATGAATAATGTAACTCGGTATTAACGATAATGATGTTGTCGAGTTTTTTTTCGTTTTAAACCTCTCGTTTTATGTTTGGAAAAAAAACAGAAAATTACTAATAAACGCCACCGGACGATATTATTGACGTGATAGGCCCCGTCTGAATCATGACCCACGGCGGATATCATAAATAATTTGGTGGGTTTCGACGGAACAAAATCACCGAGTTCTTCGTTTTAAGCGCGGCCGTCACGATTCAGACGTTCCGCAGCCCTTCGACAACGGTTCGTATACGTACGTATGTATATAGACAAAGAACAATAACCCCAAAAAAAACAAAAAAACCCCTATATGATTCGGCGGTATCGCGCCGTTAGGGGAGATGGTGGAGGAGATTGGTTTTGTAAGACTTACTTAGTTTTTTGATGAGGTTGATGAACGCTCGGTTGTTCGACCGGTTGTGTCTCGGGTCCCTTTGGCTGTACTTGATGTTGGGCACGGACAAGAGCCGGGCGTCCCGCGACGACGACCCCGCGACGGCCGTCAGGTTGCCGCCCTGTTTGTCCAGGGACGTCCGTTTCCGTTGTTCTTTGGCCGACCGGGGCGGTTTGATGGGCTTGCCGTCGCGGTCGAACAGCTTCAGCTCCGTCGGCCTGGCGACGGCGGCTGCGGACGAGACCGCCGAATGGTGTTGTTGTTGTTGTTGTTGTTGGTGGTGGTGGTGGTCGTTGACGCCGTCCTGTTGCCGTTGCTGCTGGTCCGGACCGTCGGCCTCGGTAACGATCTGAGGAACGCCTCCGGCGTTGCAGCCGCCGCCGCCGCCGCCGTCGTCGGCCTCGGGCAGTTGTTCGCCGCAAGGAGCCGACGCCTTCTTGGCCGGCGTCGCGTTGAACGTGTTCTTCAACTTCAGGTCCACCCGGCTCAACTGTTTCTTCAGGCCCTTCCACGAGTGGCTGGTCCGGCGGCCGTTGCCCTTTGCCGGAGTGGCCGGTTCCGACGTGGTGACCGTCGCCGCCGCCGCCGCCGCCGATTCTTCTCCCGCCGCCGCCGCCGGTTCCAACGCCGTCGGTATCAACGCGAGAGCCTCCTCCGCCCGTTCGGTCGTGTCGTCCGGACAGTCGGTCGGGTTCGGCGACACTTGCGTCGAGTACACGCCCACCGGGCTCAGCGCCAGTTTGCTCAGTTCTTCCAGTTCCTCCGCTTCGTCTTCGAGACCCTTCAAATTCGGTTTAGTTTGTAGTTTTCGACACTCGGCCCGGCGGCCACGCCTCGCCGGCAAATCCAGTTGGACCTAACCCCCTCGCACTGCCCACGACCGCGGGCGTCCACGCCGTAAGTCCGACTCTGTGTCTTACGCAGGCGCATCGACTACTCCGAAGCGTGAAACGTTTTTTTTTTCTCTCCCCGTTCTCGTAAAACGGCATGACAACAACGGCGCGGTGTCGTGAATCCGATCGCTGGCTTCGAATTCGTTCGACGTCAGCCACCCCCGACAGGAACCGATTTAGAAATAATTGTTTCGTCGAGAACAAATAAAATACAACAGACATTTCTTTGGCAAAAGCACTACGCACGAGACTACGCGATATCCGTGAGTATTGCGTTGAAATCGAATATCACGACGGCACACGCGTTTTCCTATTGAACCGTCGTTTTTCAACGAAAGTCCTTCGGGATCAAACAACATCCGTTAAACAGCAATGGTCATTGACGTAGAAAATATCCATCACGAAAAACCGTTTTATGGTCCTTTCGGAATATCGACGAAAAGACTACCGCGTATCGATTGAACACGAGAGAACGATAATCGTAGGCACGTAAATTTATTCCGGAATACGATTACAAGCCGTGTGATACGTGAACGCACGGTTTGGTCTATTTTCCGGCGTGTCGTAAGAACAAAACGAAAAACCATAAATCAAACGATAAAATCGTTTTGGCGTTTTTACTTTGAGTGAAAAAACGACGTACGAAACGTTTTTTACGAGGACAATGATTATGAGTGAACATAAATGATCGGCCGGCGTGTAGAACGTTCGTATGGCGAAAGACGAACGTAGTAAAATGTAATTCGATCCGATCGGGCACAAACGATTTAAATGAAAATAAATCTTCGGCGCGTAATATTACCATGTGTACGTGTCGCATAAGCTATGTCGTAACTAAACGGACAACCATATTGCAGTTAACGATTTTAAAGGGGTTTCTGTACGTAAACGGACTTAGGGCACACTGTCCACGAGACTATATTACGCGGTCCCTTCGTATTTAATTATCGGGCAATAAGAGTCCCGGTAATGTGGACCCGTTTTTACGACTTCGATATACAGAAATTCCAGTGACGTGTGATTTAGACGCAATAATAATATATTATTACCTTACGAATTGTATACGGCGTGTATATTAACGGGCACTATTACATATTACAGGGCGTGTAGATTTTTCGGTTTTTACACTGGCGAAGGGGGGGGGGGAGGGAGGTTAGAGATTATAAACGTGGACGAGCCGTTATTACACACACGCCGCATAGTTTTTAGAAAAGTTTTCTTTCTTTTTGTTCGTATTTGAATTTAATTAACATAATTTGAATATAGGAACACATAAAAAGAATAAAAAAATCTATACGTATAAAAAATCTAAATACAAATTTGCATATATAAAAGCATATTTTAACTCGTTTTAAACCTAAAAGTCTTGACCCAAACAATAAAGAATGTTCAAAGCGAAATAATAATGTATTGTAACTATGTTGCCAATCGCCATAAATTGCATACGTGTTACAATATGAATACTGTGTGACAAAGTAAGTATATTGTACATTTGTTCAAAACAAAGCGGGCGTATGACTCAAAAAGTAACGTGTAAAAAAAATTTATATATATATAATATGTGCGGGGGATTTTTCCCCAAAAATATGATCTACGAATTTGACAAATAATACATAAGATTGACGACGTGTTTAACGGGCTCAATTTGGAAATATCGCTAAAAGTACACGAAATCTAGTTTAAAAGTTTGAATGATTTGTGTCGTTTATTGGTTATAACTATTTTTTTTTTTTTTTTTACTCTGAAAGATAGATTGAAAAATACGATAATCAATATCGGGATTTATTAAAATATTTCGCGCACGCCTGCGTAAACGTCGAACTATTCCGACAAAAAACTGCTCCACCGGACAATATTGCTGTGACGATTGTAATAAACGACGGAGGAACGAAAAGTTTCATAAAAAACGTCATGTTTTTACGTTCATCAAACGCAGCTCGAGAGTGGCACGCGGATAACCTTGACGTTTCGAAACGGCGTTCACAATATATACCACCGTTTCGCAGTGGAAAATGAACGCGGGATAAAACGCACGAACATAATGGCGTTTAGTCGGAATTCGATGCGAGCAACGATCTCGGTCTTTTAGGTTTCCCATTTTCACCGTGACCTATTATCGCGCGTGTTATCTCGAAACGGGGTTTTCTCTCCGTTCCCAGCACGCCGCCGCCGCCCGATCCGTTCTCGAACACGCTAACCTAACCTAACCTAACCGTATGCACGGCCGTCGCCACACAAAATGGATTGTTATTGTTCGCTGAAGCCCGCGGGACGGAGACGATTTCCTGCACACTTGGTGTTCCGTTACGTGTTCACGTGCGGTTACGTATCCGTTCCGTTCAGTTTACGTTCGAACGAGATCGTAATCGTCAGACAAATCACGTTCGGTGTTACGTTTATTTCGCGGTCTCGTCTCGCGTCGCTGCAGCTGCGTGATGTAACCCCGCCCGACGTGCGAAATCAATTTCGTGTATAAAAACGAATAGTCCGGTATGCGCGGTTTAATCGAAAGTGTTCAATCACGACATCGACCGTTTTGACATTAATGATGATGGATTAACGAACAAAAAAAAATATAAAAAAATAAATAAAAAGAACCAAAAATAATAAGAATTTGATAATAATAAAAAAAAAAAGACTGTGTGTTGTGTTCATCATTGGTATATAAATCTACGATAAGTCCTATCTGCCAGTATACAGGGTGCGGGGGTGATCGTCGTACGAGAATCGTGTTGTTTAAGTCCGAAAGCAAAAGAAAAAAAAAACTAGAAAAATGAGTTTTTATCACAAACGTTTTCGTTATATTTTATAAAAATTTTCGCGTGCGATTTACGTTATATTCGCGTTATCTCCGAACGCCGCCGAGAGACGTACAATGAAAAGTTGTCACACCCTGTATACCTGTGTAAAGAACCTCAAATACGGTTCGGGTAAGACTATACAGCAAAAAAAAAAAACAATATTACACAAAATATTATTGTAATCAGTGCGGTACCGCATGTTTTATAACGTATTCGACTGTCGGAAAATAATTTTACGTCAAACCTAAAAAAACTGAGTTAGTATATATGTATATCGTGTATAGGTCAGGTTAGGTGACCTATACATCATATGATTATAAAACGTGTTGTTCAATATGATAAGGAACTAGGAGACAAATATATATATATATTTCCAAAGTTTTTGAATTTATATATATATATATTATACGCAGCGGGGTAAACATTCTGATAATTCCGTCACGGAGAGATATTATTGTCGACGGTTCGTCTTCTTCGAAAGCGCACGTTCTGGTCGTTTATTATTATTTATAAACAATACAGTATTACGATAGATAGATACGGTGTGCACGAGAAAATCGAACCGAAGCAAAAGTATTGTTACCTGATCGATGCTTGGGGATCGGCACCGTTCGCCGTCGCTGGTCTCGCTCAACGCGGTCGTTCTCTTCGGCGACCTGGGAGCTCTTTGGTACGGGTCGGCACTGCCGTACATGTCGGCAGTGCTGATGTTTAGGAGAACACATTTTTGTACAAAGTCTACTATCACAATGCCGTTGTCCAGACCGTAGGCGAGCCTGTAAACACACACACACACACACAACCACACGCACGCGCCGGACGTACCGTGTAAATCACAAGCGTTTTGCACGATCTCGCGACCATCGCGCGGGTACATTCCGTGTCGACTGAACTCAAACTTTATTTAATTCAGCTTTTTTTTTTTTTAGGGGGGAAAGGGAGGGGGGGGGTAATTATTGTCTTTCACCGAGAAATCCGATAACTTGCGAACAACCCAAAGTACGAGTATGATATACACACGCGTCGAACGGTATTTCCATTCAGCGGGTATATCGATTTTTTGGTAGGGAGGAAGGGAAATATACAAAAAGCCAGCCATGCGATTTCATCGAATCGTCAATGGAGGTTGTCCTGTCTTGTCGACGATCCAGGATCACTGGAAGAGCACGATGCCATGGGTCATCAATCACGTTGGGTCTTAAACGGCTAGGGTGAAAATCTAGTCTTTTAAATCACCGTCATTTGTGTTACTATTATCTTTTCTGAAAAATGTGTAATGTATAAGTGAAGAAATCCGCTTCGAGGTGCCAAATTTTATTTGATCAATCAATTCAGATGATTTATTTATAATCGATCGCTAGGACCGTGTTTCATCTGTGGATTTCAACAAACTACCCTTTCGACAACGTGATTCTCAGGTGATAGTGTGTACCGGTAAAGTTCATTAGTTTATTGGTACTTGTTTCCTGTTAAACTGGCCACTCGTTGCAAGATCGTGTTTGCTATTGTGTTAGGGGACAAACGCATGTCACAGTTTCAAGGACGTGTTAAATCGAATTCAGAAAACTTTATTGATACCGTTACGACGACCCGGTTCAAAAGTGTAGTAGAAGGAAACAACTGACCGACTCAACTGGATAGGCATAAGTATTAACATCGACTAACCTTATTTGAACGCGGTTGCGCGTTCAGTCGACATGATCGTACGCGCGTATATAGAACGTTGTGGACCGTATCTCGGGTTTACGGATGTCGAAAAGACACGACCGCGGCCGAGAACTTGGAAACTTACAGTCCGTATGAAGAATTAATCGTCAGCGCGGTGATCTGACTGGGCGATTCGCCGTTCGTCGAGGGTGTCACGCACGCAAGGCAAGCCTGAAAGCCGGGAGGCTTCTTCTGGGGTCCCGTTCGGACTTTGACCAAGCCAGAAGAGTCTTCGGACCCGGCGGGCTTCGAAGGCGCTTCTTCCGGCGAACTCTCCGCTGCTTCGTCCAGGCTTTCCGAATAGATCGGTATCACGAGCGTCTGTCGGATGGACAAAAACGAATAAAAATAATAATAATAAATCGACGGACAACGCGCCACGAGTACTATGAAAAATCTGTGAATAACGACCGGCTTCGATGTACTATTTTCGTTACATGGGTTCTCCGAGATAACACAGCAACGTGCAAACAACGAGTTAAGAATTTCATACTTCTTTTATGTGAAAAAAAAATCGTAACGCCGAAACTTTTTATTTATACAAACTCTACCTAAACCGTCGACATTAATTGTCCATTGACAAAGAACTAACTTCATAAGTACAACCCTAAAACTAATATATTTCTTTAACATCCAATAATATATATATAAGTCGGCGTTATCGAGAGATGGCTAGTAGATTTAAAGGGATAAAATAAAAAAAAACATCAATACGGATCGTGAACAGACGTGTCTACTTCTTGGACATTACACCTTCACCCGAACCCATCTATCCTTTACGACTGATTTATTCGATTTTATACGTATATATATATGCGGAAACGGACCGTTTTACATATTCGCGTCACGGACCATAGAGATCAATAGAATGCAAATCAATGATATGCATGAAGTGTTCAACGACTAATGAACTGTGTGTGCGTGATGATCGCGTTACGTTATGTATTAGAATTATACGGTCGTCGAGTGTACACGGAAAAATCGATATTTATTTGTTTACCGTAATAACGAAGTATAGGTAGGAATTATTTATTGTAATATATTATACAATCTCGTAGCGAAATTCGAAATAAAATTACTCTAATGTTGAATTTCTTTAAGAAAGAAAAAAAAAAAAAACGAATCAGCAGAATATCATTCTCAGTATTTTTATTTAAATTTTGTTTGTTGTTGTTTTGAAAATAATAGGAGAAGAAATCGATATGATTTAGAAAAACGTAAAATGAATACAATTAGAAATTGTAAAATCAATGGGCGAGTGAGAATTTCTTACGGTCTAATATAAAATGACTATAGAAGTGAAATAAATAATATATTGCTGAACACTAATAACAAAATTGTATTTAAATATGTGTTTGATATACGCGGTAAAATTGTATCGTTATATTATATATTAAAAATATATATCGGAAGCTCAAACAATTTTATCGCAATAAACAAGTTTTATATTCGATTATTGAAAAAAACTAAAGCCAATAATTATAGGAAACAAATTAGTACCTGAAGTTAATCGATTTCCATCGGAGCATAGAAATTAATATGTGAATCGATTACCCGCCATTTTAAGTTTTTATTGTTTAAAAAGTACCCCGTGTAAAATATAAATTAAATATATATATCAGAAAGTTTTTGATTGTTTTGCCACGATAATATACATAATACGATTAACAGTAATGCACTAATGTACTATATATTGTATACACGCGATAGCGCGACGAGAACTTTTCGAAAACAACATTTGATTTTATTAGTTTTTGTTTAAAAATTGAAAGTGTTTTCAGATCGATATTAAACAAATTTCTTTATTTTAATATGTATAATTATATTATGCTACAGAAAACTTACATAGCGTAACTGTACGGTCCAACACTATTATATTTTGTTATTAAAACTTAGAAAAAAAAATCTTAATCGAAAAATATATATCGAAATATATATTTTTTAAAAACTATCGCGTTTATATCGCACAACTTTAATATGTATTTTATGACTTTTAACGCGCGCATTAAGAGAGAAACAGAGAGAAGGAGAGAGAGAAACAGAGAGAGAGAGAGTATATGTACTTAAAAAATCAATAAAACTTAATTGTGATTTTAGAATTGCTATTAGATTGAATTAGAACAACTATACATATATATATATATAACGTGGTTCACTCAAAAGTCTAATTTGTCATGACACAATGTTAATGTTAACATTTATACTCGAAACACAATTATTATACTCGTACGTATATAGGATGTTCAAAAAGTATGAAACATTGCATTTCTATTAGCTATTAACAGTTAAAGATGGGCAAGTTGATGAAAAAAATCAACTCGAAAAAAGTTAACAATCTAAGCTAAAAACAATATGGACAACAGTTAAGAACTGAAATAAAAACGTATATCAAATTGATAATTGAATACATTTTGGAACTTCGATATAAGTATTTGGTGAAGCACCGTGTCAATTAAACTGGATGATTATGATGATTTACAGTAAAACAAAATCAAGTTTAACAACGCAAACATTTAAACTAGGTGATCTAATTAGCTAATGTCGAAATTAATTAACACCGGCAATAATGACCGTTTTTAGTTAGGGTTCATATTGAAGATAAACCAACGACATTTTGTTCAGTGCTTTTTGACGAACATCCCGTAAAACGTAACGTATAACACAAAAGCGTAGAATGACGTGGAACATTTTTCTCTTGATAATATTAAATACGCGACGCGCGCTTAAATTGAAATGTACGTGCACGGCGTAGCGTAAAAATTACAAAACGGACAACAATTTTACGTTCTAAAACGAATACAACCAACCCGTCGTCAAATCGCGCGCAGCGTTTCGATATCGTTGTTGACGTTTCATTTTTTAATTGAAAATTAAAATCGCTCGGAGCGGTTTAATGTTTTGTTGTAAATTTCGCGGATACGACGAGAGACGCGTTTGAACGTGTTCACCCACCCGGGCGGTAACTTTTCGCAGTGTTTGTTCGTTTTAAAATATCATGTTTATGCAATGCGATGCACATTGTATTATCATACGTTCCCTCGGGTAAAACCGATTATAATTTCATATACGATTGCAGCCGTACAATAATAAATGTAGAAACAAAAATGAAGTATATTCCGATAAAATCGACGGTTTCAATACACTTGGGTAGTAAGAGCACTCGAATGTTTTACGCGAAATCGTTTAATCGGAACTCGAAAGTATCGAAACACGCGTATTTATAATACATCTATAGACTATTATTATGTATTTAGACTATTATTATATATACCTATATATTTACTATTATTATGTACTCGTACTATTTCAGTGTTATGTTTACGATTTTTGGAAAAAAAAAACGAACGGTTGAGTACATATAATATATGATGCCCATACGCTATAGGGTTCGAACCAAGAGCTTTAAATTTTTGTTCTTTTTTTTCGAAAAAAATATAACGAATAAATTAATTCTGACGCGAAAAAACGATAATTTTATTTATTTCTACTAGACGGTACAAAATTGGTGAAAAAAGTCAAAAATTCATGAATAAATTTAAAGTTATAGGAAAGGTCATTTACGTACGTGTATATAATATCAGTTAAACAGATTACAAAGAGCAATTGTAATAATTAGTTTAAAATTGATCAAAAAAAAAAAAATTATAGAAGCTCACGTGGTTCACGTGAAAATCTTTTTATCAGCACGACCCTCCCCGGAGATGGGACGCAGTTTAGGAAGCACTGTTAGTATGTATATATATATATATAAATCGCGACGTCATTATTCGGATAACGATGATTTATGATTACCGTTGTCTCGAACGTGGACTCGAGTTTGCGGAACTTGAAGAGCACGACGTACGACGAGATGCCGGCCACGGCCAATTTCCTGCTCTCCGGACAGAACGACAACAGTTGCACGGAAAACTGATCGTCGTCACCGCCCTCCGGCGACTTGGACCTGGCCTTTTCGAACACCTTGGCGGTTTTCAGTTTGTACAGCACTTGCAGACTTCCGGCGCTCGCGTCCCAAAACCGAACGCTGCCGTCCGTGTGCCTGCAATACACAATACACGCACGCCGGTTGTAACGACGCCGAGACGGAAATGCAGTACAGCGGTGTGCAGCGTACTCCGGCGTGTGTAGAGTCACATTGAAAAAACAATGGCGATTATCGCGTTATCATTAGAATGGGATAGTAAGTAGCGAGAAAGAAATGTATTATCGATTCAAAAGATGGTTTTCCTTTTTTCAACCCAGTACCCTACATTTGAAGACAACAGCGAGTCGATAACAGAAGAGTTCCAATGTCTGCAATATATATATATATATTGTTTTTAGGTTGTAATTTCGTTATATAATTGTCCAGTGTACCCGAAAACCCAAACGCGTGTTTCTCATGACATTTCGATATAATTCGGGTTTTCTATCGGTGCCATTATATCATAGAAGTGTATTGCACGCGCAGGTTTCCGTTCGGAAAACGTTTCAAACAATGTGCGCTACACACATTTCGTATGTATATACACCTAAACGTAATGGTCCAAATCGATAACAGCGTACAATTTAGAAACGTTTTACTACGCGTCACAACACATTTTCAATATAGAACCTGCTTTGAAATTGTGTTCGTTCGAATCTATACGTTGATGATAAATCATTTACGTCTGATACAGGTATACAGATATTTGAGTTCCAATAATAATAATAATAATACATAATTGTAAACGTAATAAAAAAATTGAAACCAACATGCGAGAAAACGTTCATTGAACGAAGAGACAAATCGAACGACACGATCCGAGCCAGTAACTGTCGTGCATCGTACTTGCATTTTTGTCTATATTATACGCACACAAATCGAATTCAATATTGGACACGAAAGACGTCTCTCTTTCACACCGACGATTTTACACAATAGTGTTGTTAATGTCCCACCAACGTTATAATCTGATAAGCAGATGACATTAACAATAGGTAAATTCTGTTAACTTTAATTTAAATATTATCTATGAAAAAAAAAATATTAAAAATGTTCTATTTGAAAAAGAATAATTACTGTATTATTATCATTATAATAACTATAAGTGATTTTTAAATAATTAATTTAAAATCGTTAAATATTTTAATTTGTGTTGTTCAAATTAAAATGACAAATGATAAATGTTTTGCTTTTTATAGGAAAAGCCGGTGTAACAGTGTGATACACACTTCAAAGTAATGGTAACAAATGGAGGTTATAGAAAATATGCGTTCCCTACGAAATGGGTCAGCGCACGCTTATAAATCCAATCAACACATCGACAGAGGTCGTATGTTCATTAATACGATTTTGAATTTAATTAAAACACTCACATTTTTCATTTTTTTTTTTAATGATTCTGTAGTAAAACGAAACAGTCTGAAGATATGAATATTATGTATATTTTCCACATACCGTCGACAAATTAAATTTGTTTTCATGCCGTTATTTTGTATTGATTTTCGTGACCATGTATGTCATTTTCAACAAGTAAAGTAAAACGACGTATGAAATGTCCAACAGGTAGAAATATTCAATTAGGAAATTACCATACAACATGTAAAAAACGATTGAATATCATCGAACGACGGCAGTACCGAATCAACATTCATACAATATTATGTTATACGTATCCGACAACTGCTGCGTGACTGTATGAATTACGCCCTATTTGTATTTTTTTGCGGTTTCCTAATATAATTATTATTAAACAATTTTTTCCATATGTTTTCCGTGATATATTATACAGATCTGTAATGTCTATGTCGGTATCCGGCGCGGACTGATTTTTCTGTTATCAAAAACGACATAGAAATTATGGGTTTTTCGGTTGTTTTTGTTTTGTTTTGCGCGCGAAACGCGAAAATTAAAAACTCATCGAACGCGAGCGTACGTAACGATCTTCACGACAGTTTTCGCGCGTTTGTATGTAGCGCGGTGGTGAACGCGACGATCGTATAATTGGAGTCGTAAAGTCGTTGTTCTGTACACGAATTCGTTTACGATTCTGCGCAAATCCGCGCGTTATTCCGTTTATTGCGGGCCAGAGAGCGGCAATAAAAATTCGTGCCGAACTCGGGCGCGACCGGGAATTGACGTTTGAAACGTCGAAAACGACTCGGGAAGACGCGAATCTCGTGTCAAGCACACGCGCGCTAGCTGGTACTTATGTATCCGTACGTCCGAACGGAACAAGCGTTTTGAAGGAGGATTTCTCGACGACGACGGTCCTTGCGGAGATAATAGCAGCGCATTCTATCCTACGTCCAGATCCGACGAAAAGTGTACGGTTTATCTCCGTCGGGAATTCGTCTCTACACCGCATGTTGGCTTGGGAAATCCAACAGTTTACATATCTCGCGTTAACGCGAAAAGATAATCGTGCATTTATTTGATCGATAAACCGTCTGCACCAAATTTACCCGTTTTATAATTTTCGTCTAATAATAGGTTGTTTTTGATTTCAAATAATATTATCAATTAAGGTTCGTGCTTCGATATAAGGTTTTACTTTTTTTTTTTAATATTTAATTCAGAATAATTATAATAACTGCTTTCGCGTGAAAAAAAATTAATTCAAATCGAGTTGAGAGTTTCAGCAACTATTATTTAACCAATTATTTAACATTTAATTTTAAAAAAAAAGTTTGAAATACAGAATTCGACTGAAATGATTATTTACGATAATATGATTTACGTTTACGTATTTTTTGTAATTTATTTATGTACGAATATAAAAATAATAATTGGACTTCACTGACAGATCATTATTATTTAAGCGAAATCATAATTATAAACTACTCTTCCAAATAGAATATTTTTTAATCATAGTACGTATTTGCATATCTTATTTAAGATTAAAAATATATAGTTTTATAGTTAGACCCAATTATGGAAAGTACATTGCAGATAAATTTAATGAGAACGGTCTGACATTAAAACAGATCTTTTTTGCGCAAATGAGTTAAATCTGAATTCGTAATTTCATTTTTGATCTTAAACATATAATTTTTCTACTCGAATATTCGTAAAAATTGTTCAAAACGCGTATCGATATCGATAACCGAAGTAAAACCTAATTTTCATAATTTCTATTCATACGTATTCGAGACTCCGTTTTAGACGTAACATATTATATTACAACGCCCGGGGGACTTTTCCGTATGCAATATCTTTAGACATTTTTACTCTCTGTCGTGGATTTAAAATGAAAGCAAAAACATTAGCTTAAATATCTATTTCGAACGGGGAACTGGCGGTGTTTTCGATATATTTGTTAAATAACTGTGTTTTCGGTAACTGTCGAGACGCTTCTTAAATTTATTTTAGACAATATAAAATAAATAATATAATTATGCACACGTAAAAACCACTGAAAAATTGCAAAAAAATAAAAACAATATTAAAATGTCAATACACTATAAACCCAAAATCACAAAAAATAATAATACACTTAAACTGCGTATACGTATTTCGATAACAGCGCGAACCAACTACTACTAAATCGTTAGACGCTATACACACCCGTGTTTATACAGTTTATATATCCGATGACGTCACCACAAGCCGACCGCAATTTCGTAACGGACTCAAGTCTAACAAGTTATTTTTATTTTTTGTCATTTCTATTGCTTCTCTTATGTTTAATTCCTTATAATTATTTACATTTTTTAGAAATTTTGCTCATTTAATATTATAGTTAGTAATTCAATAAATGTTGCGCAACAGGAGATTTTTCGTCTTCTTGGTTTTTAATATTTTCCAAATGTTCTTTGAACCTAATATCTACGAGTATATTCCTTTTTGTTTAGCCTACATAGCATTTATCGCATTTCTCATATTTAATTTTATAAATACCCGATTTTCCTCCTTCTTCTAATTAATCCTTTGTGGTCCCTAATAGTGTTTTCAAATTATTGTTTTTAGTTGATATTATATTAACCCCGTAATTTTTGAAAATATTTGTTAAGCCATACAAAATTTTGGGATAAAATACCATTGTTGACCTTATTATTTTGTTCTCTAATCCATTATTAAGGGTGACCATCTTTTGTTCTTTTGACCGTGTATGTTTCCTAACCATTTTTGAAATTAAATCTTAATAGCAATGGTATTTTATAGATTTTGGGTTTATAATGTATAGTATAAGACAGTCACAAGTACTCAAGCGTGTGGTATCTATTGACTGGTCGAAAAAATAACGAATTTTGAAAACAATTTTGTAAATTTTTGATCTCTATGATAAAAAAGTCATTCAAAACTTGAAATTATTTTTGTACGCACGCGATAATACGATTAAAACGACAGACAACAATAGACGGCATAACGCGCTCTCGTGGACCGATTAAAACAATTAAACCCTTTGTCACGCGAGAGGTCATCTAAATCCACGTGGACATTTGCACTTCTTTCATCGATTTCCTTGGGCGGACAAGACAACGGTTATCGAAACCAAAGCAGGCAAAACACTTACGGACGGCAAAGCGGCAATCGCCCGTATTGCACAAAAAACACCGTCGGCTCACATTCGAACGGATGGTAGGGTGCGATGGGGAGTGGTTGGGGAGGAAGGGAGAGATACTCACCCGGTGAGAATGATTTCGTTGTAGCTGCACGACGTGGGACTCCATTCGCCGCCGGATATGGGCCATTTGTTCTCGCTGTAGCCGGTCCGTTTGGAGGCCGATCTCGAGCCGACCGAATAGAACGCGGGTATCAGGTCGGACGGACAGTCGGCGATGTAGTGGACGCACGACACCGGCGACTCGTGTATGTCCATCGGGTGCGGGTTCTCGAAACACGGGTATCCCGGGCTCAGCAAATCGACCAGCACCAGGTCGTTTTGCATGAGCACCGCCACCGCGTACGGCTCTTGTACGTCTATATAATAAATAATAATAATAATAATAATAGTAATAATCGTTTTTTATTCGAAGTTATACGCGACGAACGCACGTTAAAAACTCGACGGTTGTTAACGAATCGAGTGGGTTACAGTTTGAAACGGACGGCACGTACCGAAAGGAACACCGTCCTTCGGTCCGAGACGTGTTTAGGGTGCGGCGGCGGCGGCGGCGGCGGCGGGAGAGTAAGACTGTCGGTAAGACGGGAATGAGTTGATCGCAATTTGTTCGGAGGGTGTGTTTTGAGCGCGGGGAAGCCGAGCAGATAAACTATAGTTGTCAGCGTTGGGAATTAACGTACGTACGGTAATGAATGCGTATACTAATCGGCGAATCGAAAAATGTTGAAAGCGTTTTACGTAATTCGAAATTTTTTTTTTTATTCAAATTTAACGCCTATTCGACACGACCGGCACACATATATAAACGCGGTGATTTTTATATTCTTCTGACGTGCTACACAAGTTACATTTTCCATTTTATTCCCACTCGACCTATTGCCCGCGCCTATATCACAAACGCTCACATAATAGAATTAATTTTTTTTTTTTCATCAACAGCCTCTTGGATATTTTCTAAAAATTCCCGGGACGCCCTATAAACACAACGTAACGTGAGATAGTCTGACGTACGTACTGAACGTAATATATATATATCGATGTAAACGAAAATTCGTTTTCATCGGTAATTCTACGGAACCGCCGCCGACTCTACACGCCCGGCAGACGAGGGCGCCAAGATCGAGAACCAGTGAATTATTATCATTTACATTTACGTATAATAACGATATATAACGTATACTCACCGCTGTTATAAGGACTCTCGCACAGCGTAATAAAATCGACGATGTTGTGGTCCATTTCGAGAACGGTAGTCGTTTTTCCGTGCATGATCGTTATGCTGGGCACGCGGCCAGCAGTATCCGAAGTCAACCCTCCAGAAAATATCAGATACGACTCCCTGACAATGACACACGTAACGGGGAAACCGTGAGAAAGATATGATTTAAGAGCGCAATGGGTACGCACGCGGAATGTTAAAATAAAATAATTATATATATATATATTTATTTATCAATAGTAAAAAAGTAACTGTAGTCTGTTCAAAAAGTATCGAACCTTTTCGATTAATAAAATAAAACGTTTATTTTCAAATTATTATAAGTAATCTTTACGGGAGCGCAAAAACATTTTTTTGTTTTTAAATTCTCCATTTCAAATCTGATATCAGAGCAGCCGTCGCGATCCTCTTCGTATCCTGAATTGTTTTGTAACCAAAGCTATTTGATAGAATTTTTAACCGAGGAAGTAACTTGAAATCGTACGAAGCCTATTACGATGAGTAAAGGGGCTTGACGAATCTGGAAAATATACTTGTCCAAGTAATTCGGAATCGAATACGATAAATGATGGTACATATTCATCGAAAGTTAAACGGAAGTGATGTTAATTGTTTTTTTTTCACAACAAAAAAGTTGTGCATTTCGATTACGTACCAGTACAAAAGGACCCGAAATGCTAAAATGGCGAAAGAGGTCAGACCTGAAGTCATCGATGAGATGAAAGTTGCCGTACGATAACAACGTACAACTCATTTTTCAAACCGGATTAAGAATTATTTCTTGTAGTAAGCACGGAATTTTTCAGGATCATTAGAATTAATGACGTCGTGCGACTTCTTGTTACTCCGTTGGCTTTTAACCATCGAATGACTTTCGTCCCGAAATTGTATTCTCAACGATTGTGACGACGCCCTGACATAATTTCAAATTAATGACTTTAAGGAATGTCTCAAGAAGCCTATTTTCAAAGAGATTAATTACTATAGTTAAAAATGAACAGAGTTTTTTTTTTAAATCACAAAAAGTTCGATAATTCAAACGTTGATCAGACTTCGTTTACGCAGAGTTAACGTTGAGTAATCGGCTATAAAAGCAAAATAGTTATAATAACACCAACATAGAACGAAATTCAGTTGGTGATATTATTATTTTTAACAACGGTAGTACATTAATTTATACCGGTTGTAAAACAATAATAAAAATAATCATTAGTATAAAAACTTCTTGTATATTTACCCGGTTTTCGACGATTTCCATTCGACTTTCTGTATCGGCTTGCACACTTCGGTTTTATTTTTTGCTGCGAAAGTAAAATAATAATAATAATTGTAAAAATAACAATAATGATACATAAAGGTGCTACATTGAATAAAATTTAAACGAACGGCAATTAAATTCGTATAAATTGTTTTCAATTCAGCGGAGAAAAACAAAAACAAAAAATATATCAGTATAACCCGATATGCGTTTTGTTTTCTCAACAACTTGCACGTATATACACATATAAAACGAGCTATAAAGTGCCGACGGATCGTTACGGCGCTAATATACGTTCGTTTTAAAAACGGACCGAGTAAAAGAAAAGAAGCCAAATGGCTACACCGGAAAAAAAAAATGAAAATGAAAATGTTAATTATAAAACGGGTCGTTAGAAAAAAGAAATAAAACTCTCTCTCTCGCAGTCTCCGCGTATACATAAAACGATTTTTATTTATTTTATTAAAAGAGCTGAGAAATATTAACATTAAATCGTATAAGAAAACGGCACATCGTGCATGTTTCTCAAATGAACGGATTGTTTTTTTCAATTACTATCAACACAAAACTTTCTTATATCATTAGTATATATATATAAATATTTACCGCAGAAATTTACGTCATTTATGAAACATACAACGTGGTCAACTCATTTCATTCAAATTAAATATTTTAATAAAAAGCGATTCCTTTAGTGTTCTATTAGCACTCTGAAAAATTTTACCAAAAAAAAAAAAAACTAAATCACCAAAAATGTTCAAACTGAATTACTGACCACTCATGACGATATTGAATTTATATGGGTATGATATACCATAACCATCCAACATCGAAATAAAGGGCGACGAAATTCCCGACAAAACAGTTTTCAACTGATACACTGTTATAATGAATACCAATAATTAAGCATTCCGTACAATTATTTAAAAAAAAATAAAACTAAAATACCTAAAAAATCATAAATTAGCAGGTTACTTACCATAGTTAATGAAACCTTATTAAAAAAATGTCAAATAAAAAGTTAAGTTCCTTAATTATCGTTTATTTCTATTGTATTGCCTAATCGGCTGTTGGCATTATAAATAATGCTCAGGCAAAGTACAAATTATATGTATGTTGTCTGGTGATTTCAGATATTTTACACAATGTATAGGCATTATACAAAGTTCCGGATAGTCCATATTGCCGACAACATATATAATATTTTACGTGATAATAATTGAAACAGGGCAATACGCGATAATAATTTTAATTAAGAACGAGTGCGTATCGTTAGAATTTTATTTTTTAATTTGGAAAAGTATAAAATATCGTTTTTTTCTTTCGACAAATGAATAGCTAAATTACATTTTTAATTAAAAACGTATACTAAATGTAACATAATATTAATTTATAATATCTGTAATTAACATTTCTATTACGATCAATGTATTATATATGTTTTATTTACCAAGTGCTTTGCATTTTCCACTTGTAATTTACAAAAAAAAAAAAAAAAAAATTGTATATGATATTGCTATTTAATATTCGTATTTTAATATAATGAATAAAACTATGAAATATGCGCAGTTGTGTACGAAAGATACATAATATTATTTATGAAATTTTTATAAAAATATTTTTTTTTTATCAGACAATTGTAAATATAGTAATAAACAAATAAATTTACAGTTTCATTTATAAATCTATTTTTATTTATCTTTTAAATGGGATGATGAAAGTTGTGTGATATACTATTGGCAAATTTTTCGTATTTTAATTAAAATTTTTTAAATATATTTTTTCGTAATAAGTCGACAAATATATGCATTGAACAAATTAATATAATATTATCATATTATGACTTTTAAATTCTAAAAATAAAATAAAGCGTAAGAATATGGATTAAAAAAACTATTTTAATTTACTACAAATGTGCAAAAAATTACAATTGTAAATGTGAAAAAACTGCCAAAATAATCGTTTAATTACTATATACATATATATCATTAACGACACACAGAAAAGAAAGAATCGATAAAATTGTATACATAGGGACCCAAATTGAATAAAAACTAATTGTATTCATTTGGCTTTATATACTGGTTATTCATTGGACCACGAAAAATCGTAGGTCTTGTATTGAACCGAGAAATATACTGTAGGTTACGACTGGACAGTGAACGATTTCACTAAGTACGGCCTCGACGTTCATAAGCAAATCGTATTGTTTCGCCGCACAACAATACCGATTAATAATATTAATCGGTACAGTATATATAATTATAGTCTGATCGATAAATACACGAGATTATGAAACGTTTAATTAAATATATATATATATATGTGTGTGTGTTAGTATATTCACCGTGAGGGTATATTATGTTCGCTGGTTTCGAAGACGGTTTAACATTCCACGTCGTTAGACTTCCATCGTTGTGGCTGCACGTGAACTGTTTCCCCTCGAAATGCCAGTCGACGGATTTGAGCGAGTCGCTCCACTGCCAACGACATTCGGGCTTCTTTGTCTTCAAGTCCCACAACACCATTAGACCGGTCTCGAACCCAATGAGCAGCTGAAAAATGAACAGTTTAACGCATATTAAAATTATTATTATTATTATTGTTATCATCAAATATTAATTAAAAAACACGTCGACATTTGCCCCGCAATAAAAAGCTAAATTTAAAATTTATAAATATAAATAAACATTTTTATTTATTTATTTTTTTTTTTTTTGAAAAATCTCTAGTCGTCTATAAAATTTAGTTAAAAAATCTGTTTTGCATATTATAAGGTCAATAATTATATAAAATGTATTTATGTTTCATGCAAAACAATAAAATACGTTTTCTGAAATGTAAGCATTTTTGGGAAAACACGTTCCGGATTGTGATCTTACATTAGACGTCTCATATACTGCACGCGCGTTCATAAAGTAGGAAAAGTTAAAAATATATATCACTAACGCCTTAAAATAAAGGATGGCAATTTTTTTCTAAATCAAACTCAAAATATATACGTATTACGATCATATATACTAACAATAAGGTGAAAACGGAATTTCGTCACTTGGCGTTTCAGGTGAAAATAATTCTTGTTTTCGGGAAAAAATTTTAATTAGTTAAAAAAATCAGTGTAATAACACTGTTATACATGTAAATTGAAATCGAATCGCTTTACGTAATAATCATAATAATCTTTAATTAAATGAAGATATATGGCATTTGGTTGGTTTTTGCACAAACAGGAATTTTATACATTAATTTTTTGGTCTTTGCACGTGGGAGGTTTTACGGCTGATGTATCCCCTGTGTGTAGAACTTACGCGAACTTTCAGTACAACAAAATTATGTCCACTAATTGTCATATTATATGATATATATGCACAGGAACTAAATTAGAAAAAAATACATGTACACTCATATGCGGGAGATTTGAATATTATGGCATATAAAAATACAAGCAATGTCGACAAAAAGTGGATAAGTTTATTATAATACCATATATTTTTTTTCAATACGTATTATATTCCGAATTTTCACACATATGAAGCCATGCAACGAAATATTTTTAAATAATGGACGAGAAAAACGAAATGTTTCTGTAAACTTTTGTAACACACTCGTTTTGATGATTTTTGAATAAATATGCAAATTGTATAAATATGGTGTATTTACGTGTATTAGAAGTATTTTATAATATTTTAAACAATTAGGCGTTTTAATAATAACAATAATCATATATAATCTTAAATCTAAACAGATTATCCGATTCTTTATTATTATTATATGCATGCGATTGTTGACACTGTAAATACGACGCGCTAGAAAGTCGAATGATAAATAAATAATTCACAGCATTCTTCCCTAATAGTAAGGGAGATGCTTCCCGCAACAGTCTCCAAACGAGAGTAAAGAAATGCATCTCAAAGAACCATTTCACGGTTAACTTCAATTTAGAAGAAAATCCAAATGCGTTCTCAACAGTTCACTTAAAACCAAATTATTATCGCAACAACGTATTTAAAACGTCAATGCGTTTCAACAAGTTACTGTAGTTATTTTGAAAATATTCTATACAGCAATATTTGTATAATGTGTATTTGTTTAATTGAAATCATACGAGATCAAGCAAAAGGTTACCATCTGCTAACTCTTCAGAAGGTCACTTATGGTAGCTCGATGGAACGGGACATAGACAAGATCACGGGAGCTGCCGATATGGTTGAGATATTACTATATTTTGTACTTGCATACAAAAACAAAAAATGAAAATTCGATCGTAAGACTATAACATGATAATGTGCGAGAATTATTTTAGTTTAAAAAGTCTTTTCATTTATTTATCCGAATAGTTAGCGATTTCACGGGGAATAATTTTGTTTCATTATTCTAACTTTCCGTCGTCGTTTTTCATTTATATACACTCGTTATGAGACTTTACGTCGTTTCGCATATACCTACTTATATGGTCGTCGTATTCACAACGAATTGAATTGCAGATAAAGATTTAATTTTATTGCTGTTTTCAGTTTTTGTAAAACGACAATGTAAAAAATAAAGGGGATTTCTGACGAAAAATATAATCAAAATTAACCCGAAAAAATTATATAAACTTCTGTAAAAAAAAGATCGTTCCGAATGTTTCTACGTAAAAAAAAAAAAATAAATAAATAAAAAAGGGCCATCTCTTAAATTCAATTGGATCCCTACCTCTTTCCGCAGCTTCACATAAATAATGTTCACGGTATTTATACATTTTCTCCACTCCGCCGCCGCGGTTGATCAAGAGACATTATAAAAAATGTTTAAAGCTTCTACAGTAAGACTTTTTATTACGACCAACGTTGTCCAAATACATTTACAAGGACTCCAAGTAATAATAATAATAATAATAATAATAATAATAATCTCTTTTAACTTATTTTATACAAAATAAACGCGCGCGTTTCGCACGACGTCACAATTTCAAATATAATTTCGTCCGTTTCGTGAGCTGCGTGCAAGTAATCAAAGTTAAACTGTCAAAAGAGATTACTAAAATATATAGCTTCATTCGTTACAGACACAAATGTCCGCGTAGGAATTTATATATATTAATTGGAACTGAACTCAATCGACGGAGATGAACCGTATATGAAGTTGGCCAAAGTCGGAATCGTCAAATATAGGTCACCTATCCGCCGTATATATACCGGAGATGAGATTTGTCGGCTTATTTTTCTTTTTTCCAGTAAAAAATAAAAAGTGAATATTATTTATACGTGTTTAAAAATATACATACATAACAAATACGAATACTTTACGAGACGTGGTAATAACTCATTAACGGCAATGTGAATTTTGATTGAAAACTAATAATTACAATATATATATAAATGCAAAGAAATAAAATCCCAAATCCCAAAGAATAATGATAAAAAAACACATGAAAAATACCGGTGAAATTCCGATTCAGATATGCACATACACATACTTAAAATTCAAGTTTTAAAAAAATAATTAAACATATTTACAAAGAATCAGCAATCACACAATAAACCGCGCATATTTCTGTAAAATACTTTCGAATATTATTCATATATAAAATATTTCAATAAAATAAAATAAAATACGAAGAACTTTACGAAAAACTATAAATTAATACTCATTATCATAAAAACATAAATATTATACACAAATAAATATGTATGTTTATATATAAAATAAAGCCAATGAGTATTACAAAATCAAAAAATATAGAGTTGTTGTATTTTGTTTTTTAATTTTCCTCGTGACGATGAATTTTAGTCGAAACCGGTAATACAAAAACTCTATATTTTTAAAATGTATAATACTTATTGTCTTTATTTTATACATAATTTTTTTTTTTTTAAGTATTTTGAATGCTACACCACAAATATTCCAAATACGTTACTTTTTCGAATAACAAGAAAAAATAATGTTAAGTGTGTGTATATTAAAAAAAAATGTATCCGTGTAAAAAGTAATCATAGCATAGTATGTATTATTAGAAAATAAAATTGAAAATACGATTAGTTTAGTTCACTTAGAACTTACTAGTTTATATATTTTTAGCATATTCATACCAAACTAACGGGTTACTTAATGTTTTCTTTTTGTTAAATAATTTTAACTTGTCATTCTGACGCATGATTTTTTATAAAAATCTGTATGTATAAATATTAAATACGAATATTATCAAATAAAAATCACGAAAATAACAATATTGACTTTCATCACCGAAAACATTCAACTATAATTTGACCTATAAGTACAAACAATTGATTTTACATACAGTGTTTGCGTGTTTATTGTGTGTAATTCAACAGAAATATTAGATAATTCATATATAACTTATAATGTACCTATTGAATTTACAGTAATGTATTTGATATGAATACTTATTTTTGCAGTACGTATATTGTATTTATTTAATTACACGGTATACATACAAAGTCTAATAATAATGTTATCGATTCCGATAAAATGTTAATCAATTTATAATTTTGAAACATGGTAAACTAATAATCACATGTGTGATCAGGTTACATAATTGTTAATTTTGTAAAGTCACTTTAATATTATAATAGTTAACATATCTTGTTGTCTGAAAGCTGTGCAAGTCCTCTCAAAAAAAAAATTAAGTTCAATAAAATTTAATGAAAAATAATAATAATAATAAAAGTTCAAGTAATATACTTAAAATTATTTGTAAAAACTGTAAATATTATTACATAATTACAGTGACACACACAACACACGATATAGCTTTAATCGTATTTTTTTGGCGAGTTTAGAACGACGGTTATTAAATAAATAAAAAATGATATTAACATTAAAAAAGTTTTTTTTAAAGAATAAACACTATTAAAAAGTACTTGTGTTATACTATCAAAATATGTGTACAGCTACATAGGCCGTATGGCCGAGTTTTGAAACGAATCGATTTATAGTCATGCGTAAGGCGAGCTTACATGTGTATATGCATAGGGTATAATTTTAACCGTCCACTTTTCGATAGTGAATATATTTTTGTATTATGATTACGAGCAAATAAGCAAAGGAAAAGGAACACGGTCATAGAATTTCGAAATCGTGTACTACTCCAGCGGCATAGACGACAACGGACGGACGGTCGCGAATTGACTGGAGTCACGGAATTTCGTCTTCGTATATTATGATAATGATGATGATAATAATAATAATAATAATATTAATGTCATTACACGATAGCAATTATAATATATACTACCCTAATAACGGCGCGTACTTTATTAATGTCGAATGATAAAGCAATTCAAGGAAACAGAACAACGTGTGATGTGTATATACGCAGGTGAGGCGGTTTAAAATTTTATGATTACGGCAGATATTCAAGTCGGAATGGCGTTTCGGACACATACTTTATATGAAATGATTATCACCGTCAATTTAGTGTTATACCTGGAAGAATAAAAATCTCAATTTACCGTGGCAGAAATAATAGATGCGCCTATACACGGTAATAAGGTTTAATAAAAAATAAATCATTTTTCAGAAATAACGACTCGTTTTATAGCATAGTATATAACGAAGTAAATGTATATATATATTTTTGGAATTACATAATACAAATAGTTCACGTGAGAATAAGTACTTGCCGTTGCGGGTAAGGTCGTCGAATCGCATTTATGTATATTTTAGTCCAATATAAGTTACACTCGAGTAAAGGAAAGGTCACGGTGATGTTCGAATTGCACTCGGATAAAATAATATGATTATATGAATTTATAAGTGGTCAATATAAGTTGAGAATATTATTTTTGGGGTTATTTATAATTCCGAATTGGTTTCAATTGGGGATTTTCCGATAATATAAACGTCAGGGTATTCAAATAAACTTTATACGAAATCAACGTGAGTACAGTTCGATATTCTATTTCCCATCGTACTTCGAGCGGTTATTGGATATTTTAATCGAATCAACCACTGGTACGGACCACGTGACACTACAGCCAACTCCACTCACTCACTCGCTCATTCGAAAATATAAAAAATAAACGTATATACATATCGATTTAACACGATGTTTTACATTATATCATATAATATATTGATTATATGTGCGATTATAGTGTGATAGTGCGGTACGTTTTTACCCACACGATGTGTATGCAACGTTGCCACGTCTTTAGTATTTCATATACGAATATTATCAGAATATGTACATACGAGGGTTATCTTTAAAGTAAGGTCATCAATTTTTTTTTAACACGGTAAATGCCGTTAATTTACAACTTTGTACATATCGTTAGAATAATGTGTATGAAGTCTCTGCTGCATATTCCTTCAAGATGATCGGTCATATCATCAAGGGTTACTCTGCGGTTTTGAAGCATAAGCTCCTCCACTTTCTTTACTGTTGCCCTTCGGTTCTCATCGTGGACGTTTTTGCAGCCAGAAGAAAATTCCCTACACTACTTTCTAACGTTTTTCACGTCCATGCATTTTTCTCCGTAAACTTCGGTCAATTGACGACGAATTTCAATTAGGGTAAACTTTTTCGCATTTAAAAATCGAATTACCGACCATACCTCACACTTGGTGGAAGCAACGAGCACAGCTAACCTATCGCGAACGGCTGCTATACCAAGACTGAGCTATGTTTGGTAGAGGAGGAACCAACGAACACGACGGCGTTACCAAATTTCACCTGGCGCTGTTTGCGGCGATGCAGCGGCCTTGGAGACCTTACTTTAAAAATAACCCTCGTAATCATGCGTTTCGCGCAGCCATCGTGCAAGTAAATACTTCGCGTGGTCGAGGTTAACGGCGATTCGTCGCGATAATACCACCTCGGTCAAAGATAACCATCTGCAGACCAGTGTATTATAACGCGTTTCCAAGTCGAATCTATATATATACGTACATAATACAAGCGATCGTTTACGATCACAAAAACGATATATTCGTGATACGTGGCGACGCGTTGCATGATATACCGTACGTACCCTAATCGTTTGATCTTTTTTTTAAAATTTTTTTTTATGAGTACGCTGCGACAAACGCCGACCGTTGTCCCTAAAATCGTACGACGTATGTATGATCGTGTTCACCCCTAGCTAGATATGTGTGTACGAAGAAGACGTGCACGTATACGTTACCTTGCTGGAATCCGCGGGATTATCGCTCAGGTGCACGACGGGTCCGGGATGGGTAGGTCTGGTACTAAAACAACAACAAAATAAAAAATTCGTATTAGTATTTTATGAAACAACTGTTGTACCGACATCGTATACACACATATATATATATGGTTACGACGCACATCGTTGGTACGGCGCGAGGGCCGGGAAAGATATAAAATTAATTTCGAACGTTCGGACTCGGCGGCGGCGGCGGCAGCGAAATTTATCGCCGACCGACTTAAATCCGGGACGTATAAATGGGGTACCTATTCCTCCCCTCCCCCCTCGTTTATCTCTTCGGGCTAAGGGAGGGATTACACCGACCCTCGTTTTCCGGTCCGAGTATACCTTTGTGTTACAAAATATTTTTGAGTGTCCAAATGCCATTAATATATGAACGAAAGACGTGAAATTAACGACTGGCGGATGCGGCAGACTGAGTACAAAAGAAAAAACCAAAAACAATAGCCACCACTCGCGTCGTAATTAATGCGGGAAGAAACGTACGATATACATTTCGGTGTGTACATAATTATATCGGTACGCGTTCTCGAAAGGAGGATATTATTATATACGATTATTGTACCGCCTCACCCGTTTCTCGTTCGAGACTACTCTCGTAGTTACGTATGTTCGTATATCGTACACAAAGACGGACGGCATCACATAGACGAATTTGTATCTGGTAATTATCGGGAGATTTTTTTTTTTAAATTTAATTTCATGTTTCTAGATACATTCTTATTTACTCGGCGTATATCTCGTATATTTTTTTTTAACAGGTGTCGTTTTAATGATTTTTTATAAACTATTAAGAATATCGTTGGTCTATAATCTTATTCTCTGACCATCTTTGTATCTGAATACGCATACATATAATTTAATCGATTAATACGAGCAAACTTATTGAAAATGACCTTTCCCGGATGACTTAAATATAACATGATCACGGTTCATGATTCACCGTCGCCGCCATCTAAGACCGTATTTACGCGTTTAGGTATATATTATTTACAATATTATGTTTAAGTTATAAGCTATACAACTTGTAACTTCTACACCGTTATACTATCGTGCACAATTTTAATAGGTTTATGCTTAATTATACATGTGTAACTTAAGTGTATAGCCAGCTACATATTACATACATATGACTCGTATATAATATGTTGTATGTATAATACCTGTGGAGATGGGCTAACGTTAACTCTGTTCACGTGTAATAATAGTAATGCTAATAATAATAATAATATTATTATTATTATTAGCATTACTACTATTACACAATATTATTACACAATTACAATAATATTATTATTATTATCAATAATAATAATATCTATATGTATATGTATACCGACAAATAAGATAGGGCCTAAAGTTGTGTGAGCAGCTCCCACTTAATGTAGTACGTAATTATGAAATGTGTTATCGCACAATATTATTTCAATATACAAACGGTTCAAAATAATACGCACAATTCACATAATTGCGTAATAAATTCGATGATCTCAAATATAATTATTAAAATCTCTAGTTTTTAGTTGTAAAACAATTATTCATCGATCAGAAGAATAATGATTTTTCAAGACGATGATAAGGTATATTATAACTGAATTCGTGGATTTTCATTATTTTATCTAATCTCAAAACCGCATAACCGGACGTTAGGTTAGAGTATACTTGGAGTGTACGCTTTAATACGAAAAAACGATAATTCTATATGTTTTGACCAAGGGCCTTTTCACTTTTTTTATTTTAAAAATTACTATATAATCGTAATTTCGTATTTTTGTTTATAAAATCGAAACTATATGATATATGATTACAATTTTGTTTTTCGATGTTACATTTATTTTTAAACAATTTTTTATAACAAATTTATTTTTGTCTTTGTACATAAATAACACGATTAGTTATTATAAATTAAGTCATGATCATCACATAGAAGCGTGGTAAGAAATATTCATTCAAGAAATTTGGATACAAATTTACAGGAGATGTTCAATATTTTATTTTATATCGTAATGGTTCGAACTACGCATTAAAAATTTCTTAGAGTACTGTATTCTTAACTCGGAAATATAAGTCTAAGCATAAATACGCTTGTGTCACGATTTAATTAATTGTACTTTAGAAATATATTATTATAAATACAGTTTTCAAACAGGAGAGTATACATTAAGGTCTTAATTATTTTTTAACACACACTTCACCACTCATTTCGAACACGTTTGATCCGTCTTTTAACCTAACTGCCCACCGTATACTATAGAGAAATAATATTATATATTATTATATTATCTGAAGTCCTCGACACACTATGTAATCCGGTTACATACATCCGACACCATCCGCGCATAGGCCATTGTCAGTCATATTGATTATAATATAACATACTCGTATATATAATCTAGTGGTAACTCTGTTGTATGTATTATAAACATATTATATATATATCGTGGGGTTGGTTAGCAAGGAGGGATAACGTCTGAGAATATTAAACTTTGTTTCACTTTATATATATATATATAAATTTGTGTGTGTATGTATGTATGTGTGTGTGCGTGTGTGTGTGTGTAAGTGCATATAAACAATATCAAACGCGTTAATGAATTTTAATTCCATAAATGTTTACGAGTTACATCGCATCTCCTCTGCGTGGTATTTAAAAACTTTGTTGAATGCGCTATAAACTTTCCTCAAAGACGACCCCGCGAGTTACTATTATATTATATTACCACCGCACCCAAAAGTCGTCACATCTACCCATGTTATATGTATTTTTTAATAGTTCAACAAATAATACAAGTTCAGACATATATAATATTTTTAAAATATTCATCAAGTTCATTAAATGAAATAGACCATTAGCGTCGCTCAGAATCGTTTTTCCAATACAAGCGATTGTTTTCAAATTCAAAATAATAATAAAAATCTAAAATCTCTGTATAAGTAACTCACTTGAGCTGATATCCACAGCACCACCAGCGGGTTCGTTACACTTACGTACAAGTAAAATAATTATTTCTAACTCGAACGAGATATATGGATTTTAAGTTTTTACTGTTTCTATCGAATTATAACCGAGCCATTATACGAGTACATTTAATTAACGTAAAAATCTCTTACAGCATAAAGCCCGATTCACACTTGTCAGGCACGTACCGATAGACACCGTACCGTACCGTTCCGACACAGACATACTGTACTCACACTTTCGATCCGACATCGTTTCGTTTTCAACAACTTTACCTTGTACTATTTGAAATGGGTAGGTATATAGAAATAATAATTTATAGTTAGTAAAATTAGTAATAATAATAACAACAATTAGTTAATATTACCAGGCGTGCCTATAGATTTTGAAACTTCATTCCAGCAAGATTCTTTATACACATGGTCATACTATATTTTATGTGTGACAATGCATAGAGGCATTCTCGTCCTCTAACGAGTTCAATCAATAACTTTGAGTCCATGGAAATATTAATTTAATTTAAAAATTTAAATAAATAGTAAGAAAATATGACGGTGTTTACCGAATGGCGTGCCAGCGAATGACGGCAGACGGATAAAATTTGTCTGTTGTTCAATCACACTTATCAGTCGGACGTGTTCCGACCTGTTCAGACACGGGCCGTTCCGACAAAACATTCTCGCGCGGAATGTCGAACGGACGCTGTCGGATCGGTACGTGTATGAACGGAACGGAACGTTCAAATGTGAATTACCTATATTTAAACACATATTAAAATATTTTGCGGAACGGTACGGTACGGTGTCTGTCGGTACGTGTCTGACAAGTGTGAATCGGGCTTAACCCTTACATGATATTTTTTACACTGCGGTTTTTTAGAATTCGACTGATTTACGAGTTACGCGTATGAATACGCTAAAATAATAACGACGCCACGTAAACATGTACAAAATTCTACTCCGATTTCACAATCGTTTTACCGATTTTGGCAGTTTCACAGATGAAAGATTTCTGTTTTAAATATCAAGCGTCGTATGCAATTTTAGGGTAAAGTTTGACGTTTACGCGTGCGGTGTCATACGGTTTTTTTTGTACTATATTTTGTATGTAACAGAAGATTACAAGATTGGTGGTTAGATCCATGTATAAATATGTGTTCTAAACTATTTTTCAATAACAAATACTTTCAATAATAATTTTAATTTTATTTACTTCTTTTATCCATGTATCAGACTGAAGAGTGAAATATCAATCGACAAACTTATGCGAAAAACTTCAAGGTTTTCATTTTATTAAAACTATAAGTTTGCCTAAATAAATAAATAAAAAAAAAATATAAGTATGCTATCAATTTGAAGAAGAACAAAAGAACTAAAATGAAAAATGTAATATATATTTTTAAAAAATTGAAAGATCATCAAAAAACTTTGAGTGATTATATTATATATACACTTAACATTGCATTTATCACAAATCTGAATAAAAAAAAAACTACTGGGAGAGTCATAAAATCGGATTTCGCACTCGCGATTCACAAGGTGGTTATAATTTTTTAACGTACCTTCTCGACGTGAAAACACCTATTGAAACACACAAAAAAAAATTTACAATTATTTAAAAACCCTTTTTTTATATAACTATACGTCATACCGGTCGTACTTTCCTCCCTTTTATTTAAATCACACCGTATATATACATATATATACTATGAATACTACGAATCGCGGAACGTTGAGAATATCATCCGATTCGAGATAAGACCTTTGAACGTTTCAGAAACACTACTGCAAAAAACAACTGAAAGCAGTGGGACCCCGTTTCGCCGTCCGTACAAATATCACTTCATTTATATTTTACGTTTTGTGTATTATATATGCATATAAAGTGAAGAAAACGCGGGTTTTTGCGTCCGAGAATGACTGCTCAGAATTAAGCGATGACGGGCTGTCACGAGGACGAGTTATACATACAACACAATGGACGCGGACTAAGTACGGCGCGCGTACCCTATTTTGACAGTTTCGTGAAAAAGGCACGATGATATACTTGTACATACACATACACACACACACATTTATATATATATATATACATTGTATATAAACCGGACGAGGGCTATCATTTAAAGCGGACGGGCCGAAAAGAAGAAAAAAATGTAAATATACAGTCTAAGTACGAAGCAGTTCGTCCGCGTCCGCGAGAACAATACAAAACAACGTATATACGTTATATGTTTTATATATCTGATAAACGCGATGAAAATACGCGGTTAGCTACACGGTACAATGGACGTACTTAGTTTTCGAATAAACGAGGCTCGCCGTAAGCCGCAATAAATACATGGCCGCGAATAATCTGCAGTCTAAGACGAAATATTAATCATTTCACGAAAACCTCTCTTTATGCATATTATTCGAACGCAGTAAAAGCCGTACTATTTGAACTTGTAAATGAACTAAAAAAAATCCCGATTTTCTCGCGCATTTAACATTTTTTTTTATTACGATACGTTGTGAATATATGTGCACCGTCATGTTATCTATTACATATAAATGTGGACCGTAATAATAACGTATTTATACATTTAAAAAAAGTTAACAAATAAAATAAAACCATTTTCGCGTGTTACGCATATGAACGTAATATATACCCTTACATTATTTATGTATGTATTCGGATTCTATAAAGAATTTTGTATACGAATTTAAAACTTTCTTTTTGAAAAAACTGTTTTTAACGCATTTGCTTTAGATAAGTTTCCTTAAACTTGGTTTATATATTGTATTCTTTCACATACTACATAATGTATATCAGTACTTCCCGTCGTTCTCTCTGCATATGTATACGGGGCACGCGGACGTTTTAAAAGTTCCCCAATATTTGTTTTATTTTTTATTTTCATGCCCGCCATACTTCTGACTAATATATATATATATTGTTCTATCTTCAAAACCTTTCTACATAATTTGGAAGAATCCGATTTTCCAGAATATATAATTTAATATTTCTACACACACAGAGTAAACACAAAAAGCATAGATTCTTTTATATGACATTCGTGTTCGCCGTGACACATAATACATAACTTGTTTTTTAATCTTGGTAGGATTTTTGGTTTTTTGCGATAATTAAATACATTTTCAAAATAAACATAACATGTATCGCAACCATATAAAATCAGGTACACAACTCAATTGTTCGGTTTGATACTGTACAAATGCAAAAAAAAAAATGTGACACATAAATATAGATTAAATTTTGCGAAGAATCGAGTATGTATAGTTATATTTATATTTATTTGAATGTCCCAATTTGTTTTTAAATTATCGTCACAATTCGTTAACGATTTGATCATTTAAAAATTATTTTAGAACAGGTCTGAATATAAATATCACTATTTATTATTTTTCGTGAAATTCCATTCTAATGTAATACGATTTTTTTACAGTATTTATCACCACCCATAAAAATGTATGCGAATTTTTCACTAGGTATAAAATGATAACGATATTGTTTGTTTATTTTGAAAATGTACTTACAGGTATTGTTGAAAACCAACAAACCTACTATAAGATCACAAAAAATGACATGCATACATTGTACAGCACGTGAAATCAGGATAGAAATTCGCTCTAATTAACTATGTGATGTCTGAGTAGTTTTTTTAGCGTATTTCCGAAAACAACTTAAAACCTATAAAAATCCATGATAAAAAAAAATAAAAATAACAATAAAAACGAACCATTCACTTAAGCACTCTCATACACGGGTCCTACACATATATCTAATTATACATTTTTTTACGAAACACCCTGTAGGACTGAGCGTGAAATTAAGTTTTCTCGGGAGACAATTGAAACTCATAAAAAAAAAGAAAAGAAACGGTATGCTTAGCCACGCGTAAAAGCCATACACCGAATTGTTTCCGCGTGCACTTCTTGGTTTTTCTTTGCCCTTTATAAACTTGGCCCATATTATCTACACCTATATATATACCTGTATATTATACGTTTCGAGTCGTGTTGGATATGACAAAATAAAATTACGCAACAAACTGCTTTTACGGTTGAAAAGAAATTGTCTTATTATTTACTACCCCTCCACCTCATGTTTTTCTACGTGTACTTAAAAATATTCGCGTGACCTAGTGACCGCGTTCATTTTAAATATATTTATAATATACATATTGAAAAAAACAATAAGACGCGTCTTTTAGTTACAATATTATTATGATAACGTCGATAAGAAAATGTAATAATCAAATTACAGGGTGCCACGTATACACACACACACACACATATATATATATATATATAATTGATTTATCGTAATAACAATAATTATATATGTTAATTTATAAAAATGGAAACAATAATCATAATGTTTGTATATTAGAGTATATATTAATCATTTATTATAATTTTAGTTTTAATTACGTTACAACGAATGAATAATAATATACGAGTAAAAGTAAGTATCAATATTTCAACAAAAAATTATAATTTTTAAACCAATACACTGACCTAGTTTTTAATTGTTAAAATTTCAAATTTTATTTAACTTTGAACATTCGAGGAAAAATTTGGAAGTTATTGATATTTTCTGTATTTAGCCTGAAATGAATGGACATTTTTCATAAATTGTTTACGTATAACAAATATATCGAGGTAGTCAATAAAATATCAATTATTTGGCATAATCGTTTTATAATACAACGTTTTATTATTTTAAAACGTTATAAAAAAACAACCAAAAATAGGTTTATTATTAACTGTGTTGCAATGTTGTTATTGTGATTATATGTAAAAACAGAGAGAGAGAGAAAATAATTTGCGAACGACTGTGATTATGGTAGTTAAACTATTAGGAAATTATTTTGCATCTCACGTGAAATTCCGAAATGACGACCTCCGACTAACATTATTAACGCGCGTATACCAGAATTCATAACGCATATATCAATTGAAATCAACGAAATCTCGTTTTACTCCACTACTCGTGCGAATAATAATAAAATGTATTATCTGTTTAATAATATTATCGATTCGTTATTTAATTTTAATTTTTATACTCATCCTCTCGAATATACACAATTATTTGATTTTATTCAACTCGTTTTTTCCGGTCAACAGACATATTTTTAATACGTTTTTCTTTCGAAATACAATTTCAAGTAATACTATATATTCATACGACAATTATATATAAAAAAAAAAAAGATCCAATATAAAATCAGTTATTCCGTTTATCGATATGGCAGTCTGGCACGCCGTAATATTTTGTTAACGATTCGTCGAATATTTCGAACGAACAGTAGTGCAATGGACAACTATAAATTATTCCCCCGGGCTGTACTGTTTCATCGCGTCTATTATTACATTATCCACGTATCGAATGCAAATAAATCATAAACGGTTCTCATTCAATATACGAAATTTATCGACGTCAACGTTTTCGAAATATGGAAGTTAAACACATATATATTTTCGTTAAAAAAAAAAAATCACCGAAACGATAAATAATTAAATAAAATCCTCGATTTTCATTTGAACACGCAAGGTCAGATTTAAATTGTAATTAAAAACAAATTATTCGTAGGATATATATATAGTATACAAAAGACCCCCCACAAGAAGCGTCCACATAAATTGAGTGTTTCGCGGTTAAACGGATCACTCGTGTGTACCATACATAAGACTGTACACGTTATTATTGTTCGAATCCCAACATCATATACTCATTGATATACGAGTATAATGAGTACGCCTCAATCCATAACCCGTGCAGGCCGTAAGCATCTCTACAGAGCAGCGAGACGTATACAATATAAAACGAGACACTTTAAAATCGAAAGTTCGTATTAAACTGTTATTACTATTTATACTATATTGTTTTGTGTATGGGATACGATGCGTAGTATATCGCGTTACGTACCATACAATAATGATTAATTACTCGGCAAAGTTGCGTTTCGGAAATTAACTGTCGCGCGTGTCGACGGGAAAATGGGCGGAAATAATCCGAGGTTACGGTCAAAGACGTTAATTTAACGGGGAAACTTCGATATTTCGCCGTAATAATTACGACACGTTAATAACGCAGATGTTCCCCCAGCACCCCTCCCCCCCGGGGGTGGCCGTTGCTGATTAATAACGCCAACGGCCCGACTTACGTAATCGTATCGAATAAATGTCGAGTGTTATAGCAGTCCGATGCACGACGAACCGACAACGAAATGAAACAAATGATCTGACGGCAAAACGTACTATTTCCGGAAACACTATACGTGTTGAATTAAACCCAAAAGAAAACATTTGAAAAAAAAAATCTAAATACCTTAATCGAATTCCTAACTGCACGCGAAACGGAGTCAAACCTCGAAAACTCGGCTCGTAAAACGACGACGACACTGGCACATGGACGAAATGACAATCGAACGTGTTGTGACAATTTCTAAACGCGTGTTGGACAAGTACCGGCGGTCGTGTTTTAATGACGTGAGACGCCAAGTATTCCGTAATCGTTTGCCGGTTTACCGACGTACCCGTTCAATCAAACATCAACCGAGTCGATCGATCCGAGTCGCGAGTCCGCGCGTACATACGAAATAATTGTCGACAACCAAAACCAGAACGGTTCGCAAATTCACTCTCTCGCTGTCTGTTTTTATTTACAATCACGATTAATCGTAAACCTATTTGTTTGGTTTTTTCCCCCCGTTTTTCATAACGTTCTAAAATGATACAACGTTATATCATAAAACGTTTATGCCAAGCGACTGAACGTTCTGTAGTTCCGTTTTAGTATGTATTCGTTATACGTAAATGATTTATGAAAAACGTCCGTTGATTCCGGGGGTGAATACGGCAAACGCCAATAACTTCCAATTGTCGTCCGTTCGAATGTTTCGGAGTCGAAGTCGAATTTTTATACACTCGCGGTGTATCGTTTGACCGGACGACACGCACGCTGACGGGTCTGCTGAAATACACGTCAGCGTAAATATGCACGTCGACCCGGCAAAAGTTTGCGCGCGTGTTAAACGGATAAAATGTAAATTTGGCGCGGTGAACTCGAAATCCTAGTCTTCCGCGTCCCAAAGTGGAATTGATGGGCATTACAAATTTTTCAAATTATTATTATTATTATTATATCTCGCATTTCTTCCTCCTCTGAAATTAGTTTCTCTCGTTTCTTATTTTTTTATATTCGTAAGTGCTGAAAACCCCTGTTCACAAAGATATGAAGTATAAGAATTTATTGATGGTGATCTCTTTGAATTTCAACTGCAACGTCCGATCATTTTTAAATGAACAAAGATTTTCTTCTTCAGCAAGTTGTAAATCGACCAAGTCACTAATAGATACATTAAAAGGATCTCGTACCCAGTCGTAATTTTTAATATCAATATGTACTAGGATTGTTGTCAATAGAACGAGTTAAAACTTAATCCATAATAATAATTATTATTATAAAAAAACAATATTAAAATATATTTTTAAAAAAAATGTTCGTATGCTGTTACAATTTAACTAGGCGTAAATGTACAAGTCGCCTGCGACGGATATACTGACTAATAATATTACCTATACATTGTATTAAGGTTCAATAGTTACCTGAGATAACTTATCTTAATCGCTTTCTTCCTACAAACTGTCAATTTATTAATATATAAATGTAGCAGATGCATAAAGATTGAACGCGTCTATTTTCATATATCACAATTCAATGCAATCGGTCATTTATGAAATAAAAAAATACTCAAAAGAACGCGGCACACTTAGTGAATGCTCGCGGCACCCAATTTGAAAACCACTGATTTAACTGTAAGAAATAAATAATGAAAACGTTTTTGTCATTATATATTCGTTCGCAACGTCTGCGTTTGAAAGCGCAAATATCGATTACAATAAATAATATATACATGGTTATTTTCAGTTTTGTATCGCATTTAACTAATTTAAAAAAAAGTTAAAACTTGAACAACAATTTATAAAATATAAATATATATGAATTCGCATCGTGAACCCCATACATTATCAATTTGATCTACAGGTCGTCATTAAGTTTTCGTCATTTAATAATAAAGATCGTTGGCAAGAGACTTTGGTCCTATATATATATATATTATAATTTATAATCATTAATTACAATTGAGCGATCTTTTAAGTATGATAGGGTTGAACTGTGTTTTTGTCACGCTGCGAGATCAGAACTTAAACAAATATATACAAGCTCGTCCTAAATATATAAGAGCAAATCTATTTACACTTTCTCAAATACTCTTAAGAGCGCATCATCCGTGTACACTGTTTATTTATTTTACAATATTAATCCTTAGCTGAAGATATATGAGGGAAGAAAATATACATACGGTGTCGACACCATAAATATTTATACATCACGTAGACGAAACCGTGCGAACGAATAAAAAACGGTATAATATTTTAATAAGAACCCGACAAGCAAACGTTTATTGTCCTTTATCAATTACGAGAAACATAACACGTTCGCCGCGTCTGCTACAACTAGAACAGCATCTGCACTTCAGCTAGTTGGAAATTTGTAACATTTAAATTTTTCCCCATTCTTATAATATCTCAATATTTACATTGGTTTTTCTTTTCAGTGCGAAATTTAATTCATACATATATATAATAAATAAAATACTTTTGAAATTTGACTACGATTTTCAAGGAATTATTGAAATGCATTTAAATCATTTCTTTTGTATTAATTACAAGTTTTTTTTCAACGATCTACAATTAAAATTCGATTAAAAACCATAATGTAAATTTAATTCAATAAAGTATTTCTTTATAAACGCAATAATTTCAGTAAAGAGTTTTATTTTTTCGTAACTATATATAGTTCATTTCTAAATATAAAATAAAAGAACAATTTACTAGTCGATAAAGGTATTTAAATTTAAATTTTAGGTAAATGTTCGAAACATTTTTCGAACAATGCCATTTTCAAATTATTAAAGCGTATTTGTTGACATTTTAAAATCTGAAATACTTGTATGTAAACGGTGTTATTTAAAATGGAATAGAAAAATATATTCCGGGAACGATAATTTTTTTTTACAAAAATTAAATCGTCATTGAACAATTGATATATTTTATCAATTAAGTATGGCAATTCAAATGGAAAAAAATCAACTTTTCTCATTGAACATTTTTAGAAGGGTTTTCTCTAGTAAAGCGTTTAAATACTATTATTTTGAGTGGTTTTTTTTTTTTTTACATGACCGAGGATTGTCATTTAAGAATGGTCGTCGCGCAGTCATTAATTACGGTTCACCAGACATTTCAGTAAAATAGGCCCTGGGACTCCATCCGACCGGAGAGAAACCTGACCGTTTCCGTACTGTGTTTTCTGAACGGATAACAACAATACCCATACGAGCGGCTCGTGCCCCGAGTACGTGATTGCAATTCTCGATCACGTGAATGGGTTGAAACGCCGTAAAACCGCGCGGGCAGTCCGTCCTTCCTTTCGCTAATCAACGGTCATGCACGCGCATTTCTGTAGGTTTCCGAATTACGATCTCTACACGCGCCGTTGACCGATATATGATTTGCCATTTCACCGATCGCTTCGTTCGTGCTATCGCATTATACGTTTACATGAGTCATAACATGTTTTGCGTAGTTCTTATCTTCCGAAAGCCGCCTTGTTATATAACCGTTAAGGGTTTTCAAAGGATATGATAATTGTATAAGAAATTTTTAACGAAATTATTCGAAAGAAATTACACGAAATTCGGACGTATCTACGATCGCGCCTACACAAGTTCACAATTATGTTTATATATCAACGGTTCCCAGAGTCGGTATGTGCATACAAATATATAATGTAAATCGACAAATGTCAATTACGATATGATTCAGGAAATATTACAACATTTCAAATGTCTAAAATGCCTTGTTCAACGGTGTCTAAATTAAATTACAGTTTATTACGACATTGCGGTAGTTTATTACAGAAATTTAGTTTTAATTATTACTTTAACCATCACATATAGGCAAAGTTATCAGAGCTTTTATACATATAAAAGCTCCCGAGTAAAAATCGTATACATGTAAATGATCTAATAATCTAATATGTTGTTATGCATACAGCATTCAAAATGTAATTGTAATTGAAGCATCTTGTACACAAACAAGCATAATAATTGTTATTAATGTTATTTTTAATAATATATATATATATATATATATATTTATATAAATTGTGTGAAATGGAAAATATTATATACTGCTTAAAAAATGAATCAGTGGTCAATCTGGACTTTCTCGAAAATACAAATAATGGGCTCCAAGAGTTATACACAAGATACATTAACTGGACTATGAAAACTCACGACTTGCTTTACTTGCTTGAAAAAAGGTTGTATGATTTATTTCGATTTGAAATTGCATTTATTTCATTTAACAAATGTTACATTATTTTATACTACAAAATACAAATTGCTGGACAATTATACTTAACACGAAAATTATCTAAAACGTTTTCGCGATCGTTTTTACATCTTTTTTTTTACATTTTTGTGCAAATTAAATTTGAAAATATTCGGTGCTTTAATATTTGTTCTTCTAGTTGTATAGAAATTGAGAGGTTATAAAGCGTAAAGTTCACAAATATACGCACCCCTCCCTTGGCACTCAATTAAACCACTGATAAATGAACAAAACCTAAATTATATTAAATTATATTTACCGCGATGACAACACATTTGAAAAAGACTAACTTTATATTATTGAATTGTAAAAATTATTCGTATTTTCTCGCGAGAAAAATGTTTTTTACTACAAATCAAAATTGTATCTGACACGGAATAAGTCGAATGCGGAACACTCGGGAAAAAGGATGAGATTACGATGTTTTTCTCTAACACGGGACATCCATTCAAACGGCTCGAAGTGTCTAACTTTGTTGGATTTCAAACATAATTTATTCGTTATACTTAACGGCCGCGTGGCGCCCATTCAACTTTTTCTCGGCTATTTCCGCGCGCGTCGGGCTGGGTCTATACGGAAATGTCGAGTTTGAACTGCAAATATATGTTATACAAGTCTGCAATGGCGCCAAAATGGTTTTGAACTTTTAGAGAATATATGACGTGTAAAAATGAGAAATACGTATTTCGACGAGAATTATCTGGAGAAAAAAAATATGTCTCGCTGGAGAGGGAACGGCCGACCGTCTTCATCAGACGTTTTTTCGACGTCTCATCACAGTGCGCCCGAGAGTGGGATTCGGCGCCAATGAACATAGAACAATAATGCAAGACGGCACGGAGCCGACAAGAGGACTACAAAAACGTGAATTCGGACGTAAAGATATTACACTTGAACGAACTGCGAGACGTCAAAAGCAAACTGGAAAATATCACTTTAAATAATTCGCTAAAGAAAATATATGAGTCCACGGTAAAAAAATACGACTGTCGTCGTACGCAACAATGATGACATATACACAGGGTGATCTGAACTACATGACAAATGTAATGTAGCCATTGTTTTTAAATTGAATTTTCGAAAAAAATTTTTTTGTAGCATGTAGCAACATACAGAATAAACACGAACAGTGTACTGCGTGGTGTAATATTATTATTTTTTTAGCCCAACACATACCGTAATAACACAACAACGTATATAGAAAAATAATATATGATTAAAATATACGCTAAAGATATAATTAATTACCCGTAATTTCATCTCGAGTTTAGGAATGTTATCAAAATGAAAATCGAAGTTCTGAGATAAGGTATTATAGAGTGATCGAGCAAGTGAGATTAAGAGGTCTGCAAAGTTTTAGGTATTTATTAAAAATATTTCACTGTTCTTATTGCAGAGATTCGTACAGTTATAAAATAAAATCAATTCTATAAAGAATATGTCAGTTAATTCGAGCAAACGTCCTCCAAACATATTATAAATACGTTCAGAAATAATTTTCGCAATTCAATTTTCAAATTCTCATTTCAGCTTTTTCCAAAGAGACACGTTGTACGACACGTGACCGAGGTAGTGTCAATTTCAAACATAGAGACGGTTCAAAGTGCTCGGGGAACAAGGTGCCAACCAAGTCTATTGTTCAATATATAAAAGAATATACGCGAGTACATCCAAATCATTTATACGTGTATGAATATAACGAATCGATCAATCATCCAAACACTTAATGGTATACGTATACATAAATATATATGTATACTCGTATTTCAAATACTATTGACAAAGCTTCCGCCGACAGTATATAATCCATAAGATGAAACTCAAGTTTGTTTTAACGAAATTGTGACGTCTCTGCGTGTCAAATATTAAATATAAATGTTATATATAACAACAAATACTCGTATAGTGGCGATGGTGATTGACGTTCCACTTTAAGATTTTTGTAAAAAAAAATTTTTTAATTGGATAAGTTTAAAAGTAAAACAACAAGCGCTTAACGGTCGTAATTGAACGACACAGTTCGTATATTAAACCTCTGGGCAACGTGTTTAATAATAACTCCAAGTCCTTTGAAATTAATATAGGTACGAAATTATATTAAATTTCTCATCATTCAATTCGAAACCGCGTCGATGTCGTTGAAATATACGAAAAGCTAACGTTTCCTCCAAAATTTACCGAAAACAAATACGAACATAAAAAAATAAAATCCTAAAATTAAAAGAAATATTAAATCGAAACAATATTCGGTGCTCATAAACATTTAGATATTCCTGGAATTTAAAATGAATAATTTAGTGGTAACATCGCATTTTCATTCGAGTACAATATTGTAAATATTAATTCGTCAAGAATATATATATGTATTAAATTTGAAATATATGTTATGCCCGTTTAGAGTGTATACTGCTGTACTTTGGTGTATACAAACCACATAATAAGTACATTAAATAAAATACGATTCTCAACATAAATAACTCGATAAGCATGTCACATGAAATTTAATATTTTTCAACAGTTATGACAATTATTGCAGACGTATAATATAATATATTATCCGTACTCGTATAATATACTCACTTATAAAAATAATAATAGTTTAAACATAGAATTCAAATTGATACGATTGAATAAGAAATAATCAGAATGATTGAACAAATTAACGAAACAAATTATCAAATAAAAATGCGATAAAATTTAGACATATTTTAAACCAAAACTTAAAAGCTATTGTGTTAAACACGCAAATATATAATTAAAAACTAGGAAAATAACTAGAGTTAAATTAATTAAATTTTAAAGAAACTATTTATAAAATTTGATTTTTTCATGCATAAAGTATACATACGTGTGTATGCATATGTATAGAAAATTATTATAAAAAATAAAATGTAGATTTTACAAAGCCTTATTAAACTAAAAAATTTCACTTAAAAACATAACACAATATAATATTATTATAAAAAAGTACACATATATGAAAAAACTTATTTATAATGGTTTTTTTTTAAGTAAATTACATATATGAAATATTAAATATGTTTTAGTCAATCATGGCGATAAGTTTTTACGTTTTAAAAAAATGTACGCTCTATACAAATGTTTGCATTTATACGACGGCAAGTTATTGTTTGAAAAATAATTTCGATAAATAACTGCAAAATCACAAAGGCTTTAACGTCATTATATATATATTCCTAACCGAACTCATGGAATATAATTACACATATATATATATATATATATATAATATATATTATACACGAAAAAATTATATTCCTTGTCGTTAAACAAAATCTGTAGGAACTTAAAAGACGGTATTCAATTTTTCACACTTCACCTTAACACGTCGTGCTCATACGAATATATATATGATAAATATCATAATAGGATCCTATCCACGAGGTGTGTAATAATATACCTATCCGTTCGACGATCATAATATATATATATTAACATTAAAATAATGAGTTTATAATGTCCCGTTTTGATGTATATCAATAATAATACATGCAACGGTTAAAGTTGTGAAGAGGGGCAGGGAGACGCAAAAGGACTCGATCCTCCTACCTATCGCTTCATTTAGTATACGACCCCTCGAAAATGTTCATCGAAAAGTACGCAGGAACGCTGTAGCAGTTTAGAATGATTTATTTTTGAAATTGACACGTTTCAACGTTTTTTTTTTGTTATAAATAGGGTTCAGGATGTGTATGCGTCGTTGTATTTGTGAATTTATTCAAACTATTGTTGTATACTATGTGAATTTGCACGAGTTTATATCTAAACATTTTTAACGCAACTGTTTATGCGATTCCGTTGATTATTTTAAGCGTTATCATTATTTCTACATTATTTATTACGTCACTTTCCGTTCTTAAAAACATTTCTATTGAAATAATTATTACATATGACGTATTCCCTCAAGTGTTTTAGACTTAAAAATGACACGATTAAGCCGACAGGCATAAAATATTTATCGTCGATTAGTTATATATGAAATATAAAACTAATTGTTTATTTGTTTTTCATTTAAAGTATATAAACATGATTAATAACTGATTCTTATCGATTTAAACATTTTAATATTTATAACCTTTTCGAGTGCAATTTTTGGGTTGTTTTTCTTATTTAGTGCACTACTACAATCAATTTGACTACATTTTAGTGCAATTAAAACCCTGTTAAGTTATTCGATCGATAATACAATAATTGTATTGGTAATATTAATGAAAAAGAGACGGTACGCTGGTTCCAATATAACGACTAGACCCTTGTTTGGTACTTAAATTGATTATATAAGACACGAATTCTGTATCACGTAGGGACACGAGGAATACTTAAAACAATAAAGCGATCATAGTGATATAGTCCGCTTCGTTATTTTTTTTTTTTTTTTTTGTCACTTAATATCGCGATTATAGGTCGCTCGTCATGACACGTTGCGAACCGTCCGCCAAGTATGCACGGCCAAGGGTCGCGTAATATTCACGTTTATTTTTGTGAAAATCATTTGGTCGACCACGATATCTACAGTGATTTTACACAATGGATATCGAAAAAAATAAAAAAAAAACACACATAAAATCTATTACAGCTGCTCTCGTACAATACAAATTGTCATCTCTCGCGCGACTCAATGGCTGTACGCAATCGCGTATTAAGACGACAAAAAAAAAAAAATCATATAAAAACCGAAATGATGAAACCTCGACACGATAAAAAACAAAACAAAATATATATATATACAAAGTTTCCTGCTAAGAGAAAAAGAACGAGCTGGAAAGAGAACGAGATAGAAAGAGAGAGAGAGAGAGAGAGAGAGAGAGAGAGAGAGAGAGAGAGAGAGATAGCGCGGGAGTGACAGACAATGTAAAAAAACACAAAACCCATGCGGAGGCTCATAAAGAAAAAAACCCTCTTTCGTCGGATAAAACGCTGCTGCATCAGAGGGGTAAAGAATAAAAATAAATGGAAGTCCATCCCCGAGCACAAAACGACCGTACGGTTTTCTTTTTTTTTTTTTTTTTTTTCTTTTACGTGTTACTATTTTTTCTTTTCTTTTCTCTCCCTCCCTCCGTTTTGTTCACACACGCGACAGAATAAATAATGAAATCCATCCGTCCCGCTGCGTTATCAAACCGTCATTTCTCACGCGGTCCGAAACGGCAGAACGAGCACCAGAAATAACGCGCGCGCCGGAGACACAATGCCCGCGACGGCCGGCGGAAGGGAACCTCCGTCGGATAAAAGACGAATGATGTCGTGGTGACGAAATTTTGCGCGACGAATGCACGTGACACACGTCGCCGTACCGGTGCGCGGCAGTCCCGCAAGAAATATATGCGGCGTGACGTGTACGCATAAATTACACGTAAATATATATATATATATGTATATTATAAAATACACGCGCACTTAACGGTGCTCAAGAGAACGCTCAGAAACTCGCGACGGGATTTTTCGAATTTAAAACGATCTTGTCTTCGTTTTCGAGTGTCCGTTTCGAAATTTACGTACGTGGATTTATTTACTCATGACAAGGATTCGGATATTTCTTTTTTTCAAAAATCAATTGAATTATGGCAGTAATAATTTTACTCATATTTTATTGTTCGATTGACTTGTAAAATTTTAGATAAAACTATTTGTTTTAGTTTAGTGTGTTTTAAACACTCTGACTGTGCACGAAAACCAATCTACCATAAGAATAATCCATTAGCCGGCCATAGGCTAGTCCAATCGGGTCAGTAGTTCAAATCTACCAAACGCTTGATGTGTATTTCGATTGATAGAATATCGTATCGTTTCACAGTAACGTCTAGCTGGACGCTTCTATACTGTATAACAGTCGTCTTCCAGTAAGCTTTGGATCGGAAAACTTAATAAAAAAAATTCGCTAACCTTGTCCGTCCTAAGTATGTACGGACGGTGACCGATCGAATATATTCTAGAACGGAACACACGTCAGAAAAACAATGTCAAATTTATGTGTTTCTAACTAAGCTATCGTCGGAGTTATCGAAATATTTCGTTTTTCAACAATTCAATTGGTCTGTCGTATTAAAAATATACTACGTGCGACAAACGTCCAGTGTGTATATTCTTTCACGATTACAAAAATACTCGTGGAACTGTCGAACGCCGATAGACTTATCGATTTATTTGATTATCGAATTCAATTAATTAACTATAACAGTTGGTAAGTAGTCACATTTATCAATGTTTGCCGAGAAGAAATTTGGATTTAAAATTAAGACCGAACGTTTCTTGTCACGTACGAAAAAAAAAAACGACGGGAATATTTGATCAGTCGTGCAATACGAAATTTAAGAAACTTTTAGACCGCAGCGCGTAATAACATTTGTCGAGCAGATATTTCGATTTCTTTGACGGAAATTTTCCAAAATAAAATTCTTTTCGAACAAGCCAATGAGTAACATTATAAAATATACAGTTTAAAATAACGGACCATGAAACTCGCTTTGAACGTCGCACTATTATTACTGTACACCGCTGTGAAACTTGATTAACTTTTCAGATGAAACAAACAACGGTGTCACGATGTATTTTTCTACATAAGTCCATGTTATACAAAATAATGGTTTTGTAACAAAACGAGTTATTAGATAATATATCATAGCTTATTATAATGGAAACAACAGGTATTATTCTAGCCGCAATTTGTTTATCCTACGGGTGTATGACGATAATGTCGTTTTTAACTTCTAATTAAAATTTAAAAAACAATGCTTTGAAAAGTCCCTAAAATAAAGTTAAAAGCGTTTCACTGTATTCAAAAAATCCTATTAATTTCAACACATTTCAGGTTAGGTAAATAAAAATAATAGTAAATCGTAATTCAGGTTTATTTCCTTCTCGACCTTTTCCGCTTTATAAGCAGCCATATATACATGTTTTCCAGCTGTTTCTATATTATAATACATATATCTGCGCCAGACCGTAAAAAAAAAAAAAAAATGAGATTCAAAATGTTGTGATATGTTTTTTACATAATGTTAATTAATGTACGCAGAAATGCAACAGAGTTAATTTGTATTCAAATTTGTCATTAGATAAGGTTATATGACAAACGACCACCGATGTACGTACACGCCGTTTCGGATACGGGATATTATTTTCAACTCGGCGAAAGACGGTGTATATGTGTTGATTTATTATAATTTATAACAAACTTCAAAACAACGATAAATCATATTCAATTTGAAAAACGATCCTGAGCGACGCAGAGTTCAGTTACGGTTCACTACGGCGTCTGAGTTGCATATAAATATTAAGAATATTCATAGAAAAAACAAAAACATTTAGAGAAATGATTTTATACCACGCTCGTTATTTCCACAGCGCAGATACCATTCCACTTGACGTTAAATTTCAATTGCCGCCATAGAAGTAAGTATAATAAACTATTAGCCCGACATTATAAGAAACAATAAATTACAGTCTTAAGAAAATTATTCTTTCCCCGAAATATGAAATTAAAAACGAGAATCGTCATTTAGAATCTAAAAGTACCAAGACCATAACAAAAAATACATTTTTAATAATCATCGTTTACATTAGCGTTTTCCAACAATTTTCAAACGCAATTTTTTAAAATTTCAATAGTTCAAAAACGATATTTTGATGAGAAATCAATATTAGTACCGCATTGGTGAAAAACGTCAATATGAATATTAATCCCCCGCGCTTGACAAAAACTCGTGAATGGTGATAAGAATATACATTTTTTATAATTATATTTGATTATTTCAAACGATTTATTGACCACTACGGTGTTAACTTATAGATGTATAACATGATATTCGGTAAAAGTAAACCGTTCGTTTTGAGTATATATTCTTATTTATTATGAACTATTATTTACTTATTATGAATTATGAAATCTGTCGATTGTGAAGATTTAAAAAGTCGGAACAAAAAAAAAACCCACCTATAAAAGCGTTTTCTAACTCATCGTGTATGGTACACCGCGAAACGTGTACCAATTATTACATTTGAAGACCTCCCAAATAATTTCAATCACGCATTAACAAAAAACTAAAAAACCCCCCTTATGTTTGCTTCAATGAATCACACACCACCTACGTATACGAATTTCTGAAATACCATCGAGCACTCTCACGCACAATACGTACAGACAATAATGATCACACGAAACGGAAATAGCTATTGTACATATTGTATTTGTTTTTTTTCATTTCGATGTATTGTTTGGACGCGAGGTTAGGTTATGCATAACACAAAAACCGTATACACGTATTACAAATACAAAAACAGAAAACAGAAATAATAAAAATACTAAGGGATTCGCGGGTGCGCGCACACATATATATTATTCCTTTCCGCGGGCAAGAGAGTTGCCCCGCGGTCGCACGTGATACCGCGGCGAGATAAAAAACAACGCGGGGACGATGGCGCGTCTCCCGCGGGACGGACTCGACACGAAACGAACGTGCCCGCGAAAACCACTCCGACGTAACGACGCGGGGGGATCTCGTACGACAGCCGGTTCGTTCCGGCGACCCGTCCGCAGGGCCGTGAACACCTCCTACCTCCGGAGACGCGCTGTTGTCGTGTCCTTCGCCGCGCTAATGGGGAACGACCCGTGCCGCCGGACATCTCGCGTCCGACGTGATGTCATTGTATCACCAGTGCACCAACACAATAGACGGGCCCGTAAACCGACCTGGCGTGCGCGCCTCGCGCGCCCGGCACCAAGAGACGGATTGCATAATTTTTATTTTTTAATTGACTTCGTTCGCTCTGCTCGGCTCGGCTTAATGAATCCGTTTCTAACGGCCCGGCCGCGGCATTGTGTGTACGAACAATACAATCTCGAAATCGTACCCGCGAACACCGCGTGGCAAATACGACATTAAGAATTCGAAAAGAACAAGAAGCAACAAAAAAATGTTATACACATACGTATAAAATCCTCTATGAGACATTTTGTGTGATGCGTCCCGTCAAATGACTTTCGCTGTTTACGGTTAAAGAGACGCGGTAACAAAGGGCCCGGGGACCGCACGTTCTCAGAATTCGTAGCCTCCGGCGGAGTCGTCTCCGAAGGATCTGTAGGGGACTCGTTTGTAATGCGTTTTCCACGGCACGCTAATTAATTATTCTCAAATAACGGAACGCGGTAACAGGGTTGGTAATATTAAAAAATATATCGCTATGGGTATTGTGGACATGGTCTCTGGGTAATTCCGCCCCCCCCCCACCCCCCGTCGAATTTAATTGATCGAAACGTGTGTATCGAAAATATAAAATATATAATATGTACCGAACATACCGAAATTTGTACTCGAATATCATTTAACAAAACAATAGAAATATTAGACACGACGAATTTCTATGGTGGAAAAACAAATAATTCGCACAATTGAAATTGTATATTTAAGCGAACCAGAAAATTATAACAATATTTATTGTTGTTTCAATATCGTCATAAAGACTACAATGCATTTATTAAATCAAACGTGTTCGAGAAGAAATGAATTTTTTTTATACAAATAAGTGAAAGGATGAAAAACATCAATATGAATAATAAAATAATGGCAACTCGTCATGCCCCATCCTTACATCGACCGATGTCAATACACTATTCAAAGTGCGATTTTCGTTTAAATCTATCATATTTTCGTTTCGGGAATAACTCCTTTTTATTATTTAGTCTTACATAGAACATACGCAGGGCCTACACCCATTTCACTATTTCACGTCATTTATTTCATTTTACCGCGCCCATTCATCTCTGTCTGGGACGACCTCCAAGCCCTTTCCCGCCGATGTTACCAGTCATCACTTGGTGTATTACATCGTTATACACGATCCGTCCACTCTGCTCTATTACTTCTTACGTACGCTTTTATAATATTGATCGTTTGATGCATTCGATACACTCCCTTGTTTGTTTTTTGTTCGGTATCCACGTCTGAGTACTTTTCGTTTCTCTTCGTCTCTCTTCGTTACCGACCACGTCCCACGTGCATGAGATAATACTGGTCGCGGGTAACTCGAGTATTGATTTGTCCTCGACGTTATAGATAGGAGTTTGGATTTAAATAGTATTTCTCGTGCGAAATCATCTTTATATCGGCGACTGATATTCTAAACTATATTTCGTTATGCGCATTATTCGTGTTACCGATACTACACACGTCTCTGTGCAATAACTTCCACGCGGGCGTTCGTGTTCCATAAAATCTATCGTCAATCGACATACACTGGCATATCACATTACGCGCTACTCGCCGCCACGACGTGTCCCCGGCGACGACCGAATAATAGCCCGCTGCGAGTCATACACATACACACGCGCACACGACGACGGGGGTCTCGCAGGTCGTATTTGTTATATCTACTCCGAATTTATTTTATTCCGCATAAAAAAAAACCGCCCTCTCAAGTCTCGAAATTACTGTCATATTATATATACGTATGTAATATAATATACGCGATATGTATGTGTAACGTGTATAAACTGTCGGCCGTGTCACGAGGGAATGAAAATGAAGTATTAACTTTTACGATCGAGAGAGCCGTACGAGAGCTAGAGACGTCCTCCCCCCCACCCCCTGTAAAAATGGGTATACGATCCTATAACGAAATTATTATGTATATATAAATATAATAAAACCTATTTTGCAAAAAAAAAATCAGTCCGGAAAAATAACTGTTATGACGTGTATTTACTCAAAAAAAAACCCCCCTCGATAAGACTTACATACATTTTTCATTTTTTTTATTTATATAATACAGTATAAAAGATTGCTAAGTGACGTTTACCACGGACAAGACAATACCGTTCTATATTCGGGAATGTTTCGGAACGAGAAGAGGTCTATTCAAAATGTCAAAGTTGTGAAAAAACGTATCAAATATACGGCTAAGGGTACTCGATAGTCAAATTTTTTTATTATTTTTTTTTTTTTATCAAATATAAAGAGAGAGAAGAGGAAATGAAAAATTTTCTAACTTCTTTGTCATTATCATTTCGTTTCATGAGAGCAAAAAAAAAAACGAAATCCCTAAATAACTCACAGTCGTGTCTCATAACTCATGACATACGTATACGGGTGGGTGCATATAACGTGTAACCGGCAAGTCACCGTAAATACGTCCAAGAAACTTATTTACATGCATATCGGCCGGACAGGTATCATCGGAATAAAGTATAAACCGAAAACGGTTGTCTGTACGTACAAGCCACGGGGAAGCGAACATTGTTCAAAGTTTACGAGCTTCGGGGTTTACGTCATGTATGATATTGGACGTGTCACGTGTACCCCGAGGACGCGCCGTCGTATAGAAAGTCATATATTATACGTTACTTTGGACGCGTATGAACGCGAACCCTCTTGACTCGAATGTAATTCGTTGTGTCGACAACGCGCGATAAGCGAAACCCGAAAAAACTCCGACGTTAACAGACGTTTGGTAAGTGGCGTTTTATATGTATTTTTTTTTTTTGCGTTCGACGCGTCGGTTAGCCGAGAGTTATTGTTTTTGTATGGCCGAATAAGAGTATTTCCCGACGATATCATCGTTATTGTTTATTATTATATTTCATACGATCATTCGTCGAGCGATGTGGCGTGTATAAATAATGGCACTGTAATAATGGAACTGCGCACCGCACGGATATCCAGCGGCGAACAGGGCGCCATCGTAAATAAAAACTCACCACCGCGCGGCAATGTGTATGCCCGAGAAATTCGCGCGCGCAGTCATTCAACCACTCGCATACGATAACACTCAGACAGTTCGTCTCGAAAACCGGATCATTGTATCAGGCTATATATATACGCCTATAGCGCGCCGTAACGTTTTATACGAAGCAAAAACAACGGTCACACATCTACAAATGCAATATAAATAATATTGTGATTTGGTACTCACACTTCGATGGCTTTGTTCCAGTTTATTACGTAGCCGGAAAGCGTGAACAGCTCCACGTTGACGAAATGCACGTTGCCCCGTTCCGATCCTACGTACAGCCACTTGCTACGGAGCGGAAGGTGTATGACTGTTATTCTGTATACATATGTATAAAGAAATCAAATAAAAAACAATACATACATTTCCAAATCACATCATATATTCAAGTTGTACAACTATGTAAATTAGTAGAGACACTTATACACATATATATATACAGATGAGAACGGCGTTATATTTCAACGCCAAATTGTCGTTTTTATGCCGAAAATAATACTTTTTACAACGTGTAGACTTGTTTGGATATGGAAATATGACTAAGATAAGTTATATAAAAAGACCATAAGGATTTTCATGTATTATTGTATTTTAGTAGTTTTTTTTATTTTTAATGTGAAAAACGTCAGTATATTTATAATGATGTATGATTTAAGTATGAATACGTTTTTTTGAGAAAATCGTCAAACATCGTCCAATGTACATTAAATATACTCTTCGGAGTAAATATTAATACTTTGTATATCAGTTTACATTCGTACCCACACACAAAACAATATAGTATTATCGCGGGAGTATATTATTTCAATACAATCTAATAGGTACGGTAGTGTTTTCCTTACCGTTCCCGTTGAAATTTTAAACTGTGAACGACGTCCGCTCTTTTTTGTCTGAAATTCCATAGGTGTAAACTATCGTCTGCGGTTACCGTGATTAAAGCTCCTTCGTTCATCAGAAATTCCACTTGAACCACGGCTGCTTCCAACTCGTGTCTGACCTGTGCGTCTACTCCAGGCCTTCCAATTCTGATGTACGTGTACGTTAAGGACAATTGTATAAATCATTATCGAAATCACATGTGTTACGATCATTCATTTATTTTATTTCATAACAATCGCGTCCGTATTACAAAGTCTATATGATAAGTATAAACAAATTTACAGTAGTATTTCAAACGATTTAAATAGTGTAGCGGGAATGAACTATACTTATTTGAATGGCATTTCATTACGGTCGAGCGTAAGGACTCGAATGTTTATATAAAATAACAACGTGAGGCGGATAGATGATAAATCAATTGACACGAAAACGATAATTTTTTGCGGAAAACAGATGACAGACAGTAATAATCGGCAATGTTATTTTTTCATTGTAATAATACTACATCATACGAGTATTATACCAATAAAGTCGACGAATGCGTTGGGAAATAAATTAAAAATAATATAATAATTGCAGATTTGCAATTTGGTGTCCAGACGAAAACGAACTTTAATTTACGTTTAAACATTATTTATAAATATGTCATATACGAATACATTGTTTTTAAATAACAACTTTTTATTGCCATATTCAGTAAAGTTATCAGTTTTTTTTTTTTTTTTTGAAAGATTTAAAAAAACAAAATATGTTAAGATATAATAAAAAATAAATTAACAAATAAAGTACGTTTAATACAAAAAATAGCTGTTTTAAAAGTGAAAAACAATAATTGTGTAATATATATGTATTGTATATATTATGTTGTTATGTTGTTTGTTACCAGATTGTTATAGTGAAATCGAGAGTATGCAAGGACTTTTGGGAACTAAAACTATAATATACGATTTAATAAAAATTTAAAATTCGTAACCAATAAATAAAATTCCATACGCCGTTATTTGGAAAAATATTTAAAAAAAACTTGAATGAACGTATTTAAGTGCACAATTAAATCAAAGTTCTGTGTGTCCTGTATAAATTATTAAACACGGTCAAAATATGCAAAATATACAATGTAATATTTTTTTTACAACTATACCATTTATATAAGACATACGTACACATACTCATATACGAACTCACGTATATAAACCAACAAGGTACTCGTAGTCGTTGTAAAATCTACCGGTACTTTTCCATTAAAAGTGAATATCTTATGACGGAAACGTTTAAATTCGAAACGCTCGTTTTCCCATACACACACACACACACACACATACATGTATAGGCTATACACGCGAGGAAAATTGTGTAAGGGATAAGTACAAGTAGAAGGAAAAAAGAGTGCAACAGACCAAAAAGGGAGCTTTTCATATAGCAAATATTCGTATCTCTAATGGATTTATACGTCGGAATGGGAAACACCTCTCCTCGTATATTTATATATAGTCGTCATCACACTGACAGTATGACTCAGCTTCTTTATATATATATATATACGGGAGCTATCGAATTTTCTACTCCGACCTAGAGAAAGAGAGAAACTAATATTCGGCGTATCTAATATTTCGGTCATACCCGTTGGGCACCATTTGAGAATGGCGAAAAAAACACGTGTTTGTCCCGTTACCTCTTGGAAAGCGATGTTATATAATTTTTCCTGTGCGCTTTTAATGATAGCATACAGATTAAAAATACAAGCGATACAAACTTAAAACAAGATACGTACCATATGCGCCAATAAAAGTTCGAATATTTTTTAATTCATTGAGCAAAAAATATTTTGGCCAAAAACAAAATAGATCTATTTTAAGTCTTTTTTTAAGTCTGACGATCGTCGACGCGCGCGCGAATTTGTCATCGTCAAATTAACCGGGTACGAGGAAAAATATGAATACTTCATAGAACTCCGCGGAAGGCAAACTGTTGTAGTCGTACTACAACACCAAGTCAATGGCACAACGAAGGAAAAATAAACCGCCGAACCCATTTTTTCATTACGACGACCGCTCACTTCAGTTAAGGTTGTACGCTGTACGCGCTCGCACAATGCACACGAACAAACGCAGAAAACGAAATCAAACATAAAAATCTATGCTCAAGTATCCGTTTGCTTACGTTACTATCGAATTTACGAGTTGTTTCGCGTGAACCACACATACAACTACGCGCATATACATGTATTTATGTGTTTTTTATACATGTACACTTTGCTTGCGATGGAAAACCTAAATTAATTACCGAAATTACGGAAGACATTATATCAAATATATAGTTGTATAATAAAGTGAATGGTTTAATAGTAGATGTATATCGTTTTTCTAGTTGTAAAACGTATACTCGCTGTATATCATAATGATTTAATTACGATCAATATTTATTGGAGGGTTTAATATTTTAACAAACTAAATATTTTTTAAATAATAACACGTGTAAATATAGTCACAATACGTGAAATGTTTCGAAAAAAATTCAGACCAACCAGATTTTTCTAATTTTTTGTACATAAGCACACACATAAATCTAATTATATATTATGATAAACCATGTGTTAACATTTCAATAATAAAAACGCGTTTTTTTAATATAATAGTTTCATGTAAATTACTTTTTTGTAATTACATATACTTATACGCAATAAAAATCAATGAAAGTATACTTAAAGCATGAATATAAGTATATATATATGGCTTACATTTTATACAATAGTATAATTATTATATATTTTTTTCATACGTAGTTTATGTATAGCATTGAAAACGATATTTTGTCATAACAAAACTAAATATATGCATTGATAGAACTTTAATCAAAGAAAAAGTACGGTGAATATTTTCATAATTAAAAAAATACTAATAAAAAACATTTTTGTAATTATAATATGGAAATATTTTAAGACCATTCCATTAAAAATTAAAAATATTTTTATACATATATTTTATTTCGTTGATATCAAAAATTTAATTAATAGTGATACTTTGCAATAACTGCAAATCAATCCTAAACAAGTGGGTAGTTCCACGGTAAAAAACACAATAATAATAAATGCTATCTGTTTTACTGTTGCAATATATGTATATATATATATAAGAAATTTCTATTAGTTTCAAATTTCATAATGTATAAGAATTAATATTAGTTATCCATAAAAAAAAGAAAAAATATATTTTAAGTGAAAAAGTTAGACAAAAAAAAACCTGTTAACAGAGTTTACAGTAAGTTATGAGTTATAAATTTATAACCTAACACATCATTGTTAATAATATAATTCTCAAAAACGGTTTTACAACAGCCAAACATTATATTACTCTAGTAAATAAAAACTAAGTGGTGTACACCATTTACCGATATCAAATTATATAATATATTAAATTATAATATACCTTTATAGGAGTTAGAATAATTATAAACTTAGTGAATCATGTCTAAAACTATAACGCAATCTATGCACATAGTTTCTCTGCATATATATATATATATATACTCGTATACATATATATAGCTACCGCAAATCACGAATAAATTCAAAAAATGATCCATTGAATGTATAGTTAGTCTACAACTATAAAACATAAATTATTTTGTTTAAACACATATTTTGTTAATAACAAATAATTATAACTATTGAAAATACTAGAGAATATCTGCTTCATTAAAGCAAAACAAAAATAATTTTAAAAAAATGTGTATTTTCTGAATACTTTTAAAATACATATGACATTGAATGCAGAAATATACAAAAAAGCTGCAAAAAAAAATGCTAAATAAGAAAAAACCATTTTTTAAATGTCTAGGCTACGGAATTTCATCTGTATCAAGAAAATTAACTCTGCAGGTTTTAAAATACCTTGCCTGCACTACCAGTATTATTGATTTTTATTAACGGTTTGACCTCGAAAATATTATAGAAGCACTCGTAAAAGCATCTCACCGAAAATACAACTTATACTTATAAACACGTTCGAAGGGTAGACGATATGTATAATTTGGATGAAGTACGCTTGCGTTTTGACGATCAAAATTTGTTACAGAATTTATTTCATATATGACACTACATTATATTGTCACAATGTTTCAAATGTATACAGTTCTGTGCGTGAACATTAACTCGAAATACAAGTTTATAACTCAATACTGTAAAATTTGATTATCGTAGTAGTGTTAAAGAATAACACCGTTCATTTAAAATCCTTCGAACAAAGCGAATGTGATATTTGATTCGCCGCTGTACATGTTTTTATCGAATTTTTCCTAATGTACGTCTTAACTACTCGAATTAACATGCGAGCAATGATGTTGGTAGTTGATTAGTGTACTGAAACTTTTGAACTGTGTCAAAGGGAAATCCTGTTTTCGTTCTTTGGTATTCTAATTAGCGAGTGAAACTTGAATCCCTTAAACTAAACATCCGGACGACAACGATAAAGAACTACATCAGTTGTGTCGACGCATATAATCGATCATCGTATTATTATGATAGTGTCTCTAAAATCGTGGATGTATCTAAACATGTTTCACACGGAACAACACAAATGGATCATATTACATCTTTTGAAAAACAATAGTACGCCGCATATAAACCATAGTTACGGATTTTTTTTTTTTGGCGCGATAACGTTTTGAACTAACGTCTATAAATGTCTATCAAAAAAGTACGAACACTGTTTTGATGCAGGACCTATTTCAAAATGCAAAAAAAAAAGGTTAATCCAGAAGCAGAAACTATAGCAAAAAAACGTTGAATTTTAACTCGTGCGCTCTAAACTTATAAGACGACTAAACTGAATTACTGAGTTATCATTAAAAAGTTTAAACGAATTTACCAAGTAGCATCTATTGCCCAATAAAAATAAAATAAACATATAATGGTAATTAATGAAAATTTAAAGTATCCGTTTAAAAAATGAATACAATTATAATTATAATTATTTTTTGAAATACATAAAACTCAAGAAATTAAATATCCATCGTCCCGACTAATAACTTATTCCTTTTTAGATTGAAGAAATTTGTCATTCAACGTGATAATTAGAACAGAATTTCCAACACAATATTAAAGTTTTAAAATTACTGCAAGAGTCATGAATTATAAGGTCATACTCATCAAATATAAAATCATTAGGTATGCTTATAGTATCAATAAAACAGATAAAATCGAGGATAAGTTTAGAAAAGACATTTGAAGAACGAACGATGTTAATAATTTCGTAAAAATTGGTTTATTTGTTTTTTTTTTAAAATACGCTTAATAACAATACAATGAAAAATAAAAATTCAATATATTATGCGATCGAATTTTTGAACAAAAGTTTTATGAAACTATGTTTAAACATAAACTATTTAGCAATGTAAATATTACTCTTAGTAAGTTAATAAATAATGATCGACCAGTTTATAATTTAATTAAATCTTATAGAAAATATATAATATTGTAAGTTACAATAATATATTCGTTAAGAAATTGTTCCAAGTAAAATTGCAATTCGAATAAAATTAAAAATAATATATTAATACTTTGCTTGCCTGTCGTTTATGTTAATACCCGAAAACACGAATTTGATTTATTTCGAACTGTATAGTAAGAACCTACTTAAAATATTTTAGTAATTCATTAAACATTCCAGTGCTATTTCACGACGAGTTTATATTTTTGGTCTCTTGCAGACCTATAAAACATTTACCCCGATTTCAGAATTCAAACACGATTTGATGCGTAGTAAATAATTACATTCTTTCTGTTGGCGAAAACAATTAATTAAGTCATTACAATTAAATTTTTTTTTTTTTACATGGCCGATTTTATTAACAAGAAGACACGGAAAGTATAGCGTTTAGCGAATAAAAGACGAGTTCTCAAAGTTAAAGAAAATGAATATGCTTGCATTGAAAATATTTATAAATAATTTATAAATTTTGAAAAAGTAGAACGAAATAATGAATACATTTCGTCCCCGCGATAAAAAAAATAATAGACATACGAACATCGAGATTGCCTATTCGGGGCGCCGTTCAATACTATATATTATGTGTGTATAATAAAAACAATTTTAGATCCCAACAAAACTAATTACACTTAAACGTCAACTCATCTCGAGACATGATAAAATACATCCTTCAATAAAATTAATAATAATGATAATAGTAAAAATGTTATGACTATATAAAATATTGAACACGGCGATATAAAATAAAAATAAAAGTTTCGGTTTTGATACTTATTTAACAGCAGACCTGTTTGAGCAAGAAATTAATAACGCATTCATTATTAGTTCAAAAGCAACAATAGGTAAACTTGAAAATGTATATTTAATTAAACGTAAATAATTTTCAACACGACACACACATGTAAATCAAAAAATATGACAGTGATTATTAGAACAAGGTCTATCATGTCGTTGAAGTTTATATTAATACAAAACAAAATCAATCTACGTAATAAGTCTTCATATGAGAAATTAAAACGTTGAAAATCTTCTTTCAAATGTCTATTTGAAAATCATATGGACTAATTGATTCACAAAAAAAATCACACAAAACACTTCCATACAGCATGTCGGTAAATTATTATTTAGTGATATATTCAAATAATAACACTATTTAAGTGTAACTTTATAAAAATTTAAATCAACACATTAAAATTATAACGGCACCGAGCCAGAATCGTATATTACAAATAACCATGAGGTTAATACAGTGTGTTATTTGAATATAATCGTCGGGTCGATTACATGGCAGATCGAATAAATAACATAATTTATATACATTTCTCAGGACGCAATTAAGAAAATACTAGAAGGATTTAATCTTGTATCGAAAGACGACGAAACCTTCTGATTTTCCATTTCGAACGAACGGTCCACGATAATTTACAACGTCATTAATCAAATTGAAATTCAATTATATCAGGCACTTTATATAATTTCTGAAAATCGAAACACAGCACCTATAAACTTCATTGCGAATAGTGATTATAGCGTCTACGAAAAACCTTTAATCACTATCTAATTTGTTTTTAATATCGACTTATAAAATAATAAAAACCGGGTACCAGATTACTTCGGTTACACACTTCGATTAATACCTATACAAAAGTAATTACGAAATGATTATTAATCACCGTCCGTTTTCAGAGAGTAAAAAATAGTTATTAAAATTCTCTATCATAAATAATAAACAAAAAATCGAACCCTGAAATTATTTGCAGACGTCAACCCACCCAGTGTACAACTTTTTGTACTATTCAACCTCCTGTAACGTAATTCGTTTATGAACTCTAGTCGACTATTCTATTAGTAAAACTTACCGCAAAATAATATTATAATAACCGAACGTTGAAAGTCCCGAGTATTTAGGGAATACAAATTTCCATTTGAGAAAACATGTAATACATTTTGAACTCTTACTCGTGAAATTGAACTTATTTAAGTATAAGTAAGTAGAAATATGTTCTAAAAATAAATTTAGAACAAAACCCGAAGCGAATGCAATTTATATGATGAAAACGACTACGTGTATTCACTTGAATAAAAATGAATAACGGTACATGGAATTTACGGTATTCTTATAAATGTCAGGTTTTTCATTGTTTTTAAAATACATTTATGTACAGTTGTTATACTCGAGTACTTATTTATTGAAATATTTTATTGCTACTATTGTTCTATAATATGGTCCAACATATTATAACCGGAATTGTTTGTTTAGAATTGTGCATATTTTAAATTATTTGAATCGTTTTTATTGATAAAATGAATTTATCCTATTTTACGACACATTTTAACACATATACGACGACGCATTAGTATCCATTCAATAATTCTACTGTAAAATTATGCCCGTGCGTTATATTCACGGAAACACGTTCTGCACAATATAATAATAATAATAATAATAATAATAATAATAATAATAATGCATATATTATAATTTATACGATATTTTTGTTAACAGAATTGCCATAAACGACGCAATTGGCTTTTATAACGGTTCGTTCGCAAACAGAATTTTAAACATCACCCCCCGTCGGACGAAGCCGGTTTTCAAAAGCCGATACAATATATGTTCACCATATTCATATATAATAATAATAATAATATGATTTGAAAGGCTATGTTAGTTCTGGGGTATAAGGCCCCTTGTACTCTGTGTACAATGCACACTAAACCTCTATGTGCCATTCTGAGATCTTAACCATATTTTTACTGTATAATTTAAGAAAGTCAAAGCATTTATTCGAAAAAAGAAAAGGACTAGTTAAAATTAATTATATTAGGAACGTATTTAAGACAATTTTAAAGTTTAAGTTATAAAGTTCATTTCAAAGTATTCGTTAAGCATACCAAGTGTGTTTTAAACAATATTCACAACTGAAACAGGCTTGAAAAATTTGTTATCTACAAAAGCGTGTAGAAGAATATAAAACGTCGAAACATCTATGAATTGCACACATTTCGGTGAAGATATTGCTGCGGAGTTCCATTATTGTTTCTCGCGGTGACTACAGCAGTGAAGCGCGGACGGACCAACAATACGAAACAAAAGGCCCAAAAGGAGAGTGGGAAGTTCCACCCATAACTCACCACCTCCCCCTAAATAAAACCGCCAACGATATACCGCGACGAGATAAACCGACTATACGAACAAACGAATTGCTTTTTAATGTTTCGACGGAAATAATATGTGAAAATAAAACGTCCGCCATAGGTTTCGAAGAATAAAATACCTGTCGATTATAATTATATCACCTCTACATTGTAACACTCGTCTAACGTATAACGTATCGAATTTTTTTTTCTTCATTAAATTATTAAAAAGTAAAAAATCCTCACGCATGGCGTACGGCTACAACCGCGACGTGCATTATCTATTGTCGTTATCGTCGTCAACAGGACCGATTCGAAATGTACATCATATCCGTTCGCGGACGTGATACACGCACTCAATACATGACGTAAGTACACGCCCGCGCGCGCAAACATAGAACGCGATATAACACTACGCACACAACACAAAACAAAACGGCAATAACGAGTAAAACAGACACGCGGACCGTGACGATATGTGCTGACATAAGTTCGTCGGGCGTTAAATTAACCGTAATTTAATGATAAATTTAGGACGACGGGTCGGCCCCGACGGTGTTTCGGGTCGGGGGAAGGGAGCCTACAGCCATTCAATCATTTATTACTGGGCTTAACCTAGTTTCCTTGCCTCCCGATCAATTAATGTGGCTCGATTAACTCGATATACGCGCGCACACACATTTAAACTACCCCCGTTGTACGATGGCCGAACACAACGCATAATATACATATAACGTAATAATAATAATAATAATAATAATAATAATAATAATAATAATAATAATAATAATATATGTTCGCATAATATTAGCCCTTTGCAGATACAATAATATATTCACGCACGGCGAGTTTTCGGTAAATACATAACTCCTATAGGTAGGTACGCGTATATCATCATCGTCATGATATTACGTCCAGTAGGAACGTGCAGCATGGACGATAACACAATGATTGCTGTAGTGATCAAATTATAACGCTATGTTTGGTTGAGACGAGTGTTTAACAGCAACAAAAGTACTATTCGGTTCTATTCGGGGGAAACCCTATGATTGGGGCGCCATTCTGAAGATCACAACTTTTGCGTGAAAAAAACGAAAATTACAAAATGTTCAGGATACGACTGAACAACGCTAGCAAATTATTAAACTTTAAACTTATATTCTTACGCGACGTTGTGACAAATTTCAAAACCAGCATAAAAAGTTTCATTATAACTGTTCAGCGAATTCAGTTGAAACTCGACCGATCCTGAGATATTTGTAAATTTTCTTTTTTTTGACGAAAGTTTCAGCGTTTCAATTTTTCGGCGAAACAAAATAATATATACTTCAGACCTTGTGCACCGAAAATACGAGTTTTGGAACTGCTGCAAGAACGATAACTGTATAAAATACGTATTCGTGTCCGATCAATCGCCTTCCCACCCGACTTGGTATACGTCCCGCATACGCGATTAAGTCTAAAAATGTCTGCGCCCATTCTGCATCAGATAACTTCTATCGTAGTCGTCTCATTTTTTTTTTTTTTTTAATTATACAATCAAAAACTGCGCGCGTATTATAAACTCCAACATACGAATTTTATAATAAAGATACTAAAACCTTCCTCGAGCTCTCACAGTTTGTCGCTACTATATTTTCCTTTTTGAAAAATCACGGTGACGATTTATACGAGTTGACGCGTTCGATATTATACGAAATACTTGTATTAGGTAAAAACACGAAGTTATCAGATAAAACAAAAAAAAATCACATTCAACGACAGAACGGATTGTATTGGATAACGGATAAACATTTTTTTGTCGTATTGCCGAAGAACACAGTAATAAATTACAAAATTGCTATCGCGAAAGCCGGGGAAAAAATCATGCAGTTCGACATAGAATCAGATAAAATTAATGGTGCTTATCAAATAAGATCGATACGAACAAAGAAAAAAATAAATAAAAAACTATACCGATTATACGTCACGTCACGCGTCGCCTGGAGGACGGCAGAAAAATAAAAAGAACGATCGAGCGAACACGACGACGAACGTTATCCAGAAAAAGACGGTTAATATTACACTGGGTTTATGGTTATCGCGCGGTATCGTTTGAAAAATACGTCGTGTACATTTTTTAGAAATATGTATTTACTCGTAATCATTTTTCACCCGATAATAATATGAGAACTATGCATAAATAGACAAAAATTTGGCTGAAATAACTATAAGAATATTTTATCTTTTTCGATTGGTCACTGCGATTTTAACAACTCGAAGACATTTAGTTTTTGATTCTTATATCGACTTGTTCCGCATTATATATCTGTATACACTACACGTAACGCGTATAGCGGTAATAAATACTTATAAAATTGTCGAAAATTATGTCGTACAGCTCATACCTATATAAATAATATAACGTATTTTTTCTTCTGTTTTACAAATGGATTAGTGTTTTCCAGTATGAAGTATATGACACCATTATTACTATTATTATTATTTTTGGTGGCCTAAATAAAAAATAATATTTTGTTCGAAAAAAACTCGCCGTACAAGAGTATAACGTACTTATGTACACGTACGTATAAACCGGAACTTGATGTGAAATTATACCTATAAAACGCACTTTAAAAAAAAAACACGCACACACACACACACACAATAATAGTACTCGGGTACGAACGGCATAGAACCACCATCAGTATGTCGTCGACGGCTATTCGAAAATTCACATTGAAAACGGCGGAAACTCCTTAACGCCGTCGATATTTATTGCTTAGCGCTGCGGCGGGCACTCGTGTTGCCCTCGAAGTCAGTTGTCGGAGCGAAGAAATTCGCGTGGAACCCGACGGGACTTACACACATACGCGCACGCGCGATACCCGCGTGATTCTATACGGGAACGGAAACGCTGTGGAATGTCGCCAATCCTCGAGCCCATACGTTACGTTTACGAGTGCGCGCGCGGTACGGTCACAACACGACCGCGAGTCCGAGACGAGTGATAATAACCGACGTGGACGAATGTTTTTTTAAGCCGTCTACTAACGCATACTAAACGCAACAATAATTTAACCGTACCTATCTTTTCGCCGAGACTCGCGCGACGTATAAATAACACGGTATACGCGCATATATATGTAAATTGTATTCGAGTTAACTCCACGGTAAAAGCGGGGGGGTGGAATAACGTTAAATCCAAACGGATTCGCGTTGTAGACGTTTTTGTTTCCCCGCGCCGAAAATCCCGATCAAACTGTCCGACCGGATGCAAAAACAAAAACACATATATATATATCGGAGTGTTGATCGAAAACCAATAAAACGCGAAACCGATTTTCAGAAAGTATACAAAAGTAATTTGACTGCGTATTCGTACGTACGGGGTCGGAAAAAACAACCGCGTGATATACCGCCGGGGATAATATGCGTATGTGTGTTTACCTGCGACGTGTTATGGGCCGGGGAAATAAAAAAAAATCTGACGCGTTTTCGAAATCTCGCCGTTTTCGGTGTATACGTAAATGCAATGTTCTCGCGTTGAAAACTACTGGGAAATTAAAAACGTTCATTACTTTGGAGCGCCGGCCAATACGCAGGGGAAATTTTCGAAACGCCCAAAACGTGAATACGTTACACGGACAAAACACAACGGAGGGGAAAAAAAACGGTCACACGTCGTCGTATTGCTGTGCTCGTGTGTATCCAATTATCATGAATATTCGATTGCGATTTTGAAAACGAACTCGATTCGACGGAGTGTAACGCACACAAGTTCATTTTACATCGGGACTACGTCGTTTTCGTCATTTGTTTTTTTTTTTACGAAACAACAGTGAGCATACGTATTATTTAATCCATACTGTCAATCTACATTCAAATTATATGTTTTATATAATGTACCTGTATCGTGTGACACCCACCTAAAAGACACGTTTTGTGGTGAACTCGAGTAAGTGTTGCGTGTGTACCTAAACGATTTCGGGCGATTTGAAGAATTTGACAAATACGCTTAGTACAATATAACGCCCATGGGTGTTTGATTTGCAATCAATACATTATACGAATGTGTATATTATAACTTAGAATGTATATTTTCACCACGCCCGATTTAAATTATTTCTCTATAGAAAGAAATAGGAAAAAAGCCGAAACAAAAAATAAATCATCATATACGCATTAAAACAACAAATACCTGCTATATCAGATCGGCAGAATTCGAAAACACATGTGTCATATTTTTCGTCAACTTTTTTGTTCATTATATTCATTATGTGTATAATAGTTTTCGTTTAGTTACGCACGAAGCTGCTGTGTATAAATCTAAGATTTCCGAGAAAACGCCCTCAAAAAAATGCAAATATGGTTATTTAAAATATTCAAAATGGAAACGTACTACAATATCAAAATTCTCATTTTAGGCTCGGCAATCCGCTCTTTATTATAGTAATCTGGTCCCGAAATGAAAAATAAACGATGATGACATCGTCTATACGTAAAAAAAACTCCTCCAAATGATATTTTTGACACATAAGTAGAAATAGAAGTACTTGATACGATATTTAAATTGCTTTTTTTTCAACTTGAAAAAATTGAAAATTGATAACAATATTACATACTTTTTAATACTGATACAAAATGCGTTTTTGCAAATAACTTCAATAAATAGTCGTCATAAAACATACACTCTGTGTAAAACAAGATTTAAACGAATGTTAGCTGTATATAACAATAAATTCGTTTTATAGTTATTATTCGCACATTTTATTGTTATACGCATTTAAAATAGCAATGTTTTATTTGACCGACTTATGTACATTCTTTATTATAAACGATGCTTGGTAGTGCATCCGTAAGCGTTTGCTTGTTAAATCGATATTCAAAATATTCGTTTCACATCTAACAAATGACGGCCGCTGAATGTAAATCGTTAAGTTTTATTTTCCAGGCGAATTTTTGATTGTTTCCAAACGATAAAAACAAATTACGCGGTACATAAACGAACGAGTAAACTCGATAAGAAAATAATAAAACAATTAATAGGTTATTATCTATGTAGTATGCGGTTGGAAGTGTTTTCCGACGTACTGCGTCGATGATGCTCGTTACAAATAGCACGGACATTTTAAGAATCGCTTAAAACGAACGCGAAAACAAAACTCGACCGCGTGTTGACGCGGGGCCGGAAAATCGCATAAGTCATAAACGCGAAACGCGTGTAAAAGACGAAACGGTCGTTTTTTCGCGGCACGATACACAAAAAGTTCGGAACGCCGTTTTCGGTCAACAACTCGTCGCGAAGGGATTGTTCTCGGTATGCGACGCGTACCACTCGGTCATAAAACACCACGACGAGAGCGAGCGCGCGGTCGCACTTATTCGGACGGCGTACGGTACGTTGTCGTGTTATTATATGAGGGCCGAATTATTTTGTCCGCGCGTACAAAGTTCGCGAATAGAAGGAATTACTTAAGTCCTCTTGTCCCGTAGTCGTCGCGCTCGCGCCCCACACATGCACGTACACAGCACGGGAATGGCGGCAGACTACCGTCGCGTGTTCGTCGACGTCGACGACAACAATCTCTCGGGATTTATCTTCGTCACGTCCAAATGCAATTCGAACTGTCAACTTTACCCGCCAACCGAAAATAAGAGAAAACGCAGCCGTACAAATGTACGTTCATGCCACGACGGGATAACGGTCGAACAGAACACGTGTCGGCCGCGCGATATAATGTACGTTAATGAAACGGTTGCGCTGCGAGACGAGGCGAAGTACTCGTTGTGACACAATGCAATACGGCCGATCCAGCCTTATTACGATCTTACGATGAGTGAGAAACGGCGAAGATTTTGTTCGACGAACGAGAATAAATAATAAAACATTTTTCCTATTTAAATTTTCGCCTAGACGAGAATAAACGTGGGCCCCGATCGTTTCGACCGTTTACAATGTACGTATATAAAAAATATATATATTTATAAATAAACCCGTCATTGAAAAGCCGTTCTATATAAGTTCTTATACAAAGACGATCGACAATATACTCATACTCCTAAAAACCGGTCGTCGTGTCGATCTAGTCCGATTATACCGTGCAGTCATAGGCGTACGGCGTACGTCTCTGTTATATTTATACATACTCTAGTATACGTGTGTATATTATGACGACACGGCCGCACTTGACGTTTTCGAGTAGTGAAAACTGCTCGTTTAATAATAAATAAATATATATATATACACACGCAAGAAAGAGTTCAAGGCCTTATTGAATAATCGTAGCATCGCCATCGTTCGAATTGAAAATATTTGTACCGGACAATAAAACGTCGCGCGTCCTTTATCCTTCTCGTTTGTTATTGTTTTCCGCGACGGACAGAAAGGACCAAAATTATGTTTATGAGGTCAAAAAAACACGCGCAAATATTGTTACAATTCGGAATCGTTTCGCATGCGCATATAAACGGCGTGACGATCGGGTCCCATTCTCAGGAAAACTGTATATATATATGTATGTATGTATATGTATAAAGACGGTAATAATAACGGTAATACAATAACGGTAATAACCACAGTTGGTTACCGCGGACATGTTACATCCGACACGCCTCGGCGGCGAGTATCGCGAGCCGTTTATTTAACAAAGGGACTACGTTACACATTTTTCTGTTTTCCCCGCGAGTATTGATTTCTCTAGTTTCCATGTTTTAGGTCACAGGCCGGGCGGGACGGGTGGATTTTTCGGCGGCCCGAAGACAATGACGGAGAATCGTGAACGCGAGCGCATGTGTGCATACAGTAATATACGGCGAGAGGGTCTTTTCTTATGAAACAAAAACCACAATAAAAACACGCGTACGCAGTGTATATGTGTTGTACTTACATATTATAAGTACACATATGTTCGACTGAAATTTCGCCGGAATCGTTAGTATATTTTTACAGCACTATTGACCTGATAAATCTCCGTACATATATATACATTAAGTTTGATGATATCAGACAACCGTTTCCAAGCAAGTTTAAACGACGAGACCGCGAGTACTTATATTATACATAATATTTACCATATTGTATTTAATCTGATTTTGAAATTCCGAACGCAAAGAAACATACGATGTCAATATAAATACCAACAAAGCAACAATCAAATAACACGCACAATGCACATATTGGCAACGCTTACACGGTTAAATTAATGTGTTATGTGATTTTTAGTTAATTGTAATCATTCTCATTTCGGTAGACGACGCGGTTTGGCGACAAACGACATTATATATATTACAACTATGGAATTAGCTCAAAAAATACATGCGAGCGAGTAAATGACGATTATGCGCAACGTGTCTGTGAAACATTCAGACACTTTAAAATGTACAAAAAAAAAGTGTTGCCAGTACTCTTTACGACATCGTATTCTAGACGAGATATTGACAAATAACTTCTTACGAATTTCTGTTATTACGCGTGAATGGTTTTATGGGATATTGAGATTGATTTTGTTTTGACATTATGTCTAACTTGTAATCCGAAATATATTCCAAACACTCAGTCATAAGTTTGTTTGCGACACTGAAATCGCTATACACCACTCGGATATGACATCGTATGGCCGAATACCACGCGCGATCATTTTGTTTTGCCAAAATAAATAATTAGTTCGTTTCGACCTATTCGTTTTCGCAAAACGCGTCCTGCCGACCGACGCAGCGAGTGCGTGGAAATACGCCTTCCGCTCGGACGCACGCAATTATAAGAAACGACACGTGGCACGGAAAACCTGCGTCAGTCGGATGTGTGCGATATTTCAGAAACAACAATGATCGTCGTCGTCGTCGTCGTCATCGCTCGCGTGCGTACGTACGAGTACACGTATACTACAACGTACTATCGCGCGGAGATTTATGGTCGGAGACCGGTCGTGGCCCCGCAATGGGTTTTCCGGGTTCGCGTCACAGAAAATATAATGTTTTCCCGAAGAAATAATAGTGTGCGCGCCTGCATTGCTATTACTTCCGTCTTGTTCGTTCGTTCGACTTTCGCCCACTCGGCGTCGCTCGCCAGATCGCCGGAAGTATAATACAATAAAATGGACGATTGGTCGATTGAAAGTGACTCGGCTATATACTCGATTACAAATAAGTTACCTACTGTAAATATACAAAGGACGATACTCCGAAATCTTTTTTATTATTTTGAGAGAAATACGTATGAAAACGATTGAAATAATAATATGCCTACTATAATATACATATATATACAAGTTCAAAAATAGAAAATTAAAATTTACTTATTTATAAATATCACGTGAATATAGTTCACGATTACCAAATCATGAATTTTCATCCTGTTAAAATATGTTCACAATGATATTACCGAAGTATTATTAGAAATAATTATCCGAGACTCTGCCGACGTTAACGCGGCACTCCGGATAGGCAATTCTAATACATTGATGTGTTATTATAATGACAATATTTTCCAAGTATTTTGCAGAAGCGAAATTGATATATTGCATTCGACAAATGCGTTCGAAAATTTTCCCAAATTCGTTTTAGTAATTTTCGTTGTATGCGCCGCCGCAATAGTAATGATAGGTGATTGCATTGTTTATGTATATAATCATTGTGATAGTTTTATTTTCGGTAAACGTATCAAATTTTCAATTTATCTAAAAAAAGAGTAACCCACCGGAAGTTAAAAAGTTTGAAGCTTTGTTAATTAATTAATTTTTTGTGGTAACTGCTGCGACAACCAAATCTTTTTTTTTTTTTTACTTGATAATTGTATTGTTACTTGATATACTACTTGAAATAATACTTGATATTGTTGTGGTTTTCTTAATAGATTTATGGCGGATTATTATTATTATTTACCAACGGCGAAACGCGTTAATCGTTCCGATTCCGTCCGGTACGTTGACAAGTGCAGCGCGCTCGAGGAACACGTCAAAAGGTTGCGAAGATCACGATGAAATTCGACGTCCGTCTAGAGTATTTAAGTGCGTAGATAAATATTTAGAAACGTTTCCGAAACTTAACACCACCTGACGTGCGTGCGACATCGCGAAACGAACAACGATTTCCTAATACATTATTCATGCGTATATACGTATATATAAATATGCGTTAAAAGCCGTGACGACGATACCAAACAAAAGTTACGTATATATAACACTTTAAAATAGAATCGTAAATCATCAGTGAATATGAGTTATGACAATAATTATAAAATGTTTTGTGTTTTTTTTTTTTTTTAATTAACTTTGTTTAAATTTTTTTATCGTTTAAATTACTAAATTTAACTAAATTAAATCGTTTCAAGTTTCCAATCAAATGTTTGGCTATAAAATCGCAAAAATATACAACCTTCTATACATACTGCTCATTGTAGCATTAAGAATAGGCATTATTAAACGATAATTTTTCTTAAAAATAATTTCGACGCAGAAACGTTTGACGCTTAAATAAATTCAACTAAAAATTTATTGATTTTTTTACTCGAGTCCTACGCGGAATTAAATTCTAAATTTTCTATTTGTCCGATAAGCAATGAGATTTGGCCAAATGATAATAATCGATAAATTCTTTGAATTACTTTATAACAGTAATATATGTCTGTTCATGACGGCTCGTAACATTATACCAAAATGTCTAGTAATTATATATAACACAATTAAATGATCTGGATAGGTTACTGTTATGCATACAAATATACAGATATATATATATATTATGATCGTGCAAAATAAAAACAATATACGAAACAATGAAATATGATATGGCCCATCAAAACGCGCGTAGAACGTTAATATACGCGATTAAGATCGACCGTCGGGATTAAGATTTGTACGAAACGTGTACCGCTGTTCCCCAAGACTTCCTCGGATAATAGGTTTTTATATTAAATTATTATCGTACTTATAACGTGTACGTGATCTTAAAACTATTAATATATTTTACTTTTATCGCTTTTGTGGAAACCCCAGCATTGTGTACAACTTCTAAACGTTTACATCCTGTACGCTATTTATTGGTACTTTTCGCGTTCGATCTCATAAAGGCCGCTCGAGAATCTTAAAGATATTCATCGATATTAATCGAATAAACGTTATGCATAATATTTTGGTTGCCGTACTTCGGAAATGTGAGCACGTATGAAACAATTTGGTTTTTTTTCTGGATATTTAAAAACCCAAATCTACGTGTAATTTATACGCGCAATACATAATGTAGTGAAAATGATGCTAGATTGCACTCAAACAGCACGGAAATTCCGACGTTAATACTTTCATATACTATAAGCAAGCATCTTGTTCCATTATTAAACATATTTTTGACAATGATGTAACGAAGTATATTCATTTAAACTACGGTCAATGAAACAAAATCCTAAAAATGTCGAAAAAGTATAATATATACACATACACTTCACCCGAAGTGAATGTTATTTATAAATGTAGAAGATGGCCATCTCGTTCGTTCGAAACGTTTAAATCATTCGAGTAAAGTTTAAAGTATTATAATAATAATATATACATAATTTTCAACACTTGCGAAATTCAGGTATAAATGTATATTAAATATAAACATATTTCGTTCTTATTATAAATGTCTGCTGGCAACTATATTGCAATTATTTATAAATATCCATAAAACTATAAAAACATTTGGACAAGTGCATATTTTTCGTTATACAATTCGTGATTAATAGGTTTAGACATTTCCAGTTCTCGCGTGGCCCTATATTGCCCATATGAAAAACAATCTAAGCTCAAATCAATTCCTACAAATTTGCAGGTGTGACCTTGTAAGCTATTTAACTGCATGTGATTATGAAAAAGACATTCGTATAAAACTATAAATGTTTGTATTGGAAGCGCAAGTCAGCCAAGATCATATGGATACGTGACATGAAGAGAAATTTCATTATGGAAACTTCCCGAGTCAACGTTTTCAGAAAATGCAACGCTAATGGTGAAACTACTGTGATTCAGTATCTTGTAAATATATTTTGGTTATAATTGATAGAAATAATAACATATTGTAGTGGTGAAACTTGGTGTAAGTTCATGTGGTTATTATTACACCCTCCAAAAAAAAATTATAAATACGCCACTGATTTTCACACTTCCGAAATGAAAACGTACTTAAACTCTGCCTGACGAATAAATTATAACTATTAATCTAGACGAGATTTCATTTACTTTTGAAATCATTTTTTGCTACAATTAGATGTCATTAATACACGGTTAGGTTAACATTAACACGGTTGAAACACCATTATTTTCGGGTTTTGTCTACATTATGATGATGATGATGATGATGAAAACGATGAGATAATGAAAAGAGAAATAGTCTATAACACTCAGCAGGTCATAAGCAAATTATGTGTGAACATTTCATCAAAATTGGTGTAATAAATTTCTAAAATTTGCGATTACAAACATACAACTTTGTCACTTATGTTCACATATGAAAATATGAAGATGTTAGAGACAACATAAATACATTTCAAATGAACAAATAAAATGTTTTATAAATTAGTTTTAGTTTACGTCCTATTTATAAGTTAATGTAAAATTTACTCGTATATATGTTTAAATAATCAATGTAATGTAGTACCATCATAATAGTAATATATTTTTGACTTAATCGCACACTCCTCCCCTCGAATGAATTTCTCAGATTCCGAGACCAATACACATAAAATAATATACATCGTCCTGCGTTTTCGCTCAAAGTTTTATAGAGCTGTTTTTGGTGATTGACATGAAGCGCGTAGTACAATTACAAGCTTAACGCGTAGTAAATCTTTGGATCACATACACAAATCGAAACGAGTTCTAAGAGAAAAAAATCATCACAGCCACCATGAAGTTATACATGTAATATGAATCAAATCTGTGACCTGAATTTTGTGCCGCGACGGACGCAGAGCTATTGTTTACGATAATATCGAAGGCATATAACAGCGGAACAAAAAAGGACCATAAAAAAAAAATCCTTGTACGACACTTTTCTTTGGTCATGCGACGTGATATCCTGCCTTTTTTCTCCTTTGAAGATTTTTTCCCCTTCTCCCCACATCACCGGATTTTCACTCTGTCGCGTCTTTGGGCGTAACCACCACGCTAGTAATAGGTTTTGTGAGTACGGCTGGTTTTATTTTATTTTTTTCTCCCGTTTTCTACACGCACTGACACTGATGAATGTACCTTTTATCTTTTAATTTTTGTCCCTCGCAAACACACAAATACATGACACACTTTTTTTTCTAATAACTTCAGGGATGTCATACACATATATATATAGTAGTGGTAATGTATTTTCTCTCTCTATATATATCTCTTTCTCTCTCATTCTCTTTCTCTCTCTTTCACTCTCACTCTCACTCTCCTATTTCACCATCCGACTGGTATTTTTCGGGAGATTAAAATCTTGAGACGAACGAAGCGCCCGTCGTGAAAAATTGCAGCGGCCAAGAGCTATTGATGGAAAATCTCTATTCTACCGTGTAATTCATTATTCGGTGTTACGGAATTGATTCATTTACTACGCATCCATCACGCGCCACAGCCTCAGACAAATTTCAATCGTATTTGTACAAACACGATTTAAACGAGAACAAACGTCCGCAATACATCGGTTTTCATTTAATTTGGACGTTTTTCTTTTAAACTGAGTAAAATAACAAGGTTAACAAAAGGTAAGCGAGTCGCCAACATTGTGCGTGTCAGTTCAAGTAGTACTTGTTCATACGTACTTGTTAATTACCGTATTATACATGGTATAGGTTCGTAAACGGGTGGGGGGGGGGACAATACATTTCGAAATCGATTCACCCTCTCGCGTATGTACGACTGTTATTCATAAATCATATGATAACACGTAGAAAATAAAACGTTCTCGGTACACGTAAAAAACAAATTTTTAAAATACCTCTCCGACTAGGTACGTAATACGCGTTCGTCAAATACATTATTCGCATCCGACGAGATTCGAAAATCACAAAAACCGCCGTCGTCGGAAACCGCGCTCAGTTTACACACCGTAAATCAATTATACAAATATATATATATATATACGTATATATACTGCAGCGACGACAACAAACGAACGTCTGGTCCTAAGTACGTCGTTCGAAAAGTTTCGCTGGCGCTCCTATACCCGCAGAACGAACTCGGGTAAATCATAATATTACACAGTTGCAAGCTCAGAGTACAACAACAACAAAAACTACTACTAAGTACTATACTATTACACTGTATCTACTCAAAGTCTCGAAATTTATCACGTGGCACCCTCGGGTGTCTTGTCTGAGCATAATAATCCCGTAAATAAAAGCGCGCGCACACAAAATTCTGACTTAAGGAGCTCTTCGCCCATCTTGTACAACTAGCGAATTCAACGAACATATAAATATATATATATGTACACACGTATATGCTCTTCTACTTATCCTGGTATAATAATATAATGCTGTTTTTGATATACAAGAGATTTCTATTTGATAAATCACCGCCGTCACTGTCTTGTTATTGTAGTATATATATATATATACTCACTTCCGCACACTGTTGCTACTGCGAAAACATCATATCACGCGCTACACGGATGGTTTTATTTTTTTCATATTACGTACGAATCAGTGCTTGAATTGAGAAAACATTTGTACAGGGACAAAAAAAGTATATTAAAAATGTTGCGTTCCGAAACACTAAAATTACAGTACTTTTAATCTTTTACTATACGGTTTACTTCATCTTTATGTGTAGTAAAGCGAATCGAATAAACTAGAAAGCGGAAGATTTGTACGAATAAAAAGTGCGTGCTAGGTCCAAGGGCGTATTTTTAATCGAAGCTATTACAAATACGTATAATATTGTGCTGCGCTCGTTCGTCCGAACAACATCGATCAGCGAGATTCGGTCCCGCGGTGAAAAGTCCGAAATGATTGTAGAAAAATATCACGTCCTACGTGTAGAATAATCGAGGCGACCGTCGCGCATTTTGTCACGGCGCATTGGCCGTTTTACGATCTACGCGTAATTAATTACAAATAATAATCGAACGGTTTTTACGGACGTTCTAGGACGGGCTCGAGTCGATTTTCGGACCGTTTTCGGGTCGTTCCGCACGAAATTTCCAGCTCCCGTCCGAAACACTGGTGGCGCGCCATAACTCACGCACGTGTAGGTTTGTACCGTCGAGATATCAATAAACGCGTTTCGCGACGGGTCATAAATCAAATCGTTTTCGCGAGAAAGGGCGCCCGGAGTCATTAAATGGTACACACGTCGTATAACAATAAGTCATGTCTGAAACGATGAGAAATCAATGGGAAAAATAAAACTAAATATTCAGTCGCAAAAATATTTCTGAACATATAAAATGGAATTAGGTGGAAAAAAATCGGTCCGTTTCTCTTGTACGGTACGGTAGGGCGTTTTCGACTTGGGTCCATCGTATTACCGTCGTAAATAAAACATCTGATTACAGAATACGCGGTACTGCGCGTCGGACGAACGTGAACGGTCGTAGAAAGACCGTATAATATTGTTTTATTGCGCGTTCCTATCGAATGAGTCGAAGAACTGGTTTTCGCGTCGACAATGGTAAACTAGTCTTTATCTGCGACGACGACGATGAAACCGGACAACATTCCACGCGCGTTCCTTTCCGATTAACTCACGAAAATATAATATTATACCTATTGTAGACGCGTATGATGTTTACGATTAGTGTTCGCAAGTTTGTCGATTTTTTTTTTTTTTAATTATGATTATAGAAAATTCTAAACGTATGATACAAATTTGTGTTTGAGAAATGATAAAATCAAATTTGAAATTGAATTTTTTGGTTTTTATTATATTTTTGAAAAATCGACATGTACATTTTTTCATTGTTTTTCATTTTTTATACGTTGGTTTGGTCAACGTCGTTTTTTTTAATTAAGCGTATCTCCTCTATACATATATTTAAAAAAAACCCCAAAATACGGTTATTTTAATTTAACTAAATAATATTATATCGATTTCAAATCAAAGACAGCATATATTATGACCGAAACATAAAAGATATTTTTATTTACTTATTACGCCACAAGTGATCAAGGGAAATAAAAAATGGTATTAGAATGTAAATATACAAACTATAAATAATTAACGAATTCGGCGTTTTTATTTTTCGAGTATATTTATTTTGCGTCAATATTTCAAACATCTATAAATATATATATATATAGTGGAATAATAGTTCAAAACCGTTTATTTTTCGAAAAACTGATATCACTTTAATGATTTCGGTTATCAACATATTTGCATTTTATTTTTAAGATTAAATATATAATCGTTTGTTTTTAATTTTAATTTTTTTGCAAATGTTTTATAAGAGATTGTTTGACTTCAAACTATCCTAACACGATAATGGTCTTCAAACACTAACCGTGCACACCCATTAGTCCGCCCGCACGCAAACACACATTAAACTGTACACACACACACACACACACACCTGTGAACTGCGATTATACGTAACGTTTCAGTATACACCCCAGTGCAGTTACAGCCGTTAACAAGAATATTATGCAAATGTTGTTAACCCGAAAAAAGCGACGAATACAATTTTTGAGATCGTTAAAATGAGCAAGCACAATATATATGTATATATCTGATTGTTGCACAAGCTTTGTGTACATAATATTCTAAACAGGACAATGTCACTAACTACAAATATATATACGTATATATTTAACCATAATTAAAACGCGTATAACGGAAACGCACGTATAATTAGAAAAAACGGCATTATACGCACTATACATAATAATAATAATAACAAATGAGATTTACAACATGTATTAAATGAATACATAATATAATTATTGTGAAAACTTATCAATATTTGAGTAGTACACGTACGTAATTTTTCAATATTGTTATTTTTATACGTATAATATATATAAATAGTTCATAAAACACGATCGATTTCGTATTAAACACCGTCACGCATAACACAGTGCAATAAATTTCAAAAATTTCAGTTTGAATTTTAAATATTTATTTAATGAAGGACCCCTTATGCAATAGATATTGTTTAGTTCCCCAGGAGGGGAAAAATCAATGAAATATTCGTATACATATACCAAAAACAATATACGCGTTGTATAATAATTATAGGTATGATGCGACGAAAATCCGTTAAAAAAAAAAAACTAAAACACAATTTAACCATTTTCCGAAAATCGTTTTTAATATCCAATCCAAAAATAACTGGAATATAATAGACATTAATCTAAGTTTTCTCGATAAAGGAATTTTAATATTATTATCCATTTATGAGTACCTATTTAAAAATTAAAAATCGAAATCGCCAAGAAAAAGAACATCAAAATATGTAAAATAAAGCATTAAAATTATTGTATTTCAATCCCGAACAACGTCATGAAACGTATTTTGTGCTTAGCTAACATACGCACGATCGACCAGAAAAATATAAAACTGATTCTTAACCCATTTTATTATTAATACCGATTGAAAGAAAAGCGTTATATATCAAATTAAGTAATTGAACGCCAAATTTGGAAGATATCATTTAAAATTTTTCAACAACAACAAAATTACGCAACACACGTAAATACACAATACAAAAATAAAAAAAAAATGTAACATTCGGGGACATTGTTCTTCAAAAGATGCAAAGATTTTAGTATTTTATATTATTTTGAATTTGAAAGCAATGATAAATCATTGTATTTGAAAATGATTCTGAGCCACGCTAGTAGTTTACTATAATTAATGAATATGATAAATATCGTGTCGAATACCATATACGTCAAAGCATTATATTATATTTTAAGCTCATGAAAAATACAAAAATTGTCCGTGTCCAAAACAAATACATAGTTTATTTCATCGGGCAGTTTTCTTTTGTCCAATTTTTGAGTAGTGCTTCTCGCCAAAATATTTATACTAAAAAGTCGTTCAATGATTAAAAACAGACTGCAATAGCATATATGAATAACACACGTCAATAGATCAATTATACGCTGTATATATAATTTATATATATATTTATGAATCTATACTACTAATTTGTTATTGCGTATTTTTACTAGGCTGCATATTCAATGGCAATTAGAAATTTACACGCAAGACGTTGGAAAATTAACATTTGCATTTATACGAAAACTCTACTATAATTTACTCGGCAGTTTAAAATACGTGAAAAAAAAATCTCTCTTAATTATTAGTAATATATAAATAATAATCATTGAAGTGTGATTTATTCCTACGCAGTATAAACGATATGTATAATACCTATGCACAAAACGGTTAAAAACAAAAATTTCGAGGTGGTATTTTATCGAAATTGTCTTTGTGGACACTCACGCGTTTGCGATTTCCAAAAACTTCTACACGCAGATAAAACGTGAAACTGATCGGCATCGATATTAATTTCCGTTTTCTAGCAAAACGTCTATATCATACAGTTTGCGATATGTATTTGGAACGTCGGAAATTCCGAACTGCGCGTATTATAACCCACGAGCATAGAATTTAAAACGCAAGGATTTCCAAAATCAATGTTATACACATATAAAGTTATAATCGCAACCGAAACAAGTCCCGAAAACTTGGTCGGTCGGTAATTGCTAAAGTTATATTTCCTCATCGTTGCGTTTTATATTTTATACATCATTTATATATATACATATACACTCAATCTCGAAGTACGTTATATAGACCAAAAATAAATAATTAACTTATTAAAACAATATCGAGTTTACATGAATTGCCCAAAAAGTTAAGATAAATCGATTTGCAATGTAATTTGTATACGCCTACAAACATGACTATAATAAGCCACGTGGAAATATTATCCGCAGCGAAGATTTTAGACACGCCGTTTCAACTGCAAACAATATATTTATTTATATATATATATATATATAAACCGCCGCGGAATACACAAGCGGCGAGCACATGATTTTAACGCGTAAAACGACGGAACGACGGGTATACATTTTTTGACGTGCTGCAGTAGTGTACACGTATCACAATTGAACGACTACACCGTGCGAACATTTATACACACACACACACACACGCGCGTACACGTGCACAAGGTCAAATGAAATACACCGACTTTACACGTCAAGGTTCCCGTTCGAGATTTGAACGCGGAACGGCGAACACGAAAAAAAAAACCAAGATAATCGCAAACCGTATTTAATCAAACATTTTCAAAAATATAACGCCTAACACTCCGCGCGTATTTCCGACTCGCTGTTAACACACGTATGTAACGCGCACACAAATCGGTATTACATCATGAACGTCGGACAATTTTCCGGAAACCGTGTATCCGCAGATTTCCGGAAACGTTTTATTTTTGCACACATACGCGCGTGCACACACATCACGTATAGAGAAATGTACGCTAACGTATACGCACGAATCGTATATAAATCGTCGGACGACATTTGACTTCTCCTCACGGGTGACCCGTAGCGATCGTGTTCACGAGCAGGCGTGTGTGTGTGTATGTGTCCGACGCGCTTACATTATATTCATGACACGCGATCGAATAATCCGATTCGGATTCATGAGACGAGGCCGACGTGAACACGACAGATAACGAAACAATAATAATGTGTATACCATAGCGTATTGTGTTCATATCGGAATCAGTCGGAAACGCGGAGAACCCGTTAAATAACTCATAATGAATGTCTGTAATTAATAAATCGGTATAGTAAATTTGTAGGATTAGATTATATATTTTAACGAAAAGTTAACCGAATGACAAAAAATGTACTATTAAAATTTACAACAAAGTGCTACATGCGATTTAAGAATTATTAACTATATATTATACAAGAATAAACGTTTAACCAAATAACGGTGAATTGTTAATTGACCTATTTTTATTGATATAAAAGTTGAGTTCGAGCAGAAAATTTTCGTATATCTAATTGAAAAAATATATGCCGGGTGTCCCGATTATATCAAACAACCATTAAATTATATTGCAATATAGATTTAAAAATAAATATAGCGTTACAGGCCGTTTAACCGATAGGAATAAACCGAAGAAAACTAAAATTGATTTTTAATTTCATTATATCTCTAAAAATATCGTTATATATAATATAATGAATATATGTCGATACTTGGCTGTAAAACACTACGGATTAACAAAATATGTTTGAAAAACGTCCCGTTCAATATTACACGTTAAGATAGTATTAGAAATCAAAATCAATAATTCATAAAACACAATTGAAATCAAATGAAAAAACGTATTAAGGAAAGGATAACAACATTCAAAATTCAAATAGTCACGAAAAAACGCTATCGCAAAAGCTTACACGAAGAACTATATAATAATATATATTTATATATATACAGACGTTACCAATCAAATGTGCTTTGCAAAATGCATAAAAATAACCCCGTACAATTTTTACATTTTTTATTTTGCTCGTGTTCTGACAATTAATCACAATTAGCTAAACAACGGACCATTTCGAAAACTACACTATACAATAACAACGAGTAACAAACAAATATACATTTCAAAACAATATATAAGCTTAATAACTCGAATCGTATATATGGCAAAACTATTATACAACTATACAACATGTCAGCTGCAGTTCAATGCATTTTAATTAAAAATTAAAATATTTAAAACAAAAAAAACAAAAATTGCCAATTTATATACATACACATTCGTTGGTGTTATCTGAAATATCAAAACAGAAAATGTGACAATATCAATTATTATCATTGTACATAAAAAATAACGTACATTTGAATTTATCCAAAAATTACCGAAATATATTAATGTAAATATGCTCAAAAAAAAAGTATATATATATTTATATATATAAAACAAAAAAATTACGGTTTTCGTGATAAAAATGTAAATGTATTGTTTGTTATTCAAGAGGCAAGTTTTACTTATATTTATATATTTTTACTTTTAAATTAAAAATTATATAAAATATTTTCACAAAATGATTGTATTTTCGAAACGTTAAAAAAACACATACACAAATTACATAAAAAACGGCAGTCTACAAGCAGAATATGATATTAAATCATAAAATATACCCTATCCCGAGAATTCAAAAATTTAAAAACCACATCAACATTAATTAATAATTACTATTATTGTTAAAAACTTTAACCTAACGTGTGTATAGTATTTACGCTGTGAATTATAAACGATTAATTTTTCTTCAGTACGAACAAATACGTCTTAAAAAGGAGTGAGACAAATTGTGCATTGTTTTTTTTTTCAAAATGAAAATGTCAAAATATCTATCCTCTTTTTGGGCAGAGGAAATAAATAATAAGAGAAATTATGGTGATTGGCAGGAAAGTTTATAACTTCTCTCTCTCTCTCTCTCTCTCTATATATATATATATATATATATATTATATATATATATATAAAGAGAGAAAGATAGACAGTGAGAGACATGAGTAACTTTGGCGACATCCGGTCAATGCCTTTCCGGTAAAATATTTTTAAAGAAACGGAAATTAAAACCAAATATAACCTTATATATATACATTTTTTGTTATATAATATATATATAATATGTCTTTCACTTGAGGCAGTCTCTAAACTAAACAATTTACTCAATATAGAATATTGAAAAACAAAAACAAAAGATAAAAATTATAAACAGTAACATATAAAATTAAACTTTTTAAATCTATAAAAAAACCCTCTAAAAAGTTTAAAACGACGAATTTCAAAAAAATAAAAAACAACTAATTGATTTTCTAAAATACTTTATACGCTTATACTATATAGATAACAGCGTTTTATTTTAATTTGTTGTAAATATTTATTTATGGACTAAGTATACATTTTATGCATGAGTGTAAAGCTTTTAAAATATATAATATACGATCGTATTAACAAAAAAAACCCCCGTTACTATAAATTTGTCAAGTGTTTAGAGTGTTTTTTATTCCAAAATTAATTACTTAATATGTGACGTTCGTTGCTGAAAAAAAAATCGACATGTAACTTTTAATATAATACTTATGAAATAATATAAAAAATACGGTCGATCGTCGCGAAATTTACTCCAAACAATAGCCAACAATTAAGGTCCTATATAAATTAAATACGGGATACGAAAACCATTTATCTAAGTACACAGATTCATAAAACGATACGTTCCAAAAAAAAATAAACAACGCGTTAAAAACGAGGCCAACAGCCATTTTATTCTTGACATGTAAAAAAAAATACAAATACAAAACGAAACAAAAATGGTCGATCGCAGCATTTTCCTCCAAAAAATATATATAATAAAAATTCGATTTAAGTCGAACACAAAACAAATACACGATCATACTGTTAATTAAATATAAATTGTGTTACATTTCTATTGTATTAGAATGAATAAAACTCGTTAAGCGAAACGATTAATTAGTAAAAGAAAAAAAACAACACACAAATGTGTTGATTTTAATTAGTTTCGTGTATCAAACCCTTAAAGAGTATTTACACATTGGACGTTCAAGTAGCATATAACGCATGTACTTTTAATAGCATGTTTTACTTCACAAATTATCAATACTCATACGTTTTAAAGATCAAAGCTACACTATACGTCGTAGAATTTAGCGAAGTTTCATGTGATGCGATCGTTTTAGAGAAAACTCATTACAGTTCGGTTAAACGAAATCGAATAACCACCATAAATACCTTTGTACGTACACATAATACTACAGCGTACACGTAAGTCGAGTATTTAGAAAACTGTTCTATGTGGCAGGATGTAATTTTTGTATATTCACGTCTCAATTTTTAATTTCTCGAATATTGTGAATTGAATTAAATGCATTTTTAAAATTATGTAAAAATAGATATCAAAATAAACGTTTTTAATATTTAATACGATATTATTGATATAATTAATAGTTTGATATTTTATAGATCTTATACAAAGTATATCTATTTTTATACTTCAGTATAGGTCAATGCAAATTAATTCGAGTATTGGAATTTGCTAAAATAAATTGACTTTAGGAGGTAAAATATTCCAGGAATGTAAAATACGCATTCGTTCCCGTCCTCATTTCACGCGGCGCAAAGTGAAAAAACCAACAACAAACAACTGTCAATTTAACATATTATTTACGTTCGAAAACAAACTATATAAATGACGCAGTGACTGTAATATTCACACATCAGGCACATATTTTTCGATAAAAGATTTTTTTTAAAAATCACAAGAAAAACGGTTTTCGATTTTTTATGATATTTACATATAACGCCTATTATTTGAAGATACGCAGCTAACCTACCCTACGATCATTATTTTTTTCATCTTTTTAATCTTTATAGCTTTGGGATTGAACACTGCAAAGAGAAAACTTGGGAATAACGCAAATTAAACATTATACATAAATAATACTAAACCAATTTTATATTATAAATATACTTGCCCTATTTTTTTTTAATCAAAATGGATTTAAGTCATTGATTGATAATCGACGTGTTAGACATGATAAATTTTAGGTTTTCAATTATCCATGTGCGATGAAAAATTTGCGACGCAGAGACAATGTCTTCGAATTTTATTTTAATGTATAACATTCTCTCTTTAATAGTTAATTAATAAAATGCGGATTATTTTATTTAATACGCCTAAAACAAAACGTTCAACGGCGAATTTCAATCTTGTAAACGTATTACAATTATAATGATATTTAATACTTTAAAATATAATAATATTTGTATTAACTTTTAAACATTTTATCGTAAGCGAATAAATACAAATAAAAAACATTTATAGAACATCCCATAAATGCACTATTTTGAATCCTTAAGGTAATTTACTGCTTTTAAAGAAACGTACAACCACAATAAACTGTATGAATACGAATATGAAACGTATATATATGAATTTCATTTCAGAAGAAAAACAACACATCGATATTCATATTATCATTAATAACAGACTCTACGCGTTTCATTCATATAAATTGGCTCGACTTGTATTTATTAAAATTGTATTCAAGCGCCTTAATATATTATGTATTTGTTTAACATAATGGATCAACATCCGACTAATCCTTTGGTCAAACGATCCTCCTCCACCCTTCAAGGACCGCGTGCAGCAGCAGCAGCAGGAAACGTTTGATTATATATATACACACAGGCGCATAAAAAAAGGACGGGCGTATATAATATAAGGATAAAAACGATTCAGCCGGGACCGACCCCGAAATCAATAGTCTATTTTCACTTATTTATATCATATATATATGAGCGATGTACAAGCGAGAGAAATGTGCAAAATTGATCTTTTTTAGTAAAAAAAAGCATATATATATATATATTTCATAACCGACACAATAGATATGCAAGTATTATTAATGGAATTCGACTGTCAACTCGACAACAAACCAATTTCGTTCCGTATTCGTTCCGTCCCTAAAATTATATTCTGTTCGTTAGCGCACGCGCTAACCTCAAAAAACTAACCACATGGTATAAAATCTAAACTTCAATTTACGAATATATACATTATCTTATTGTACGAGTACAGTAAATGTCGAAAGTTAAATAACAAATAGAGTTGTAGTTATATATCAACGTTATAGAATTATACATATAATTGTAATTGGTGAAAATATGATTAAATATCAACGTATGGAATATGCTCGTGCGATATATTACATTAAATATACTTAGCAAATTCGTATTTCAAATAATAAAATTATGTTTTTGGCGTTTTCCCAACACTATTGTGAAATGCATTTGCGACGCGTTAAGTACGAGAAAATTACAAGATTACTTTTGCTATCGGCTAAACAGTATATTAATATAAAAAAAAAACCAACAAATGTTCGTAGATCGTCTGCTAAACGCTACCTACAAGGTGATTATTTAAATATTATTATGAGCAATATATCGAGAAATATAAATAACTCTTCTAACATTTTTAATTTAATAACCGAGACAACTTAAACATATACATTTGTCGTGTGCGGGACACAATCATCGACTTAAGAATGACATCACAAATAGTAAAAAAATTCATAGGATTCAAATACACACTCTTGCATTCTACAAATGACGCGCTTCTGGATCTATACGACTATTGGTCACTTAAAAATAAATAAATAGTTATAAAGACCACCATCTTTCTCTAGCTTTCTCTAGGCTTCCACTAGATATACCCTCTAGGCTAGATAATGTTCGCTCAGTCTCTCGCAGTTCTTTATTAATTTATTGATTCATCTATTAAATTTAATTAAATTATAATACAGTTATCTGTTAGTACGTACAGTCGATTATTTTTCGCTGACAACTATTAAAAAGTAAACCGTAAATGTTATTATTGCTGAATTGCTGACAACAATTTTTTATGTTTTTTTCCAGCACTCTAGTGCACAAACATTTTACTATTCACTTTGTATACACAGTATATTGTGTATTGTATACACAATATCTATTTTAAACCAAATACCCATAACATACAAAATACCTTAACTTGACAACGTTGATTTAATAATAATAAACGATTACAGGTGACTTGCAACATAATATTACGAGAAAACCTTACAAATTTACAATAAAATAATTATTGAAAAAAAAAATTACAATAAGAATTTTGTCAAAATTAATTTATAATTAGTGTATATGTACAGTATACGAATTTTGATCGGGATATTTTTTTTCCCAAAAAAAAAGAGAAAAAAAAGAAATATTATAATATAAGCGTATAAATATCAGTTGTCTCGTCATAACCAAATCGAATTGAATATAAAATGCAAAAATAATTTGAAATATTCAATTTGATACTATTTTTTATTTTACTCGATCGGAAAGATATAAAATAATATAATAAATATTTATAACACGTATTTGAAACACATTGTGACAAACAGACAGTGCGCATGCTTGATTTAACCACAATAAATACGTATACGATTACGATGGGTGCAGACGGAAATGTATCACGAAAACCACATTTGAATCATATATATTATAAAATGCGCGTTAGGTTCGTATAATAATTTCGTATTGAACAGATTTATTAAAATTTAAATTTCTACTCGTATATCCAATGGTTTTTTTTAAGTATACATTTCCTAAATACACATTTTGTTAATGTGACACAAAAGAAATCGTAAACCTAAAAGAAACTTAATTTTATAATAGCTGTCAAAACAAATTTACATTAGTATTTCGCTTTTCAAACGACATATACATATATCTACACAACTTAAGCCCTTAAAACATTTTTTAGGTTTTTATTAAGAATTTTAATAATAATAATAATATTGTTAACAAATTGAACTTCGGTACAACTACGTGGTATGATATTATTACTATAACGACAATAGACCGATATTTCTTTCAACACTAGTACGTATATAGTTCGATCTATATCTATAATCATAAGTCGAAAGCTTAAAACTATACCCTACATTTCGAATCAGGTAAATACATATTAATAAAAATAAATAAATACGAAAACACGAAGAAAACGAAACGTGCTAAGACACATTTTCGTACAAAACTTTATCCCGCATTTTTTTTTTTTAACGTTTATTTTCAAAGCATTCAAATCCTAAACATGCCCTATATACTCACGAAATCGGTCTATATAAACCGTGTATATATCATACACGTTTTATAACACGGACGAAATCCGCGTTCAAATCAAACCGCATAACAGCGAGACAAAAAGAAGAGCCGCTCGTATATATTATCGTAGTCTCGGGAATGGAAATAGCGAAATAATGGAAGACGAGTAGAGAGGGAAACCACGAGGATGTGCGTGTGCGTGCGGAAATATCGGCGCCGTCCAGTCCCCGATATAGTATTTATTTATTTATTTATTTTTTTTTTTTTTACAAAATAAATGGCCGAACGAAAACAAAGTTTTTCCGACACGGTGTTGTATACGGCGTTTCTTTTTGAAATGTGAGAGATGGGTGTATATATGTACACTAAAGTAACTCAGATTAATAGCAGCAATCGGTTTCTATATCTATCCATATATACACGTGTTTTATATAAAAGTTCCATTGACAAATCACGTGATAAAATACTTGGGACGATCAGTCCGCGAAGAGTTTTTAAAAGTTATCGTATAATATGCATTATGTATATCATTCGCCAAACCGAGAAATAAAGTATGATATATACTCGGAAACTTTTGTTTTGTTTTTAATATTTTTTTTTTTTTCAAAAAAGCATACTGCTTATAGTATACATGTATACGCTAAACGCTAAACTTTTGTTGACTTTAGAAGATAATTTGTCACCGGGTTAATGTCGTTAATAATAATCAATACAATAATGAGTGTACGTTTTTTAATCCGTTTTACGCGAAAACAGTGTATTATAAAAATTGCTGTTCAACATGGTCTTTTTTTCCGTCAAAACAATCAATACAATATCAGTTTTTACTCGAGCATATCGCATTCGGATTAAAATCGATAAAATATATCGTATGACAGAAAGTCTGTGCACGATTTTGCCAACGAAATATATTTCAGCACGACTAGGCGGTTATTTCCACCTAAAAATTGTAAAAAACTCGAGCTAAGACGATAAGTTCAATAAACGTTTGACAACACGAGAGACCCCGCGAAAACTTTCGACCGACTAATATTTTACACGAAATAAACTATACTGAATGTAATATATATATACCGCACCACGCGACCCATGTCATTCTAGATATAAACACACATGCATTATATATATTTATTATACACAATTCGGGAAACGAGTTTTCTTTATAATATGTTGTGGTTTCTGCGTAATATATGTTTCGACTACCTAATATATAAATGCTATTATATTCGAACAATTTTCATATTACAATGCAAACTTCAGATGGGAGTCCATTATGTATATATATTTAAATATATATATAATTTTTGATTTTCATTCACTGTATTTAGAAAAAAATTGTTTTTTTTTAATCAAAATGTAATCAGTATATTCTTGAAAAATAGTATGTATAAAGTAGTAAAATGGTCCAATGACGTGGAATGTCGATAAGACGAAAATCCTTTATGAACCAGCGGACAGGGTTTCTTTATTCTTAAATTTAATTTCCTGACTGTACATAATAAAAATTCGCACCTCTATACATTGTATTTTTATTATTATTAAATTTTTTTTCCCCAAAAACGTCCGTCTTAGATAACTTGTTTCATTGAATTTTTATAAATGAATTTTATCGTATGAAAATGTAAACGATGTTACAGAAATGTTAATATCGAAAAACATTACTACTCAAATTTTAATAAAAATAAACAAACTACATAAAAATATTTAACTAATAAAACAAAAACAATTTAATAAAAAAATAGCGTCCTTACAAACCGAAAAAATTGTGATCAACGATTTTAAACATGAATTTATTAAACCGAAATTTATCAAATTATTACAAAAACAAAATTGAATGTGTATACAATATTAAAATCAATAATTGATATGAAAATGTTCGTATTATTATTTTTTTGTTATTTTTCCTCTCGCTTGAGAAAATACCGTCTGTGCACGATTTCCTACCATAAAATGAGATCGAAGATAAAAATAGGAGCACATGTGCTCTACGAAAAATTTATTAACAGACACACATCATTGTAAAATCAAAATTCAAGTATATATATTGCAGTACGAATATGTCCAAAATGTAAAATTTTGTAATATTGTATTTGCCATCAGCGGAACGAAATTTTCGGAGTAATTATATTGGAAAATGTACATTACATTCTGCAATTTGGCCGGGTCCCACAAAATAATCGATCAATATTCAAGAGCATAAAATGCAAATTAATGCAAATATATATATTAATAGGCATTTCCATTCGCCATCGAAATCCCAATACATGCGCGTTTAATTAAATCAAAATAAGCGCAACTCTTTACCAAATATATACACACACACACACACACACACATATATATACACACATGTCGGGTCAGACGACAAGGTTCTTTCAAAATCACAAAAATATAGAATAAATTCCGAAAAAATATCATTAACTCAATAATAATATATATGTTGGCTATAATCGGATTATATTATTAATTTTAAAAAAATCTGCGTATTAATTGCTGTTCCTTATAGTAATGCGCTATTTGAAATTTAAAAATTAACCTACGGTAAACAGTTTACAATCGTAAACACCGGGTAACTGCTTAGTACGAATTTAGAAGTAAAATAAAATTATGTCTACAATTTATGTTAATTCTAATTAAGTTATTTAACGAGTAACCTTTTTAATACGCTAAACGAGTTGGTTTCTTTTAAAATATTCAGTTAATAATTAATTATTTGATTTAGGTACCAAACCGTATTCATACAATACCGGAGAAAAAGTTTTTATTTACTTCGGGTATTAGGCAGAACTAATTAATATAATATAAAGATTGAACGCCGTTGGTCGCGGTTGCGAGTATTTTTTTAATGTCGTATCTAAATGGTTACGTGCCAAGAATTTTGGCAATGTTTCATTTCTCGCTCATAAATCATTATACAAGGTAATAGCGTAAGAAGAAAAAAGCGGATGCAAATATTTTTAAAAAAAAACCCTAAACTAATTTTTAACTAAGTTAAGTTTAATTAATTTTTTTATTACTTTTTAAATCGACAAAAAAACAATAAAAATATAACTTATTTAACTTTATAAACGACATTCGTTTACATGTTGATTACGATGGGCACGGTGGTAAAATACATAGACAAATTATATACTTACCTCGTCAAATCCTCGCCTAAATCGCCTAAAACGTTAATGAATAACAAAAAAAAAAAAAAAAATACCATTCGTGCAAAGGATACATTCGTAACGATCCGTTTTTGGTGCCGATGGCCAACAACCGTTGTATGGGGTCGAATGCGAGAGCGGTCGGCTGGTACGGGAAACCGTGGCGAAACGTCTATAAAAAAAAAAACAAAACAAACGAATAAATAATAAATTTTAATCGTAATTAACGTCTATTTTTTTTTTCATGAAATATAATTTTATTCGTTATATCTCTCTTGCGTGTCAAAAAAAAAAACAAAAAACAAATAACAAATCGTGAACTCGTTTATATAATATACTGATAATAAATTACATTATATATTTACAGGTGGCACCAGCTATGGTTTTAGTTAGGGAGATTAATTTTGAAAAACGTATTTCAGTACACCACGTGTTATATATTCGACTTTCATTGCATAGTCGGTAGACTACTTTTTTTTACTTTATTTAATTTTTTGAAAACATTCAGACCTAAAACAGAACTTGTACATCAGCCTCAAAACGTCCAGTCGCGTCTCTAAATATTCGTTTAAGACGTATACACATTTAAGAAACGTGAGCAATGTGGTTTGTCTTAAGAGGTTATATGTTTGAAATTCTCCTTAAACTCTACAGACAGACATTAATATTAATGTATTCACCATTTTGAAATCAATTCGAAGTATTTCGACGATAAAACAGTCGAATTTTATCGTGACGGAAGAAGGAGAGTGTTCTCGAAATTGAGAAAAAATCATTTAGTCGATTCCTCATCGGAAAAATTCGATTCAAAGTAGCCGCAGTTTTTGTGGTAACAGCGGTTACTGCGATTACTGTTTACATAGAAACGAGATAATGATTAAACATCAATTGTTTTAAAGTGTAATATGAAAAGCTCATTAAAAAAAATTAATTTTGTTTTACGTCTAATACATTTTAAAGTACCGAACAATCACTTGCAAACTCACTCGCGCGAATTACTGTCTCTATATATATATATATATATATATATTAAAATATGTAAACATTTATTCTGATAAACCACTTTCAAAATATCCTTTTCAAGTTGCTACAATTTTACGCATCTGACTTTTACCTTAATAACTAAACCAAAATATATTCAAATCATTAATCACTATATACACTATGGTTCAACTGATTAAAAATATACACTTATATTTTTAATTAATTACAAGTCACATTATTTTAATTTAAACGAAAAATAATACAATCTACTATTATACATACATATTTAATATTATTGTTATAATAAAAACAATATATATAATAATATTGTTATTTTAGTAAAGAAAAATCGATTTAATACCACCGCGTACTGATCGAACGTACAGTTGTTACCGGCTATAACCTTATTTCTTAGATTTTTACGACGAAAACGGAACAAACGACAACAATTTTATTAAAAAAAATCATAAATTAGCTAATATATTCTGTTATTGAAAGAAAAAAATCATCTCAAATTGTATTCTAAAACGAGCTACAACATTTCAAACTAAAAATGCAAATTTTTTCTAACCAATCGGTTTTTACCTACGTTCGTAAAAAAAAAAATTAAAACTGAAAGTTTAATAATAATAAAAAAAAATAGAACTCATCAATCTTAAATCATAATATACAACAACAAATGTAACTCTGTGCGTGCTATTCGTATACCGTGTCCGCGACCAATATAAAATTTTCAACACCAATCACATTTGAACATTTCCGGGAGCATTACACGAGTGCGTACGCGTAGGCGCTTATGATGACATTCATACGGTGTCAATACTCAGCTGATTGGTGTGTCACAATGATCACGTGCACTGACAACTATTTCCCGATACTGTATTAAACACAAACATCGGCCGACGTCGCTACTTCAATTTGCGACTATATGAGCTGAAATTCAATATTTTCCAAAGTCTAAAACATTCGAATATTTTCAAAACGTTCAGAAAACATTGAAACTAAAGTTTTATAATATATATATTTTATTTTAATTAGAAAACTTTTAAAAATGAAAAAAAATAGACATATAGCGTATAATATTTTAAATATGCCATAAAAATGTATAGATCTAAAAGGTAGTAGTAATTTTATAAAAAATTTACTATAAAATATATAAACAGATCTGTTAAAAAAGATTTATGTTTAAATCTATATGTCATTGAGTAATACTCGTTATTTTTGAAATAGTATATTAAATTTTTTTTTTTAAAGTAATTTCAAAAAATTATCAATACTTTTTTTTTAGTGCCTATCTCGTTTTTATAGTTTCACATACGCGATCCAAACGAGATCGTCACAATAAGTATACACCATCTGAAGCAATTACAGTCGAGTCTATATATATATATATATACACGCACACGTGATCGTCCGTCCGTTATAAAAAGTTAATACGTATATTATACTTCAACCCGCGAAGTTATTGCCATTTTTCAAATCGCGCAACAGCCGACATATAGTAATAATAATAGTCATATACATTATAGAAGACGCGATCCGCGATTTTTACGACCCATTAATAACCATTCTGGAAAAATGACGATACCGCGCGATAACGGAAATCACGCAATATTCGGTAAAAAAATAAAAAAAGAAAGAGAGAGAGAGAATGAAGAAAAACCAAAAGGGTGGAGGACACACTTTATCAGCGTTTTACGAGAAATTGTCATAAAAAGTGCACGCGATGCACAATTATGTGTTGGCTCTATCGTTTATCCTATAAATAATATATCTTTTCATGACAAGGGAACGAAACGAATATACGTTCATACTCTAAAACAGAATGCGAAAAAAACCAACTCTGAGAATGGCAAAAAATTGAAAAAGAAATCGAGACTTACACAAAATTAACACGTAAATATTATAGTATATACAAGGCCTCTCAAGACGATCTGTAGATGTAATAAATTCAAAATATATGAGATAAACTCGTATTATCATAATCGTAAGGCCATCTCCGTTTCTGCGAAAGTGGTAATTCATTATTTTATTTGTTTATCAATTAGATAAATAATATAAACAAGTATATCGATAAAGTTTTGTTTTTTGTTTTTCGATTTTCCTTACATAATTATTTTTAACATTAAATACAAGTGTTTGCGAGGAAAAATTTCAAAAAAAGTCAATTAAATAGTCAATTAACATACATTTTACACTGCCTCAACTTTTACAAAAAGAAGTTTGACTTTTTCCGTTTCAGTAATTGGAAAAACAATAACGATAAGTTTCAACAAATTTTAGACTAAATACGTCACGCGCTTACATAAATATATCGTATATATGTTGTTGAGGTGTGTGGTTTCCATTAAAATATACTATATTCAAGTACACTTGAGCGGTTTATAGAATAATACATTAAACTATTATACGGTGAAATGAATCGCTTAATATAAAAATTACGTTATTACAATATATATACACATATATCGAACAAACGATATATGTAAGTCGTTTTTTGCACGAAACACACGCCAAACATTGCATGCAAACCAGACATTTTTACTTATATATATATATATATATATATATATATATATATTGAAACTTTTAAATAAAGCTCACACAAAGTTCATCACGGAGAAAAAAAAATCATATTACTAAAATTATAATCATATAACTATATATAAACAAATTTATTATACACGAAAAAATACGATTTCATAGTCGGAAGATTTTACGCATAAAAACACGCGCGCTTATTATTTATTTGTTTATTTTTTTTAATTCAACTACAACGACGTCACATTAACAATTTAAAGAGTTTTTGCTCTCTATCACTCTCTCTCTGTCTCTCGGCGGTTAGGTTTCCAAAGTTATCCAACACGCATTTATCACACAGCCCGTAAAATTCGTTACTGATAAAAATGACATTATATATATCTATACGCAAAGTGATGTTTTTATATATATGTATATGTGGTAGATCAATCTCATAAATACAACTATATACGACACCGGCGATGTGTCAACGCGTTGTTTAAAAAAATATAAAACAAAAACTGAAAACTGTTTCCTTCCGCTGACGTGTACAACTCGCACCCACTTCCTCTCAACCGGAAAAGCATTGAGCGTCCTTAACACCCGATACGACGAAACTTGTCGTTTTCTATCCAGCGCGCAGTTGGCCGTCAAACGGTTTTATTTTTTTTCCCCGTCCCTTTCCGAAAACAATTCGGAAAATAAAACGGTTTGTAAATTTTAAAAATGTCTCAATAAAGACAAATGTTATACATATACAGGGTGGGGTGTAATGGACTCCCGCATTTCAAAAATTCATTATAGCGTAATTACACTGATTAGAGTTGAGCGATTTATCTTGTTAGATCAGGAGAACGATTCGGACGCATGATCTCATCACCCACATGCTTAAGTCTCCGGCCAAGTGGGAAGTGGTGACCCAATTTGCATCGATTATGATGAGTACAAAGAAGGAAACTAAATGGAAGCGAGAGACAGTCGCTACAGGGAGTAGTTTCATCGCGTCGCTAGAGGAGAGAGAGGACAATAAAAACCCTTCCGTAAATAAGATAAGATTTTTTGTAAGGGAAAGAGTTGGAGGCACTGTTCTGTCACTCCGCCTCAAATATGCGCAAGAGCATAGTATGTATATACATTATTTATAAGGGATGGTGTGTCCGGGGATTGTCCGGTCACCAACCACAGTGTATAATTGTTTATTTTGAATAAATTATGGCAACTCACTGCCTCAAACATTGCATAATAGGCTTTCAGGACAGTGGGTGTATTACCAATTTATTTTGAAAAAAAAGTCAGGTGAAAAACATGGTTTCGTTATCGAGACATTTTCCAAAAACGCCAAGTCTGTGGCTTGATGCATAGAGCATTTTACACTCGCTTCGATTTAACTTCAAATGAAAGTGTACATGATTAAGAAACAATTTTGAAGTGGGTCGAAAATTGAAGGGTAACGGGATTTACAATGCCTAAAATAAAAATTTGGACGTCCCAAGAACACGGGGACACCTGAAAACATCGCTACAGTCAGAGCATCGACACAGCAGTCTCCATCGCGTTTCTGCTCGGAAACATGCCTCTGCTCTTCGGATATCGAATCGAACGATAAGGCGAATTTTGTACTGTGACCTTAAATTACACACATACACGATTATGGTTACTCAAAAGACGAGTCCAACAAACTGGAAAAAATGTAGAAATTGTCATTCTGCAAGACATATTCCCCGGTCACCTGATCTCCTTACGAGAAGTAGTTGCATGACCATCTTGCTTCCCTGATTTGAGCCCTCTGTAACTTTCTCTTATTGGTGTACCACAAAGCTGAGATTTTTAAACATCATCTTCGAATTATTAAAGAACTCAAAGAGACCATTCGTGAAAAAATTGCCGGAATTTCTAAAGATATACTGGTAAGTGTAATGGAAAATTTTCAAGAACGGCTTCACACGTGCATCGCTTGTGTAGATAGTAATTTGGATGATATAATTTTTGAAACATAATTTAAAAAATCTTTTATGATATTGTTTTTAAAAATAAAAAGTTTTTTCTTTTAATCTTTTACCGTTTTATTTTAAATTCATCTTAGAAATGTGGGAGTCCCATTCTGTATGATTATATATATATATAACAATACGTATATATGCTTCGACATTCTACAGGTGTGAATATATGAATGAAGGGCTTACATACGGGAAAGAACTAATAGTTTATTATTTTCTATTTTAACCTTATTGACATAATTATATAATTATTTGCGAAAAAAAATTACAATGAAATTAGTACTTAAATTGTATTTGAGAATGAAAACGATCGACCTTCTATTATAGAAAAATAATGTATATTAAATAAACATTTGTGCGTATTTCAGTTGATGTATTTTTCCGAATTTTTATTTTATATATCTAAACTATAATTAGAATAGTAATAATGCGTGTTTTCCATGAATCCGATCACCTACGTTAAGTACATGAGAATAATAATTTTTCAAGGGAAAAATCTTGTGGTGCATAAAATTAATAGCTTAGGCAATAAATCTCATAAGTACATTAGGATATCCGAATCACAATAAATATATATATATAATAGACTTTTTAATCAAACAAATTTCGAGATTCCGAAATATTGTTTATTGACTCTCAAAATTTTTCACAAATTTCAGTATTTACCCATGAAAATAGGGAGAGGAATCAAAAGTGTATTTAAAACATTTAACTTTTATTTTCTACGAATTGTTTACACAAACAAGTTTCAAAGACTTATTTAAATATAATGTATTTCATACATAATTTGTTTTTTAAAACTAATTTGATTTATATTGAAATATAGAAACATATTTGTTCCATTAAAAAATCGTATTTATTACATTCGTTTTTTTTAATTATTTTGTACATTTCACAAAAACCTAAAAAAATTAGTAAATATCGTTTAGGTGAATTATATACTATGTAACCTAAGCATATCGCAATATCGTTGAAGAATCAATTTCGATTTCAGATCCAATTCCCACGAAAAACCCGATAGAAAATAAGGCGGTTCGAAATGAACCGATGATATATTATGTGGGTCACATCGTGGTTGCTGCAGGGTTTCGTTTCAAAGTTGAACTTTCCGTTTTTCACTACACGCCAGGGTCATTTTTTCCTCGGCGCTACAACTGCACTTCTTTACTGACGTACAACAACGACGCGTAGTGCGGCTACTGTTTGCGCATATATATATACACGTTGCGTGTCTATAGTAAAGTGAACTTTATAAATATACGTAATTCTTTTGAGGATTTTAAACGGCAAGTACCGTAAATATGTTCGTCGTCATGGCCGACAAAACAAAATAATATGAAGTGAGTAAACCGACATGTACAGTGATCAAAGTCGATGACAGAAATCCCTTCATTTTTTTTTTTTTATTTAGTTAACATTTTGTTAAATGTTTTGTTTTGTAATCATTACATTTTGTAGTTTGACAAACGATCAATTTTTATTTAAATGTGAATATAGGTGTATATGTATATATTGCTTGTTTACAAATCTATATTTTGTTAAGTTCGCAAAAATAATACGAAACGTTAATTCATTTTTATGACTTCTAAAAAACAATTATTCGTACTACTATTTATTTTAAATGTAATACAGGTATATATTTCTGGTATAAGCATAATACCGTTGCAATGACAAGCGTATAATGTGTTATATATTGAACCGGGTATGTATGTATATATACGTATATTTAAACTCGACAAACGTCAACGTATATGTACGTATAGGACATCTATCGGATTCAATTAGGTGTCAAATCTAGTAATCGATATAACTGTATATATATTTATATGTTTATGTGTGTGTGCCGAGTATACACAAACGATAAAACATATACTCATATATTATATCCGCGAAACCGAATTACGGTTTGCGTTGGCTAAATCTATAATTAAAAATTATGTTTGTATATACTGAGAACAACGAATCTAATAAAATTTTAAAAAAAATTATATATATAAAACGATATCGTCAATTACCTATACGAAATCACGTTTTATGGAAGAAGAATAATTATTACAAAGTATAGTCTTCACGGTTATATATCAGAAGTGATTTGAGATTATTATTATTTTTTACTATTATTATTATTCCCTACAAAACTACTGCAACTTTTATATACGTTTTTACATATAGCAAAATATCTATCTATACTTATTTTTAAATTTTCGACGCATTTGAGTCGTTAAAATTCAGATCTGAATACATAAATATATTGTGCTACGTGATTTCTCGTGAAATTTTCTACTTAAAATTGACGTGTCATATTATTATTTTATTTTTATTTTTACAGTTATATATTTTATTTTATTATATATTTCTACACATATATATATATATGAGAATTTCACAATATTTGTTTTGTTTATTTTGAAAATGTATTTAGGTATATCGTAAAAACAAATGTAAGTATATATAAAAAAGAACGTCCATTTTTTCACACTTTACACAAAAGTAGTTTACTAAATACAGTGTTAACAGAAATAACTGACCAAATATAAAAAAACATTTTCAACACTAATCCTTTTTCAACAAATTCTAATTGACAATACGGCTGTCATTTTTAATTGTATAAAAAATTATTTAAAAACGTATTTTTTTAATTTAAATAAGTCAGTTTGTTACACTGTATAGAACAGGGTATACCGAACTATACGATAATAAATACGTACAAACTTTTCCCTGTATATTACAATATATGATACACTCGCTCGGTTACCGCGTTATACTTTCCACCAATCCCCTCAACCCTCTTCCTTTCCATAATTCTATACTCCCTTCATCATTATGCATATAATATATAGTAGTTTGGTCGAAAACACGGTGTAAAATTGATGGATAGACCAACGCCCATCGTATTTCGTGCGTTGCACACCGCAACAGGGCGAAGGATACAGCTTAATAGGAGTAACAAAAAAAAAAAAGGGGAAAAAAATGATATATACGCGAAATTGTTTCGGAGAGCAAAATGTCAAATATATAAACGTTTTTTTATTTTGTTATTTATTTACTTTTCTTTCGAAAATCATCCCGTCAATATAATATAATATACGCTTTATATTATTATTTATTATACATACACTATACGGTATGTTCCATACATACTATGACACCCTAATAGAATCTCCGTGACAAACGAATGCAATACAATATTTAATGCATTTTTCTCGAACATTATCTCTATAAGAAATTCCAATCTGATGGCATAAATTAGCAAACAACATTTCTCTGCACAATTAAATTATGTCAACCTTTTGTTTTTCTATTCAATTAAAAAGAAAAAATGTACAAATCGAGTGAAAATTTACCGAGTTTTTTGATTTTTAACAGCTAAATCAAATCAATAACGACGATAAAAATCGTCTAAATCAAACTTAATTTCAATTTTAACTACTTCATCACAATCCGCAATATCGTAGATCTACTTATAAGTTTACATAGCTTTGAAAGCGATTTTAAATTAATTCGATTTTTGCAAACCATGGTAGGTTTTTCGACAAATTAATTATCTTTAAATACTACGATAAACACGATGATCAGTTTTTGATTCTTCCTGGAGATAATCAAAGACGTCGCCCCCTTTAACTTGGTCAATTCTTACTCAGTTTGAATAATTTTTCTTTTTTTAACGTAGTATAATATTGAAGAATAACGTTAACTAAATTATTATTTCGAATATTAAATAAAAAAACCTTTGAAATTTATGTCATAACATTGAAATTTTTCCTAGATGTAATAATAATTGTTGGAAAAAACGCGTTCAAACACATTTGTTCACTTCGAACTATAATAATATATCTTTTCGAAAACCTAAATCGGTCATGAGATTTTTAATATTAACCACAATATCGAGGAATAAATTAAAATAAAAAGTATTTCAATATAGTACAGTAATTTTCGAACCGATAATGATCCGACGTGCAGCTAAGGTAAAACAAATAAAATGAAAAACCATCACCACGGCATTATAATGCTGTTTTCAAACCATTGTTTTATTTTTATTATTATTATTATTTATTTATGTTTTTCTGTTATCAAAGTCTGTCCATTACTCTTGTCTACACGCGCATACACCCATATATATATTATCAACAACACAGACCTATTGTTCGATATATCTCCCCCACCCCACCCAACCAAAGTCCGTTCACGTACGCACGAATATAAACACACACATACAAATTCACTCAATAAAAGAGGACTTTTATGAAGATTACGCTTTTGGAAAAAAAACATAATAATAAAAAATATGAAGGATTCTGTTTGTAGCGATGAGATATGAAAAGAATTAGGTCGGACGTAGAGAGAGAAAAACCGCGTGCGTTCGTTGTAATAATAGTACGCACGGTCTCTAACTATAATACATATATATATATATATAAAATATATATTATATATTGTCGTTGTTTTCGAAGTATGTAATTACTATTTTATATCTACGACGGACATTATTTCGCCAATTTTTTAATTTTCCATTCGCCATGCGTATATGAAAATAAAAAACGAATTAAGGCTAAGTCTGAGTTGTAGGTTGTAGTTCATAGTATAAGGGACAATTAAGGAACGCAATTAAATATTTGCAGTGTCGTCGTATACGATTTTCAAGCTGTAAAAAGCCAAAATTAATTTTTTTAAATAGTCATCGTTTCATGTCGTATATCATATTGATATTTGAAATAACCGAAAAAGACGTTTCTAAAATATTCTTCTAAGTGAGATACGCACTACGCATGAATACGAACACCACAACCAATCGCATATGCACTTGATGACGAAAAAATCAATTATCAACCTTCATACATCGTGTGAGTATAAGTAACATAAAATTACGTTTAAAAATGTACGTGTAATATATATTCAGTATATTCGTTCGTATGTAACGCGTGAAATAAAACCTTTATTGCCAATAATTCGAATCGTGAAATTTTCAAAATTCTACAATAATATTGAATTAATCCATCACTTTTTATACTACATATATAATAATTATTTAAATTATTGTAAAACAATCGCTTTAAAAAGTAACGGCTAGCGGCGTATACGAGTGTATACGTACGCATCTCAAAACTATTTTGACGATTTTTGAAAACTATCGGTTTTCGAAAAAGAAACCCTTTTTCTCGTGGAAACAACGAGAACAAAAATATATACATAACATATATATATATATATATAATTTCTAACAGAAACACTTACTATCTCACGCGATGCATGTCGCGGCGGTGACTGCTGATTGGAATTCGCAGATACAGAGAACAACTCAGGCGAGAGCGAAATCATTTGGGTTTAATCCAATATATATTTTATATACGTAGAGGTTTTTACGTTCGAGATGAGAGAAAGACGCGCGGCGAATGATGACCACTGGACACGATCCAAAGAAGTATATTATACCGACGTCGGTATTGGATATATATGTGCGTGCGTGCGTGCAAGTATACAACGATTTGACACAGGTCGAAAGAAAGAAATGGTAGAAACGATTTAGGTCTACATTATATATATATACGGTGCTTTTTTTTTGACAAACAAAACAAAAATTGTTTTCGTTTAATATACTTATAGTAATTTTAAATGTTCTTAAATGTTTAATAATTATATTATTTCGAAGGTGAAATCCTGCAAATTGCATTTAATACAAATAATAACCAAAAATATAAATAAATAAATTCTATATATATATATATATATATATATATATAAGTATAATGTCAAATAACAACTAATTATAACAAATGAAAATATCTGATCTTTACGTTTGATCGTCAAAAACATAATAACGACCACACGTAGATATTGTGCGGGTTAAGTTATTATATATTTATATTTTATATACTGCAATGTTGTGACATTTCGAAAATACTATATACGTATAATTTAATTATATTTACAAAATATGTATACCCCTAAATTGGGTTTTTGGTATTTTTTTTTTTTTAAGCGACCACCAACGTGTACAGATAACGCTGTGTACCATTGTCGTTTTGTATGCGATATAATATTTTATACACGTAAACAATACAAAATAATAAGCGAAACAGAATATGTTGTTATTGTTATTCGTGTGAGTGTGCAGATAATGCTTGACAAGTGTTGTGCCCATTATTAATATATAACAACTCATCGATGTTATACAGTTTGATGATGACGTTTTCGCGCCCGAGAATTTCATAAAACTTCACTTCTGATAACGGCGACAACTTCACGCGACATGAATCTATATACATATATTTATAATATATATGAAAACGAAATAAACAATAGATACTCATGTCTACGTCGAACTAACGATGATTTAGGTCGTCCGCGTGTCCACGCCAATGACGCCGATAGATATATAATAATATAGCGATAACGTTTTAACATATATATGATATATAATGACGGAAACTGTTAAATACATGCGATAGAACTACAAATGTTCTTCACCTCCCCCCATTCACCACCACCTAATGTATAGTTATATAATATATTATACAAAATGTTTTTAAAACTATACAAAATAAATAATAATACTTCAATAATAATAATTTAAAACTATACAAAATAAACGTGTATGATAGTCGAAATGTAGAATAATAATAATAATAACTATAGAAAATTTGGAAGGTATTTCGGAATTTTTTTTCTAATTGTGTAAGCACAAAAAAATTCAAGCATAAAAATCTGATTTAATATACGAAATATATTTATGTGTAGGAGTACTCAGATGATTTTCAAATGCGTCACGTTCCGGTAACAAATTGTAGCTAGTTGATACTTTATTTGAAACATTTCTCAATTTTCCCAGTAGTTCCCTGAAGCATAATTGAAAACAACCCCGAAAATTGTAGACATGTTCATTTTGGACATGTGCAACTTCTGTATTTTTTAAGAGCTCAAAATATATTACAAGATTAAACATACATAATATGTAAATAATATTTATCACATTCATTGATAAACTATTAGCGTCACTTATTACTTCAATTAAGATTCGACAAAACATTATAAGCAAATAAACCTTTTTTTTAACCCTTCTCCAGAAATATACTTAAATTGACATTTCAATTTTTATTCAGTTAAGTTTTTTTTATATAGGTACATAACTTCGTTCCGATTAAATAATGCATATGTTAATTATACGAATATATTATATATGAAAAATAAAAATGAAAAGAAAACACCACGATAAGTTATATTGCATTTAAAAAACAGTTCTGAACGAATAAGAAAAGATATCGAAAAAGATAGGAAAATTACATTTGTTTTATATTTGCTTCGATTATTTATGCGATTAAAAACATTGATTTTTTCACGATTTCTTGAAAACTACTCATAGACATTTCAAAAAATAGTCCCTCCAAATACGTTATATAATAGTAATATTACAGGTGTGTTCGATTTCCAATCTAAAAAAACCATATTGGAAACATTTGTTTTTTTATGCGAACACGCAATGTACGTTTATATCCGGAATAAGTATTTGCTAGAGATCAGAAAATGAAAAAACAACACGTCAATTTTAAAACCAATATAAAATTTTGAAAAAAATAAATAAATAAACCACACAATACTTTTGAGATGCATTGAAGATCTGTATACTATGTGTGTATAAAATGATATATTATACACTTATTACACTATATATATATATATCACTAATCACGGTCCGTTGCAATAACGTATATTATATAAACCGTGAACATTCGCTTTAAAAAAAAAAAACGCTCGTTATTTTAGAAAAAATGACCTGTCCTGCAAAGTGTACTAGTGTAATATGTGTACGACCTTGTTTGATTTACAATTTGGGAAAAAAAATTACAGTGGCCGAACATTTTTCTAGTCCGAAAGAATTGTATTTCTGCCGTAAAAAAACATACATTTGTGAAACCAATAAACACATTCTTTCGCGTAACCCGCACACGCGCACACGTGTCGTTCAACAAAATGTAAATCACTAACAAAAAATCGTACACATGATATAGTTCGGATGATCTTAACGAATATATGAATCATTGGACATAGAAAATAGATATTTATTTAAACAAACAAACATAAAATTCTATAACAAAGTTAAAGTGTAACATTGTGACATTAAATATATTGAAAACAATATCCATCTAGTACTAACCATCTTAATCTTTCGGCACGGAAAACTGGCGGTTATGTTTGGTTCTCCAAAGCTAATTTTAAGATTATAAACAAATATTTTAAAATTGTAGTTGACATTTTTTTTTTTTTTAATTTCAAATTCGATTAAATAAATCAATTGTGTCTACGCACGACGATTTTTTTCTATTAAAACGATGTTGATTTATCACGCAGATTTCAAAAAACCCGATGAGTTTTCTGTTATCGATTTATACTTATTTAACATTATTTCCAAAACTCGAATTAATTTCGATGAAATTATACGTAATTTTTCTGAACGATAAACATTTACTATCAGAACTTCGATGTTCATCATATATAGTCGTTTATTTTTATTTTCTCAAAATCGTTTTCTTTCCTTTTTGCATTTTCCTTTTTCCTGGACCCATTGCGTATTGTTTGACACTACAAACGCACCCAGTGGTTATTATGGTATCATATATATATATACATTCAAAATATGTAAAAAAGAAAAAACACAGTTGTCGTTATACACACAATACACCCAACAACGGGCCAACGACACAAATATACTATACGGGCACGGACTTACGTAACATTCGAACACTAATATAAAAATATATATTATAACTACGCGGTAAATGTTTCTATACGATTTGTTTACTATTTTTTCTATTGTTTTTTTTTTTTACTCTGTACACTTGACGTAAATACTTGTGTATAAAATATAATATTATGTTCTAACGCGAACGTCGTCACACGCCCGCATGCCACCACCAACCGAAAAATCGAGTTAAATAACATACGTATCATATCTGTAGAATTACCGGAGACGGTATAAAGTACATTATACGATATAAACAACATCCGACGTCTATTACGGGCGGCGGCGGTGAGACACGAAACGAACAGACACAAAGGGGGAAAAAAACAACAAATAATTTTTTTTTTTGTAAATACCTCAACGGTGACTGACCTGTTGAAAAATGGCGGAAAACATAAATATCTACAGGTTCATATGTGTGTGTATGGAAGAGAACTGACAAGGAGGATAGAATAAACGAAATAAGGGTCCCAACGTGTTATATAACGTGCCATGGAGAAAATTCGATAAACGACGTACGCGTTTTGTTACGCGGTTTTTTCGAGTATAACGGACCGCGAAAGAAACGTAACAAACGCACAAGAAGCAAACTGAAACTCGTTTGATAAATACAAGGAAATCTGAAAAATTCTAAGATGAAATTTGATTTGCTCATGAACGTCATATTTAGGATGTGTTGAATTTTTTATGTGCTATTCATCGTCACTTTGACGTTTTTTACTCAAATAATAAAAATTAATCTCTTATAATAACTTTATCCAAAAAATTTGATTCAATTTCAAGTCTTGGCGGTAAATCTTGCCAAATTTTCGTCAACCGGTTTTCTTTTTGCTCTGAAGACAAGTTTTTGGGCACCATCTTTGCACAAATTTTTTGCATTTGCAAAATATCATTTGAAATGACATGAACTATATCTAAATCCAATCAAGTTTTTTCAGCAATCATCCTGATGGTCAATTAATGGTCTTTGTAAATACAGCTTGCACAACTTCCACATTTTGATCATTTTTTGATGAAGACTGAACCTAGAACGAGATTCATCCTCAACATTTTCTCGGCCCTCCTTGAAAGTTTTGTACCATCTAAACATCATGTTTCTGGATATAATGACATCTTCATATGTTTCGTAAGCTCCGTAAACTGTTAAGCTATCAAACGTATCTGTCGCATGTTTATTTTTTTAGTTTTGCATAAAATTTGACCACGTACCGTTTTTTGATATTCCGCCCCATTAAAAACGTAACATAGCACTAAAACACAGCTCCATATAAAAAATCATAGCAAAGCAGCATTGACTGAAATTATCAGATCCAAATCTATTTTTAAAAAACTATCTAACAAATGTGTCGCTATGAAATATAAACGACGTAATGTTGCCACTTTATGCATGGGAAATTAAAAACACTTACATTTGAGACGTACTTCATATAGTATTCGATGAACGATTATGAAATTATGAAAAACTTGTCTTTTATATAAATATATATATATATATATATTAATTGTGACTCGTTCGTCGTCATCGGTACGGGTTCATGGCGGTAACATTCGGTTAACCCCCGACCGACGTACTCGCATATACGCGTTCTATGCATTATTAACCTTTCGGCCGACGCGTGCGCCACCGCCAATTGACGTCCACTGATCTTGCGACCTCGACCTCGACCCCGTCGTCAAAAACTGTCACTGTACTTAATTCTAATTTACACAATACTTCCCTGTCTATCTCCCTTTATCATCATCGCCACCGTGAACACTCATAGCACCCGTTACGTGTAATACACTTCACCGGTTTTACGACGGTGTCTCTTTACGTACCACTGTATATATTTAGGTCTCACGTCTACATAAACGATGATTTGATTCACGTTAACAATCACAGTTTATTTATATACGTGCACAATATTTGCAAACAAGACGCGTGATTTACTGAGATTTTTTTTTTATCATAAACTAGGATATTTTTCGGGAAATATTAATAATTTTTATTATATTTTTTTGAAACGACTATTGCTCGCGCATTCCATTCTGTAATTTTCATAATTTTAATATTTTCACTTGCATCCTATATTATATTATAACTATATTAACATAGTATAACTATGATGACTTATGATTCCAATCCGATGAATCTTCTCCGAATAATAAGCATTTAAGTTTAAAACATGATGAAGTGAATAGGTACTACGATAGATATTGAAAATGGACCATACAAACGCTTTACCAGACATTTTTAAGTCTGGTAGTTAAATATCCCATCTAATCAAGGTATGTATTAACCATTTATCTAATATCTATGAAATATACATGTATTATTGTATTACAGAAACAGGTATTACCGTTTCCACTGAACGACATAAACAAAAATATTGAAACTAAAAATTGAAAAAAGCATTTTCACTTATTTATTTTAGTCCCATAATGTAGAATATATAGGTTGCCATTTGAAAATCAAAAGTTTATATTTGTTTGAGATATAACAAGTAGTTTATACAAGAATAACGACGAAGTTGATAAACGGCAGATTGGGACGTGTGTGGACACCGACAGTATAACGGTTTTCGATTTCATTAGTTTATTTTGATAACAATTATCGATGGGTATACCCAAATATTATAGAAAACGAATGTTACAATTTGTATGTGTATGTGGGAAAAGTTACATACTACAAGTTGATTGTAAGAACGCTACAAAAATCGCGCGTACTCCTGCAAAGCAATTTATATAAAATATACGACAAACGTGACACAGACATAACATGCTTATCCGACGTGCTTCAAAGTCACGAAAAGACTTTCGGATTAAATATTAAATATCGGTCTCGATATGATAAATTAATGATTATTTCGGTTCGGGTCGATATGTCGTCGTAGTACATATTATAATAAATAATAAACTGTTCGTTCATAATAATATACACGTACGTAATCCATGGTATGTATACATTATATAATCTACAAAAGCAGAACCGGAAAAAAGTCTATATTTACTTACATTTATCGGAAAAAAATTAATATATACCTTTTCTGCGAGGGCAAAGAACACACGTTTACGGAGTTGCAAAAATTTCAATCCTTAATAGAATATAGCGGTATTGCCGTGAAAAGTTTGGAAACCATCTGGCCTAATATATACAATTCTAAGTACACGGCTATAAATTCTACTTAATGTCAAAAACAAAGAAAGTTTTGCCTTTTTTGTTTTCCCGAAAACCTGAAACTACATTATACGACGGAGTCATAAATTATATATATATATATATTATACATGTATATATATTATATGTGTCAGCTGTTCAATATCGGATGACCCGTTGACAATAGCACGTTTTTAGTATAGTTTTTATTTATTGAAACTGTATATCAGTACAATTTATTTCGACAATTACACAAGTATAGTGAAATATTATAATATTGCTCATTAATGGCGTACCTACATAACACACACAATCTTGACCGTTTCTCAAAAACAACCGAACCGATAACCATCAATAGGGGTTTTAGCTGTTTTATTTACAGAAACTTAATAATTCGGTACGCGTTTTAAATTATAATAATCGATACAGCAATAGTCCACAACACATTAACAAACAAAAAATCGAAAAAATTAATTTATATAAAGTATAGACTTTAGAAATCCTCATACCGTTCGATTTATTAAATATTAGATACACTAAATTTTAGATCTAGAGATTTGTTATACCGCGATCCCGATAAAACTATGTTTAATAATAGTTAAACATTTAATGAAAATATTTTTATGACAATTTTCTGGAATAAACGGGGCTTCTAGATATTTTTCAACATTCATTTGATCCGTTTACTCTTGAAATGACATAAAAAAAATAAGTGTGTTAAAGAATTATAAATACATGTATACACATATAAATATAGCATATAAGAGAATAACAATAATATTATTAATAATCTATAAATGCGTATTATATGTTGTCGATTTTAATTTTATTGGATAATCTGCAAATTATAATTTGAAACTTATACCTATATTTTATGATATAGGTATGTTTATTGATTACGTAAAATGTATAATCGATTTACCGTATTATAAAAACGAATATGAACACTGTTATATATCGTTATGAAAGGACTAAATTATTATTCGTTTTATTTGTATTGTACTACACAAATTTCTAAATTTTATATCAAAAATAAATAATAATCAGCAATTTTACATCCTTTTATTCCCTAAATACTCAAATATCCAAATACATGCTCGGAGCATGTACCCTTCACATATTATGGAGGTCGAAGATGGTTCTTAGACAAGCCAAAGATGGACGAGACAGGTAATTATGGCCGGCTTGCGCTGAAGACCTAACGCGAAAATCTCGTTGGCTACCCTGGTGATCGAACCGCAAGACCTCGTGCGCCGAAAAGTATGTTTCTACACATTCGACCACAGCCGATTCTTTATATCAAAAACGAATAATAAAAAAAATATATTAAACGCGACAATACGCTTTGGAATATGAACCAAGTACAGGAAATGGCATACAAAAGAAAACATATAACTATGTTTGAGTGTTTGACTTAACATTACACACAATATCTGTGACAAAGGTATTTATATTTTATTTCCATTTTCTTTATTACACACCCAGAAGGCAGAATTAAAAGGTGTTCAGTTGTTATACGATGCTTGGACGCACGACTTCGTTAAACGCTTTATAACAGGAATGGGGGAAGGTTAGGTTGAGTAATGTATTCGAATCAATAGAAACCGAAGGATTAGCTAACAGGTTTTATATTTTATTAGTTTTATATATTGATTTAGATTATTCAAATCTAACAAGTCTATTGAAAATAAAACTTGTCTAACGTTAGGTCGCTCGTATGTACGAGAGTAACAGTCGATTCATGTACACACATACATCGGAAATCCGCCCACGCGAACATTAATTTGCTCGCGCACGCGCGCCAATCGCCAGATGTATAAGATTGCTGCGCGCGCGCGCGAACGTTATGTATATTACGTATTTATATATACGCGGTCGGCTGCGGAAAATTACCGCGAAATTATTGACGACCCGGAAACTTTGTCGACCGTGAATAGATTATATTGTATAATATACGTTCCGCGATGTTTATAATTCGCCATTCTAAGCCGTAGGAAATACATGAAAATCCGCGAAAATCCGTCAACATACGTCGTTGGTATTTCCGAAGCTAGTTATCTATAGTAGTTAGGAATTTATGTAAACGTATAAATTTGTAAATATCATATGTAACTTGCAGTGGCGTAGTTACTCGTATACGTTTTACACAGATTTTAGAAAGGCCTAAAAAATAAAAAAAATAAAAAAATTGTTGACTCCACAATCGCTTCTATGTCAATAACATACGGACTATTGGTTAATTATTTTTAAAAATTGTACAAGTATTCGAATATTGACCCCTACGTCGTTTATATACGTATTAATCGTCCTCTCGAGACGACGATAAATATTTCATACAAATATATATATATATATATATATATATATCACTCCACGTTGAAAAAAATCCCCTAAACACACCACTATACACATCACGCACAAATTATTTCGAAAATTTATATTCCACAAATATTAAATCAAAACTGACAAACACGTGGCGTCGTAGATGGGGAAAAGGGGATTTATCGGTATATATAATATATTGCAAAACAATAACCTTACACACACTCGCTAAATATATTCTCTCGTAATATTTTTTATTACGCAGACGGGCATGCATGTGTATGCGTATATTTTATAAAATATAAACAAAAACCTCTGTGTATATATGCATCCATATAATATATATATATATATCACAATCTACCCAGTGTATGCGTGTGCGTGCGCGGGTGTGTACCCGGATTTATACATGTTTCGCATTTACAACAATAAATATAAATATATTAGGTATACGCGTAATAGTACACACAGCCGATAACTCTATACCAACATTTAAAAACCAAGATTTTGATTAACAATCGTATTTATTAATTGCAGTGAAAATTATGATCATCTGATGCTATAAAAATTGATTTTAAAATGTCATCAAATGCAGTAAACGACAAAATTTCTGGAGTTGAAAGCAGTAAGTACCCAAAAAATAACGCATTTACTCTTAGGATCGAAATAATTGTACGTTTGTACCGTGTTTTCACCAACCACAAAACTGCTATGATTTATTCGCATCTAATACATTTTCATAGATTATCATACACAATTACGCTACAGACCATGCATTTTTACGAAAGTTTTTTTATACTAGAAACAAAAGTAGTAACTTCTAAATTGTCTAGGCGATACATTAATTTAAAAATAACTGATTAATCTAAAAATATACAATTTTTTTTTTAAATTTTAGACATTCATATTTATTCTAATAAATATGGTGAAAGAAAAATGTGTTTTCGTTCATACCAATAATAATCCGAAAAGTTTATATATATTTTCGTTTATTCTAAAAATCGGCGTTTCAAAAACTGTGGACTTTTCAACATCTACACCCAGAGACAGTTACCTCGTCCACCTTGTCCCCTTGAATCCGGCCTCATATGTCGAAAGACAACGAGGTAAATAGGTTAATTAACCGGATTGTACATTTGTATATCTACGAATAAATACACGATAGCTGCAACTAATACTAGAATTCTATTTACATTTCTCTCTCTCTCTTTCTCTCTTTATGTGTGTTACTCGCGATAAGCATTATCCTTTTTCCTCCCACCCGATCTTAGGATATGGTGAATTCACGCGAGTATGTGTGGGATGCTATTTCACGGTTTTTGTGTATTATAACAATATAAGTGTGTGTGCGTGTGTAGAAATATGCTGGCGTATACTAATTACCCTCGAGTATGAAAGTTATATTAATATTATACATACAAAGGTATAATAATGTACCAAAAATACATAATGCGCTTATATTAGGTACAACATATCAACTATAATACACACACACATATATATATATACATATACCTTTTTGCGACTCATTTTTTGTCAAATGCAGAGAGACTAGATTCGCATAATATAATACTCATAATCATAAAAATCACACTATATGACTAATGAGTGTATATTATATATCCGCCTACACTACACGACTATATACATCACTTTTAGGTTTTCGTTAGAATTCATTTGAATTGTCATCACCGTTTTCTTATTTTAACTGCGAAGTCGTTTTATACCGTTATACTTACTATATTTTGAAAACTACTTAACAAAAAAATATTTTAACGAATTATATATATATATATATATATATAACTTCTTAATAAAAAAATACAAGTATATATTTTATAATAATGCAACATAAGCAAGTTAAATGACAAAAAAAGAAATAAAAAATGCGAAAAGATAAAAAAAAAATCAAATACGTCACAAATAAATAATGAAATACAATAATAATGGATGAGAAAAATTTCACTGGTGTATATATATATATTATACGGTGAATTTATAAGTTCAAAGACCACGTTGATTAGATTAAAAGACCGATATATTCACAATAACATCAGTAATTACATAATATAATTATATATATATATATATATTATAAAATCACAGTTCATTACTGGTTAATATACAAAATATCTAAGTGCGTGGCGTTAGGGCATATATACACATAGCGTCGTCAAAAAATAGCAAATTTCGAAAAAACGTCGTCTATTATTATTTATTTTTTTAAAAGACTGCAATTTTATAGACTATAGAGTATAGACATCATCACTCCATATACATCATCGAAGAATAATAATTATTTCTACCCATTCCGCCATATCTATTAGGCTAGCTATAAACTATAATTTTACAAAAAATATATATATATATATATAATATTATATTAAATACACAATATTGTCGTATATGTTATATATATATATATATTTAATATGATGTTGTTTCTTACATATACAAATCCGAAATATCTATTCCGGAGAGCCATCATCAACGCGATATATACTAACTAAATTACACCACTTACTAATAACTAACTTACTGATAACAAACTACACTAAATTATAGTTTAAAAATATAATTAAGACAAATACTCGGAGAAACAAAAGTGTTCCTACGAAAATCGGACGGAGTAAATCGACAAAATGTGATTCTTCCTATGTGAATTTAAATACAAAATGAGATTTCTCTACATCTCTGCCAATATTTAAATTACTAAGCTGTTATTAAGGCGAACAGTAACGAATGTAATGAACGATTATATAAAATTATGTACGCGATTTATTTTATTTTATTGGTGAACCGAAATTCAAATTACACAATTTCGGATTTGTCATTAATATTGCATAAGTTGACAATGACTATGCGACGATGTATTTGGCGATTCAGATGTGATAATACATTAATAAATAGATCGCGATAATAGATCCTATTCAAGACAAATTGTCCACTAATATTATTAATAAACGTCGCAAAATGGATCAGAAATACATTGTTGACGAGAAAACGAAGAGAGCTAAAAACGAAATAAGGAACAAACATGTCAATCGAAATCGAAAACTCCTAAAAATCTCACACACGTTTATATATGAACGTTTATAAATACGTACACACACGTATTGTTATCGTTAATTATACGACACAAAAACAATGTACAAAATACATTATACTATATAGTAAATATACACACAAATAATGCATCGTACGATTAAAAATTTAAATCAACGCCGCACACTCACCCCTCATATCCTCGACCCAACCAGCTGATCACTTCAAGTCTCTGGATAAGTGTTCATAAACTTACATAAGCTACATGGTTCATAAACTAATAAAAATCATTAATCATTCACGACGACCGCATATACGCCCGCGAATGCGTGATGTCTATATAGTAATCAAACCTAACAAGGAGTACATGGTATATACCGAAAACACGTTCAGGTTATAAGTTATTTTCGGTTTTTGAAAATTATAAATTGACTAAAAGACGGCGAATTTTCACGATTACAGTTCTAATTTGTGTGTGCTAAAACTGCATAGCACAATTATAATTATATATCGGATTCGTGGTTTAAATTAACATAAATAACTTACTGTTCTGGTTCACAAATTCTAAAACGAACAAGTCGAACCACAAATATAACAGATCATATGACTATAAATAAGTATAATATATATAATAATATATATATATAATATATATATATATATATACTAACGCTACATGAACTACCTACACTTTCAAAAAAATTTAGAATAATGTATCATTGCAAGTTTGTTTTAAAAAAAATTTAATGTTTCGTATTTATTTGAAAAATTATCGGTTTACTAAAAGGCGTACATAATACAAATATATACATACACATATATATATAAGTACGCGTTTAAACAAAATATATACAAGTCATATTATTACTACAATAAAAAATCGACTTAAAACATCAATATCATAATATATCATTATTGAATCGGGCCAAAATCACGCACAAAATATAATATTCCGTTTTACTCGTATATAAAATGAAGTCTATGTCATTAATAATCGTTTTTATTATTTTTTAAACTAATTAAAATAAACTATTTAATCATTTCATGAAAAATAATGGTTTCTTTTTTTTAATTACATTAAAGCGCCTATATATGGTATAATATCAGAACACTTGCTGTTATTCTTGCTGAAACGACGTTAATAAATTATTTTTATCGCATCGTCGATTATATATATATTGCCGTTTTCACAATAATATTGTATACAATCCATGTATAAATATATACATATATACAAATATATATATAACTTAAAAACATCGAACGTGGCACACATTTTATTTAACATCATTAACTAATTGGAAATTTAATGGAGACTTTTATAAGTATATTTCAGAGTTTAATTAAATTAACTCATTCCTTTATATATCCGCACACATTTCCAAATTTCTTTTGCGACTGCAATAAAATACGTATATATATAATTTGTATAGTATATATATATATTTGTTTATCACTAAAGATTTTTGAGTGTTTTTTTTAATAGTGTTAAAATGTTATATGCCTATAAGCTAATATTAGCATTTAAACTCTTTAAATAAAATAATTGCTCATGTCCAAAACGGATATGTAGAAATAAAGTTCACGCAGACACACCCAACAAACACAAAATTTCAAAAAGTGTATTTAAAACATGAAAATTAAACATTTTTAATATTTTAGTCAAATTTTATAACACACGTAATCGATTTTCCGTTGAATGTTTTATTATAAATGTATTTTAAAAAAAATAAAAAATTGTATTAGTTGAATGTTTTAGTCATGTTTAATAACGGTAAAATCTTAAAATCTAATTTTATTTAATCAAAAATATAATAACCTAAACAAATTTAAAAAAATAAAAATTCACGATGTACAGTTTGTTTAACAATATACGAAACGGATTTGTAACAAAATGAGCATGGCATATGTTTAGTTTAACTCTATAATAATAAATACTGTTCGCATCGAAATCCCAGTCCAATAACACTACAATGAGTAAATATGATGATTATTTAATACACATGTACTACGTAGTTCGGAATTACTTATAACGTTTTATCGGTAGGTTGTCAATTATAAATGTATAGGTCGCGTATTGAACCAGTATCAATTATTATATAATAATTATATTATATGTATAGAAACACAAAGAACCTATAGCAATACGTTGTAACTTATTGTAAACAAACATAATATAATCTCATACAAATCACATGAAATTCACTTTTTGTATAAATTGAATTTTGTGCAGTAAATAGCAATTATAATAAGAACGCATAAAAAAAACTTGATGCTTTTTATCTCTATTCCCACCAACCAAAGATAAAAAGCCACAACTCATGATACGAAGAGTTTTTTTTAATAGTGTTAAAATAAATGTTCACTATGCAGTGGCCAGAAAAGAGGAGGACGAAAACACACCCCGGATGCAAAAATTAATGAATATTAAATTTTAAAAAAAACTCTTCGAAAGTGATAATTAGTCATTTTCTACCTAAAATATAAAAATATTGAGTATGATTTTATATTTTTGTGAAAATCATATCGTTACATGACATACACGTGTATCTATATGGAGTGTTAATATAAAACTTAAACAATGACAAAACAATTTGGAAAAGTGAAACATAAAAGCAAAACTGTTTATATATATAAATTAATACTGTGAACAACACGCTATCTTAAGGCTTCATCCGTATATACTCGTATTATAAAAACGTAGGCAAGTCGGAAAAGAAAATTAATACAAATTAACAAATTGACACAAATGGATGTTGTAAAACGTCGAAACACAAGAAATTAAATTTCTTAAATTCCTTATTCAAAAACATATATATTTATTTACACAGAAATAAAAAAATCTGAATTATTTATACGAATACCACGAACTCGTATTTTTCGCATTCTTAACTATTATATTATACATGTTATAAGCTATAAACTTTTTTTTTTTAACTTCAGTTTTAAATAAAACGATTGTATAATATATAGGAAGTGCATCTACTAAATAAACTAGCATTTTTCTTTTCGTAGAAAGCTTTACATGTCTGAGTTTTATTCGAGAAGAGAACCAAAATTTAAAAAATATTGTTTTCCATATACACAAACATAAAATTGAAAAGAAAAAAAATAAAGCCCGACTGGCTATAAGCATAAAATGAACACGGAGCGCTTGTATAAATTATATATATAAGACAAAGTATTTAAGTATCAACTATGCAAATAGTATGTATATTTTACGTCATCGACCTTGAATGAAAGCGACAAATTAATATATCGAAAAAGTGCCGATTTGTTTTCGTGTTAACAAAAATAACACATTTCGAAATACCTACAGGCACTATCATAATATGTCATATGAATACTTTATATATACAAAAGACTCGTTTTATTTTTTTCATTGCGTATATATAATATATATATATATATTTTTTTTTCTTTTTATTTATTTATTTATTTATTCATTTATATACATTTTATTTAGAGATACACAAAAACAATTTTAAAAATCATAAATATTTTACGTCGTCCGATTTATATCTATAATGCAATAAGAGTAATAAAACTATTATCTACGTTTTTAAAATAGTATTATGTGTATATAAATTCACAACGTTGTTATTAACGGAAACTAAAATTATTCGCATAAAAAAAAATTCTGAAAATTGACTTGATTATAAGTTTTATATAATTTCCAAAATAGTTTTTTTATCGTAATAATACACGAACACCGAGTACAACAATAAGAAAACGTATGCCCCATATACGATAGAAAATCAAAAACAAACAAAAATCGAGTAGTACTACGGAATAAATACAACATATATATTTATTATCCAACCTATACCTGCTTACGTGTATACCTCCAAGGAATGCGAAAACGAACAATATATTATCAAAGGTAGGCGGACGCTCAGAAACTTTTTATCTCCACTGCTGACGACGACGGTCCAGGTCAGGCTTCGGATATATGACACTATTCCAGCGATATATGTATATATATATATATAAATGCATTATGTAGACCGCGGTTATTTTATACAAAAGACCGATGACCCAGAATACGTTTGTGCGTTGTAGCCAAAACGAAAACGAAAACCGCTCGCTGGAAATTTGAAATGTACGTTGGATTGTACTTCAATATGAATATACAAATATACAAAAATACTATTATTGAAAAAAATATTTTTGAAATCTGTATATTATCATTTAAGAATAAGATCAATCGATCTCAAATAAAAAATATATTTGACCAATCCACCAAATACATATATATATATATATATATATATATATATATATATACACACAAGTATTGTATTTACATTGAGCGGAGCTCTTAATGGTGATTTTTTGCATTTTCTATATGTATAGACAAAAAAGTACTTCGTCAACAATAACAATGTTTCTAGCACAACAATATTGAAAAATCGATTTTCCACACGCACTTTTACGGGGAAAATGTAACCTTACTTTCTTTGCAAACAAAAACCTTTAGATATATTTGATACATACCAACGGACAGATAATAGACTTTATACAAAAGTTTTGATCGTCACACGTGCTACTTATACAAATTATATAAACAGTGTACCTAAATTAGTATAACTTGTGTGATATGAGTAAATCAAAGATAATTCGACTAGTAGCTGTAGAAGGGTAGAGGTCAAAAGCTATACGACACATATTTTAATTTAATTTTATCTAATTAATTGTCGATTGTACAACACGTGGTTTTATTTGAATTTATCGTTGTTTTATAATTATTTTATAGTCACGCGGTTCATCCTCGGCCTAGTTATTTTGTCTTCGTTTCGACCTTGAACATTTAATTTCGATCGCCCCACCACTGCACTGACACAGCAATTTCCCCGTAGCGCTTCATTACAGATATATTAGTAAAGTAAAAATTCATTTTCGTCCCATAAAAAATATACACAGCCGAAAATCTCCAGGTAAAGAAAATCGTTTAAAACAACTCCAGAAGCGAGGTCAAAATGTTGAATACAATTTGTACGTGTTTTTTTTTCTGTTTAATAAAAAGAACGGTAAAAACATTTTAAACGGTTATGCCATATATATTTACAATCCGAAAAGGTGTTTGGAAGGAAAAAACCTATTTATACAAGACTAATACATTATTCGCGCAGAATCTGCAGAAACCGAGCGTTTTAAATAATACACGCACGTTATTCTTTAAGTAATGCATAAAATGTGTCTTGCATACTCGTATACTCTCACACACATACACACATATATACGATTTCCGACCCTGATATTTTTTTTTATGTGTAACACTGGCATATAATTTTGTGTAAGTGTAAAGAATTTTATTTTTCAAAACTCTCTTTCTTTCTTTTAACTAAATTATTTCATTGTTATTACGTATATAATATATAACCATTGAGCTGTGCATATTAACAAGTGCATACATCAAAATAATAAGAAAATGTAAAGCCCGTTTCCAAATAGTATATAAAACGATGAAAAAAACACCGATTTAAGTTAAAACCAAAAAGAAAAACGAGCTCAAATTTTAAATTCTTAAAACAAATAATATCGATATGTTTTAAAATAATTATAAAGCGGAATTTCAATTCTACTGTTTGAAGTGACGAACAAATGGTGGAGGGGATAAATAACTATACTAGACGGAATCATATTTGTTATTTATATACGAGTATATTCAAAAGAAAAACTAATCAAAATAATTGTTTAAAAAATGTGCAATTTGACGAATTTTCGAATTTGTTCGATGATTTTGATTGGTACTAATTTCCTAACGAAGGCCTTGAGTATAAACTAAACCATGTGTCCTGTAATCAGTACAATCTTATAATTATACATATTAAATGAATTCGAACACCAAACAGAACGATGAATCAAGCAATAGTCGAAAAGAGAAACAAAAACTACAAAAATCGAAAGTGATACGTCAAAAAAGTTCTGCCAAACACAAAAAAAGGTAAAATTATACACATTTCGAACATTTCATTTTCAAAAATCGATCGATTATTAATTAAATTATAAGAAATATGTCTAACGACACCATGTGCAATCGATCAACTATATCGCATGTTGTGTAATATACATATATATATATACATAACCTATCACATTATACGATGCAGCGAAAAGGTATGAGCAATATAGTTGACAACAATCCTATCAAAATACAAGTATTGATACGAGATACAATAATTTTTTACTTTAGATACATTCAAATTTGTTAAACAGGATACTTCAATATTTTTTACCTCTTATTGGTATAAAACGTTATGTACTCGTATACTTTATACTATTACAAATATCAGATATCAAAAATACTAATTTATCTAGTCATAATAATCCAAACAGGAATCTTTATGAATTCGTATAGCTAAATTTGTACAAAATATGTGTATTTAATATCTAGTTCGACACAGTTATATTTCATGATACCTAATTAGATTATATTCTTAAAACTAAATTATTACATATTACTGTATATTTCCCGAATTCACATAAGATATTATAGTTATAAACCCATTTTTTTTTTTTTTATATATTTCGCATTTTTTATTTAAATTGTAAAACTCACGAAATATCTAATATATATATATATATATATATATATTATATATATATATATATAATATATATAAAGTAGATAAAAGAAACAATAACTGATATCTAGGTACAGGAATCAGCGGCCTCAAAAAGGCTTTGGCTTATCCAGGCGCCGTGTCTCCACGTCTAGATAAGTCTGAGCCATGCACGGACCCAAGCAGCCCTTGGCGTCCTTAGCTGACGAATAACAGAACGTCCCTGTCGCGAGGATAGCCTTCCCTTTTCTATGAAAGAATTATCGTGTAGATAACTCAAATCGTGTCGTATTGTAACACAACATTTATAGTTAAAACTCGATTATTTTGCAAATTTTTTACATTTACTCTACCCCCTCCCCCCTTGCGTTTGCGTTTTACAATAATAAATATTTTTTTAATCGGACGAAGACCGAAAGATGTATCAAATCCTGTATAATATATATACATATGTCCAATCGGATAGAAAGGAGGTGGCGCGCGTAAACACATACGTGAAAAATGCATATTATTATAAACAGTGTGGATGTGCGAAGGTCGTTCGTATACGTGCATTCGATACTGAAACGCGATGAATATGAAAAATAATAATAATAATAAAATATGATAGTTGCGCATGCGATGAGCGTACGTAAATATGTATATATATATATATAAACACACGATACCTTGCAAAAACAACAACACACGCCTATCTACACAACTGTGTTTTTTTTAATACATAACTCCTGTGTGTAGGTAATACGCACCAATATGCATATTTGAACCTCCGAATTACGACGGTCATGTAACATGTATTTATATATTTGACTGATATCGCAAGACATTATGTTATTATCGTCGGTTTATAGATTGAATGTCCGCATTACAATGTTTTCGTCGGTTCATCGCGAAATTCGATTAAACGAACATTGCGTAAGTATATATTTTTAAAAAATTAAACGCGTTATGATATGCTCTGCAGTCTTGTAAAGCATTCCCACTCAATAAACTCAACACCACAAAATAGTTACGACAACGATTAATTTTTAATAAAACATAATATGTTATTAATACGATATAATGAATGAAATTATAATTAAAACTTTAAAAATTAAAAAAATTAAAATTGAATTAAGTTCAAATAAATTTCACGAGACTTTCAATACTATGCTTATGCAAATCAAAATTCGGGCTTCGTCGCACGATTATTAATACTATTGATTAGTATTTATTGTGCGCAAAATTTCGTAATCGTCAATAAAGACATACAAAGTAAAAGCACAGGAGTCACCGGAGTTCCGTTCAAAAATACTATTGAAATTCCATGAAAATACTATGGTATTTTTAAATATCCCGAATACATAGACGCTGAAAAAGTTGTTATAAAAGTTGGCGCAACATTGGAAACCGATATAAAAATAATAAACATAGGCTAATTACTGTATTGTTGTTGAAGCCTTTAAAAAATACTAATAATAAGAGAACAATAATGTTAAAAAGCAATAAAAGTTTTCGTAATAAATATACAATATGAATATATATATATATACAATATTTGAAAATGTATAGTAGGTACGCACTACACTGCCTCTCGTTTAAATTCATTTAAATAACGATTTTTTCACAACACGGACGTATATAACTTTTTAATGAACATTTTTTATACATAATTATATTTGTAAAAATGTCAATTTTATGGCTTGAAATTTGGATTATATCTATGGCGTATATATATTTAATGATGCTGGATAACATAAATATTGAGGTAATGTATAGAAATTAAGCACGCACACAAATTATAAACAAGATTTGTTTAAACAAATAAAACTTCAAAAAATATATAATAATAATATTTGTACTAGTGCGTATTCAAATGCTTTTTAAGTAGGAACTCGTCAAATGTATATATAGATGTACTAAAAAAATATTTCAAAAGTACTTTACAAATACTATTTTTCACAAGATTGAACAGCGTCCATATTACATAAACGAGGTACATACTTGAAAATAATTGTCTGAGCCATTCAAATTGTTTCGCAATCGTGTCTATAGAGACACACTACAAAAGCCGTAATTATATAAGGCTTTTGGTAGTTGTTCGGTTGAAAAATTAATAACTATTTAAGTACACAATACGCGTCATTCGCTGTATTAAAGACATTATATTATACTGCTCTTAACTAATTTTTTACCGGATTGTAAAAGTTTTTTTCATTAGTATTAAATAATACTTTGAAAATTTATTAGACGACGTAAGGGGGAAAAGCATGACCGAGAACACTAATAAATCTTATATATAAGACAAGTTCCATCAATATTATATAAATAATAAAGAAAAAAAAACACGAGTGTTGTGAATGTGATATATTAATAAGACAAAGAGTTGTATTGTTATTTTGAACTTGAATTTGTCAACAAACATAAATTACCATATTCGTCTATGTTGATGTTTTCAATTAATTTTGGAAAAAATATGTTTTTATAAACTTGTATTCAAATTTAGATCTAAAATACTAAAAACTGTTTGCCATGAATTTTAATAAATACAAAATATATTTTGGAAAATTTGAATTTTAAACACATAAATAAATATTATGATTATCAATTTTTGACATTTCAATAATTTAGGAAGCATGTTCGAAAAGTAAGGTTTCCATTATTATAATAATCAAATGAAGCTATATTGAAAAAATATTTTACATGTGTATATCATATACAGTATGTATGAATTATTTTTCTAATCACCATTTAGCACTTTTCAAGGCGTACTGGGAGTTTCTATATGCTAACCTCATAGAAACTTGTCATCACCTCCTTTTGCAGGTATTGTGTGACCTCTTCCTCACTTCTTCATCTGTCTCCATCCTTTTTCCGCTCAAATGCTCCTTTAAGTCCAAGAATAAATGATAGTCAGATGGGTCAAGGTCTGAGCTGTAGGGGGAATGGGAGATCACGTCCCAACTAAACTGATCCAAAAGGACTTTTGTGTCACGGGCAACGTGGGGCCGAACATTGTCATGGATAAGACAAACCTCCTTGGTCAACATACCTCGTCTTCGGTTTTGGATGGCTCCATACATCTCACACAGTTTTCGATGTAAAGATATCGGTGTTTTGCTCTTTACATGCAATAAACGAATAACAGCGCGGAATTCACACTGAGCATACACAGAAAGAGAGGTGGCGGCGGCCAACGTAGAAGCGTCCATCTTAAATACGTGTCAGACGCAAAATAAACATCTGATCGAGTCGGCTGCCTATTGCTGGAAAGTCAAGAACTTGCGTTTCACTACAGTGTTACTAATTTCAGGAAAACAAATTTCTTTCAGGCGCTAGGAGCGAAGAGACCTTACTTTTGGGACATGCCTCGAATAAACAAAAAAAAAAAAATCACCAGGAAATTATTGAAATTCTCGGAGAAAGTGAGGTCGCAAAGATAAAATCGGATTACTTGTGCCATGCGAAAAAGTGTTCACAGACAAAAAACAGCGCTTCGCTACGGTGACAATCTACAATTAATATAGCTTTTTGTGTGGACTTAGTTGCTATCGTCATCTTCGCAGTCTGCGAGTAAAACGAAAATAGTAAAGAAAAAAAATGATGTCCAATAATAGCAAAATGGAATCACAAAAAATGAAATACATAACGCTGTTAACAACGAAAACGATATCATTATTAAAATAATCAAATGTGATATGGTAGAGAGTGCATATATATAAGTCGAATGTAAGCAACATAATTCATAATATTTTACGCGCAACTAATGATTATCGCATTATTGAAGCCATTTTAATTACATAAATACTTGAAATATGTTTTTGTTGTTTTTAAAACGTAATGAAATATTATCAAAGTTATTTTTCTATTTAAATTATATTATGTTTTCGTGGAATTCGGTTTACTAATAATAATAATAATAATAAATCATAATATATTGAAACATTTTAAAAACCGAATTAATAATATCTTTAACATATATGCATTGCTCATTTTTCGAGATGTTTAAAATGTTTTAGTCTTTCTCTACATTGTATATTCCAATTAATTCTAAAATCAATATACATATGTATTATATGTAAAACACTACTATAAATATAATAATATACCTAATTATAATATAATTCGTATTGAATGGTTTGATACACGTTGTTTGCCTATCGTGTACAATAATATAAAATAATTTTCATAACGATAATATTGGTTTAATTATTGTCTATGTGCATTGTACATGTATATATTACATTATATTGGTCAACTTTTTATAATTATAATTATTATTATTGTTTTGCTACATTATAATTTACATATAAATATTGGTATTAGTCGACTGTATACGAAAAATATTTAAAATGAAATATTTGTAATATTTAAATGTAATTGCAATAGGGATAATAACGTTTTATTACTGTAGTTGTATTTATAAAATTCGTAACAAAACTTAATGTTTTACTCATACTTAAAAAGGCTTAATAAGCAAACAGCTGTCTCTCTTTATATTATTAGCACCTATATAAATACCATAAAATCGCTATAATTCCCAAAAAACTATTTTTTTTTTATCACTTCACTACACAATAACGGTGAATATTCACGACAAAGCTTTACACAAAATTTGATGTAAATAAATTAAATATCTCTATGTAACAGTAAAAAAACTGTATATAATATAAAAGTGTGTAAAGCATTATAAAATGAAAAATCAAAAAAAAAATGACTGAAATGTGTATCTCGGACTTTATGTATGTTATTATTTATATACAAATAATCGACCCGAGTATATATATATATATATTAATAATAAAGAGTAATACGCGACTATGTTTTCGTCTTTATAGTTTTGAAAATTGCGTATGTATAGATTAAATCCTACCGTAAAAGTTGTCAGTTCTTATATCTCTACAAAAAAACAAAAATAAATAATAGCTGAATTAAATGTTATCGTTTACACACGTTTAATGTACTCAACTAAGTAGTATTAAACATATATATATATAATATATAATACATCAAAATATCGAATTGAACTAATTACATAAACATATACACTTATAACCTACCCACTGTTAAATAGTGCAAAACTCGTATCTATATTTACTTTCGGGCGTCTAAATGAGTACATATTTATTATAGAGATTTATTTTTCCCCCGTATACTCATTATATATTATTAGTTACATAATTTATAACTACGAAATAACGAATTAAGAATTTCTTGCGGATTGATCACCACCCGCAGTACACGGATCAGAAGAAAAAACACATTTCGGTAATGTTTACGAGCAAATGATCTATCGTAAAAACCTGAACGACGATAATAGTACAAAACCGCGCGAAGTCACTTCCAAAATTATACATATATATATATATATATACACGCACACACATAGCTACGAACAATACGATTTCGAAACGTATATAAAAAAAAATATGTATATGTATATATATATAGATATTCGTTTATTTACGTCACTCCCAAAAACAAGAAAAATTCGACCTAAATTTAAATTTCCGCCCACTATTCCCGTTCTATCGCGACCGTGCGCGCGCATATATTATTATTATTATTATTATTATTCGCTAGTCGCGCGGCGTTATAGAATTACGCTCGGTTTTTTATTATCAGAGTATTTTCTGCCCCCTTCGTTCTATTGTTTTTCTTTTTTATCCGTGCGACGCGTCGAATGCAAACGTGTGTGTACACAATATGCCCAGACGGAATATTCAATGGATTTTCTATTGTACACGTTGAGTCTTCTTTGCATAATAAAATAAACACTCGATAAATATAGGCATTTTTTTCAGAATTTCATGTGACGTACAGTAATTTATATTAAAATGCCTAAATAAAAATCGACATTTTATTTGAGCGCTAGTCCCAAAGACCGCTTCACGACTCGAGAAAACTCCGGCGTAAGTATTGTAACCTATATGTGTTTTGACACGCTCTTTTATCTGTCATAACATAACTTCATGAAAACCATGGCAATTTATGTCATGACTCATAAAATCGTTCGTGTGTCTTGTTGTTGTTGTTGTTGTTTTTGCAATTTTCGTGTGGATGGTTCGCGAGAGACTATTGAGAATGTCAAATTATTAAAACCGTACGACGGTGTGTGCGCGCGTACCGCGAAAGGTGCAATCAAAGATCGTATCACGTACTGTGTGCTAAAAGAAAAAGTTTTCCCAGACGAAAAACCAACAAAAAAACAAACTCCACCCAACCCCCCACCACCACCGCCACCACCTAAACACATCGCGCGCGCGTTGTAAAACGTTTCGCGAATAGCGGCCGTGTCGTTTTCCAGATGTGACGACACGACATTGCGTGTGCACGCGACGTTCGCCGTGTTTTTCTCGTATTTACGTTATTATATAATATCATGTAAAACGTACGACTGGTAATAATGATCGTCGTGTGTGTGTGTGTGTGTGTGTGTGTGTGTGTGTGTGTGTGTGTGTAAACAATCAAAAATGCGCGATGACGGTACACACACGCGGGGTACGTGATACGTGAAAACCGACGTATGCGCAAAGTACACGTACGGTTTACACAACGTTTGTACAGTATGACCACAACAGGTACATCGGCGCGTACATCGACTTGTGGTTTCTCGGTTTTTTTTTTTTTTTGTTTAATTCGTATCAAAAACTACCGATAAAAGCATCCGCCAAAGTGATAACGTTCTGTTATTCGTTATTTCGATATCATCAACAGTTATTCCGTCTGATGTTTTCACGCATATACCTACAACACCTGACCTACCAGCTGTATACTCTCGTTAAAATTTATATACATATAATATATAATATATATATTTACGCGTCGTACTCACTGATCGTATCATATGATACGTACGACGACGACGGTGTATACCACACATATCACACAATTACATATTATGAAAATAAATCATTATTCTTCATTGGACTGGAAATCGTACACACACACACAAGACGGAAAATCAATTACGAGCACGCGTGTGTTTGTGTGTGTGGCCAAGGTTAATATATATATATACACATATTATTCCTAGGTCATCGCGAGAGACGAAATACCACGAAAACGACGAAAAATTAATAAATAAAACGTATTTTATTTTATTCTACTGTGTTTACTACGTGTATAATACGTCACTTATCGCATCGCCCAAAAGTATCCCATTAAATTTGGGAAAAATTTCAAACAAAAAAAAATAATAATGATCGGTTTTCAATTGAAAACAAAAACACCGTGTTCACAATATTAACGACACGTTCGAAAACGATCGTTTTCATTCCGAATCCGTCGATTTCCGTAATTGTATATCTCCGTGAATAAATAAAAACGAAAACACTCATGACACCGTACCGAACTCGAAGAGTTAACCGTTAGACATCAAACGTGTGCCGGACGTGTTCCGACAGTGTACGATAGGCATTTGAAAATAACCGCGAAACGCCGTCGATCGATCGATAATTCATAGAGTCGTCGTCGTCAGTATTTATAGATCGGCGTTTTGGGACGAGCCGGCGAGAAGGACGGGCGGCGGCGGTCCGCTTGACAGACACGTCCTCCACTCCATATGGTCGCACATGTTGAACCGCTGTCGCCGCCGCTTAGAAAATGCGGTTCGATACGCAATATCGCCGCAACGACCGTGCGAAGAGAACGCTCGCACCGGTCCGTTGCATAATAATAATAATAATAAAATATATATATATATAATGTACACCGGCGGCGGCGGCGTCGGCGCGCGCGATAACCTCGCGCGTCGTCTCTCTGGCTCCTCTCCCGCCACGTCCGCCGACCCACTAACCGATCCCGCACACCCGCCCGTCCAGCGCGCGCCACACACGCCACAACATTACGGCGACGACGCCACCGGTTGGTGGCGTACGCTGTACCTCGTCGTGCGTCGCACATTATCGCGGGCCACCAAGTAACACGGACAGATACGGTTTACTGACCTTGGCCACCTGGAAGTTGTCGGACCGCAGCGTCTCGACGATCTCCTGGTCGGGTTTGATCTGCGGCGCGACCGACGACCGTATGCCGTCCAGCACGCCTTTGAACGTGAACTTCTTCATGGCGCGGGAAGACGCGGACGCCCGACGAGCACGACGACAGACTACTGTCCGCGGGTCACCACACGATCATCACACGGACGGACGACGGGAATGTATGAATTATTTCGAATTCGGCGGTTTCGAACACGCACACGCACACACCGCGAGCACGACGCGCGCGCGTTTTCAGTTCGCCATTTTTCGTTTTCTCTTTCCGAATACGCACGAGACAACAGAGAATTCGCTTATTCACTGAAATAACGTACACGACAATAATTACCGTTTGACCGCGCGCGGTATAATATTGTTATTACGCGTACTGACGACGACGACGCGGACGGAGTCACGTAAACTATCACACGTCGCGGCGGGACAACAGTCGTAATCACAATAACCGTCTCCGCGTTATCTCCCGCGAGGCGTAAATAAAAAATAACGTGTCGACGACGACGACGACGTAGGCGCACGCACGGACGGACGGACGGACGACGGTTAGACGCGAGCGCGCACAGCGTCAACGACGTTCCACTCGGTACTGTGGGCGCGCGTGCGCCGCCGCGTTACACCGGACTCGAGCGAGTGCGGGTGCGTGACGCCACCGCGACGGCGGTGGTGGCGCTACCACCGCCGCGCCGGTGGGGGGCGCCCCGTCGCCGCGCCGTAACCCGACGGCGCGGTGTACACGTAAAAGGTGTACGCGGCGGCGGCCGCCAGGGCGAAGGGGAAGCTTGCTGCTGCCGATCCCGGGCTGTCGCCAATCGTTAAACGGCGGCGGCGGCGGCGGCGGCTGCGGCAGGCAGCACCACCGCCGACGACGACGACGACGACGACGCCACCGGGGGCCCCCCCTTCGACAACGCGAGCGGGATAGCGTTTTACGTGTAGTGCGTACGCGCGCCCCCGACCGACCCCCCTCCACCATCCCGTGGCGCGGCACGGTGCGTGCATGGTAGTACACCCGGGACACGCCGAAAAAGTTTACGTACGTAGAACTCGCCAACTCCCCCTCCTCCCCTTCATCACCCCCACTACGCCCCTACGGACGACCAGGAGACGAGCAAACGACGAGCAAACGATAGTAGTATAGCGTATGTATATTATACGGTAGTGACCGTCTCCGTTTGGCGCTCGTCACTAGCCGCTGATAACTGTGCGTCATACACGTCGACGATTATTTATCTCGTCGGCGGAACGGCCGGAGAAGGGCAAAACGCCCTAACAAGAAGCGTGCGTTATTAATACATTATCCACATACGTTAAAAAATTAATTTTGTAATCATGTTGTATGAATATTTTTTTACCTTTCCTTTCTCTACGCCGTGATAACGTGTTTAGGAACAAGTCATATTATTCTTCGTAGTCTTCGTACGACACGCGTGATGCACATTTTATCTATACTTGTAAGCGCGAATTTACAGACGGGGCGCAGTCACCCTCCTTGACCATAGACAGAAATAGTTTTTGTCTGCTGATTGTTTTCTTGCTTTCTTTGTCTCTTTCTTTTCGGTAAGTTTTCTAATCTTTCCGATAAAAATGTTTGTACTGGGCATTTTTTTTTCTTTTTAAACTTCATATGATAGTGACAACAATTTCAGAAGTTCATAGAGGTATTATTACACACAGCTCTTCTTCTTAAGTGAATATTTTGAGAGTTTATATCGAGATATTATACGAGTAAGTTATATCATCGACCATTCGACGGGTCTTTAGATCGCTCGATACGGCCGTCGATCGATTTTCTTTACCGCGCGAGCGCGCGCGTACTTACAACGTTGACGATAAAATTGGAAACGTATAACACAATAAAGTACGGGTCATTGAAGGAGCTTTCTTTTGCACAACGTCAGGTTGCGTACACCGACTTATCACGTATACGATTATTTTATAGATTCCAATTAATTATATAAAATACAATATTTTCTTATATAAACATATGCATTGTTTGTAATAAACGTAAAAACTGAATAATAAACGTATTAACGTATAAACATATTTGTATAATAATATCTATATTAATAATATAGATATTATTATACAAAAAAGCCATTTACAGTTTTTCCGTCCCGATAATTCTCGACATTTTCATTGTTGCTGTATTATTATGAATTATGATCAAAAGTATGAAATTTAAACCTCGGTTGAAAAACCTTTACTTATGAAATTCCTTAAGATTTACAAGTAATTATTATTTAAATATTCTATTAACGGCGTGCCCGGACTCCAAAAACCATTACAATATATTACGTAATACCTACGAATCGTTTTACTACGGACCCCTTCCCGTCCACCAGCACCATAACTACATATATACCAGCTATTACTATAAATCATAATTTAGATCAATAGATCGTAATAACGTTTTTATATTGGCGTCGTTATAAATGTACACAATATATGACTTACCTTACCCTTCCTATAAGGTATATTCCTATAGTAAATGACCTATCAGATATTTCTATGATTTAGAACGTGCAGACCTACCAGAATTTCGTATACACAATTTTGTTTGCAAAAAAACGGTGTGCGTGCTACTTGCATCGCGTTTCAGATTGTAATCGGTTGGTAAATTGCATCCGACAAAAAAAAGGTCGTATGTGCGTCTTTGCAGATAACTTTTTTTACACAAACTCTCGAAAATATCAAAGTTGGTACATTATTACGAAAGTTATATTGGTATTTGGACATGTTCCTCCCATATAGCACTCGTCAAGTTCGCGAGACCTAACAGGTTTACGTGGAAAATTGTAAGCCGGTATGTTATCCTGTCAATGAAATAACCAATTTCGGTACGTCCCGTAAACAAAACTATAATGAGAACAATATAATTATAATGCACAATGATAAAACAAATAAAAGGATTCATTTAGGTCCATTCGCTAAGTGTGCACGATATATATATATATATATATGATTTCATATACATAGAATATAATAGCATAATCTTAACGAGTGTTATTGCAGTAAAAAACATTGTAATAATACAAAAATTATAGAGGTAGATTAGTTGAGTTGGTTGTAATTGAATGATAATAAGAAAATTCGGAGTATAGGTCCGAGAATTGTTTAAGAAAAAATTTATATAGTAAATAATAAAATAATAGGAAAAAATGAAATAAAAATAAGGCGAAATAAATATAATGTTTTTTCTTATTTTGCTGCTCGTACTTGATTTTTTTTATTACATCTGTGAACACAATTGACCATGCAAAGAGAATTGAAAAAATAGGTTGGGTCGGTGCCTTCACTTCAAAATTGAAATCACTGACAAATTAAACCAGCCAATACGTAGATACGCAAAACTAAAGTCGTCCTACGGAAAACCGATTTCGTCGCGAGTAGTGGCTCGTAGCTGGAGTGTGCACACGCACGGTGTGGAGAGAGCATACGCACTGACGAAGAGACGAAATCATCAAATGGTCTATGGTGTAATTCGAATTAATTCGTATTTTTTTTTGACAGTTTTGCTACTATTTCAAACTGTTTTGATGACCCGATTATCGAGTGGCCAAACTGTTATTAAATTCTCCGCACCTTGCCATTGTAGTAATGATTATACTCAGCGTTATAACTATTCGTCTTTGGTTCATTCTCATGCATATTTTGTTTTGTTTAATTTAAATATAATATGTTATATCTATGTGGCAAGTTTATATATATATATTTTTTTTTGTACTTTGATGACCAATATCTCTCTTGTGTGTTAATTGCTTATTATTTTATTTTTATTTTTTTATTTGAATATTCCGTGGAAAAGTTATTCAATATTCGTATTGTAACTTTCAAATTTTCTTTTTACTCGCAAATTTAATCGGTGTTCCGAAAGGAGCAAACGTCAGTATATTTTTATTTAGAAAAAAATGTACGAAATCATTTCATATGATATTATACATGAATACACCAATACAAAAAATGTTTTTTACTGATAATGATTATAATAATAATATGTGTGTATAACATTACAACATATAGTGATAACGGATAAAAACGAAAATTGTTAATACTAAACCGATGTATGACGTGAACAAAATATTTGAAACATAACTAAGACTCACGGATACGAAATATAAGTTCATTACAACCGTTATGGTACGAGGGAAATAATAGACAATTGGAATACTTCGCGTCTTACGAACAACAGAATTAATTTCAATATATAATACATATGTAAAAATGTAATTAAATATAACAATATTATCGCGCGTGTAGAATGTAAACTTATTCCCGAGATATTTTAATATTATACGCTTGTAAAATATGAAAAAAAATATAGACATTTCCCCACTAGATGAATGATCAAAGCGACTGCTGTAGGGTGTATTCGCATACATATTCATACATATGAGGTATGTATAACGCGTTTATGAAATATTAATAATTTTAAGCTTGATACGTGGAAGTAAACTGTCAGTCAGGGTAAAAATAACATGAAAAAAAAAGAAAAAATATTTAATTTTTTTTTTCTTAAAGATGCAAAATATAATATATTTTACAGGTACGTCAGACTTCATTCGATACGCCGAGAAAATTTCAGACGCTCGTAACAATAATGATATATAAAGTACAGTATACGCATTATTACATGGATTAAGAGTGACTCGCCTCACATAAATAATTTATATGGGTATTTTCTTATGATTATTTAACACAACCTTTGAGAACTTATAAGCGTTTAATACTCGTACGCGTAACGATTTCCAGTTAAAATACTCGTATGCGGCATATACCTACACGTGGTGTGTATATCTAGTATAAGTTAATAACTCACAGTTCGATTTAAAGAGATTGTTGGGACGATCCTCGTTTACCCGACGCTCCGGAAATACGCAGTGTTCGAGAACTGCCGCACTCATCTCGAAACTTTATGTTTTACGTATTGGTAGGTGTAGTTCCGCTGTAAACACTCTATGCAGGACAAAAGACAGTGGCTAAAAGCTCGACGCGACTTGTCGTATTAACGAGACTTCAATTTTTTTTTCTAAGCAACTACTAATTATATTATATTGTTTAACATCGATTCGATACTTAAACCCATAAGACCAGTTTAAAGAACGACGACGAATCATGGTTTTTAATTCCAATCACAAAAACGACTAACATTCAAGTCGAAACAATACACAGCAGTGTAACCGTCTTATAATACTACATAAATGTTCCTAAAATAGATATTTTATTATAATTTTCAATTCATTTATGTAAGTACTACGTTGTAATCGAATAATACATAGGCGAATACACGATTTGGAATTTTTGTCATAATTAAATAAAGCATACGGCTACAGTAACTTATTACTTCATGTCGTTTAATAATATATTATAGGAAAAATCTTTTTAAAAATAAAGTATAAGCAAATTTCTTCAATAAAATATATTCATGAACATGTGCTGGAAAAATATATACGATATTATATTTCAATGATATGAAGAAAAAATAATTTTACTCGTCGAAACGAATTTTTATATATTATTATTTGTATATACGTATGATTTAAACTATTTCTTATACGTCACAAATATGTAATATATTTTTAACATCGCTTAAAGTTAAAAAAAAATGAACATATTATATTTAAACTTATTAGTTATAAATTTATATAGTTGCGGATGATCGATCGCTATATGTAAAAATCAGTTGTCAGTACTCTACTATGTAATATACTTAATGATGGAATGAGAGTGAACGAGCACTTTATAAATGAGTGTTAAAATATATATATTTACAAATGAAAATTACAAAAAAAAAAAAACATATCAACTTAAAAATCGATAATGGTATACGTTAATTAATTATCAGAATTCAGAACATGGGTAAAGTTATGAGTACCTAATTAGATTTAGTTTTTTCACTGTTTGATGACTTTTTTTTGAAAACAGAATGATATTCATGTATAAAAAATAATATTTATATAATATTTTGCAAATCAATTACATTTATTTTTAGAAGAAAAAGTTTACGTACAAAATATCGTATTTAAAAAATGCATGAATGTTTTTGTAAAAAAAAATCATAAACTATATTAAATTAAATAAATAATTTTTAGCACACATAAGATTAAATTTCATATTTATAATTTGTTGAAAAATAAATACATGCGCATTATACCTAATATTATATAATTCCAAAACGTGTTAGTTAAATTATATTGTTAGTTAATGTATATTTTAATTTAAAGTCAGCATGAAATGCCTACACACATATACATTTATTACATATTCAACTTTTACACCTTATAGATCCTAACAAAATTGAAAATATTATACTTATAAGAAATAAAGTAGGATATTTTTAAAAAAGTCTCGGGAGCAGTAAACTTTTAAATTTAAACTCTGGTGAGGGTTACAGTTTTATTCTTCTTGGACGTTAAAAATTCCATTAAAAAAAAAAGTTCCCGCCTTTATTCAACCGTTTAGTACAAAATACTTTTCCAGCAATAAACTATTCACTATCATGACTAGAAATGATTAATAAAGGGTTAATAGCTTTCGCGGAGCTGTTAAATATTACAGTATAAGGTATGCCATACTTAAACGCATGCATTGCATTATCTAACAAATTGCTTTGTGAAATAAATAAAAAAAGAACGTGTTTACATGTGCATTATAACACGTGATAACTCATTCTTGAAAATATATCATTTTCAACGGTAATTCAAATGTCACTCAAATGCGTCCATTAATCAAAATATAAGACTAGGTGCTGCAGCATACCATGTGCAGTATTTTAGTTTCGAGAATAAAAAATGTAAAAAAAAAATAACGATCACATATTTGATTAAAATTTGTGTCGATATTCATAATAAATACAAACGTAATTGAGTTGCCAATAGTAAGTTATTCAAACCATCTGACTTATTGAAAGAAAGTAAAAAAACATTATAATATAAAGCAACTATGATAACTGTAAAAAAATAACACCTGTATCATACGTGTGCATACTAATTTACATTCAAACAGATTATGTTAATATTGTTAATTTAAATACATTTCAAGAATTTGTTTGTTTAACTTTAAACATAATTTATGAAGAAAAAAATAATAATTGTTAAAATAAACTATTCTTGTAAATAACGACCATATAATCAGAATTATATTCACACTCATTTTACACGTCGTCCACTATTAATATTTTTACTATTCACATTGATTTGAAAACAGCGACGTTGCATTTAGATACATGTAACACATAGGTGCTTTGATATTTATTACATTTGAAAAATACGCTCAAATAATTTATTTTGAAATCGTTTTCATTTTTAATGTATAATAATAAATTACAGCGCGAGGGGAGACGAAGTTTGCTCGTGACATAAATATTATAGTATTTATGAAAGTGTAATAATATCGAAATAGAATACGGTTTTCGAGCAATTAAATTTATTTTCTTCCGTTGAACGAGATAAACAGCCAATATGACTCAAAATTTATGACATTAATCATTCGTGATCTTAAAACGAATGTATGGCAACAGACATAAATGGCCGATTTTGCAAAAATACGAATAGTATTACTCCAAAAATTTAATACTGCAGTTTGTAACTAACGAATGATTCGATTGTTATATTATTATAGTAATACGTATATAGAATAAATAATATTAATTCTAACAATTTAATCAATATTCTATATACGAATATAAATACATAGTTCGCATAACTTTACAGACATCTCTTGAAATTATAAAATTAAAAAACTAAACAAAAAAATAATGTACACAATACGATTTAGAGACAAATATTGATGTTTAAAGAAACGAAATTAAAATAACGAATCATTATAATTTGTTTATGCTTTGATTGAAAATATTAAAATAGTTAAGTAAATTAAAATTTCAATCACTTAAAAAACAAATATACTATAGTACGGTCGGGGTTGATTTTTTTATTATTATACCTATATACAAAAAGCTTTGGATTTTTCTTGGCAACTAGCTTACTTATTTTTTTTCTGATTAGTTTAAGTTTCCAATTTCCCCTTTGTCAGGATATCGTTTCATTCATGCATAAATTTCAATAATTCAGATCTTGCGTATTCAATATAATTTGTAGTCTTAAAAATCCGAATAAATATTTAATTCTAACCCAAAGTATAATTGAAAAATTAAATTACGTTTTAATTTGTATTAATGTTGATAAATACATCGAAGAAAATAATAAGATCTATAATATTTAGTCTGCAAACGTCTAATTCGAAATATACTACGTAACTAAAATTTAAACCAAAAATTATTAAATAGCAGATTATACTACTATATACTTCGTCTTATTATCTATAAAAGTTAATTTTTTTGCGCGTAAAAACATTAAATAATTATTAACGTACAAATAAATTCGTTATCAAGCACGTGTGATGTCCGAAATTTGCGCCAAAACATCTGAAATTAAAACGAACTGATCAATAATAACATCCTCTCATCCTACACTCATTGGCAAACAATATTCCACTATGGTATACGTCACAAATCATTACAACAATCATTCATTGAAACTAAAAAAAATTCCACAAAGTTCTGAAACGCGTTGACAACAGTGTGATAATATTACAGAAATATTTTAACTAATATAACACTCTCTTCCCTCACACTCTTGTTTTAAACCACTCACTCAATCATCATATAAGTTTTAAAAAAGACGTTTGCACTCGTAGCTCGTTATATTTTGACCAGAATTCGATAAACGAAATTTTCGACTACCCAAAGGGTGATGTCAAACTTCCCCGTAATTTGCACGATAATAATTATTAAGTATACAATGCACTTCCGTCGCACGTAGTCATTTGTAATGAAACGGAGTCGCGTTTTGTTGACTTCTGGTGAGTTTTAAGTTCGCCACTCCACATCATTTCTACCGTCACATATTTATATTGTACGTTCGAGCAACAGTAAATATTTCAACGATTTCAACGCGAAAACACAAGTTACGCGCATGACTTCTATGAATATATATATATTCACGAACTATAATGAATTTATGACAACAGGCTTGCGCGAAGCTTTTTTGTTGGGTACAGGTAATCGAGGCGACAACGAATCGAAGAGACTTTGTTTCAAATGTAAACGAAATTTATAATAGCTATTATTGCTTTTTCTTTCATATTAGAAAAATAAATTAATACGAAATCGTAGAATTATACAGAAAAATCACAATTATTCACAAACCACGCCCGATGTAGAGATGAACTCGGTACTGTATTTCTCAGTGAACACAATTAGCACGTGCTTACAGTGATAGTTTTTTAGGGGCAACAAACAACCAACACCTAAGTCCAAATTATAATATTTTATTGGTGACAAAAATAATGGTGAGAATAAAACGATGCATCTAATCCCTCGGTCCCCGAGTGAAGATATTTAATGATGAGTTAAATATTTAACTCATATATATATATATGTTAGACTATCTAAATAAATATGAGTTAAATGTTTAACGTGAGATAATATTGTAATATTTATATTAGTTTTAATTTTTTTTACAAATTACAGTTTAAAAAATTTTAAAATATAAGTTGTTTTTGCAATATGTTAACAAATTTAAAAAAAAAATATATAAATAGACGACAATTTCTTCAATGCGTACAGCGGCACAGTGGTTAAATCCGATGGACTTTTATATTCATTTATTAATCCATATATGTGTTCTGAATGTTATTATCTCAAGTTTTTATTTTATATTTTGGTATTATGACTACGAAGGAAAATGTTGCTAGGTTATACGAGTGAAAAACAAAGATAACAATATTATAATACTAACCTCACTATAAATAAGTCTTTTTAATATATAACGAAGCTATATATTTACGCATACATTAAGATAAAAATATAATGTTATTAACTGCCGTTTTATTTAAAATTATCATTTATATTCAAATGTTGATGTGATGTAATAATATATATTATAGGTATAGAAAATGAAAAACAAAATGTCAGAGAAATTTCCCCAATTGTACCCAAACGATTTTGTAGGCGTTATTAATAGTTGTTCACATGACAGAAATTATAGTATTTTTAAATGAAAAATACCTTAATAAATGATAAAATGACTAATTTATATATTATTATTATTATTATTATTATTATTATTCATTTTAAAAATACACTAAAACCATATACGCTTCAAAATATTAAAATGTTAAAATCCTCATGATTCATAAATTTGCGAATTAATTTTGTTGGATGTTTGTAAATTGATAAACAAGAACAAATATAATTCCGACACTTGTAAAATGTCAAGTTCTTAATGAAAATTATTATTTCATTGTTTAAAATCAATTTAAGTTTTGACATTCTATTAACCCTCTATTGATATTAATACAGTAGACACGAGAATCAGCAGTATATATTAAATGTAACATTTAAGACATTATTATAATTTAATTAATATGATTATTATTACCTGTTTTAGTATTAAAAGTTATTTCTCCTTTATATTAGATCAGTACCGAGAACAGAGTAAACTTTGTAAAATGTTAATGGTATATACAAGTTTCCCCATAATTGATCAAAAGTTTGTTAATGTAATTTCGTATTATGAAATATGCGCAAAGTGGAAAATACCGTGTAAATACTAATATGAGTTTTTTTAAACATTGATATTAATTAAATATTACGATGGAATAAGTTGTCTTTCAACTATACAGGATGAAAGAAAATTCGCATTACAAATCACATACATTTAACCTATCCTTCATAACGAAGATATGTAATTTTTATAATAACATATTTTAAAAAAGATTAACGAAACAGTCGCGTCACACATTATATACCAATAAAACTGTTATATATATATATATACATTTTGATGACTCAACTTTGAGAACTATTATACAAAAACGTTTTAACTGGATACGAAAAAAAAACATTTCACTGACGCACTTAATTTTTTTATACGAAAAATAAAACACTTCTATTTGTAATGAAAAATACACATATAATACACACTATCGTAATTCGTAACAGTTACTCACTAACTGTAAAATATTTGTCGTAATTTATCATATAATTTTTTCCCCTATCGTGGACACTACGCGTGCACAGATTTTTAAATTTTTTCGTTCTCGTTTATTATTTATTGTAATTACTATAATTATTATTAATTGCCCACCTTTGTGTACTCATATCCGGGTAGACTTACCGAGTCGGGGTTTACGCCGTATCTTAATCCAATTTAGTAACAATGGTGTCAAGATGGATTTCCGTGTTTAATCTGTAGGTGTTCAATTAGTGTCGTGTTTAAATTCCAACCTATTGGTAAGTTTCTGTCTCTTTTAATCTGTTTAGTTAAGTTTTAACATTTTTACTTATACGGTTCGTAATTATAAAATGTGAATACCGCGTAACACTTAAGATTTTTGTCGCAGAACTTTGTTACTTGAATTATTAATGTTTGTCCACAGTTAAAATTTTATATACAACTACATCGACAGACGTCTATATAAAGTCAGGAAATTAGTATATAGAAAATAATTAGCATAAGTTATTTTAGTAACATTTTATATAAATTTCTATACGAACGTAAAAATTAGATTCACAATTGCCAAATATTTGACATAAATAAATAATAAATAAGCATATCGCTTTCATAAAGAATTGTATTTCATAAGAAATCTTTTACTAAAGGTAACAATTACAATTTTTTTTTTTTCATTTGAAAATATTCAACATAAAAATAAAACTAAAACTTATGAATAAAATAACTTTAAGGTTAGCAAAGATTTTTAAAAAAGATAATTCCACAACAGAGAACGACGAAAATTATGCAATTTCTTTAATTTTTTTTTTCTTTTGTAAACTATTCTAGTTTTCACAAAACCCGTATTTTCAGGTTAGACAAAATTATTGCATAATCATTTATTGAAAAACTTGTATTTTATGAAACAGATAAATACAAAATAATCGCAAATAATGGAGGTTAACATATTTGATATTTTCCTAACCTATTAGGAAATCATCTTTTTTTATACCTAAACAATATTTTGTCTAAGTTCCGACTCTCCTGATAAGTAAAAAGTTCGTTAAATTTATGATCCCTAACGAAAGTTCTGTGTGATAAGTTTAATGAAAATTAATATGTAAAATTTTAATTTAATATAACTTTCCATCTTTTCATCCGGTTTATCTTGTATAACTTTGGGTGTCAAATTATAATAACATAAAACCATGAAAGTTCTTAACCCCGATTTGTGAACGCGTATTATTAAAATCGTCAGGCCAAACTTTTATGAATTTTAATATAGTAAATGTATAAATCTTACACTTTACCATACATTTATTAAAATATAAAAAACGACTTCATATTTTTAAATAAAGCCAATATTGTGATAATAAGTATACCATTTTAATTTAACCATTACTTTAATCCTAACAATAAATTAACATTCAATATTTATATAATAGCGAATTAATAATATGACGTAAAATGTAAAAATAGACTATAGACACAATCAATAAGATAGCTATAGGCTACAGAGTTATTACATTTTTTTTTTTTTACGGTGATAAATTCAATAAGATCGAATATTATATTTTATTACAGAACAGTTCATAGTAGATACCGATATTGAATATTAAACATTTTGATTGAAAACACATATTTCTTATGACTTATAATGACTAACTTACTGATGTATACTGAATATAATTTTTTGAGAAATATGTCGAGTACCTGTTTAATATATTAATACGTTTTTGACGAATAGAGTATGCAAGTATTTGAGAGTTAATAAAACAAAATGCGTTTAGACGAACCATTTAAAGTCGTTTACATCAATTTTCAATACCGTTAGTAACCCTCCCGACAAAATTTTAAAAGAACCCGTCTTACTGTAAGTACGTTTGTTTTTTACGTAAGTTTTCGCGAATAATAATTTATAAATATAATGTAAACTGATACAAGTTGTAATCAATATAATTAAAGTTTCCTAAGTATTTAAATCACGCAGGCATTATTTTATTTGTAACGAAATTAAACGGTTCGAAAAATAAGCCTTTTATTGCTTTAACACTCGAACGTTTGAAATAAAAATGATTGACTCTTATAATATCCTACTATAAAAATATATCTAACCTAACCAAACTGTCTAAAACTATCATTGGAGTTAAAAAACAAAACAAAAATAACAAATTATACCAATTCGATAATAGTTATAACTATCATCGGGTATAAATAAATATGATCGAAAAGAATACTGACAACAAACCTATATTTGTATATTATTATAATTTATAATTAAATAACAGGAACAATATTATCGTCGTCGGGTTAGAAAATAAAAACAACACGTTTTAAAATATTGATGAAACTATTAAATCATAAATTATCTTTGAGTAATTGGAATGTCGAAGTTTTAAACGATAATCGTCAATATAAATCGAAGGCTTAGCGTTTTTGGAAGCAACGCCATTTGCATATTCTTTTAGGATAATTTGAAACAATCCAAGGCACGTATTTGTTTCATATTTCCACAGTTATATTCAAATATATGAAATTGTTTCAACACTTTTTTTCTTTTCATATTTATGACGTTTGACTTACATTTACATTTTACAAATGGTAAGTGCTATTTTATTTGTAAACCTTTTTGCCAAAAAAATAATAATAATTTCACTAAAAAATAAGAGATTTGTTTTTGTAAAATAATGTTATATATATATCGTATATAGAAAACATTTTTACTGGTTTAATTTCTTCTGTTAGACATTTATAACTATTAAATTTTGCCTACTAAAATCATTAACAAATAAAAATTCATAAAAAATGTATGAATAAAATTACTCAATTAAATATTTTTCGATAGACTATAATGATAGAAACTCGTCGAAAATAATTAAAACATTATTATAAGTCTCATTTAAACAAACGTTTGTCGATCATGTACACGAACTTGGACAGTAATAGTACTATTATTATTATTATATACGTAGTAATGTCATGGACAGTTGTCGTCGTCAACAATCTTAACATTTCTATTACGAACGCGTTTTCGCGTCCTGGACCTGTCGACTCGATGGGTAATCGTTTTTACACGTACGGAAAAGCACATGATATTGTCAAATGTCGCCGCGAGAGAAATTCGAAAAACACAGCCTTGCGTCGTTATAATACGATGTTCGTATATAAACACATCGGCCGGGCACGTCGCACGACGTAGCCCGCGCGGTTTTTCGCCGGCATTATCGTCCCCTTATCAAATCGTCTCTCGGCACGCGTACACGACCAAATATATGTCTCGGACGGACCAAAAAAAAAAAAAAAACTCGTACTCGGGGGACGGTGTTTCCAGAGTTTCTGTATAACGTGTACGTGCACGTCGCGCGGGAAATAACTCGACACGTGGGCGACATACGTTACCGTCGACGAGCAACCGCGTGAAGAGCATTCCTTGAACTCCGGTCAAAAAACATGACCAGAGCCAGGTAGTAAGGGAGGGGCGAAAGGTGCAAAATTTTAGAAATTAAAAAATTAACATAATAACAATATAAAAACGCATATTCAGTTGCTATGAACATAATAAAAGGGTTTCGATAATTGTGCGCGTGAAACGCGCAGACGAAACAAAAAAATGTATATGTAAGTGACCGAATATTCTCCGTTCCGCCGGGTAAACAAATATAGGAACTGTACGAGCGGAGGGCGTTTTATCCATAGAATGCGCTTACCCGGTCATCGCCGTTAGATACTTTGAAACGGACGGCTCGGTTCGCCAAAACCCTGAGTCCGCGACCGGACCTGAGTGCGTGCAGCAATGTGAATTCGGCAAAGACAAGAAACGAACACACGAAAAGCGGTTAACACACAAATCATTATTAGACGGCCGCGGGGCACTTTCGTATACGTCACTCGGCCGGGTGCGGTGCGCGCGCGTACAAACGACTAACGACGTGATCGAGGCGCGCGTTTTAGGGTGCACGGATGCTAGATGCCAGAAACCGGTGGGGACGGCCAAGCGGTCCGCTAGCGCGCTATTGGCCGCAACTAAAATGAGACAACGCGCGTGCGCAACTAACCTCGAAAAAGTGTCGCGACCGGCCGACCGTGACGCGCGCGAACGTCCGGATTTTTGGTTTTTTTTTTTTTTTGTACCCTCCGTAAAGAAGTTTCACTTCACAAAGACAAGATTTAGCGAACAACGCGTGACCGTCGAATGTTCCGAAAATTCTGAAGAACGTCGTCTCTCTACGTCGGTATCTACCGCGGGTCAGGTTAGGTTCGTTACGCGGGTCGTTACGACTCGTAGATCGTGGTTCGCGTATAGTTATTCCGCGGCCGCCGTCGGCGTTTCCACAATGACGACGTCGTTTTGTCGTCAAGCTTTAAGACGTCACACGGTCACAGCAAAACGCCGTCGTCGTGAAGTAGCCGTCCGGTAAAAAACGTAACATTTTACGTTTATTCATATTTCTTGAACGGAAAAAGAAAGCAAGCATGTGGCCGGAAAACAATTGGATTTTCGGATTTCGACGTTGTTTTCCGTCTTACCCATTTTCCCTTTCGTTTTTATTGATTAACGACACGTATTGCGTACACATTATACGTCTTGGTACGATTGGCCAAAAAACGTGTTAACACCTAATAATTGTGCGCTGTCCGAACGCGTTCGACATCCGCAAAAACATAAACATTTACCTACCTACGTATTGTGCACGCGAAACGGAAAGAGCGGCGGGATGGCCCGTACGAAACCCTCCAAATGTGTCGTGCCGATAAGCGGAAAACGACGTTTTATCGATTTACAAATACATGACGGAGTGAGTTATCGTGCAAGTAATATGATGAACGTAACTATTAACAGAAGAACGGTCGGACGGGTACCCATGTTTCGGTTGTCCGACGCGCAACGTCTTGTTCGCGAACGGACGACAGGACGCGCGGTCGGAGACCGAAAAATCGCAACCCGTCCGAATCATTCGCGGGATTTTTAACAAAAATTAAATTAAAAAAATAATCGTCGAAATCCGCGACGCGATCGCCGACCGCAGCTGTTGCTGCTGAACAGTGTGACCGATCACGAGAAACGAAATAACCATCGCCGGCGGCACCGTTCCCCGCGGAGTACGTGATTGAAATCACGTAATCTCGCGCGGCTTATCGACGACGGACCCGTCGTCCCCGCGGTGATAACGGTCAACAAAGTCGTGCGCAACCGTGCTTGGAGTTCGCACTTGTAGAGCCGTTCGTCTCGTGACGGTATCTCGTCGTATTTGAATTGTCCACGGTTTTTTCCCTACTCTCCGAATTTCTGTTCCCGAAGACGTTCGTCGTACCGACCTACGAGATGATATTGAAAATCGTCTCCTCCGCCGTCAAAACGGTCTACCTGGCGACGTGCGTCAAGCTCAAGGACGACAAAAACCTCAAGTACAGTTGACATTCCGTATTCATTTCGGTTATGATCTAAACACTCTGATTTTACATATATATATACTTAGTTTAAAGTTTATTTTTATAATTTTGATTGAACCAGTAGCCCGCCTATGTGAATGGTTTATAAAAAACTATATTTTATATAAAATTCCAATACTTTTTGTTATTTCGTTATTTTTTTCAACATGACTCAAAAGCCAGTGTACATCCATTTTTATGTTACTAAAAATAAGCAATAATTAAAAATATCAATTTTTTTTTTTTTATAAATCCACTAGAAGTAATCTCTAAATGAGCAAAACCAAAGTTTTTAATGTGTACATAGTATTTATTTTTAATATTAATTTATAATTTGTACTCTAATTATGTTTGTCAATTGCAGATTAATTCCTGGGACCATGATCGCATTAGGTATATCATTCAGCACAGTTGTGGCCAAATCGTTGGTTGTTGACCAATTCATGGCAGACACTGTCACAGACTCACAGATTTTAGAAAGTAGGCCTGGCGATATGAAGACCATTATGGAACTAATGATTATGAATATTCAGGTTAATTTAAATTATTTTTGTATAACTAAGTTGTTAGGTATTTTAAAATAAAATTTTTTTCAGGCAGAATTTTGTCGAGCGCTCGAAAACGAAGAACCAAAAAAAAAATTCCAAGTAGACAGATGGGTGCGACCCGAGGGAGGTGGCGGAGTCACTTGTGTAATGCAGGAAGGTGAAGTTTTTGAAAAAGCAGGCGTCAACGTGTCCGTGGTCCATGGTAATTTACCGCCCAGAGCAATAGACCAGATGAGAGCTAGGTAAATATTTACATACACGTATACATAATCTGTTAATTTTGATTTTTTCAACTTTTTGGTTTTAAGAGGAAAAAATTTTAAAGATGGCAAAATACTACCGTTCTTCGCCGCAGGTGTAAGTGCAGTGATACATCCACGTAATCCTTATGTACCCACAATACACTTCAATTACAGATACTTTGAAGTCACTCTGCCCGACAATACAATAGAGGTAATAATTTCAAGTTCTGTTTAATAGATACATTTTGTTTTTTATTGTGATTTTGTAACCGCCATCAAATGTGTTTCAGTGGTGGTTTGGCGGAGGTACAGATTTAACTCCGTATTATCTGAACGAAGAAGACGCTATACATTTTCATAGTTCGTTGAAAAACGCTTGTGATCAACATGACAAGACTTACTATCCCAAATTTAAACGTTGGTGTGATGATTACTTTAGTATACCGCATCGAGGAGAACGGAGAGGAGTTGGTGGTATATTTTTTGATGATTTGGATACTCCATCCACATTTGATTTTGTTAAGAGTTGTGCCCAAGCAGTTATCCCATCATATATGCCACTAGGTATTAGTTTTAAACTGTTGTGTGAATTCATTTGTACAAAATGCTAATATGAACGTAGATAATAATTAACTATCTATTCATAGTGAAAAAACATAAAAATGATGCATATGGTGACGAAGAAAGAGAATGGCAGTTGTTAAGACGAGGTCGGTACGTCGAATTCAATTTGATATATGACAGAGGTACAAAATTCGGTCTTTACACGCCCGGAGCTAGATACGAGAGTATACTTATGTCACTCCCCTTGTCCGCAGTAAGTCTTATGGTTTTTATAAGTCATAAATTTAAAAACAACAATGATATAATGTATTTGTGTGTTTTTACCAACAAGTGTATACACCATCAGAAGGTCTAAAATGTTTTTCATAAACAAATTTTATATTTCGCATATAAATTAATATTAATTACATTATTTAATTTTTCAGTCCTAAACAAGTATTTTATTTGATAATTTCTTAGAAGAAAATAATATTTCATGTTTAATAATTAACATTAGTTAATTAACACTAGTTAATTTTATTATTTTTTAATATATCCAAATCTCAATTGTGATTTACTTTTATGCATTTTTCATGAAAAATTCATTATTTTATTTTGAAAATAGAACGTGCCAAAAAGTGTAAATACCGTTTTACAAAACATATTTTACAATTTTTTATACATATTTTTTCGATCTTTTATTTGTATATTTTAAGTACTTTACAAATCCAGTCTTACAGTGAAAGTACAATTAATATTCTTATTAGAACTAAATACACTTTTTGCACGGTTAGTACATACTTTTAAAGGAAATGTCCATATTTTTACAAATTTTTTATTTTGTTTTTTAATAACATTTGTTATAGAATTGGAAGTACATGCACAATCCGCACTCGAGTAGCAGGGAAGGCAAATTAACAGAAGTCTTACGGAATCCACGAGATTGGATTAAAATCGAATGAAATTTTCCGCACAAGGACGTTATCGAGTTTATAAACTTCAATACAATTAATTTTATTTTTGGAATTTGAAATTTTGTATTCAAATTAAAATTTATTTAAATTTTAATTATATATATATATATATACATATATATATATGTTATTAATAATGGTAGGGATAATTTGAAAATATGTCTTTTTTTACAATCACACTTTTGATGTTTTAATAATTTGTAAGTTTTCAAAACTAACGAAAAGTAATGTTATATATTTTTAAGGAGTTTAACTAGTATTTTACCACTCTAGTTAAAAACTTCTCCAACTTAACCAGTAGAATTATTGTTAAATATGATACATATTAAATATATGTTATATATTGTTTCATTTTTGAAAATATATATCAAGTTTTGCTATGTTTCGAAATTATTTTTGTCTTTCTATATTGTACATATCACAAGTAAAACAAAAATGTATTTCCAGTAATGTATTTTAATTTCAATCCAAAAATAAATCATTAAAAATATCATCGTCGGCTGGATCCATTTCATGGTCTACATCTATGACATTTTCATCAGAACTAGCAAACAGATCGTCTATAATGCTGGTACCGTCTACTATTGTATCTTCCAGACCATGCTTGTTCTCCAGGACGTGAGTCATTGCAATATTGTTGCACACGATTGAGTTAATTTTGCTGTGATCGAATTGACCACGGACATCCATTGATTGTGATATCTTCCCTTTATGTTCTAGCCACTTTGAATACAAGTATACAATGTCTTCGTCTCCTATAAAAATGTAAAATATGCAAATAAATATATTTGTATTTTACATAAACTAAATTCCTAGTATTCAAAACTTGCCCGAATTATAAGAGAGTGCCTTTTTGAACGCGGCTTCACAGTTCTCGTCATTGTCGATCTTACTGAAAACTACAGCTCTGAGTAACAATATTTTACCGATGAGAATTTGTCGTAGAGTTCTAATACGTTCGTCATACATATCAGTTTCTGTTGTTGAATGATCACAACAGATTTTTGCATACAGACAATTGAAAGACCTTGAAATAGTAAAATAAAAACAATTTAAAAAAAATAAATAAATATCAAAAGAACATTACATATAATATTGGGCAATAGAAATCTACTTGTTCAGTGCTTCCAATACAAAATCGGCATTTTTATTGAAACCGGTTTCTGCCATTAACATAGTTCCGACTACATTAAAATCGTAATCGTTCAGTTCGTCAGCCCAAAATTCGTCGCTCTTCCACAAACCATACCCAGGTATGAAATCTTCAATCAACGAACGGCACAAATTGAAAGCTTCTTCCATTTCATGAGCCTTTAAGAGAACAACGGCTGCCTCGTGTTTGAGCATAAAAGTCGACGGAATCATTACCAAATCGGAAACACACTGTTCGACCTCGTTTGAACTCAAAACATTTAAATAAGCAGAAGCCGCCAGTTTATAATTCTGTGAAATTAAAATCATATTAAATTATTCTCAACTGTGGGAAGCATTTACAAAAATGTTGCAAAAATGAATTATACTCACACCATGCTCGAATTTCTTTTTAGCTGCCAAATACAGTAGTTGTTTTCTAGTCAAATCCGGTTGAGGATGTAAGACTTTGAGTACTTTCGATATGTAACTGATGGAAAAATCTTTGTGGTCATCATCATTATTTCCATAAAAACCTCCCTAAACAATCATTTTAAAAACATTTCAAAATATTTTTGTACGTTGTATTATCGAGAAAAAAAATTAATCAATCACCTTAATGGCTTGTTCCAACACCATAATCTGTGTAAACTGCATGTTATTTCTTTCATAATGCTGTGACATATAATAAGCCATTATTTTATTGAATGCAGAGTTTTGTAATTTCTCGAATGTACTTATAGTTAAGTCGTTATTACCCATTACTGAATAAGCTCTGCCGAGTAATAGATAACACCTCGATTTAGCAAATGGCTCCATTAAACAGTCAGCTATTTGTGACAAATAATACAATGCCACTTCATGTTCACCTGAATTGAAATTCGCAAGAGCCTTTAAATAGTATACCAGACTAAATAATTCATCATCTGGATCTAAATATCGATCGACCGTGCTCAACGTACACAAAGCTTGTAGATGTTGATTTTCCAAAATATGTCCAACAGTCAGTGTTACGTAAGCACTGACAATAATGGTTTTCATTGCATTTTCTGCATCAAGAAATATGTTAATTTTCAATAATCCTAATTTAAAACAGTTGGCAACACAATTAGATTTTTTATGTTTAAAAGCACACATAATAGTGTCAATTTGATCTAATAATTGTTTAGTGAATTGTGCCAAAGCTGATGTGAAACAACGCCGAGACAAAAACACTAACATTAGTAACTGAGAGATTTCTAAACATTGAACGACCAACAGTGGTTCTAAGCTGAGAAACCTATTGGACAGTCGTTCCAGTGTGTTAAGTATATCTTGCTCTACGCCGACATGTGTGCTCAGATTTACATTATTCTTTCCAACGCCAGTCTCTTGCAACACTAAAAACCAAAAAAACATTTATATGACATAATATTTGTAAAACTAATACTTATTAGGGATTGACTAACCTTGGTGTAAACATTCATCGACCAACGTTATTATTTCATCATAACAATAATCGGGAACATCGAAGGGTTTCAACCAGTACCAATGCAGTGTGTTACACACGAAATTAACTCGTAATTCCAACGGGACGTGTTTTTCGTATAAATAAAGTTTGGAAACGTTAATAAATTCAGTCATTCTGCCGACATATTCCACGCTCATTGTTGACAAAATCCTCTGTTTAAATAGAGAAAACAATTGAGTTTTGGTAATTCAATATTGCACATTCAATCAAGTAAATCGATTTCCATCCATTCTAAAAAATGAAATCGACCATTTCCAGGTCAACGGTTAACGTGTCGTATACTACAAACGCGCATACAATTTCATGAATGGCAGACGAACTGTGATGACGACGATCCACGTACCCCGGTCATGTCGCACTCGCCCAGATCTCGAAATATTATTGTATATTACGTGTAATACGTACCATACATAGCAGATAGGTACGCGGTCGACTGTCGATATTTTTTACTTTCAAACAGGGACGTTTTGATGGGATTTCCAAGGATTTCGTAAAGAATTTAAAACCTAGTTGAAACTTCCGACGTGAGTAATTCAAAGTACTTACCAGACAGTTGCAGACGAGTAAATTGTTTCTCAACGCGATTAATTCGACTTCGTCGCGGGGGCCGATCTCGTTCACACGACGTTCGTCGAACGTACGCTGGAGAAGTTCGCAGCACTCGGTGAACTTTCCGTTTCCGAACAAGTTCGCGCACGTGACGTTGTCGTCGACGTTCATTTTGAAAAGAAAAAAGAACGCAAACAAAAATGTTCGTAGGCACCGAAAACGCTTACGGTTTCGTGAAAATTGTAACACGAAAGGGCCGCTAGTCGTATTATCCGTGAGTAATCGCAAATCCTAATCAAATAAAAATATTGGCGGGAATTGTCGCCACCGATAATACAAATTGATAACGGGATACACGGGAACGGACGGAGCCGCTATCACGATCGAAACGTAATTCGATTTGTATAGCTAATTCGCAGTATTAAACAGTAGTTACATTTCGAAACAAACGTTGAACTCAACAATTACATAAAAATTAAAGAAACGTGCTAACAAAAAAAAAAAAGGAAAAAAGATAACAGTGTCGCACTGTTTACAATAAAAAACTATAAATAACTTGCACCGAAGTATAAGAAGCAATAATAATAATACATCAGCGGATCGGTTTAAAACAGGAAATGCAAAAATAACGCATCGCACGAGATCGGAAAAGATTGGTACGGTTCAGTGGCCGTGAGGTCGGTCGGACAATAGAAAAGGCGACGGGAGAGATCGCACGACGAACCGCGTACAAAAGGGAGAATAGTTTAGGGAAGAACAAAAGGAACGAGTCCGGGAGATCGTGGAACCGAAACGATGGGAAGTGCGCGATCGACGGACAACCCGAACGACGGTTTGAAGAGACGCTGCGGAACAGTTACGGAGATCGATCGATACGATTGGAAAATGTTTTTTTCACAATACCTCCCCGGAGCTGAATACCGTACTGTGCCGTCGCCGAGTGTCGCGGATGGACGACGGTATCACGTTTTGTTTTCATGTGATCGGTTAAGTCCTTCCGTCAAAATGAGAGCTTGGTTATTTAACGGTCTCTTGCTCGACAACATTGTTGTTGGTATTCGAAGGTGGGGCTGCACAGTAGAACGCGATGTATAAACATGGTCTATTCGTTTATTTATATTCTTCGACATGTGAACGGCGTTTGAAGTTTTCGTTAAATGATCTTGTCAGGGCACTGGCAAATTAACACCGAAAATTCTCTCTAAAATTCACTCGAATCTGGTCCGTTGCCCATCCACGTAACCTCCACAAACATATAGAAAATTTAGTGTTTAAGTGAATGTTTTCGACGTATTATGCTGACGTGTGGTCGAAAATAATAATCATAAATCCATTTCTACTACATCTCCGTGGTTTGGACGAATTCTCAAAACATTGTGAATGTCGATTTTAAGATGTTTTATTGTTTTCTTGTTTATTACTACTATTAATTTGTATATATATTAAAATACAAAAATGCGTTACATTATCATTATTTTAAAGTTTTTACCAGCTCACCTCGCCTGCCATGATCTCATGCCACATGTTACGTGTTAATTTTTACATATCGATAATAAATATCTATATATATATATATAGATATACATTTTTTTCTTCCCATAAACCCCAACAAATATTAAAAATTAAATATTTAATTTATTTGTATAACTCACACAATAATGTCTGATTTAATCTGAATGTAGTTATAAAAATACATACCATTATATTAAATGTATAATAATTAAACGATTAGATGTCTACCGGGTCGCGGGTGTATTTGTTTGTACTACGTCAGACATTTCATATTTTGTAATCGCTTATCTGTGTTTGTACAAACGGTTTCTGTTATTGTATACTTATTAAACTAATTGAACAATTAAATAAAAATTTAATTTAATAAAATAATTAATTAACTAAATGATTGTTAATAATTTAATTTAATATAATAATTAATTAACTAACTAATTAACTGAATAATCGTTAGTAAAATTTAACAAAATAAGTTTATTATTAGAAAAAATACACATAGAGCTAAGTACACATTGAATGATATTTAATCGTCGGAACCAAAGACGTATCCATATCCGAGTGGTGTGGCGGGAATTTTCGGGTTTAAGCCACCCAATTCCTTTGCCATTATATAGTAAAATAAAACTTTAAAAAGTCTTAAATGCATAATAGCTCCCACAACGCAATTTTTTTATTTTTTTTAAACAAATATTGTATTGCATAATCAAAATGTAACTCGATTACTTTTACATTATTTACATGCAAAAGTACCTTGTCACAATGACGTTATAATATTAAAAATTTGAAATATTTATAAAAATAATCAGGTATATCAAAATGTCAAGCTACACCGAAAACAGATAGTAATTTATTCATTTGAAAATAAAACCAATAAATATCAATGTTTATTCTCAAAGTTTTGATCACTTATACTGGCCTTTTTTTTCGGTACAATTAATATCCTCTGCTACGCTATAAATTTCAAAGTAATTATACTGCGTATATATAATTATGAAATTTAAAATATTCAATGAGTAATGTATTTTCATTGTACATAATAGATACCTATTCGTATTCCGTATCTCTCCTGGCTTCGATTACTGAATATTGATCATCGATAGTATATAAAACGGACGGCCACCGTCTAGAAATTTTAACGCGTCGAACCGAACGGGGATAAAACAAGTATATATATATCATAATATTATATTTGTTTTTAAAAGCAGTTTAATTTGAACGAAATCACAGTGATTACCGTTTAGATTTGTCGAGTTTAAACAGTCAGTTAACTTGCCCTCTCACCCCGTCCCTAAACCTCTATAACTTTGCATCAGACCGCGCGCACACGCTAGCGTCACATGACGGTAGATACACGCGGTTAATTAGTCGACCGCTCATCGTTGTGTAAACATTATTATATTACGAATTCCTCTCATGTAAAAAAAAAAAATTCTCCACTCCGACCGCCTAAATTTATAACCTCGTCAGGTTAATTGCAGTTAGGGCAGTGACGAAACACTATAAAACACACAATTGTTGAATCGTTAACATAATAAAACGTCCGATAACCGAACACTACAAAAGCAATAAAACCCGACAAAAAACGATTATATATATATCTGTTCGGAAATGTGTTGGTCGTATGCCTCTATATAATAATAACAGCTACATAACAGTTCGTTGTACTCATTCGTTAAAAAAATTTTTGGTATACTTATCGAACGTATAAAAATTATTAGATAAAATGCCGCGGCCAAATCGTTTAATAATCGTTAATAAGCCTCATCTGGAATGAATTTTCTAATTATAGATCGAATCATACATAATCACTGATTTTATTTAAATTAATTTAGAGTCCGTCTTATCATACGCGGCCGTTTACCTTCGCGGGGAACAAAAAAAGAACAACCCGTCATAACGTCGTAATTTCGATTTTTATAATTATCGAAATCGTAAATCTTACCAAATACGTTTTATCATCGTTTTATCTCTTTTGAATAAAACCGAATGGTTTTTCTTATTTGCTAGACAGAGAGAGTATGGATTAACACAATATTATGAACTCGGGAGGGCAGGATATGCACTCGTGAGTTTCGACACTGCTGCAATGTGTGTTCGCTAATTGGTTTTGTACAACGGAGTAAGTACACAGGCGTCATCGTGATACCTTGGCCTTTGCGTACTAAGTTTAAAATGTTCGATTTTCGATGTACGTCAAGGTTATCTACATCACTTTTAACCCTTAATAATAATAATATTATTATTATTAGTATATATACATATATATGAGTATAAATTTAGGTATATGCACGCGTTCTACAAGTTCTAACGAAATAGAATGTCAATGAACCGAAGTGTAATGTACCGGTAAATTTTACGTAAATCACAAATAACAATTTTTTGGAGATCAACTATCTTTTTAAAAATCGAATAAGAGTCTCATTAGCTATTTTGGGCCATATTATCCATCATTTCAGCATAACATTTAATAATTAGCTATGTATAAATAACAATTATTACCAGTCGTTAGGTATCATTTGACCAATAATTGTTATTAATTAATTTTTTTTTAATTCAAAAATACGTTGAAAACTAATTTGTGGTACAGTCTTCATTTTCCGTCCAGATATGTAGTATTAATAATGAATATTGATTTCAATATTGAAAATGTGAGAACTTGATACATACACGTATAATACGACTTTAAAATAAAAAAATACATACCAACAATATGAACTGTTTATTCTATTAATATATACATAACCGTCAACCATATTTGATTTTTCCGACTACCTATAAAGAAAAACAAAAACAATAAGATTTAATTATAACAATTTGTTTAAAATTGAAATACAATATTAGACTTCTCCATCGAAATTTAAACTATTGAGACTCTAATCAGACGACTTTTTCGTGTTCGCTTTATGCATCTTTACCGATGTATTTACCTGTACGCTCGAACGCTTGATTGATAATTATGAAATTTGCGCATGGTTAAAACCATAATCTGCAGGGACGTAATGCGATTTCCGAATTTCGACTTATGACTTGGTATAGTAGATATTTCATTACACGTGTCTGGGCAGTTTCTACAGGCGCGTGCATTAGATAATGTGTGTCAGGGTATCAACCCTTTAAAATTGGGCAGATTGATAGATTTTGTATACCAAATTGAGTTTTGATTATATTAATATTTTGTACTTAAACGGGTAAAAGAAAGTTTTCAATACAATTTTTCGTTTCTCACGTACACGCTATATTCAGATTAGAAAATTATTTCTAGATAGATATGTGCTAAGACATATTTATCTGAACTCGTCCAGTAAATATCGAAAATATTATTATTCACAAATCTAATATTAAAAAAGTAAATAGTCAAATGAAAAAACGAAAATTGTAGTTACTGTTTTCTATACATTTCGTATATTATATAAATGAATCGATTTGATTCAGTATTGAACGCGATTCAATCAACTTAAACTATAATCCGAATCAACACGATTGGATTTAAATCGCTTTATTACTGTGTACAGATAATTAAATTATTTAGATGTACGAATAGATGCTCGCATTTTACCTTTATTAACGTTATCGATTGAATAACATACGTATGATTTGAGTTTATCGTCGTTATAATTATTTATTTCACAATCTATCGAGTTCACCAAACGCGGCACTCAGTCGTGTCTTTGTCAGACGGCCAATACAGTTACTTAATGTACGTATACAAGCTCATCGATATAAAAAATAATCATCACAAAATTACGTACACGATATTTCGTTTTATGGTAGAGGGAGAGGAAGTGTTGACGTTTATCTTAAGAGCGGCCATATTTGGACTCACCTGTACATAATATATTCACGACATATCGTATCAGGTTTTATCCTTGCTTGAAAAGTGGACACCATTTTGTAATTATTCTTCCAAGACGCGCGAGCACACACCTATAGAGTACGTAAAAATTTAACGCGTACGCCACATACCACAAGTCGATATATTATATTTTATAGTATAAACCGCGAGCGTAAATTTTTGAAATAATAAATAAGTCATTTATATTCGTATACTATTCATGAATAACAAGCAGTTTATTGAATTATCAAGTTTACGTTCGATTCGTTAGTTAACTATGTATAATATTATGTAATTCCCCGCGCGCATATATGTTAAATATACAGGAAAAATACACACACACAAAAGATTGATTATACATAACGAATTCGCTATATTGAATAGTATTGATTTAACGTATACATAATATATATTTCCAATATATTGGCCGCGGTCTGCGATAACAATTATAATAACTCGATATGAAAAATATTTTACAAAAAAAACATTGTCGTAGCATTATATTAAAACACTACAACTAAATATATATATATATCATATAACATGATTGAATTCAAACGTATACATTCATTAATTCAGATTTCGAACGATGAAACTGAAAACCGTCAACGGTGGTCAAATCGTAAAGTTTTCTCGGCCCACTGTTGGACTATGTCTGGACACGAAATGAGCGGAAAACGGTGACGGCGAAATGGTCAATCCTTCCTGATGTTTGTCTGGCAGTTGGACCCCGTGCGGAACTCGAATCTCGAAGTTTTGCACCAGCTTGGCGATGAACATGAATATGTTCGTTTTGGCCAATACCTCGCCTAGACATCTTCTCCTGCCTGCGCGAAACGAAAACCCAAATCGAATGAGTACCATTTCAAATATGTTTTATCGGCTCAAAACATTCAGGGGGTGAGGGGCACGCCGAAATTCGTGTATAGCCTTACCAATGCCGAATGCCATTAGCCAACTGTCGTGTATGATTTTCCCCGTATTGTCCAGAAACCGTTCGGGACGAAACACCTCCGGATCACCCCAATGCTGTTGATCCATGTGAATACTCCATATACTCGCCAATATCAAAGTGTCCTGAAATCGTATTTCTCTTATAGATCATTTTTTTTTTTACACGCTTCGTTGTCATACTTTTGGTATTATGTACTCTTGTAGGCTCGTTTTCCGAATAGTCCTGTGAGCGATCGCTAATGGCGCCACGTTGCTATGTCTCTGCACTTCCATCAATACGGCTTCGAGATAATTCAACCTGTTTAATCGTTATAATAACAATTGTTATCGCGTATTATAAATCGTCACGACGTAATCACAGAGGTCGCGGACCATTAATTTGAAATACCAACTATAAATAACAATAATAATAAAAGCCATTTCGAACAGACAAAAATGAATACTAATTCGTGTTCCGTTCGCGTATTTGGAATACTTCGTTCAATTCGACCGCAGTTCATATTTCAATGTATGGACTATAAAAATAATAGTATATACGCAGTGCACGTCTACGTACGTTCAAAAATAACGTACTTGGTTTTATCCGTGAGATCGATTTCGCGGTCTCCAATCACCGCGTCCAATTCGGCGTGCACTTTAGCCTGTACGTCCTGATGCTTAAGGAGCATTAAAATGACGAACGACAACATGCTGCTAGTGGTCTCCGAACCGGCCAAGAACAAGTCCAACAACAGAACGAGAAGTTGTTCTTCCGTAAACGAATTCGGCAATTCTTTGCTCTTTTCGATTTCCGTCAAAAACGCACATATCAAGTCTTCTTGGTCACTGTGTTTGTGCTCTTCTATCGATTCCTACATAAATTTACACGGAAAACATACATATATATATATGTTGTATATACGCATATAAGACGACTGTGAGTGTAATAATAACGACGCACAGTATACTTACTTTTAAAAACGTGTAAAATTCGTTTAAAATGTGTTGGAGTTCTTTGTATCCGGAACACTTAGGCGCCAGGAAACGGACGAACGGCATCTGATTCAATATGCCGCCGGACATGTCCAACATTCGGAAACTGACGTGCGTCAACTCCATTAGTTTTTCGAGTTTGGCATCGTTCAACGCGAACCTGTGACCCGCCAACATCGTCCAGAGCCCGTTCAAAACGGATACGTCGAATAACCCGTTAACTTGGATCGGTCTGCCGTTCTGAAAACGACAAAACCGTAATATATCCATGTATCTAATCGTATATAGGAACAGTTATATATACACAATACATAAAGGCGTTTCGGATGTTACGAGTATATATTGAATATTGTTTTACGTTTTTTTCACAAAGTTGTTCCAAATGTTTCCTCTAGTGACACCACGTCACCCTTTCTTTACGTTTTTCGCCTGGCGTAAAGAGGAGAAGGCACACGATCTAAATTTTCTTCTAGTTATAAAAGAACGAATAACACGTGAAATAGCACGGAAACCTCTCACTCTTCCCCACTTATGACCCTATCAGCGTTTTTGTTCAAGTTTGAAAATGTAGACACGTGTTTTCACGGTAATAAATCCGAAAAAATACGTAAAAGTATTGAAATGGATCAGTCATTGACTTTGGCTTGTTATTGTATATAGCACGTGATTTCTATATAAACGTATATTGTGAAATTGTGTGTATAAATTATATACGCATACCGCGCATCTTCTCGTTATGTCCGACATGAGATCGTTGACTTCTTCACTTATGATCCTTTCCATCAGATCGCCGCCCAAACCCATTTTGCGCAAATGTTGCATACAAAACTTTCTCTGTTCCGTCCAAGCGGGTCCGTCCACGAACACTATGCCTGCAACGATAATCTCAAACATTACGATCGTGTGCTAAAACAGAAAATAAAACCGCATCTCACCTAATCTCTTGTAAAAAGCTCTGAACCTGAAGACGAATCCATCCGGCCGCCCGTCGAAGTCGTCTTTAGACAACACCTGACGCACCGCGTCATAACCGGAAACCACGACGGCTTCGATCCGACCGAGTTTGACGGAGTACACTTGACCGTAACGTTTAGCCAACTGATCCCAAACCAAATGATAGAACCCAAGTTCGTTTCTGAGCTTTCGGATCTCCAGGTAATTGCCGAACAGAGGAATGCGCGTGGGACCTATAATTGTATCGATTGTAACCATGAGTGACGTGTGTAGTCCGTGCAGTCCACAAAGACAGTGCAATTGCCGCGCAAGCGTCGTAAACGTTATCGAGTGCTACGAATTCGGATTTTGCGATTTCGAGAGACAAGAGCAATAATGGCGTACGTCGCAAACACACCCGGGCGTATTTATTGTTTTCTGCGCATTTACACGGGTTTCGTTATCAACGCGTTCGTTATCGGTGTGAACGGTGGGGGGGGGGGGGAACGTACGTCCGTTTGCCGCCGCGATTCCACGGTTCGACGTGTCGCGCGATCGTTCCCGGTCGAGTTTTTTTACCGTTGCGTCGACGACGGCGTAAAAGTATTCGTGGAAAGAAAAAAAAAAAACAAAACGTGCGGCGGGTCAACAGCACAGTCGGTGCCGTAGAGTCGGGTTTTCGTTCCGTGATGCGTACGCGCGCGGTACGGTAATTGGTGACGGTGTGCGCGCCGTGCGGCTGTACGGGGCGGCGGCGGGGCGAAGACCGCCAGAAGACGCCGCGCCGCCCGTCCCGCCCCGCGCCGCCGCCGTACACGTTCAATATAGCGTTTCCTCCCGCCCCCCCGCCGGTTCGCTATTACGCGTCGTTCGTCGACCGACGATCATACGGATCTATATTTAACGCCCCGTAATTGAACAATGAACGTTTTAAAAGAAAAGAATCAGAAATCTACAATTCGGTTCGTTTAGACGTCGTCGTCGTCGTCGTCGTCGTCGTCGGTTGCGCGGCACCGCGTTTATAATCTACGCGCTATTGAAAACGCTTTATGCGCGCGTACCGTAACGCCGTACAATAACGTGGGCACGTCCCAACACGTCGCCGTTTGTTCTGACCCAGCACGCGCGGTACAAACAAACGAACAAAAAGATAAAAAAACAAATAGATATAAGAACAACCATTGATAGTGGCGTTTAAATTTAAACGCACGCGACCTGTTTTACATTTTTACTAAAATAAAAATATTACAAAATGGTATACGTGTATTATTACGTATGTTATTACGTTACACGCGATGTTCTCGTAACGGTGTCCTCGTCGACGTAAAAAAAAAAAAAATGAAAAAAAAAACCACACTCGTGTGTGTGTGTGTACTGCCTCTACGCGTATAGGCCTCTCTTAACATAATACAAAACATAGTACGCGTTTATTATCCGTACGCACAACCGTTATGTGTTGTGACAGACGACGAGAGAACCTTAAACCGGCGTGCGTTTCTGTTATCGAATTACCCGATCGGTCGACGCACAACATAATATAATATATTGTTTCTTTCACACGAACAAAAAACAAAAAATAAAAATGAGCGCGGAAGGGTTAAGCGTCTTCCGCGGCGTAGGCACCTGACCTATCTCAAGATTTCGACTAGTTTCTAGGTCAACGGTTTTTTTGTCTTCTTTCTCGTTTTTTTTTTTTTTTCTCTCCCCGCCGTATGTCCCCCGAGACCAACAACAATTCCTTCCACCAAACAATGCTCGCTCATAATCCCCCCGGGTTCGGGGATGCGCGCGCATTGTCTTCACGTATTATTATTATTATTATTACACCGACAAACACGAGTTGCCGTTGTCGACCGTACGATTAACGAAATTCATTACGTTCCCGACGCGCCCGTCACGGTCCGTCCGTCGGCGGCGTACGGAATAATACGCCGCCGTGCATACGCGTATAATATATACGCGCCGTTTGAGAACCTATGTCGTAATAGTATATATATATATATTGATCCGTTTCGTATACACTGCACACACGCGTGCATTTACGTGTGTGTGTGTGCGTGTGCGTGTGCAGTGTATACGAAACGGATCAATAAGAAAATCATTACCATATGAAAGTTAAGTCTCCTCTTTTCTGTGCATCGTTGACCTTGGATAGGCTTTTTTGTGTTCTGTACGTATCCGAACGTAGATATACAATAATAATATTAATAATAACTTAAACTCGACGAAACGTTACTTAAAAAATACATACTTTCTTTTCGAATTAATTCAACGTATTTTAATACCAAGTGTTAATATCACGTATATTTATATATATATATAAATGTGTGTGTTTTTACTAGAAACGGATTATGATATATATATATACACCTAGTTACGTACGCGATATGCGTCGAACTCTTGCAGAGAATCAAATTACATTTTTATTCGATTATTGTACATTAACAGATTGAAATTTATTAACCGCCAACTCGAAATCGTTTTTTTTAATCAGTAAAATGATAAACAACATAATATATTACTTTAAGACATATAATAAAAAAAAATTTAATGACCATTGTCAATTCTAACTAATCATAATATTCATAATTCCTTAAATTAAAAGTAAGTAGTTTATAGTACAGTAGTAGTAGCAACAATTAACTACCAAAAGTAGTACATATCTACTTGTTAATTGTGTAAATATATGTATTTAATTCATTTTTTTTTTTGTATTTCAAGTACATTGTAAATACTATTTTGGCGTATTTGTATTGAAAAATATAAAATATAAATTTGACGACTTTTTATTTTCTATACTGCAAGAAAGAACTTCGAGTATACTTTAACTTTTACAGCTGGTTTTTAAAATCTGTCCACGTTGTATCATAATTTCATAGTTATTGTGTACTAATAATAGTAGTAGTAGTGGTAGTAGTAGTAGTAGTAGTAGTAGTAGTAGTAGTAGTAGTAGTAGTAGTAGTAGTAGATAATAGTAATAGGTAGTAGTAGTAGGTAGTAGTAGTTGTCGTGGTGGTGATAGTAGTTGTTGTGGTGGTAGTGGTAGTGGTAGTAGATAGTGGTGGTGGTGATAGTGCTGGTGATTGTGGTAATAATCGTTTTCGTTTTGTAAGTAGAAAAAAAAATGTTGAATAGAACGCGATATTTAATTTAAAACAAATATTATTTAAATATAATTAAGAGTTATTATTCAATTATTATTGGATTTGAATGTATACAGATATAAACATAAATAAAACAATTACTTTTTATAATATTACGCTTATTAGTTATTATAATAAAATTTAATAGTTTGATATTTAAAATATGTGATATTGTTTGTTTTAATGAATTCCGTAGAATTCGTGTATTAGGTGATACCAGTTACAGATAACATTTAATTTTCGAAAATAATTTAAATTTAAATGGTTATTTACTTATTGTGATTTTAAACTAAATGTTATATTTTTGTTTGTATGTGATGAACATACATATTATGGCGATACACATACTCGGGACTTATGCGAATTTTACAAAAAAAAATTTATCAAAAACGCGTTTACACCGGATATATATATATATATACATGAAATGTATGTCGAGGGAGAATTAAGAAAAAGATTAACACATTTACAAAATTACCTTAACGAGGTACGTGAAATATGTACAATGTTATGTGAGTACTACACAACTATATTATATACGTATATACATATATAAAATACCTAACTACACTCGGTCGTATCGAAAATGTTACGATTTAAATAATAATGATTTAAACGTGGCGTCTTACCTGTCGGGTATTTGTGCGGCGTGATGATGTCTAAAATACAAATAATAATTAAAACAGAAATAACGACGGCTAAGAAAAACATTTTTCGGTTGACAATGAAAACAATATTAGACGCGCGATGTGCTGTAGGAGCCGGTGTAGTGATGTATTCTGCAGCGTGTCTATACACCGAAAGAATGGATTGAGGGAGAGATGTTGACTGGCCTCCAGTTCATTTTTTCTAAACTATATTACTTGGAAGGGGTCTTCCGTTTATTTCCTTTTATTTGTTTATTTGTTCCTTTTATTTTGTTTTTATTTTATTTTTTATTTTTTATTTTTTTATCTACGATTCTTTCTGTATATTTTGGCGATCTTATCCAAAACCATTCAAAAAATAGAAATACACTTTTTGTTGGACACCAAAGTCAAATTAACATAACATAAAAAATTATATTTATATATACACATATATACATACATATCATATACATATATATATATATATACCTACATACATACACACACACACACACACATATATATACATATATATAGCACTATGAATAATTTTAAAAACGAAACTATTTTTTGATTTTAACCGAAAACATAAATAAATTATCTCAAACAGTGTAAATAAAATATTATCGAACAATAGTATTTTTTTCCGTACATTATAATATTTACTATGATATATTGTAATATACAAGTGGTACATTTTATTACTGTCGCATTACAGATTTTCGCGTATAATAATAATACTTATTCCATTCAAAAAAAATAAATAAATAAATAAATAAAAATAATAATAATAATAACAAGATAAACAATGAAAAATTAACAATAGTTTATACTTGTAGCCATTTTATTGAATTTATACTGATGAATGATGATGATACGAACATAAAAAAATATTAGAATATTGGATAATACATTTTTATGTGTTGTCAAGATTTTTTGTAACTAAATATAGAAAAACTAGATTTAAAAATTAGATAAGGATTTTCAAAAATAAACCTATATTTTTAAAAAATGCAAAATATGTTCAAACTATTTATAGAACGCGAATTATTTTTAAAATATTATGTATAATATTGACTATATTTTCACTCTCTCTCTCTCTCTCCTCCTTGCCATTGAATAAATCAATATAATAAACAAACGTTACTTCATTTAGATGATTTAGTGCGTCTTCTTATACATTTTTATATGCCTAGTGTCAGCTTAAGCCATATAAGCGGAAATAAACATAATATAGAGATGGCATGATCTGGTTTATAGGTTCGTACAAACACCAAAAGTTAAAAAATTAAAACAATAAATCCCAAAAATTGTAGTATAACTAGAACTGAATAATAAGGAATAAATAAACATCAACCAATAAAATATAATATTTAATAAGTAATAACTATTTAGAGCGATGTATGCTTTATGCTAAGTATGGGACGGTAATATTCATGTAAAATACGTCATATAATAGTTATAACCAAGAAAACTAAATTTTTTTTTCATTAAATAGTAATTTATATATATGTAAATAGATAGATAAGTAGATAGATAATTAATACTTAATGGATATTTTAATTAATCGATTTTTAGATACATCATTGACTAAATAATTGATTTTTTCGTTGGAAAATTGTAATCATTGTTTTTTATTCCCAGTTTTAATTTTAAAGATTTTTTACTGAAAGTCTATGATCATTCACTTTAGCACAGGCTTGTGCATTTAAACTTTGGCTATTGATATAATGTTTTGTTCTTTTTATTATGTGCACTTTTATTCTGTTTTGTTCCTTTTTTTTATTTTATTTTAACTTTAATTTTTGTTTGTTTTTGTTTTTTGTCTCGCGTTGTCTTAATTTTAAGTTAGGTATACTTTTAATTATAATTGTTAAAATATAATAACTTTTGGTTAAAATTTCAATTAAAAAAAAAGAAAAAGAAAGATCGTTCACAATTATATATTCAACATATTTGTTAAAATTTAAAACCTTATTTTAATATAATTATAAATATAATAATGATCTCAACGTCATAATTAATGCTCATCGGAGAGAGAAATATCAATTTTAATTTTATTATCGATTGATAGAACGTTGATTATGTAACAAATTATAAAAGTTAAAAATTGTATTACTTAATTCGAATTGTGAAATTTTGAAATAAATCATTTGTACAATAATTTGTATAGTGTGTTATTAATTAATCGACTGAATGCTCTTTAAATTTCGTTTCTTATCATTGTCCAATGTAAAACTTATGGTAGTTTGAAATTTACATACCTATGCGCGCCAATAAAAAGTCAAAAAAGTTTTTTTTTGATAAATAAAAACGAACGGTAATCTGCTAGTGTACACGTCAATAATTAGATAAAAATACGTACTTATTACAAATAACCACTTATATTTTATAGTATTATCAGTTTATATTATAATAATCTATACACATATCAATATTCAAAATTATTATAATTCTTTCTTCTAACTTATTTGTTTGCTCATTATACCTATTCTTATCCATTTAATCTGGTTCTAAAACATAAAACTACATGCATTGTACTATAATATAGTCAAGTGAATATATATATATATATATATATATATAGTTATCGTTTTGTACCAATATTGTACCTTGTCATGTATATTTAGGAAATAAATGAATTCTAAGTTTTAGATTTTAGATTTCGAACTTAAATGACTCATGTCAACTAAAATGATGATATCAGTACCAGTATCGGAATCATATTTATATAAATTAAGTATCAAGCACTGTATGTATCATAATATAATTGAGTTTTGGTAGTTCACGTGTATTTAATGTTAAGGTGTTCAAAAAATATAAACGAAATGTTAAAAGAAGCCTGTGCCTCAATTATTTTCTGACACTGTGCTATATGTATTTTATGTACTTATATTTTACAGTATATATAATTAAATATGCGTTTAAAAAAAAATATTTTCTTCTATCTGCCTCCATTAAAGTAAATTTGAACTTGGGTCGTGAGTATGGTGTGGGGTAGGAAAAGGGCTATAAAATGTATTTAAATTTCAATGACCTGAATATATATATTTACTATAAAACTATAATAAAATAATGTGATTCCAATTATATTAAAAAATCATAATAGAATCGCTTTAGGCGAATAATAGACGTTTTGTCTAATGATAAATCGTATACATTTATGAGACTTAAAGTCCAAACAAATCTAATACAAAATAAATAATATAAATTAATATTATTTTAAGCCTCAACATTTCGTATATGTTTTAATCGTTCATTTAATATATACACTAAAATTAATATTTTTCTTTTTGTATACGGCGAACGTTGAAAGCAGATTTTAAAAATTCCATCCATCATACTTGAAGAATTAAAAACCTAACTGAAATACTTTCGGTATAATTTTTCTTTTTGTGCTGAATTATTATTATATTATTTCGCTTTATTTCTAAAAAAAGGCCGTAGGCTAGCGTGGAGGAAAATACGATTGTAAATCGTTTTGAACATGATGAGAGCATATTATAAAATGCGCGTAAATAAAATGAAATGTTGATGTTTCGAAAGTTCAATAGTTATTGTAAAGTACATTCGTGTAGATACTTATATTTATGCGGACAACGTTTTGTTCTTTAATAGTCATGGACACCATAACTATAGACAATAAGACTCGTAGTTTGTATTTTTTTTTTTTTTGTTAGTAGATAAGACAATAAACAATTTGTACAGGTAAGCACAATAAGTATATATGATAACAATATTTACTGACATGAAGAAATTTGAAAAAAGAAATCGCCGTTTAGCGACATTTTTGTACTTTACAATTTATTGGGTAATTCGTTAGTTGACATATGACGTACGTGTAAACAAGAATATATTATTAATTAAGTAACCAGTGTTGCTTGTGTTGGTGGGTTGTACAGTGGTTTTGTAATCGGTTGTGAACACATTTGTAGAACTGTCACTCTTTTCATCGAAATATTTTTGTGTAGAGTATAATTTGACGCAAAGGGGAGGGGAGTGAATGAGGAATTTGTATTTAAAATTTTAATACGCAGATGTGGTATTATCCTACACAATATTTAGTATTATGGCGTTCAATAGAAAATATGTCGAGAAAAATCCTTTTACGATTTTTTCATCTTAACGAATGTTGAAATGTGTCGAAAAACGTCTTACATGAAATGCAGAAAAACAAATTTCACTCGAATTGTTCGTTTTATGAATGTAACTTACAATTTTTTTTCTCTGAATGTTTTCGAATTAAAAATAATATTTATAGGCACGTTACATAGTTCATTATTCGGTTTAGGCATTAGTTTTACATGCGATCTATATAATATTTATACGATATATCTGAGTTATGCGATCTGACTGAAAACATGGGTATATTATTATAAAACTAATATTAAATTATTTCTATTGATGACGAATCGATGGAATTCCGTAATTTATTCGATTAAAACGAGTAGATTATACACACACATACATAAATAAAATAACATAAACATCTGAATTACAATAAAATCGATTATATATATATATATGAAAAAAAATAAAATTAAAAGTATATACTTAATATTATACATGTCTGTCGAAGCATAAATTAAAAACGAATAATACCGTTGAAATCTGATAATCCAATTATCTTCATATTGTGGATGCGTTCCCATACAATTTTACGTGAATATAATAATATATTTATATTTAAATAGTGAAATATCATATATCAAATAATATGATCACGATTTAAAACTTATGTATTTTTCTATCGAAAAACTATGTTCATGTGTCAATATTTTTTTCTTTAGATTTTGATTATAATTCTGTATATTATATTATGTGAAGCATTTTCCATTTGAGACATCACAATAAAAATATATTTGTCAATTATGCCACAACTTTTTATTTTATAGATAACTGCGATTCTTTAGCTTTATTCGTTTATAGTGAAATGGGCAACCACTCATTCGAGTACGCTTTAATATAAAGTACACATTTTTGCGAATTTTCTATAAACGTATCAATATTGATTTATTTTCAAGAAATATTTATTATTGGCACTCAACTGACCCAACACGAATATAATATACGTATATATATATATATATATATATATATATATATATATATATATAATTATATCAATTAAATATTAACGACTGAAATATTCCAACATTGGTCTTTATTATATATATTATTCTATGAGTTACTTCTACATCCATTCAACCCTTCACAGTAATTTATATAAATATATTTAACATATGTAATGCTTGAATGCACTCACGACGTTGAACTACAACGCATTTTTATGGATTATTAAAATAAGAAAACATACTTCTTCTACGATTCCGATTTAAGTCACTTAAGACTTGAAACACAGGCTATGTACATAGGTTTACGATATAGTATTGTTTTTCTTGTATATCACTAATTAAAAGTATTGTTATATTGATTCTAATTGTTTTCCCCTCATTTTTTATTGTATTTTTTAAAATTTTATGAATTATAAAAATTGTATACCTACCTAACTTGTAGTATTAAACCCGTATATAAAATATAATTTATGTATATATAACGATAGTGGTATAGAAATATATATAAATTAAAAAAACCCGAACTGTTAGGGTTCTTTTGGGTAGGCAAACGGTCGTTGATAGAACATGTCTATTCACAACAGTTCAGTAACTCAACACGATAAATAACCTTTGAATATTTTTAAATTTGTTAACAACTTCATAGAATTTTAAGAGACTTCAAATTGAACCCAAACACTATACCATGGAAATACCATACCACATACTATCATATTATTGTATTAATATTAATTAAAAATATATAAAATGTGTTTTCTGAAAGAAAGAAAAAATGTTTTATTATAAATTAAATAGTTTTAATACTCAAATGCTTGTTAATGAAATTAACTTTCTTTCATTTTCTAAACTAACCTACTCTAAAATGTGGATACTCGTCACAACAGGTTTTCCTAAACAATATGTATGGCGTTACAAGGAAATTCGGAGATAAACTGTTATACTTTGACGCAACAATAGTTGTCGAAATAGACGTTTTATACTTATTTCTAGTTAATAGAATAATAGTTTTGTTTAAAATATGGTTTTAACCTATACAATCTGTATAAAAAAAAAATGTTAAAACATGTATTATTATATAAATGGATATTTTTAGGTTTTAGAGCATATCAATAGCCATACGAATAAATAAATAAAAGCATATCAATTAAAAATGTTTTAAGGACGCACTTTAACTATTTGGGTGTATTTTAGATTCATGAAATTAAGAACGTATTGGTATTTGGTTTTCAAATATATTTTTGCTGTATATATAATATATATATATATAAACGAGTACGAGTTAATTTATGATTTTGGTAAAATATGACAATTAAATTTTCATCACTAACATGTAGATAAATATTATAGATGAGTCTAGAGAAAAAACAAATTTAATAATCGAATAATATTTTAAAATATCATTATTATATGTGGAAATTAGCAAAAAATTGCCATTTCGCACAAATTTAAACGAATTCTGTTGCAGTACAGAAAATATAGGAATGTTTTCATGATAATGAAATTTTAAATCTATGTGCTACAGATTCATACACCGAAAGTCTGATAAACGTATTAAAATATATAATAAAAAAGTTATAGTCCTGAAGACGTCATTTAATGTACGTATACCTCGGTGTCTGATAGCACTCAAAAGAAACGTAAAACGGCACAGATTTATGAACACCGCCGATCTGTTCTTGTTCAATATCCTCCTGTATTTGCTGCACGGTTGCATAGTGTTTGGTCCAGCTGTATATAGACAGTACTGCAATGTACACATAAAATCGTCCATAGTTTTGCCTATCTCGTGTTTTTTTTAAATTCGTATTCGTTTCCCGCTACGTTTGTCGGTCATGCACGCTAGCAGTGTAGCTGAACGACGACCGCCCAACAACTATTGGCAGCACTGTTAAAATTGCATCGTCGTGATCGTCCCACATTGTACCCGTCCGCCCGTCCGGCGTCCGCATCACGTATCACCTCGCGGACATCATCACGTTTTTCTCCTGTCTGCTAACGAGTTGTACGCGAAATTTGCCGCTTTCTTGTTTTCCTCAACTTTTTCAAATCCCGTGTTTTCATCAACCTCCCCAGTCGCCGCGAACCGACTGCTAATGGCTATCTAGACTACACTCGGTCGTCTCGCGTCTGTCACTTGCTACTACCTGCCCAAGAGGCCAATTTCTATTATTCTTTTCTGTGAACGCACCCGGCCGCTACCATGTCCGACGTATCTTCCGGGAAACTGAAGGAACAGGACCTGACTAATCTGGTTAGTGTTACAATATATGATTTAATTGTGTCTGAAAAACTTGTATCATCAATCAACGTCCGTTGGCTCATTACAGGACGTCAACAAGTTAACGCCGTCTTCACCCGAAGTAATCAGCCGTCAAGCCACGATTAACATAGGTAACGTATGCTTTGGTTTGCCTTCCTCTCTGTCGAACAGCTCATCGATTTCTCAAGAACGAAACCCTGTGCATCATTTGATTGCTTGTTGTGTTTTCAGGTACCATTGGCCACGTAGCTCACGGAAAGTCTACCATCGTCAAAGCCGTTTCTGGCGTTCAGACTGTACGTTTCAAGAATGAACTCGAAAGAAATATCACTATTAAATTAGGTAAATATTAAATCACCTACTTCATTATTTCATTACCTGTAGATAGATAGATATTAAATTGTTAATATCTAAATATTATTATATTCTAATTAATTTATATACATTGGACACCGCTTATAAGACTCACCAGTACAAAGTGAGTCTTATAATCGAATAAACCTTATAGGTAAAATGAGGAAAGAAACAAAAAAAAAATTAATTAATTTTTAACTTTATTTTGCTATTTTTATTTCATATATTTTACTTTTACAAATTACATACTATTTATTAAAAAAATTATTATTTTTGTTTGTGTTTCGTTACTTTTGACTATTCCGTTAATATACTGTTCATACTCATATTGCATATTAAAATTAGTACCTCGGTGATGTACAGTTCTCCTCGTCATTTTCATCAATCTCCCGATCATTATTGCTGGTGGCCTTAACCATGATAGATTGATAAATTTGATTCTCAGAATACGCATCAGATGTTTGAAGTTCGTGATTGATATCCATCCAATCCTCATAAATTTATTTATTTCAAAATTTGAGTCTTGTAACTGACTTTTTTAAATGTATTTGGATGTGTCCGGATCGTTCCAAGCAATTTTGAGTCTTATAAGTAACTGAACCATGTATTCATGAGTCTTATAAGCGCTGTCCACTGTATATGTCTAATTTTAATCTATACGTGCATTTCCTACAAATTTCTTAAATTATAATACATGGCAATTGGTTAAAGCATTTTTTAATAACCCCTGAATAGACAAACAAAAAATCTAATTTGTTATTGTTTAATTCTTTGAGTATATGGCATTCATTATATTATTTTGTCATTTATATTGTTCTTTGATTAATGTCATCAAGTTTATACATGCTATTGGAATTATTATTTATTATATACAGTTAAAGACAATAGTTAGACAAAAATTGACAAATATACATTATTTTTTGATTACATTTTAATGAAAACTGTAATCACAGCAAAAAAATGATAAATTATAATTAAATTTTAGGCGAATGTATTTAGTTAGGAACTTTAGAAACATCTGATGATTCTTAGCGTTTGTAGTTAAGTTTGAAAAATAAATGATCAAAATAGAATAATCAATCTATTTTAAGTTATTTTAAATTAGACTTAAAACAATTAAATACTATAAGTTAAATAAGTCAGTTTACACCTCTATTATTATTAACTCTGGTTTGACTTTATACAATTTATATTTATTATTCTTTAGTATACCATAACACATATTGTATTATACTAATATATTATATTATTTAATCAATTATTATACATAGTGATAAGGTAATTTATTTTATATAATATTTATCATAAATCAATAATTAAGTTATATGTTATGTATAATTAGATATATATTGAGATCTGTTAACCATTGATATTGTACTTTATTTTTAATGTTTCTGTTATTTATCACTTATGAATTAGTGAAACTATTATAACTATTAATGTTTTTGATGTTAAATATTTGATTATGTTATGTTTTATTTTATTGTGTCTGTTATGAAATTTCGGATTGTTTTTAAAAATAGTGACAGCTGTTTTTATGTTAAATGTGTTGCAGACGCAAAAGATGATCATTGTGGGGAATGTTCAACTAGCCTCACAACTCCGATAGAACCTTACAGAGATTCAAATAAAAAAAAAAAATCTAAATCTGATTTTAATTTGTCTAAGATCAAAATTGTGAGATGTGATGAAGAAGGTCTTGATAACATTAATGCTGCTCTACTGAGTGCTGAAAATTTACTGAAAATGAATGCTCCAAATCATGCAAGTTCTACTGAAAGAAATCAAAGACTTTCACAAAAAGAAGCAGAAGCGTTGATATGTGAAGAAGTAAATGATAATGTTGGTTATGGTAAAACCGTTAGTAAAACATCAACAAATCAGAATGTATTTCCCAAGGATATTTTAGAAGTGACGTTAAATGATAATTCATACGATATGTCTAAAACTGATGATGCCCTAGAAATCAGTCTTAAAAATGTCAATGAGCCTAAAAACAAATTAAGTAATTCGTTGCATTCAACTTTACCAATGTGTACGGTTTCTTGCACGTCCACTGTTAGACTTAAAAGGAAATGTAAACCTAGCACTAGTAATTACATTTCTAAATTAAAGCATAATGTGACAGATACTGCGTACCTAGCTTTTCCCTCTGTATTAGATAAAAACGTTGACGTTTCGTTTATCTACATCAGTTCTAATGATAATATAAGACGTTTTATACTAAATGGTGAAATGATAAAATCCAATGACGAGTATGTTAAAGTCTATAACCCAACTGAAATTGATAAAGTTGTTGATGATATCATTATTTTTGGTACACATTATTATTTAATAAAGTGGAAGACATGGTCTCAAGGATTTAACACATGGGAATGTTTTGGTGTTTTGCGCAAGGCTCAAAAACTCATATATGATTATGCACTCAAAAGAAAGAATAATGTCAATGAATCCAGACCAATAAACGTAATCCATCTTATGTTATCAAGACAAGTAATTTCACAACTATTTGATTTATTCAGAAATCAGTCCGGTCTATCTCTACCATTAGTTTCACCCGATGATTTATCACACTTATATAACAATCTCAGTATTAATCATAAACAAATTCAAATATTGCAGATGAAATCTTTCAAATGGAACTTACGTACAATCGCTCTGAATAATTACAGACAACAACAGTTAGTTAGACTTAAACTATGGGAGCTTGACATTAATGTGATGACTATAGGTTATAAAATCAAAGTAGAAAATAACACTGACCTAGAGGGCCCGCCAGATTTCTTTGTGTACACTTCTAAGTATGTTCCTTCGGCCAACATTGTTATTCCAGACGATCCTCCAATTGGTTGTTCGTGTAAAAAAAACTGCGCAAGTTCTATCGGATGTTGTAGTGAAATGTCTGGGTATTCGGTGGCATATGATATGAACAAAATTATGATGAAAGAGCCTGGTTATCCAATATATGAGTGTAATAAAAGATGCAAGTGCACGTTAGATTGTCGTAACAGAGTGGTCCAGCTTGGCAGCAAATTAAATGTTTGTATTTACAAAACAAGAACATGTGGCTGGGGCGTTAAAACCAATCTGAACATAAAGAAAGGCCAGTTTGTGGCCAAATACGTCGGTGAAATTATCACGTTTGAAGAGTCCGAACTGCGCTTAGAAAAAAACACTTCTCTAATAGATTACATGTGGAACTTAGATTTTGACGATTCACAAAACTATAAATATACCATTGACGGCACTCACTTTGCCAACTTCACATATTTCATAAACCACTCGTGCAGCGCAAACCTGAATGTGTATGCTGTGTGGATTAACTGTCTAGACAGGAATCTTCCAGAACTTGCACTATTCGCTGGTCGAGACATTTTTGCCGGTGAACAACTAACCACCAATTATTTCACTCGAACCAGTAAAGACGCTTTGAAAAAAAGTGGCATCAGGTGTCAATGTAATATGAAGTACTGTAAGGGATATTACTTTTAAGAACAAAAATTCTATGAATAATTTATTATGATAAAATACTAGAATAATATAAATAATTATATATATATGTGTGTGTGTGTGTGTAATGAAATAACATAGTTTTATATGTTATATAGAGATTTATTTAATTTATTATTTATTTATGTAAAATTTACTGGTAAATTTTAATAAAATTTAAAATTATAATATAATAATTTATATATTATTTATTATATTTATTAATTATTGATAATTTTGTCCTCGCTATATTTTTAGACTTAATCAAGTTTTTAATAAAATTATTTTATCTTAGTTTTTAACTTATTGTGTGTATTCTTTTTTTTCTAATTGATTTTAGCACGTACATAATATAACAATTTATTGCAATATATTCCATAGTGAAACATGTTTTGTTTAAAATTATTTGTCCAAACATTTACTTTCTTTGAATACCCTCTTATAGATTTCACTGGAAAATATATATGTGGTGTCTATGTTACCAGGGATGGACAGTTGTAACTAATACCTAGATTTATTTTATGTATATTGTGTCTTATATTTTTTTCTATGACCTTCCTGACTCTAATTATATTTAACACAAGTATCATTGAACAGATTAATTAGTAATAAGGAAGGAGAAATTAAGTATTTAGTATCTTACTTACAATAAATTTAAATGTATCTTGTTTCTAGATATAGTTGTTTTCAAATATCTTGCTTGATCTTTGGCTTTAATCAAATTATTTTTTTCCCTGTCTAGGATACGCTAATGCGAAAATTTACAAATGCAATCATGACAAGTGTCCGCGACCGGCATGTTTTGTGTCTGGAGGATCTGGCCGTGACGACTCCTTGCCCTGTTCGAGACCGGGTTGTCCCGGAAGATTTGAACTAGTCAGACACGTGTCTTTTGTTGACTGTCCTGGTCACGACATTCTTATGGCCACCATGTTGAACGGAGCCGCAGTAATGGACGCCGCATTGTTACTCATAGGTAAAATAAACAAGAAAAACATCACCGTGACAATATGTAGACAATTTTTGTGCATTTTTTAGAATTTATTATATGGCACTTAACTAACAGCCATTATGCAATTGTCAAAATATAAGTTATTAAATTTAACATGTTCTAGAATATATGATTCCTAGGATATAATATTATACTTCCAAAGGAGAAAGAATTGACGATTTCCTAAGAAAATTATGTCAGAGGCTACATCATTGACAAATCATCAACCCTTATAACATAAAATCTTACACCCTATTTAAGAAGCTACCCATGTGGCCAACATTTCAACTGGGTCATGGCATTCTCACATGTTTTAAGTAACCTAACATTACACTGGTGGTGAGAGTAATGGTAAAAGTAAATTTACATTGTTATGTCATTATGGTTTTTTCCATTATTTGTGTATTCCTATAACTTGGTATAATAAATCACACTCCAATATCAAAATATGTGGGCATGAATTGGTCATAGGACAACAGTAATTTCAGCCAGATTCTCTGTTCTCATTGTGTGTTTTCTACACAGCTGGAAACGAATCTTGCCCCCAACCTCAGACATCAGAACATTTGGCCGCTATAGAGATCATGAAGCTGAACAACGTGATAATCTTGCAGAACAAGATAGACCTGGTGAAAGAAGGACAGGCTAAAGAACAGCAAGAACAGATCCAAAAATTTGTTCAGGGGACGGTGGCGGAGGGCGCACCTATTATACCGATATCGGCCCAGCTTAAGTACAACATGGAGGTGTTATGCGAGTACATATACAAGAAAATCCCTATCCCCGAACGGGACTTTACGTCGCCACCGCGTCTAATAGTCGTTCGGTCTTTCGACGTCAATAAACCCGGTTGTGAGGTGGATGACCTGAAGGGAGGAGTAGCTGGCGGCAGCATCTTGCGCGGTGTCCTGAAGGTCGGTATGGAGATCGAAGTACGTCCCGGACTTGTGTCCAAGGACGGTGAAGGGAAACTGACATGCCAGCCGATTTTCTCACGCATTGTATCTCTGTACACGGAACAAAACGAACTGAACTTTGCTGTTCCCGGAGGGCTCATTGGTGTTGGCACTAAAATCGAACCCACCCTATGCAGAGCAGATCGTCTTGTCGGACAAGTGTTGGGAGCTGTCGGCGCGTTGCCAGACATATTCATTGAACTGGAGGTTTCATACTATCTGCTGAAGCGATTATTGGGCGTGCGCACAGAAGGAGACAAGAAAGCTGCAAAGGTACATTTGCATTCTTGTTTTACACCAAAAAAACACATTGTATTTTTTTTTTTTGCATACCTCGTAGGTCCAAAGGTTATCTAAAAATGAAGTGCTGCTGTTAAATATTGGTTCTCTGTCTACCGGCGGAAGAGTATTAGCCACAAAAGCCGATTTAGCCAAAATCAGTTTAACAACACCAGTGTGTACAGAAATCGGAGAGAAAATTTCACTCAGTCGTCGAGTTGAAAAGCATTGGAGGTATGCGTTTGCGGTCAAACGATTAACAGTGATTTTCTGTGAACGAAATGACATGCATTTTTTTAAACATTAATTAAAAATTGAAAAAGTATTAATTTGTTTTTGTTTTGCAGACTTATCGGATGGGGTTTAATTCGTGGCGGAGAAACGATACAACCCTCAAACCCTCAAACAAGCTGAGAATGTGAACGATTACTTTTTCACATTTTGTGTATTTATTACATTATTACTTCAATAAATGAACACTCAAAAACAATACACGATTATTTTTAAATATTCTATAGAATTTATTTTTAATTATGGAATTAAAAAAAGAATCTTAATTTGATTTACATAGTTGCTTAATATCGATCAATTGACACAACTAAAAAAAAAAAAAAAAAAACATTGCATTGTATTGTATTTCTATGAGAAAGTATCAAATACCACCACTAAACTTTTCATTTGAACTCAAACGGCATTCTGAATGATTTCTGTGTATTTCTTGATCTTCGTGGCAACACTCATGTCTACATATCTGTCACCAATGCTGACAACTATTCCTCCGATAATTGTTGGATCCACTTTCAATTCTATCTTGATGGTCTCTCCTTTTTTCGCAAATGATTGCAACGTCTTTTTTAACTCTTGTTGGTCTGCCGCGTCCAAAGGCTATACACCAAAACACAAAATAGAGAAATCCTATTTTTTTTTTGACCATAACAACACTCGAGAGTTAACATTTAAATTAAAATTTCATCTCTTCTACAAACATTAAAAAAAAATATATATATATAATACCTTAGCAGTTGTTACAATACAAGACAAGTCTCCTCGGTGTGCAGCCATGATAATTTTAAAACTGTTAATGATTGAGTTTAGCTTTTTCAATCTTCCGTTTTCAGCCAACAAGCCTAAAAGAATAACATTCACAATATAATATATTATAGAAAGACTACTGAAGTTAATGCACACGCCAACTTGTGAGCTGGGTCATTTTTGGAAAGGAGCCTAACAATAATAGTGCAAATAAGTTTGTTTAAAGTATAAGTACAATTAAAGCAATTTAGTATTAATTAAAAATTATTGTTATAAATTATATTAAAAATGTATATTTATTGGTCTTTACGTTATTCTTGTCTTTGGGACAGCAGTTATTTTAAGTGTAATATTTATATTCTGTATATAGGCATGTGATTTTCGTGTATAATAAATGCAGTCCTTTTAATCAATTTCAAAAAATAATAATAATAATTAAATCAACATTATAAAACGATGTGCATAAAATGTTTTGTCAATTAAGTCGTGAACTTCCGAAAAAATTTGATAGATTCTAAACAAGTGGAAAGTTTTAAAACACTTTTAAGGGACATTGAGTAAATAAGATATATTTTATATTGAATTATTACAATAGATCAAATGACATGTATCACTTATCGGAACTTAACTAAAGCATATAAATATATTTATAAATCCAACGTACTCAAAAAATTGGATGATGGTGGTGACAAAGAAAGTTTCTTCGAGGCCAATACCAATGTGCTGGCTTTTAACGACCTTTTGTTAATGGGGTTCTCAAAGAACTCCTTGAGGATGGTGTCCTTTTTCAATGCAGTCTGTAAAACAAATGTTTGTTTAAAATAATGTGTGACTACAGATGCATTGAATCGACTGACCTGAAATTTGACTAAATCTTTTTCAATGGCTTCCAGTTGATTTTGCTTGCTGCCAGCTGAAAACAAAGCTGTGGCATAACGTCCTTCGATGCCAAACACTTTGACTGGGGGCTATTTACAAGCGATATTAGCGATACGATATACGACTGTCATTCGGTTATCTGAAATCGCAATAAAAAAAAAAACCAAATTCGACTCACTTTGACCATCGCTTGAGTTGCCGCCGAGCCCATTGACCTCGCCTGAAACGTTTTGAATAGCAAACAAAAAAAAAACGATCAATGCGAATGCACGAAAGCGACGTGTAAATCATATACTTACGACCGTTGTGAATTTCGTAGACGCCATTTCGTAGGAATCAGTCGTACTCTCGGAGTCTTCGACGCAAAAAACGATCGGTGAAACACGAGAGGGTTTTCTGAAAATTTTACGGTAAGGTCAAATTGCCTCGAAATCGTTTTCGTTATCACCCAATGGATTCGAGCAAATCATATGCACACAATGTGTAATGCAGTGTGAACGTTTCGGTCGACAGTAAACTGTCGTGTGTACGAAACCGCCACTACGACCGCACACAAAAACGAGAAAAAAATGTTTTCAAACATAAGTAATCTATTTATTCAAACAATAAATAATGACGTTCATGTACCGTTCATACTAGCATACTTACATGCCTGTATTATATCTATACTATGTGCAAATGTGTCGAAATATAGATTGCAAACGTTATATGTTCAATAGTCAATGTACCGACTAAAACGGTTCGAAGTCTTTTGATTATATTTTCCGTGACGGAGACGGACGCGGTAACGGTCGGAGTAGTTCGTGATGCGTGAAATACGTATGCGGATATAATTTACAAGCTGTTAGACAATGACATCATACAATTTGAGTACACCACCGAGGATGGAAATGTAATAACGTCCATCGCAGACCTAGAGTGTGGGTTACGCGTTATAAACGTTATTTATTTGTATTAATTTTATATTATGATATTTTCATCGTCATTGTTCAACGATATTTTGTTATTATATAAATTACTTATATTATTTTGTTGTTTAAACGAATTATAATTTAAATGAAACCGTTGAAAACTTTAATCGTTTATAGGTTATGATTCAATAAAAATTGTTACGGTTCAAATTGCAGTTTTGGTGCTTTACGATATTATATTTGGCCCACTTCGTGGAAATCCTTAGCATGATTACCACCGTCTCGAGATTTTTCCATTGGTGAATTAGTTATTTTATAATTACCTAGTTGTGGAGAAAGAAAATTAAATCAAAACGATATGCTATCTTGACGGGCAAACATAATGTTGTGTAGCTGAACGAACAATTGGAAATCTTTGTATAAATTTGTAAACGTATATAGTTCTTCTTGATAAACTTAGTCAATTGCAGCTAGCGGGTTAGACAGCTGAAGCCCATTCGACTTTAATCAAAAGGAAGTCAATCCAAAAAATACCGGTTCTTAAAACAATGGTTTTTTAATAGTATAAATGTGTGATTCATGACTTCAAATACCTCGGGGTCAATATAAATAATAGAAACTGTATGCATAACAAAATAAAACTCCGTCTAAAAGCTGGGAATGGATGCTATTTCGCTATGTCCCATCTGTTTAGGTCAAAATTATTATCTAGGAAAAATAAAGAGAAGCTATATACTACATATCTTAGACCAATTGTGACTTATGCATGCTGCACTTGGGCTACAACAGCTGGAGATGAGAATAAACTTAGTACATTTGAAAGAAAGGTGTTAAGGAAAATCTATGGTCCTGTTTAAAACCCTGATACCCAAATGTGGGAGAAAAGGTCAAATTAACAGGTACAACAATTGTACGGAAAAGAAAATATAGTACAATTTGTAAAAGGCACAAGACTGGAATGGGCAGGTCACGTTTGTAGATCAGATAACAGTATTGCCAAGAAGGTACTTGTAAACAACTTGAACAGAAAAAGACCTCGCGGTAGACCAAAGCAACGTTGGTTGGACGTAGTGAGAAAAGATATTCAGGAGTTAAGGCCAGAGTGGCATGGAGACCTAAGTCATGCATATGATAGAGGGGAGTGGAAGAGTGTTGTATTGGCAGAAAAGAGCTTAAATGGTCTATAATGCTAAAAAAAAAAAATAAATAAATGTGTGATTATACATTACGATTTAAAATAATAATAACAAGATGAACAATTTCGGATATATATATATATATATGATATTTTGGGAAACTAACCGCCCCTTACACCAGTCCACTGATGAGTAAAACGAGAAGACACAATTATAGAAGCGAGAGATTAAAAATTCGACGTATCGAATTTCATTACGTAAGATTGTAGGTAAGTTTTAACCATTAACCTATATTTATTAATAACTAATATAAATGTTAAATAGATTTGAGAACTTTTAGAAGCAATGGCTTGCCCGTAACTTTACGAATAATTGTTGACGTAATATTGACAGTTTGGTGTAACTGGAACAAATATAAATAAAATGTAATACGATTTTTCATATATATATAAATATTGAAATAATGCAGTGGTAAACGTTCGATTGAATACAATCTATTCGAAATGCTCGGTAAATGAATAAAGAGTAGTATGCGAGAGAATTAGTCGTTTTACACATTTTGCCGATTTTATTGGCAACAGTTTAACGAAAATAATGTTCACTATACAGATACTAATTTTTTGTTTTTTTTTCTTAATATTGTACTGTGCAAAAATAAATACATAGTAAAAATGCACATCGACTTTTAGTCCTCTCGAGTTTAAATCTTTGACGATCAATTAGATAATAATAAGATCATTCGAATCTCCTTATTATTAGTACATACTTTTCGAACGCGAAGTCGAAACTGATCGACGGCCTCGTTCGACGACGTAAAGTGCGTCATGTTTTTCGTCATTAACTTAGTGATAAACCGGCGACATCTTTTCCGTGATCCGTCACCGGTTTATCGTGTCATTTTTCACCCGGTTTCGTACGTTTTTACACGTTTTTACTCGCAAACTCGCCTGATTATACGCGAAAAGTAACTAAATGTTTACGCGACGAATCACGGCAGATCAGAGGATATTTTTCCCCCGTCAAAGAACCGGTAAAACGTTCGGCAAAATTTTCGCCTTTTTTATATTATACACAAATAACCGCCAACGAACCGCTGTGGAGCGCACGGACTCGGGGACATTTCGCGTTGCCGCGCGCGTCCACACTGACCGCGCGGACGGACAATTGGCGATTGTTTTTTTTTTTTTTTTTTTATCTCTGGCTGCCGACCGTCGGTGAGCCGCTGCTGGCGCGGGGCGGTCGACAATCGTCGAACGACCGTCCAGCACGCAATACGTACCACGTCGTCAAGTCTCGCCGTTCTCGCTGTCTTCGCTTCCATCTCCGCACGTACACACACTCGCGTGGAAAACATCAACACAGGTAAACGAATGATTCCAGTCGTTTGTTTTTCGTTTTGGAAATACTTGTCCCGGGGAGGGGGGTGAACAGTTGGAGGACGAGTATAACGGCGATCGTGTCTACCACATATGCAGCTTTCACCACGATTCTTGTTGTGTCCAAACTTTTACGCTAAGTATACGTGCGCGCACAGCTTTTCACAGCTGTTTCTGTGTACTCGTCGGCGTACGGTTTCCCGGGTCCGGTCGGATTTTGTCACGTTGCAGTCGGGCTTGCCCGGTACTCGCCGGTCCACGCGAACTTTTCGTCCGACCGTTCGCGCAATCCGAACGGTCATGGGCGTTTTTCGCTCGCGCGTTCTATACCGGAGATTCGATGCTGTCGTCTCCCGAAATGGGGGATCGTTCCTTCAAATAATTGTCCGGTCTCGTCATGTACGACTATTTCGTCATAGATTATTCCGCATCCGGACAACGTTCGGTTCATCGTATTCGGGACGTACGCGATTCGAGAAATCCTGTCCGGAACATTGCAATAATATACTCGTACACTTTTAATAATGCGTATTCGCGTATTATTTAAATCGTTTTTATTTAAGCACCGGTAAAACCCGTCGGCAGCGTTTCGTTAACGCTACTGTACCCCGACGTTGAAGTCTTTGCGCATAAATCGCGTATACATATATATGTTTTCTTTTCTCGCGGAAAGTCGTCGTTTTCGTGTTTTTCCGCAACAAGTTCACCAAATAAATATCCGTAGTGTTAACTGAATTGATTTCGGTCATAGATTAACCACACCGTTCCGATAACGGTTCTTTTGTTTTTCATTCCGAACTCTCCGGCCATATGGCGACGACGATCTGACCAATACGTATGCATCGTGACTATATAGAGTGCTTCGTGCACGACAAGCCGCCGTCATAAACATCTGTCCGACGACTGGGCGTACTTAAAACCCGTACATTCACGACGTCTTTATTGTAGAATATTAACATAATATTACGTAGTGCCGTTTTTGTTTTTTAAATTTTGCACACCGGTTTTGACGTACCGGCTGGTGTGTGTCTCGATATTGTTTCGGCATTGGCCGCGTTTTTCGAAATTGCTTGCGATATTTGCGCACATTGGTAGGCTGTAACGTTTTCGACTTTCTCGTTTTCGTGAAACAATATAACAAAAAAAAACGAACAAACAAACGATTGTTCGACAAACGTGCTTGTTGTTTTTAATAAGTTGACGATGGGTGGCGTGCAAAATGCATATCTATAACGGTCAAAACTTCCTACACGATTTTTCCTACGCCTACAATTTTAGATTACACTCCGTGTCCTTGGACATCTTTTGGGTCGATAACATCTGAATTTATTCATGAATATTACATATCACTGCGTAAATTCAACTCGTAAGGTACCGTGTCGTGTATATATATATTTTATTGCCGTCAACGCATCTAACAGCAAACGCATTTTTCGTCGCGTATTCCATAATTTACATATATCTGCAATAGCCAATAAAAATAACAACGTAACACGTAGTCGACTATTATTTGGTTTATAGTCTATATATATTTTATACCTAGATACATATTTACGTTTGATAAAATCATCAAATTGTTTTCAAAACAAACTTACTGTTTGTTTTCTAATTAAATTTTGTTGATCATCTCCGGAGAAAGTCGTGTTTGACAAACGTTTCTAATTCGTGATTCGTGATTAATCGAAACAATTGACAAAAAATCAATTAGTATCGCTGTCAAATCAAATATTAAAGATATGAATCATCGCGTAACAGCAGGTCATGGATCGTTATTATGTGAGAAAATTCACCGGTGCTAATATTAATAAAAACGTATTTAATGAATTTTGATTAATTTAACAATTATTTTTAGTTGGTTTTTTTTTTCTATGAAGGAAAACAACATATTATAATATCCAAAGTACAGGAGTTATCTTTCGACATTCCTAAAGTGTTTGTAATTGCCTTGTGTTTTTTTTTCCTATACCTATGTATGTCTTGAGGTGATAATATTCCTGTTGCGTTTGCTAATCACTATGGTTTATTAATGACCCTCGCTTATGGCTTGTCTGCCAGGATAACATTAATGTTTAAGTATTATGACGAATATTTTAACCCAGAATCGTCACGTATTACAAATGGATGTACAAATCTGTTTAAACCGTATTGGAAATAATATTTAAATTCTGATTTACACATTAAACTATTCGCTTTGGTATTTTTCATCAGTAAACTTAAGTGCCCTGAGTGTATAATTATTATGTAGACATTTTCTAAAGCATTTATTAAATGTTATGTAATTATATCAATTTTTTTAATCTGCATTCTTATTTGTTTGAGAAGTTGCATAGTTTTTGCATATTATTCCAATACTTACACACACACACACACACATATATATTCAACAATGTCACTTGTCTGTCAATGTTTACCATAAAATTAGGTATAACTATCAATAAAAACAACCATATCATTGCGTAAAAACAAAATAGGTAAATCTTACGGGAAGTTATCTTTTTATCGATATAAAATTACACGACATGCTTCTCTAATAAAAGGAATATTTAGGTAGGCACTACAAGTAAAGTTAATATCGTTTGTAAAATAAATATTTTACATTGAGTTTTATTTACTGGTTGCATCTAAAAACCGTTCAAGAAAAAGCAAAAGAATTCTATTAGAGGTTTAATGCACGCCTTGGCTCTCACTTTTAACGTTTTGATTTAAAAATTATTAACTAATATAAATAAAAATTTTCTTTCGTTAACCTGTTCAATGTATTGGATAATATTCATAGGTATTCTTATTGTACCTGCAGATACAGATTGTGTATTTTAAATAAAGAAAAAAGGGGTTTCGTTTAAGAACAGAGTACTGTGAAATTGAATCGGGTTCAGTTTTAATGTCGAGAAATTAATATATTATATATGCTTTTGTAGTAATTTATCTATCATTGATTTTACCTTTTTATTTAGTTGATTTAAAAATTATTTCTTATATGATATTATTGTAATATGTAAATTAAACTGTTCATGGCCGACAGTCGTAAACAACCTTGTGTTTATGAATTGCGCATTAGGGTGCATGTTTGTCTTTATAAACATAAAGACAATATTCCTAATTTTTTATATAGTGATTAAATTTATGAGTAAAGTAATATATATACTCTGTGTGTGTGTGTAGTGATAAAATCGACAAATGCTATTTTATTTTGAATGAGTAACCTAATCTAACCAATCGTCATTTGTGAAAGTATTAAGTATCTGCTACTATTAAAATGTATAAATAAACATTTTCACTATAATGTATTTCAATAATATTTAAATAATTAGGAATATCTTATTGGACTTTTCGCTTATCGTTATGCTGTCTCATTAGAGAAAAGGTATTTAAAACAGAATTATCATTTTAATTACCTATCCAAACCTGTGTACTATTTTTTAAATAATCATTGCCATTTTATATACATTAATATCTAGAATATTATCTTTTGTTAGCGAATTCCTTGTGATGTTTATTGTTTTCTAAATTTAATATAGTACAGTTACTGTAAGTTAGGAAATCCATATAGCCTATATTAGTCATCTGGTCAATATAATATATCTAATATATATATATATATATATATATATTAGTTATTTTATATAGGAGACGTGAAACGGGGGAATATGTCTATGTGTTTAATTCGAGGTCGGTCGTAACGTTGTATCAACCAGACGATGACATCATCCGGTGAGTTCAACTGCGTGACGTCATCACATACCAGTGTTTTATTTTACTTTTTGTGGTGCGTGTCCCCCTTCTTACACAAAATATATTTTGCATTTTATACTGCAGGTATCTCTTATTACTTATAAATTTCGTTTTTATAGGTGTATAATCATTCAACTGGTTAATGGTTAAATAATGATATATGCAATAAAAGTTTTTTTCTCTAATATAAACTCATAAAGATACTATCAGCGATATCAACTAATAATAAACGCAAATAGTGTTTGAGATTTGGGGGAAGAGGCTAAAGTCTAAATTCATCCAAAACACTCTTATGAGATTTTATACCAATTCAAAACTCTCAAAAAAATTATAATACATAATAATATTGAATTAATATTATAATAATAAAATAAATACAAAATTTAGGGGGGGGGGCTTAGCCCCTCAAGCCATTCTCCCGCTATTTGCGTCTATGCAACTTATGGATATTATTTCTGATTTTACATCCTAAATTTCAAGGTACACATACAATTGTTCAAATGGTATGATTTTAACTTTAAGGAATTTCTTATAGAGTATGCAATTTTAAATTTTGAATAGCTAGGAAACAAATAACTGAACCGTAAATAGTTATCGTCAATTTTTGGACAGGAAATAGTGATCGTTTAATATTTATTTTGATTTCCTGTGATATAGTATAGATTTTTTTATCACATATTTTTGTGTAATTAGTTAATGGATTTAAATTCAAAATATTAATGCTTTTAAACAAAACTCAAAATACAATTAACTACTAAGGACTAAGGGTACGCACCTAATGATAAGGATACCTAGTGGACACCCGATAGGTATGGAAGCGGATTTTCATTATATTATTTTTGTATTCATAAAAATTCTTTATTCGTTATTATCAATTGTCCTAGGAAGTCACCACTATTTAAAAATGTTCATGCTACATAATACATCGATAATGGTTTTATTATACAGAACAAATTATATGACTAGAATGCATTATCAATTTCATGTGCTATTTGATATTATATTTTTATTAACATCCTCAACTAATAATTTGCATTAATAAAACAAAGAAATTATTATTTATGATGTTTTAACATAGTAATAACTTAAATTGGAACTAAAGTTTTCTTTTATATAGACACGTTATTTTTTTATTAATAAGATAATTTTAAATGTCGCCTATACTATTAGTTTAACTCCTTCTGATGATTAGTGAATGATAATTGAGAATTAAACGTAATTGGAGACTGGTGGTACTATAATACTAAGAAAAAAATTAAATTTCTGGTAAGTTTTTTTATATAAAAAAATTATGGTTATTTATTTATAATTAAAAATAAAAACTAGTTTTTTAACAATGTGAGTCAAATGACAATATTACACTTATCCAACATTCCCTATACTTGTAACATCGTTTCTATGCTTCGCAAAATAATGTTTTGAATTATATTTCCCATAAAATTGTTTTTTTTATTTATATTATTATTATTTTCAGAATAGATAAACCATTTAATGATATAATAAATATACTGCTTTATCGGTACAAACATTCCACCCCAGGCGTGAAATTGTCCAAGTCATGTAAACTGTGTGATTAGTAGTTATGTAATTATATTTTATCTAATAAATTTAATTTTTGATTAAAATCGATAAAGCTGAGGCTCAGTCGACTATCTGGTCAGTGACATTTGCAGTACCTGTTTGCTAAAATTATAATAATACAAAACATTAAAAATTCAATAAAAATAGATTTCTCTAGCTGTGTAACGAGTATAGATAATATGTAACGTTTTAGTCAGGATATTACTATATATGCAAATGTGCGAAAATGTGGTTTAAATTAATAACTGTATAAATATAGTAGTACATAATATTTACATTATATGTAGATGTTAAATATATAATAACTAATGATTAACAGTTTTTCCTTTGTTTTCCATTTTGTAATGATTCATGTAAAGTATTTTGGCAAAACTATTTTTTCTTTATATTCAATTAAAACGTTTAATTAAGAGTTTATAAATATTGAAACAGTTTACACAGAACAGTAATTAATATATATATGGGAAAATGCTCAACAACATTACACTTTAGATATAATGTATTTAAAAAATAAAATAATATAATATCATTTATTATTACTACTAAATTTGATTATTTGCAAATTATTTGGCAACTAAAATTATTTTTGATTTTTATTTCTTATATTAACTAATATTTATATGAAATATATTTCTGGTTGTGAAACGCATGTTTGTAAACTAGGTAGATTAATTCGTCATTGGTCTAACTATCATGAAATATTCGATTATTACTTAAAATATTTTACGCTTATTTAGCCATCATCGGCGTCATTAGACCTATAGTGTGTCAGAATTGAAAAACAAATAATAAATCAAATCATTATCAAATACATAGTTGTAACCTACTTTCGTATGTTTTTAACTAAATCTGTTATGTATATATATATGTGTGTGTGTGTGTATATGTATTATTAACGTTATTTATTTTGAATAGTTTATAGACCCTAATTCATCTCTCGTTATTGTTATTATATAGTTATTAGTTCAAATTTTTTAAGATCGTGTTTTCAAAAGGTTTTTTATTTAATGTCTTTAGTATCTTGCAATCTTATACGGTCAACATTATAAAAGTGTATTTAAAAAATATGTTATTAACTAAAATAAATATCTTGTCATTTCCTCGATTGCTATATTTTTTTTATTCAAAGCGTATTAGATATTATTCCTACGGGTAAAAATAATATTAAAATAAAATCTCTGCATTAACGCCATTGTAAGTATTGTGACTTTCCGTTTTGTATTTAAATGTCGGTCACCGGTTGATGATTTTTAGATGTGATAATTTCTTATAAAATGTAAAGAAGTAACGTTTAGAATTAAAGTAGTTTATAATAAGTTTTGTTGATAGCACGTGTTTATGATAAATTAACTTTATGATTAATTGGTATTGCTTTAAATTATATTATTGATTGAAAATTATAATTTATCAGAGTGATTTTACACCGCCAACATATACCATTGCATAATATGCAATGTTGTACTCATTCGATTTGAGCACATCATATTCAAAAATAAATCAGTGACTGCTACTATGTACATAATAAATATAAAATATGATTTCGCAATATCGGACAAAGTTGTTATAATTACAATTTTTAGTGTGTCGTCGTCTTCTTAGTAGTCTTAACAACTTAACTATTCAAACACAATAATTATTTAATCATTTTTACTCGAAACAGATTTAAAAACTGTCTATATATACGTATTTAAAAATAAATTATTGTTTGTTTACATTTCATCTCGTACTTTCTTATGAATTTGTATAAAGTAATTTTATTCGTGAAATAGTAATAATAACATAGCGAAATTTATATTTTCAATTATTTACTGTTTTTTCTGACAAATAGTTTTAACTTAGTTATAACTATTTGTATATATATATAATACAAATTTATTTGTATATATATATATATATATATATATAAATAAATTTATTATATTTTTTAGTACCGATTTTATTGCATATCATAATATTATGTTATGACGTTCGTTCTGTGAAAATTTGTTTCTAAGAAATGTTTTGCTGCGTATAGCTAACAGTATATAATACACACAACTCGTATTACTTATCGTATTTCTATTTATTTGTTTTATCGTGTATAAAAAATGTATAGTGAAAAGTATTTTATAAAACCCTTGGACAATACGCATAATAAAAAAAGTGACATGTTTAATAAGTAGTTTTGATGTATAACAAGGATTTTACCTTTTAAGGTATTGGGTTTCATACGGTGGTACTTCTACCCAATATAGAAACATGTACCTATATGCATTTACGGCGTTCATTATTTCTGTTCCGTATATTCTTATGCAATGTTATAACGTATAACGTTAGATGTAAATTTTCAATATATATATATTATTATTATTATTATTATTATTATTATTATTATAATTATTATTTATTGATATATTCTATGTACAATATATATGTTTTCACAAGTAAAAAATAGTTTTAAACTGCCTTATACATTTAACACGTTCTTCTTGTTTACTCGTTCGATAAAATATAATAATATACGCTATTTGATCTGTCGGATGGAAGAGCACAATTTTTATTGTTTGAAAAATATTTCTTTTGCTCTACATGACAATAGTTTATTAGCGAATACCGCGTAGTAAACAATAGTAAATAACCGTGCCCTACATGCCTCTCCTTTCTATACTATTTTTATTACGAGGTATATTTTTTTATTTTTTTGTACCACGTGGATCCTCATTGTATGCAACAAACGACGTATAATCGTGTGGCCATGTCAATATAACACACTTAAAATCTGTTAAAAAAAATATATATATTATATTCATTTACGTTTTTATCTGATTTTTGATAATTCATCTCTCGTCCCGGTATATTGGTGCCTACAGCGGCATATTTTCAAAAATTGTCTGGGGAGGGGATCCAAAGAAAGTAGTACAACAAATTAATATAAAAAAAGTATTTTAGTATTTTTGGTACTAGAATATGGTTCAATAGTGTCTGGGGAGGTGCAATACCTCCAGAGCCCCTCCGTAAATATGCTACTGGGTGCCTATATTATATATGTATATGTTTTCTGTTTTGGGACTTGAGAGGAAAGTATCGCTATACGTATTTGAACGTAGTATGGATGGGTAGCCAAGGGAATAAATGTGTGGTTACGTGGCTCATCTACATAATCATTGTCTTTGAAAAAAAATTATTATAAAAAAATTAAAAAAAAACGTCGCGAAAACTATTTAAGAGAGAAAGAAAGACCGTGGAGCCAACTGGTTTCAAGACCTATTTACCGTACAAGGAAACGATTTTTAATATACTGCTGTATATAGAATATTATATATTATACTTCAATGACGAACTGTTTCATCTTTTTTAATACACGTGCAGTACAGGATTCAGAACGACGACCGGCATTATATTCGTCGTATACGAGAATAGGCTTCGCGAAAACCGTTATATTTAGAACTTAGAACATTGTGAAAATAAAATCTAGTCATTTTTTTATCGTTTTAAACAATATTTGTATGTATATTGGATATTGTACTATTTATATAGTCAGAAAAAAGTTGAATATCATATTCGATTTTAATTTATACTATCTTCAGATCATTTAATCGTATTCTACACTTATTTTACACTTATATTATATTACCTACTTAACTCCTATAGTTTTGACTTCCACGGATGCGCGTTAAAATAAAGAACGCTATATAATTACTGCAACAGCAGCAGCAGGGTGTAAACTTACATACGTTTATATATTTCAGGGTGAACGACCTAATTTAAATCGTACAGATGCATCGATCCGTAACAACAATTAACTATATAGTAATGATTTTCAATTGCTACATATTAAATTATATATATTATGTTCTATGTGGCTGATCACCAATTACCACTATATGCGTTATAACTACTTATGGCCAGTTGAGCGTTTATATATACGATTAATAAATAGTACCATATATATAGGGTGAATCAGAACTATAACAGACAAATGCTATAATTTTGATTCTAGGAAATATCATATATAAAAAGGAAATTTTTTTTAGAGAGATTCGAGGTAATCTCAAAAACTTCTTTATCAATTTCAATAAATGAATCGTCAGCATCTGCTAAATGTCATAAGCGCGAAAATTTACCACGTTTATCATTAAATCAACCCCTTTTGTTAGAAACAATTCGGTAGCTATGGGCAGTATTTATTGGCGAAACGTGTCTTCACGCATTAACTATGAAATCTACGTCGATTTATTAACTTATTTCGTTACGTTCAGTTTTTTTTAGAAATTTTCGTATTTAAACAATTCGGTTTCATTTTAATTATTGGTAAAGATTTTTCTTAATATTTAGTCATTTATTTCTTACGATTTTTTAAGTTTACGGAATGTACATATAAGAATAGTAATTACAGTAATATTTTTTATTATGAGTAGTATTATAATAGATATTATACATCACAAACCGATTTTTTTCTAAAGTTTAACTTAACAAAATGACTATATTTTGAATTGTGTATAAAAAATATATAAAACCGTATTTTCTTACCTAACAAATTAAAATACATGAATAATATATAATATTACCTAGAACTAAAGTTATAACATTTGTCAGTTAGCCCTGATACACTCTGTAGTCTGTATAATACACATTAAACGTTAAAGCGTAAAATAACTGTGTATGTCTATAACTGTGTGAACTCGTGAAGTTATTACTACATGTACACTATACAGTTAGTGTACGGTATTATATAAACTAAGTGCGATGTGCACAATTCGAAAGTTCAGCTAAACACACGCATTTATATAACTTGTATTCGAATAATCTTGGAAAATCATTCTACTACACTCTAATTTATTTTTTAATCTCCAATTCGCAGAAAACAAAAACATTGAATCGAGATAATTAATCTTTAACGGATGTATATTTATTTGATTTAATCGACTGTTGAACTCGAAACTTAATTATATAATATAAATTGTTTGAAAAAAAAAATCTGTTTTAAATTATTATATTATATAACGTGAATTTAGGTGGAAAATGTATTACATTATTTTATTGTCTATAATAATAATTATCTCATTATCTGTTACAAACCGAAACAAATGTTGTTAAAATTATAAAAATGTTAATTAAAGATATATAATTGCTGATATATATATATAAGTAATGTTTAGGTGTGTTTGCATTTGCATATTTTTTCTTAATTCAAATCTTATTGTGCTAGGCGAACGAGTATTAAACACATTTCATGTTCTGAATTTGTTTGAAGTACATTTTACGACTTATATTTCGATTATTTAATGCATTTGTTGGTGATTTCGATTTATCACAATAGTTTAATGAATATTTATTATCAAATTTTGAGAGTAAAAATAAATAATTTTAACAATAGTTTATTGCTGAGTATATATCACGCCAGCCACACTTAAAGTAAAATAAAAAGAAATATTTTTTAAATTAATTTGTTTGGTATTTATAACATAATAACTCTATTATCAATGAAAGGGAGACTTTACGTGATACTTGTGCATCCTTTCATGTCGATATGTCCTCTCATAATGTATTACTATCTAATAATACCACCATCATTAAAGCCGTAATTAATTTTATTTTATACTCTGGGCTTCAGATATAATCTTGAATTTTGTATATATATACTATGTGTTTTATCTATTTACTATATCTATTTACGTCTATTATTTTATTATCTATAATACTTAGTTGTGTATAAATTGTTTAAGCCTTAGATCCGTAATGGTAGAAATGTATAACTTATTGTTAAAATTTTAATTTTTTTTTTCTTCAATAAAAAAAAACATAATTGTCTAATAAAAATAAATATACGAATTGTTTATAGATGGTATTCATGACAAAAAAATTGTTAAAAAATATTAAGTTATTTTTCGAGCGTATCTCACAGGTTTTCTTTTTTATAAACCATATAAATCTGAACCCTACTTATATATAAGACATACTAAACGTATAATATAATACCCTTCGCTTATTTTTATATTTCGCTTACAGGTGTATCATATTTATTATTATAGTTATTTATCATTCCTGTATAAGGGCATATTTTTAAAGTATTTCGTTGAGATCCGACTATGAAATATATAGTACATTTCGTGATAATACTCGTATATATTATATATGAAATTAAATGTCTTCAAACAACCGATTGTTATATTATTAATAATATACAATTTTTCCCGACTCCATAGTATTCTTAAATATATATACGAGCGTATATAATTTTAATCGATAGTGTAATATTATATATTATTGAAATGTGTATAGACAGGGAAGACTTTTAAAGTTCTGCAGTTAGTCGTATAGTGGGTACTAATTTCAAAGGCCCTCCGCGTACGTGAATAAATATTTCAAAGGACGACGTACGACCGACATGCTCTATCCTTCTGTTGCTGCAGTTTCAGGGGTGTATGCGCTTGCGGAGTAGAATCAATCTGAACATATATAGGGTCCCAGACGATAACAAGTGGTTACCAAACGTCGGTAGAATGTTGTCCCGCAGACACACCCTGTTTTTTGCACGTGAACGACGTCGTCGGACGAAATGTTAGAAAATTTATTTTTTTTCCTGTGATTATCAAATGAATTTGTAACATTCTGCAAACGTTATATATATACATTTATACGTTAAAAAACATATTCATAATGATAATATAATACCTTCATGTGAACTAATTATAATATAATAATTACGAAATGTAAATTGATTCCATGCACTGTTTCAGTCAAAAAGATTTGACTACTTGAAACAAATTGCGATTCGATGAGAACTTCGTTTTGTTCATTGTTGTATCAATGTGTATATATAAATAGTTTAAAGTTTATTGTGTTTATTTTGAATCTCTTTTTTTTAAGTTTTTGTATGTATAGAGTGTGCACAAGGGGTTACGGGAGTATACATCGGTTTACTATCCCCTGTGTGATCGATAATGTTTCTCTACAGCATCCCCCAAAAATAAATGTTTAATACATTATCCACAAACGCCGCGCACGTATAAATTTATATTTACATATAAATGTATATATTTTTTTGCCACCAAAGAAATTATGCTCGATTTCGAGTTTAAATATATATATTCCGAAGTCGGACCGAAACGGGTTTTTGTAAATTTTATATATACACCCGTTGTAGACGCACGAGGCGGATATATATGTTGTGATATGACTCATTGCAGTGTGAATCGTATAATATACATGCATAAAGTATGAATCATCCCTTTTTCGTATATAAAATTACGAATTAATTGCGCATTATTTGCCACCCTATATACGCTGTCCGCTAATATAGATTTAATGTCGTTTTCATTTTTCGTACTCGCACAGGAACAATGAGTTCTCCGTCTTTGAAAGATTTACCAAAGGTAGCGTTCGACCTCAAAAGTGAACTGGAAGGTTTCAATCCAGACAACATGAAAAAGGCCGATACCAACGAAAAAATCATACTTCCGACTGCTGAAGGTAAATATATTGTATTATTACCTTAACTTAATTGGTATTATCGCGGTAAAAAGTGTATACCGCGAGTTTATGTAATATGATTTATTAAATATTATTTTTTTTTTTTTTTTTTTGGATGCCTAAATGGTTTTTATACGCGCGTGAATGTTAAATCGTGTGAAACTAATGTTACATATTGTTTTTATTTAAATCCGCGTAGTTTTCTCTTTTTCATTTTTTCTAAATTCACCTTATTCAATTGTACTTGCTTCACGGGTTTTAATTTATACTGTGTTTTTTATCATTTTTCTTCGAAAATGTTTAACAATAAATACTATATTAAGTATGGATTCCAGTTTTTTTTTTACTTATTACTAAGGCTTGGGATTTTAATGCCCTAAAAAGTCACAAAAACTGCCCCAAAAAAATGCAAAAATGACTTTAAAATAATATTTATATTAATGTATAATCATTAATCACATTTGTTTCGATTTAAAATTCAACGACGTATGTGGTCTAGATTTCGTGTTGTTTTTTAGTAGTTAATTTGTCGGATCAGTTAAATTTATCATTTAAAATAGTATTGCAATCGACCATTTTACATTATATATGGTAAAAATAACATACTTTATTTCAATTTTGATTTCAAAGTAAATACGTTTTAAATTAATAATTTTGTTTTTTCATGAAGCATGTTATTATATATTATATGTCATTATTATGCTTATAGTCATGTTTGTCTTTTCAAATTGCTTCAATGTTATAGACACAAGAGTTTAAATATTTTGCTAATGTGAACGTTTATTACTTGTGTGTAAATTTTATACACCTATAAATTCATATATATGTTTATTATAAATAGGGTTCGGATTTATATGTATTTAAAAACCATGAATTGTAAAAAATGTTTTTGTGCACCAAAAATGTTCAAATATGTCCAAAAATTCTTCATATTTTTATATTTTTTCAACAATTTCCTGCTGTGAATACTTTTATAGATAATTGTTATATGTATTTTTAATTATACGATTATAAATTGAGTATTGAACAATTAAATTTTAAAATATATAACTTAATTAATCAACATATAAAACTATTATTATTAGGATACTTTAAAAATATTTCTTTTTTGGAGAAATACTATTTATATATATTTGATATTTTCACTCTCGAAATTTATCAAAAAATATTTACCTAAAATATCGAGACAAATCAAAATCACCAAGATATACATTAAATAATTGAAATCTTGTATCAAATGATAAAATATGCATTTAAACCTGAAGAAAACGTGTATTTTATGCTTACCTGGCATACAATACTATCCTCAACTAATAAAAATCATACAAATCCGATCCCTAAATGTATAAATATAGTAATAGTTATGTAAATTTTCCACGCTTTAGCTAGTGTTGTTTTTACCTAAATTAGTATTTTAAAATGCATGCTGTTGCTTTTTTCTGGGAATAAAAAAAAGATGTGAAACGCGAACGCCAGCATAACGATCTCATTCATGGCGTCAATAACTTTAGTGCGGACAAGTTAAAGAGAACAGACACTCTAGAAAAGGTGATCTTGCCGAACGCTCAAGGTTAGTACTGTGCTTGTCATTTTTCATACTGAATACCTCTCTTACGTTTTGCCTGAAAATATAAGCATATATACCTACATTTTTGAGTGCCCGTTAGTGTTTTAGTAATCGAAATGAAATGGATTTTTATTGTAAACATTTGTATTTATTCATTACGTTTATACTTACACAAACTTGTGTACAATGTCGATACTAAATCGAAATTGTTCGCTTGTAGATGTGGCCGCAGAAAAAACCCAAAAAGCCATCACTGAAGCGCTAATCGAAGGCGTCGGAGGGTTTGACACTGGCAAGCTAAAACACACCGAGACTCAAGAAAAAAATCCGCTTCCTGACAAGACTGGTGAGTACCTGTGTTCCGCGTTTTGAATTTGTTTTTATGAAAGTGAAACGAATATTGTACGTTATTATTTGTTTTAGTGATCGAAGCCGAAAAGGAACAACAGCAATTAATTGCCGGTATCGAGAACTTTGACTCTACAAAGTTGAAGCACACGGTAACCGAAGAAAAGAACCCATTGCCCACTAAAGAAGGTAAATTTGAAAAAATTATACTTGTACTCAATAAATTGATATCCACTGTATACATATTTGACGTTTTTCAAATTTTATCAGATTACCGATATTTCCTACTTGGTCACAGAACTTTTTAATATTTTAAATAATTTTAGATAAACCTATTTTGCTGAAATTCCAAGCTACTCATTCAATCATCGTTTGATTGCTAAATAAAAAACATACCATAGGAATTCATTATTAAAATTATTAAGATTTTTAAATATACTTAAATATGTGATAATTTAAATTGGGGTTTTTAATTTTTAAACAATAAGACAACAAGTTAATATGCAGAGGTTGTACCTAGTTCAATAAAATTAATTAATTGTTTAACGTTTTTTCTTAATCTAAATTTATTATTATTAATAATTAAATAATTATTTTATTTCATTATGTCCACAATATCAAAATTGCATCTCATTTATCGACTTTTCCAAAAAATTAAAAATTGTGTTCTGCTTGAATTGTCATTATTGTGAATAACATTATGAGTTGCATTAATACTTCAAATTTATATCAAACAAATAACATATTTTAAGACTATTGTTATATAGTCAAAGATTTATAAAGAAATATAATATTATAAAGATTTGTTATAAACATTGTTATAAAGAAATATAATAACCATTTTTTTCCTCTAGTCATAGCCGAAGAGAAAAAAGCCTAAGCATAAACATTCCTATTCAGCGTTCTCGAGCTCGATTGGATGGATAAACTATATGATAATGATATTTATACAAAAATGTCAACATTTATTTCACGAATACTCTATATTATATTTAAACGAATGAAAATTATGATTTAGAATAATTAAGAATCTCCAAACCTATCTGGACTTAATATATCAACAGTTTATTTATAATATAGGAGTTTTATATATATTTTTTCTTTTTTATTCCATTTCTTAACACTGAATTATTTATTTATATGTAATGTTTGTATTCTTTTCAAACCTCTTTTTTTATTAATGTAACCCAATGCATGTCATGCATATTTTATAATGCCAATCCAAAAACTTTATATATTTATGGCATAGATATTGTATTTTAAGCATTGAAAAAAATAAATGTATTTTTATTATTACTTTTTTCTTTTACTTCCTTATATTCTACATTCGACAGTATAAAACATGTTTTCACAGCAAAAAACAATAGCAAGTTAATGAACCGTAAACTAAAATAAAACTAAAAAATATTGTGTCATATACTTAATTATTAATAAATAAAAAAATATTTGTATAATATTAACTAAATAATTTATGATTGTTTTTTTATACCACATAGAAAATACACAGTAAATCTAAAATAAAAGTAAGGTAAATATTAGAGATTTTTTTAAAATCACAAGCAATATACTGAATATTGGTATAAATTGGTGAATACATTTATTTTTTTATATAGATTTTATTTATTTATTTTTTTTAATGCTTAGAAATGTATACATTAGTAGTATTCAAATTTTTCGTCGATAATAAATATAAATCCAACTAAAATAAAAATCTAACGTGTACTAATAATATACAATAATAACTTTTTGATATTTTTCTTATGAAATGTAAAATTTATAATTTTGATACAAGTATTATACAAAATATAAATTTCTGTTGAAAATTTTAATTGTTTCGAGACTTTTAAAATAATTTTCAGATATTGAAGTCACATGTAGCAATAAAATAATAAAATTTGTTCAAAATATATTTCAAAAGCTTGTAGATGGAATATATATATATATATGTGCATACTCGTTGAAATTGTCAAAATATGAATTTATAATACGCACTGAAAATAGTAAAATGTATATTGTATTGTGTGAAAATGTTACGAATAGACAACAGTTAAAAACACTTTTAAAAAACCAAAAAAATTAATAACTTAGATAAATTTTAGATAGTGGAGACAAGATATACGTAATAATAAAATATGAGTTTAAAATGAAAATAAATGAGTATAATATGAAATGAATTAAAAACCAAAATTGTTGAGTTATAATTTATCACACTCTCTTTCCATACAGGCAAGTATACATAACGCTAAAATCGGTTCCGACACGTGTGACAAAACCGTAAACACACACACAAAATGAAATTTCGAATACAAACGGGATTTATACGTTGACACTAGTGTGTTTTGACAACATCGTTATTGGGACGAAAAAAACTATACTGAAAATCGTATCGGAAGAGTCCCTTTTTTTTGCCTTTTTGTAACCGACAACAATGGGAGCTCTATCATTCATATTGTTTTCGTTTATTGTTTTAAATACAGATGTACAATATACATATAAATGATATTACAATCAAGCACCGGATATGACTACTCAGGGCGTAGTAGTACACTCCGAAAGCCGTACAACAACTAAATAATAAATATAAAAAAACCAAACAAAAACAAAAAACACAAACGAGGAGTCTCTAAGCGTACGTACAACACGTACGTGACAACGTTATACCGACGGAACACTGTTCTACGAGATTCGATATCGTGCGTTGTGCAGCACTTGTTTGTACGCGGACACAGCGGCAAAATCAAAATGAAGACTACACGACGAGATCAAAACGGTAAACTAAAGTGGACTGAAAATGTGTCGCAAAATGTTATTTTATCGATCACGCGGATAACAATTTTATTTACGTTTATTACATTTGTACGCGCCAGACGCCATAAATTACGAACATCCTATACATCACAATATGTTACAAGGATATATGTATACGTTATACCGTGTGTACTCGCCGACGTGTTTGTTGTACGTGCTTGACCTAAAACTAGAAATTAAAACGCGTTCACGTTCAATTCTCTCCATCCGTCGGCGATTTAATTCAATAAACAACACTACGCACAATACACACACATATATTACGTATCGACGAGTTCTAAGACGTATGACGCTTCTTGTGATTGGGGAAAAAAGTCAATAATTTAAGTACGTCGAACCAGTGGCGTATTTAATTTCAATTTATGAGGTGAGAGGGGATGAAACAAACGGTTTTCGTTTCCTAATAATGGCTTTTTTACCGAAACAAACAGTACGTATTATGGAAACATAATAAATTATATTTGTATAGTTTTGTCTTTATATTGTAATATTTTATATATTTTCTAATTATAAATATATAATACAATATATATATTTTATTTTAAATATAATATATAATATATCATTGATCCAGCAGGATTCCTGATAGCGTAATGGCTATAGTTTATATTTGGGGTTTGATAGGCACTGAATGTCTCCTTGATGTAACTATGGCAAAGAACAATTATTTCCTCCATATTTCAAATTAACGATGTTTTTCCAAATACATCGATTTTTATTTAATTCAACGATATTATTAGCATCGGTGATTTGAAACAGGTACATCGATATATCGATGTTCACGAAAAAATTGCCATCCCAAATTGTTACACACTCGCCGGCAGTATTTAAAGAAACACGTGAGCGAAGGACTAGTCCAAAAATTCACCGTAATACAGTAATATCGCGCTCGCCGTTATCATCGATATAAAATGTTGGCATATGAATCCATAGAATAGTGTAACAATATACAATTTCAGTGTCTAAATATTGTGGAAGCTTTTCACAAATTAAAAATACGTTCATAAACGCAAAAAAAATATAATAATTTTGTGTACTTTTAATAAAGCATTACTAAAATATCGAATTTAAAAAGAGACCTCTTATTTCAGAAACTTATATCGCCTAAACTTGATTCGGTCTTTGCAGAGGGAAATAAAAACGCCTATTATATATAGGTATAATACATAACCGTTGTAAATCGTTTGTTGTGTATAATTAAATATAACGTTTTTTTTTACTTGATTAAATAATTAGGTGTTTATGATTAATTTGTTGTAAAACTAATGTTTTATATTTCTACTAGCCGATTAGTCCTTGATCGAATAATCCCTTTATTTATCACTCTGCCGCATTGTGATGTTTATAAAGTTGTGTAAAACATTTCCTAAACGAACCGGTGGCCGGCCAGGTCCACGACCGCGATTTGGAACGGACGTACAAGAACGTCGCGTTGGTTAGCTTCCCGCTCGGCTTCTCGGGCGATCTGACGAACCTGTCGCGGAACGTGCTCGAGGCGGACGTCGCCAAACATGACAGGAACCATCTCGTCGACGACATGCGCGACGTCAAGAAAAAGAAGAAGACCAGTCGGTCGTTTGATTCTCCACGGACGGATGTCGTTCGTGTCCCACGTCAGCGACGCCGTGGACACCGGCGACTTCGAGATAACCACAGGGTCAGTATTCCCGGAGTCCAGTAGAAACAGATACGACGATTTCAAAAACTTCCCAGGTGACTGTTCGAAGCCGTCACTTAAACGTGTACTGTAAGTAACGCGTACGGTCTGCGGTGAACACGGAACGGGTATTGAGTTACACGTATTCGTTGGATTGGAACCACCAGCGAAGAAAAAAAATATCTATAAGTAGCTAAGCGTATACAAAAAATTGTAGCTGCTTACAAAGAACGTGAATTTATCACGTATATATTAACAATACATGTATAGGTATATTCTCGACGTGCTTTAAAACAACGCCTATAGTTTTATTTTCACGGTCGAAACAACGATTGTTCGTGCCATATATTCGATTTTTCCAGAGACGCAAATACCGGATGATCCCGTTTATCACGAGACACATTCGATTATAACAAATTGTGAGACGGCACGAAGTACAAACGAAAAGAATATCGTACATTGATTGCAGTGGTTCTTTGTTAGTATACTTATCTATGGTAAGACGTACGTACGTGTTTGAATGTTTGTTTATGTTTTACGATTCGTGACATTAAGGGTAAAATCGTTATAAAATGCCGAAAGTGCCAGGTTACGTCAATTTGTTGAAGAATTATAAATATAGTAAATATTCTTATATATTCTGGAAATAGGTTTTTAAAACTGTCGTCTCAATGTGCACCTGTTTTGGACTTTGCTAATTTTGGAAAATATCATCCAGATGACGTGCGCCCGAGTCGTCCGTTACGGCGAACAAAATATGACGACGCGTACTTTGACAAATGTGATGGACGTGATGACGTGATGACCGCGCACTATCACGGACGGCGTCGTCGATCCGGCAAGTATTACTATTCGCGTTATTGCCCGTTACACGAATCCGACGCGACAACAATTATTCGCAAGCCGTGTCTTCATCGCGCGGATTTTAAAACGACAACCGCAATTAACGACGTTATCCCGCGCGACGACGACGCGACACGGACGCTCGTGCGTTCCGTTGGCGACACTGTGGCCGCGAAACGTGTACGCGCGCAACTCTACAGCTACAGCATCTCGGCATCGTAACCGCCGACCAACCGCGGTTCGCCCGCAGCGTTCCCGTGTCCTTTCCCGAACATTTCGAATCGTACGACCGTTGGGACCGTATCTACGTCTTGTCGGCCAACACACTATTATCACCGCGGCGTATCGGTCGTCATTGTTCCGTTTTCGCGCGCAAGTTTTCCGCTCTTCGTCCGTTTGGCGCGAATGCCGTTAAAACCGGTTTTTTTTTCCTTCCGTTTCAACTTTATTGTCGCCCGCCCGACGACGACGGTGCTCACGCGCGCGCGCGCGTTCCGCGGTCTCGTCACCATCGCCGTACACGCCGACCGTTACGACGCGGGTTCGCGTACGCCCAGTAGACGACGACGGTGTGTGTCCCGCCACGGACGGCCGACTTGTCCGCGCGTCTCGACAGCGCGGTCGATGACTTCAGGCCACTCCGGCGACGACGTACAACGCACGGACCACGTCTTCCGGCTACGGCTACGGCAGTCTGGACGACTGACAGGACTCGCCGAAATCCCAAGCGACGACCACCATGTTGAATGGTTCGTATGCGTTTTCTTCCGCCGTATACAGAACGTTTAGCTACAACAATCCAGTCTTTGACCGCTTACTTGTCCACCCTTGGGTTGGTTCCTCCGCCAAGCCGCTGTCGAACGTTGCGGGTACCGTTCGTGTAACCGTTCACGATTCGTTTCTCCCCCGTACGGTCATTATTAGTACTTTTATCATCCAAGAGGGGGCCAAGGGGCGATCGCCCCGTAGACTCTTGTTAAATTTTTTTATTAGTATCGTTTTATAATTCTAACTCTTATCTATGATACTATAGAAAGACAATTTAAAATGAAGTTGTAGCTATGGGATTTTTCGGTGTATCGCAAACGATTTCCAATAAAACGTTTTGGAAAATATTTTATTATTCGAATAAATGAGGATTAAAGTTGTTTTGATTAAGATGGCCCCCCCCCCGTAAATAAGTTCTGGATCTGCGCCTGTTATCCTTATATCGGATCACCATTGATTCTCGGTTTTTTTGATGTTCGACAACAACTTGAGTAGTCGATGCGTTTCTGTGATCCATAAGACAAAATGTTAATATATCAGTACAATCGAGTAATAATAGTAAATATGTACCTATAACACTGAACATATTTTGAAATGATAGTTTTTTTTTAAATCTTCATTAAATATAATTACTTAAAGCTATTATTACATAGCTAATATTTTTCATAGCATGTTATTTATTTTTTTGACTACTCGTCTCTAATACCAAATTGAAACCTATTGGTTATTAAAATACAAAATTTGAATATTAACTGCTAAACAAATTACATTGTATATAATATTGTATTTGCAGGTATTGCAGATAATGAGTATGAGATTGAAAAAATTTTATTTGATGAAATTTGCGGAAATAAAACAATGTATTTAGTTAAATGGAAAAATTATCCCATGGAACAATGCACATGGGAGCCGTATCGTAATTTAACCAACTGTCTGGAGATCTTAAGTGAATATAAAACTAATAAATCTATCTCCAAGGATGTTTATGAAACCGAAAAATTTAAAAAACTGTTTGAGACACTCAACAATCACTCTGAACAGGAGCTCATTGAACATTTGCATATTATTATTGAAGAAGGTTTTTCCAATGTTGAAGAGCGATTTGTTAAAGGTACCATTGGATATCTGTCCACGGTATCACTAAATAATGGAGACAATGAGTTATTAAAATTACTTAAGCATAACTTAAAGGTGATTGAAGTTAATAAAAGAAGGACTAAACAGCTGGAGAGATTAGATAGATGGCAAACAAAAATGAACGAAGTTTGCGGATTCCATTTAAGCGTTACCAATACTGTTGACTTTGAAGGACCCCCTAAGAAATTTATCTATTCGGACGATTGTGTTGCAGGCAAAGGTGTGAAAATTCCAAACGATCCTCCTGTTTGGTACGTACAACAGTAACTAAATATTCGGTTATTTACATATAAAATTGGTTTAATATCTTAAAAATTTAGGTGCCATTGTGATGTAACATGCGGAGGGAATAAACGTAAGAAACAAGATTGCCATTTCAAGGAAACTGATTTAGCATACAACAAACATAAACGCGTGGTAGTTCCTCGGGGAACGCCTATTTATGAATGTAATAAGAAATGTTATTGTGACAACAAATGCGTGAACAGAGTCGTCCAGCACGGCCCGAGCAAAAATCTGAAACTCCAGATATTCCGCACAGACAACAATCGTGGCTGGGGAGTCAAGTCATTGTCGCTCATAAAACAGGGTTCATACGTGACCAAATACTCGGGCGAGGTGATTACTCGGTCAGAAGCTGATCAACGTGCGATCACTCATGGATCAAAGTCAACATATTTGTTTGATCTTGACTACAACACTGAGAAAAACAATAGCATTTATTCCATTGATGCCACTTTGTTTGGCAATGTATCACATTTTATTAATCATTCTTGTGACGCTAACTTGGATATATACGCCGTGTGGATCGATTGTTTGGACACAAATATTCCGACGTTGGCATTGTTTGCATCGAGGGACATCACTATGGGTGAAGAGATAACATTTAACTATATGACTTCAGTAAACAATAATAGCCATAGGATTAAGTGTAAGTGCCAGTCCAAAAACTGTCGAGGTTACCTATGTTAATGATTGGGTTATTGAACATTTTAGATATTTAGTTAATAATTACAAGGCTAAATAATATTACAGTTGGACTTAGTTAGCTCAAATTTGAAAAAACGAGTCAAAAACGTCAAGTTATCCAGGAATTGAGTTATCCAAAAAAAACCAAACATCAAGATTTTCCGGTTCCCCAGCCTTTTATCTGCCCATTTTACTAAACGCAACCAACTTAAAATTATTTCTTTATTTTTAAAATATGTGGATAAAGTATTAAGTGGAGTACTGAATTCTTTAGCTATCAAAGATTTTGTTTTCAATCCTTTCAAAACTTCCTGAATTGCTGCAGTTTTTTCTTCATAAATTCCCGTTTTAATTTCAATATTACGAACAAAAATTTTAAAATCTTAATCAAAATCACTCACTTGTTGAAGTATACCAGAGCACTGAAGTGTATATGTATGTGAGTGAATAACAAATCATTGTCTTTTGGTAAACCAGTTAGATAAACCACTTATCAGTAATAATAACATTAATGAATTTATTTTTGATAGTAAATGTACATGTGTAGAAGAATAATATACTGTGTATATCAGTTTTATAATTTTATAAACAAAATTGGAACTTCAAATTAAATATAATTTTCTTGTATTGTTTAAATAGGAAATTCTGGGGACTGGAGATTTTGTTCAATTTTGAGTTAACCAAATTTGACTGTAATTTTTTTTTTTTTTTAACACTGTAAAAAACGATTTTACACGATATATATGTTATTCCTATTGCTTCTTTTTTTTTTTTTTTGGTTATGGTAAAAAAATTATTGAGAATAATCACTACATTTTGATTACTTATAAATATGTTTGAGAATCAATTTTTAAAAAAAAAATTTTGTATGATTAAAAAAAAATCTATAACAATATGAAGTACAATTAATTTTCCTACTAGAAATAATCGTAGTCAACTGAATATTCATGAATTGGGTGCACCTATCATTATGTATTACATTACGTAATTTACCAAGCTGTAATATCAAATTGTGTTCTTTTGAATTTCTGTTATCCAATGTTTTTTTATAAGTTCCAATATTGAATTGAAATACTTAGAAAATGTTCTAACTTTATTATTATTATAAATGATACCAAAATTGGTTTTTTAGATTAAATTTTATTCAAATTATTGGTTTTTTAGTATAAGTACTTAAATAAATATTTACATGTTTCGAGCAGAGTTAATTAATTTTATTAATTCATCAAATTGAACGATAATATTATATTTAATTCATTTAAAACACTGCCTATTTTTCCTACATTATTGTTTTTAAAAAAAATTAATTTATATATATATATATAATTATTTAATGTCTCAATACCATTAAGAAATTTTAAATGTTCTATTCTATTGATGTACATTTGGGCAAGAGAAAGATATTTGTTGAAATATTAGTAAGTGTATTTGTGTGTGTGTAGAATTATTATATATTCGACAAAGTATTTCTTTAAATACAACTGAAATTAAATTATTTGTTGGAAAAAAAACATTTTGGAATCCCTACTGTAATATGTATATATTTGTATTCATTTAAAATATTTTCTTTTTTGTTCATTTGTTAAGACAAGTCATATATGCTGTCAAATAACAATTGTATTTGTGTACATGTCTATTTACACTTTTAATTATTACATATATATAAAAATTTTTTTTTTTTTTTAATTTTAAATTTCAATATTGTGTTCAATTTAAGTTATCTATTTTATTAAAAATATTAATAAACCATAATTTTTTTTTCTAAAAATATTTTAGTATTCATTTTAATTCATATTATGTCAATAAGAAACTGACTTTAAAATATACTTATTATAATTACTTATATTTGGATTTAGTCGGATCTATATAATGTACATATGTTCTTCTTTTTAATTTGAACATTAGCACAATTCATACAAAATAGGATTGCCAAAAATTGAAAGTTTGACAATCAAATTGTTGCTACAAATAATTTTAATTAACCAATGAATTCAACATCCTAAAAGGTACACATTTTACGTTTTAGAAATAAACGTTAGCAGATTAAGTATTACAACTAGGATAATTTATAAAAAAAATAGTAATTATTTAAAATTGAATCAGGATTCTTGAAATTTTGGACAACTATGATTTGAATAGATTCAAAATTTCAATAATAGAGTAAATATAACTAACACATATTTTTTTGATTTACATATATTTTTGTAAAGTCAATATATATATATAAAAAAAGACATTAACGGTAAGATTTTTGGTATCTTGCGCGGGCTCCTGGACCACCGAACTTTTTGGGTTCACAACGTCTTGGATCGGCAACCAATAAAGTTCTATCATATTGAATTAAAATGTCTTTAATTTCCTTCTTGCTAGCTTCATCAACGTCTATAAAAAGAATTATTATTTAAAAACAAGACACCCATAACAATATATAATTTTTAATACTCACATTTTTGATAATATGAAACCAAAGCCTTGGAAATAGCTTGTCTGATAGCATAAATTTGAGCGACGTGTCCACCACCATTGACACGAACTCTCATATCAACTTCGTTAAAACGATCCTAAAAGAAAAAAGAAAAAAAAGTTAAATGACCAGTAGAACAAATTTAATACAAATAATTTTATAATTATAATATATTTATATTATATTAATTTTATAATTTTATAATTAAGAACGCAAGCATACTAAAAATCAAATTCAGCAAACTTACTTTTCCCAACAACAAAATGGGTTCTTGGAGTTTGTATTGAAGAACTCTGGGTTCAACCATATCTAATGGACGACCATTCACTCTAATGTTACCGCTACCACTTTTACAGTATGCAACAGCTGTAGCAGTTTTCTATAAACAATAATTTTTCAATATTAAAAATAAATGCATGAATTACACAAATAAACTATACATAGTGAACATAACTCAAATTTTAAATAACCCTGTAATGAGCCAAATTTTGCTATGCATTTAATGGAAGTAAATAGTTTTTATAAAATTAATATTACATTTGTGCAAGGTAAAAAAATAAATAAAAATTTTTGTCTGCCATTAAGTGAATTTGTTAATTTAAATAGAAGACTTTAGATAATATAGTTTCATATTTTTTTTTTTTTTTAGTTAAAAAGGAAACTAAAAACATACATTTTGTTAGATTGGTAGTTATTTAATTTTAGACCTAAAAAACATACATGTAACTAATAATGCAATTAATATTATTAAACAGTTTTATGCTGTAGCCAAAATAATTACAATCAAAAATTTGTTATTTTATTGAAATAATATTATCATACATTTAGTAACATTCAGAAACAAGGACTACAGTAACCACACATTTCAATACACGTTGAGTACAAATGGTAAAGATTTTTTTTTAGACGAAGCTCTATTTGCAATTTAATCATAATTAACAAATGCGCAAGTTATATAGTGATATTCACCTTGCGGCCGAACACTTGTACGCTCTGTGACGAAGTCTTCTTGACCTGCAAAAGGAAAAATGCGATTCGCGATTAAAACACGACGTTACAGTATTCAATGAAATGTACATGTCGTTTCGCATACACGTGTGTACTACGTCGACGGATCGTTGACGGAAAAAACGATAGATTGGAACACGGTCAATTTCCTTTACCTTCGGTTTCTTTACTTTGACTTTCTTCTCGGCGGTCATTTTGATACGTTGATGGTGAATCCGGTGCGGAATATGTCGATAAATAAAACAAGTTTTCGGCACTCGACGCAAACGAAATGGGACCGTCAGGCGAAAAGTCACAACAAAAAAGGGAAATTTGCTAAAAGATACGGTAAACAAAATGGTTCGATGATTGAGGTTAATTATTTTATCGAGTCGAATGAAAACAGTTTGACCAACACGAGCGCACCGATTTCCCGGTCATATCCAACGAGCGAAATGCTTATCGTACGTCACAATATTACGAGGCTATGGGTTTATATTAAATCGTGCTTATTACGCTACCCTTCAGGTAGCTTACTTGTGGTCGGACCAGCGGCGGGAAAAGTTTTGATTCAATAAAACAATTTGTTCTGTTAGAATTTGAAAACACTTAAACATGTAACGATAACGTGTCAACATACCAAAAATCATGTAAAACTTTCGGCGACGGCCGTTATGGTTTTCACTGCTCCGCTCGATCACTGGTCACGTTTTGTCAAGAAAACGTAAAAATTATGTATTTACGGACAAACCAAACCCCAAAGACGTATAAACATATTCATAGATGCAAATAGGGTGGGGGCTAAGCTCCCTACATTTTGTATAGCCTCACCAAAAATTGATGACTGGTACTTGTTAGTAAATATTATTTTGTATTATAATTTTTTTGAGGGTTTTGAATTGGTATAAAAATCTCACAAGAGTGCTTATGATAAATTTAGATTCGAGCCCCCTAAATGTCAAACACTATTTACGTCTATGAACATATTAATATATTCGGGGATGAGTTACGAATTCAACGATTTCGTCGAGATTCGATGAAAATGTGGAAAAACGAAAAATCGCGCCACGCGCCAAAGTACGTTTTTTTCGTTTGCTGTTCCATGACCGTCGGTCAGTGTCGTTTTTCCATGAAATCCGTCGTCAATCCCCCTTCTCGACGCGAACGCTATCATTACAGACGGCACCTTTACACGAGACATGGTCTCCTTCTGAGGCCACGACGCTTCGCAAAATTCTGCGAGTTGAATATCCGTTGGTTTTTTTAATTTACGCGTGTAGCTTTGGTGAGTAGACATTTTTCGTTATTTTATTATGTTATTGTTGCACGACGTTTACTGTCTATGGAATCGGTTTTCGTCGGCGTGTGGTGTTCGAAAATGTCGAACGTTTCCGACGGACCATTGTGTGCACATGGTTCGTGCACGCGGCATATGAGTTTTACTCGTATCCGATCGATCGGTTCGGAGGTGAAAACTATACGCGACGGTCCCGTTATCCGTTCGGTCGGAACGGAAGCGACTCGTAAACGAATTCCGATTTCCATATGTCGCGACATTTCGTTGTACACATAACCTTAAATACCATGTCGTCCCCATGTTTCAGAATTATATTTTATAGTCGTCTAAAGTCGTTACGCTTTTTTTTCAGTTCTTAAACGTGTTAACATCTCTACGCCACAAGATGGGTAGAGAGGACAAAGCGACTTGGAAAGCTAACTATTTTGTGAAGTTGGTGGTATGTAGAGTACACTGTCAACATGGATTTCTTTAATGATTTTTAAACATTAAATATTTAATTGTTTTCTTCTTTCCTGTTTAGAGTTTGCTCGACGAGTTCCCAAAATGTTTCATCGTGGGAGCCGACAACGTGGGTTCAAAACAGATGCAGCAAATCCGCATTAGTCTTAGAGGGAACGCCGTTGTGCTGATGGGCAAGAACACTATGATGAGGAAAGCGATCAAAGGTCATATTGACAGGAACCAATCACTTGAAAAGTAATATTATCATAATTTATAATGGTAATGAATGTTTTTCAAACCTGTGTGACTAGATAGTTAATGATGATAAAAATTTAACTGAATAAGTGGAATCTTTAACGCATCAACGCCAGAAATGGTTGAACCCATTGGTGCGGATGAAGCTTATTGTAGTAAAACGCAATAGCAGTCTGAAACTAATAGAATTTATATATGGTTTTTCAATAGGTTTAAGCTAAATTAATCGTATAAGTTTTATTATTACGCTTATACAGTAATCATGATGATATATTATTATTTAAAAGATCAATCGTTAACACGTCAAAGCCAGAAATGGTTGAACCCATTGCCGTGGATTGATGTTTATTGATGTCAAATGCCTTTGGCAGTCTGATTTAATGTAACAATATTGTAAATTGGCATACAATATTGATAAAGATGTGCAATTAATAATAGCTAAACAATATTTCAAATGGTAATATTTATATTCACATTTTTTTTTAAAGGGTTTTGCCTCATATTAGAGGAAATGTTGGATTTGTCTTCACACGAAATGATTTAGTTGAGATCAGAGATAAACTTTTGGAAAACAAAGTGCGTGCTCCTGCTCGTCCGGTGCTATTGCTCCTTGCCCTGTAGTCATTCCTGCCCAGAACACCGGTCTTGGACCCGAAAAAACCTCATTCTTCCAGGCGCTTTCTATTCCAACTAAAATCTCAAAGGGAACAATTGAAATCATTGTAAGGAAAACTATTCGTATGTTTTGAAATTTATTATATTAACTAATACGAATTTTAAATATCTAGAACGATGTGCATATTTTAAAAGAAGGCGACAAAGTAGGAGCTTCAGAGGCTACATTATTGAATATGTTGAATATATCTCCATTTTCATATGGCTTAGCTGTTCAGATGGTATATGATTCTGGAACTATCTTTGAACCATCTATCTTGGACATAAAGCCAGAAGATTTGTTGAAAACTTTCTTGGGCGTAAGTTTTATTTTAATACCAATAACTGCACAGTATAAGAAACTCATACTTATTTACAATGTTTTGATTTTGTTTTTTATGTATATATTTAAAATTAAGATCTTATTAAAAAAAAAAAAATTGCTAGTTTTAACACTGTATGATACAATGATTTAAATGAAGGTCTATTGTTCAAATAGGCAGTCATTTAAAAAATTTACCTTCACATTTTTTTATTAAAATGGTTAAACATTTTTATGACTTATCTGTTAAGCAGTTTCTTAAATGCTTTGATTTGTTTTGATAATTTGGTAAATTGTTAATGATGATGATTCTTATTTAAATTATTTGTCTTCTTTTCCCGGCTGAAGATTTGATGTTGATAATATTAATCTGAGTTAATCAAATTTGTTAATAAAATGGTTGAACATCTTTATGCCTTAAATATTTATTAGTTTACTTAAATGCTTTGATAAGTTTTGCTATTTCTGGTAAATTATTAATGATGATGATTGTTATTTAACTTTTTTGTCTTCTTTTCCCGTCAGAAGATTTGATGTTGATAATGTTAATCTGAGTTAATAATATTAATTTGTAAAAATTCAGTAAGTAGTAAGTTTTAATGAATATGCTATTTCCCCAACAGAGTATTGAGATTTTGTATATTTATATACAAATAAAAAAAAAGTTTAATTATAAGAATATCACACACATTGTTGAGCTGATAAACCATCTATGCCATTGTTTCCAAACTTTACCACCACAGACCACTTAGAGGACTGTTGATAAGTCGGGGACTACCTCAATTTTAGAGAAATTAGAAAGACTTTTGCTTATAAACTAGATACACAAAATCAATTGAAAAAGATTTATATTTTTATCACTTAACATTTATAATATTATTATTATTATTATTATTATTATTATATATTTACTTGATTTTTGTGTTTAACTTTAACAAGTTTTGAATTTTACACTATACTGTTGCTCATAGCTAAACACGTCACATAAGTCCAAGCAATTTTTCTGTTTGTTTTTTTATTACGAGTAGACTAGAAAAACTTTGTTCGCCTAAATATGTAGTTGAAAATACAAGTAATTAATGTAAGATGATTTCCGGAATTGAATATGTGATATTGCTATTTCGCACCAAAATTAAACAGCTCTTTGCAGTCGATGTTATTTTGCAGTTTGATGACAGTATGAAGATCTTTTGTAAAAACCTTGGAATGAATTAAAAATATTTGACTTAGTCGTTCTATTTGTAATGTACTGACAATTACATTGTCTATGTATCGTTCCTCACAGTCAGTGGTTTTCATCTATTAAAATCCAGATATTATGATTCTTAATTGAACTTCTTATATTGTTTATAGTTTCAGAATAGCATTTATACACATAAGTTTATACAACTCATCACGTATATGTGGCTTTGTATATTTTTGAAGGAAAGAGTGAAGAGTTACATTTGTAATTTAAAATAAGGGAATATTTGCAGAAATAAAAGCTTGACAGAGATTGTCATTAAAATTACCTGCGTTTATATTAAAAATAAAACTTTGTTTTTTATTTTTTAATTTCGATTATTTTAATTTAAAATTGTTTCTATGTTTAACCCATGATATATGTTGATCCACTAAAAACATTGTTGTTGAATTCACAGAAATTTCACAAACATTGCAATACAAAATTAAACCATCTGTTTTAAAAATATCTTTATGTTACTCAGCAATACATTTAAAAATAATATCAAAAAACATCAGATACAAAAACTTATATAGTTTACGAGTGAATATATGCAGTGCGCGATATTGACTGTTCGATTTCAGTCTAAGTACATTCATATACATTGACAATTTATTATCTCAGACTAATTTTATTGATATTAATTGTAGACCATTCATAGGTAATATTACTTTATTATCTGTTAGAAAGTTGTAAAAATCATGATTTTAAAGTAGTTTTATTAAAAAATGTAATTTCACAAATTTTTATAGATGGAATTAAGAATACATGAAAACATGCGTTAAAAACAAATATATTCAAAATAAAATTGGTGTTATTTTTATACAAATGATATAAATCTTGTACATTTCTTATCAAATTTTAAATAGCTTATTCTAATAAATATATGCATTTACATATAAATCCCTGCTTATGAGTATTGTGATTTTAGATCTTGTTGAAAAAAATTAAAATTGGACCATGTTTAAAAAAAAATAGTGAATATTGTGAAAGAAATTAGTTTTGTTATAATGTATTAAATTTATATTTTGACTGTATATTTTATATAACGATATTAATTAGGGAGTCGCTCAAGTAGCTGCTGCGTGTCTGGCTATCAGTTATCCAACCGTGGTGTCTGTTCCTCACATGTTGCTCAACGGTTTCAAGAACTTGGTCGCGATTGCCGTCGAATCTGATATTGATTTCAAAGAAGCTACGACATTCAAGGAGTATCTTAAGGTAAGGAACTAACAATGGATTGTGTTATATATATAATGTTTATAAACTTTAAATTTGTAGGATCCGTCCAAGTTTGCTGTTGCTGTTGCGGCTCCTGTGGAAAGTGCTGCTCCGGCACAAGAAGCGAAAAAAGAAGAAAAGGTCGAAAGTGAAGAAGAGGAAGACGACGATATGGGCTTCGGTCTGTTTGACTAACTTTTGTTCACTTATTGGCTTAAAAAACTGAAATAAAAATTATTTGACAAAAAAAAAGAAAAAATTCAATGATTTTAGAGTGCATTTAGCTCTGATTTGCAGGAAGGTGATGGATAAGGGTTAAAATTTGAATGGGGGGAAAAACGTACGAGTTGACTTTGTATATCTCTATTTTATTAATAGTTGTTGTATAAAACACAAGCATGATACAAATAAAATATAGTACATAAATATACACATATACTTAATATTGTGTATATGTATCAATAAATCTATTTAAAATAGAACACAAAAAAGTAATAAATTTCAACAATATATAATATGGTAATATAATAGAGTCTTAAGTATGGCTTCATGACAATTAAGTTTGGACTTTATGCGAGTACAAACGTTTTAATTACATTGTATAGGTATATGTATAAATGAAAAAAAAAAGATTAAAAGCCTGGTCTGGCAATCATGTAAATATATGCAGTCTTGTTGATGAGTGTTTTTGAAAATGTGATTAATAATTTCTACTTATATAAGTATTGTCTGTATGAAAAATGAAATGTATTTCTGGTGGACAATTAATATAATGATAATGTTTAAAAATAAGTCTTAAAAAGTTTCCGTACACGAAAACAAATGTAATGTGGACAAAGTTTACGAGTTAAATGCAATGTAATCGACTGTTCGTAATCTTATTATTTACACTAATCGGGTTAAAATTCAATGCTGAATGCTTGATATAATTTGTACATAAATAAATGAAACGCGTGGGCGTAAATAAAAGAATAAAACAATAATGTCAACATGAAACAGCGTGTGTACGCGTATCGGATCGAGAACGTATGGTTTTCGGTGTGTCTGTCGTGTCATGTAAGCGCACGGTCTCGCTTTTGGATCGAATTCGCCGTGTCCGCGATGACGTTTGCGGCGACGACAAGCGATGGTGCATTTCGAGGGCGCCAAAAAACGGTCCGACTTTTTTCTTGTGTTTTGTCAACCGTTCGCAGATGACACGATTCGATTAATTTCTCGCGGAAACACGTATACGGTCGTCGTCGTCGTTCCGGACACGCGAGCGCGGGAAATCGGTATCCTAACCCAACGCGTTCTGAAACGACGACGATTCTTATCGAAGACGCGCGCGCCCGACAGTACCGGTTTGTGGTTTTTCGCGGTATAATGCTCGCGCGTTTTCGTTCCGATACCGTTCCACGGCTAGTCTCCACGTGATAACCGTGTTTCTGCAATACTTTTACGCTATTGAACGACGAAACGTTAACGAGTACGTTTCAGTGGTTGCACGTTCACGTTTTCGCGGCGGATTCGGTTTTCACCGTCCGTCCGTCGTCCAACGATCACGCGTTCTTTCGGGCGAACGAAAGTCTACCATTCGGTTTTTGGCCGTTGACCGTACCACGTAACGTGCTCAACGAAAACGGCATCGACGAACCGATCCGAAAACGTTTCGAACTCGATACCCGTAGCGTGACGTTTTTGCGCGTTGTCCGTTGTCGTTCGGTTTCCGGTACCGCGCGAGTGCACGTCGCCGCCGTTGCCACGTGCCGTTCACACGTAACTCTCCTGTTTCGACGAGTACAAAAGGAACGAGTCCAACAGTCTCGGCTCGATCAGCTCGGCGACGTCGCGTCGATCCATCGTCACGATGTCCTTGCCGCAGTTCGCGGCGATCTTCCGCAACGAGGCCTGACAACAGACGAGACGAACGGACACGATTAGAATCGGTCGACGGACGTATCGCGGAAATCGTTCGTGACTCGTACGCGTGATGTACTCACCAAGCACGCGACCAACACTCCGTCGCTGTGATTCCGTTCGCGTTCGTCTTTGCACAGTCTAATCAAACGGTTAACGCCTTCGAGTTCCGCCACCTGTTTCGACACTTCCGCGTCGCTGCACAGTCTGTAAACGATAACAAATGTCCGTCAACACCGAGACCGGTAGATGACGAGTCTCCGCGATACTTCGGGTTCGATCGCATATTTTCCACCTTTTACGCGTAGTAGTAGTAGTGGTGGTGGTCTTTCAACAAATAATATTTACATCGATTTTCGAAAATAACATTTTTCGCTTGTACGATAAGAACGAAAATGAAAAGAAAAACTTCGAAAGCGTACAACACACACATATATATATGTGATTCTGAAACGAACGACCCGACAAAACCCTGTTCGCGAAGTTCGTACCTGGACAGGGCGACCGCGGCCTTGTGCTGGAGCCGTTCGGCGGCCAGTATCTCGGGGACGGGTTGCAGCGGCGAGTGTCGGACTTGCAGGAAGCACAGCAGGGCGACCACCGCGCGGTTGGCCGCCATGTGCGGCCGGGTCTCGGGAACGGTCGACATGTTGGCCAGCAGCGTGGCTGTCTGCTCCTGCAGGAACACCGAGGACGCGGTGCCGTTCCTGCGTACGGCCTCGATCAGGCATCCGGCCGTGCCCATGTTCAGGACGGTCCACACGGCGTTCGGTTCCGCCGACGTGACGTTGGCCAACGCGGCGGCCGATAGCAACAGCGTTTCCGAGGACCGCGTCGTCTCCACCAGGTCTGAGAACACGCAAAATACGCGCGCGTTATCATCGCGAGCCGTTCCGGATCGACGGTAAAACGGGTCAGGTTCTTTTTGGAACGGAACGAATAAACAAATTAAACGATTAACGAACACCAGAGTCGGAAATCGTCCACGTTTCGCGATTAGATTTGACGTAAAATAAAAATAAACGGACACGCTCGTTTTCAAAAAAACCAAAAAAAAATATCGTTGTTTTTCTGCGGATCGATTCTGGAAAACATCGGGATATTCGAGACTTTTAAAAACGATATACTCTGATCGCGAACCTCGCACACTTCTGCGAATGCACGGATTGTTCTGTGCAAAACAATTTCAGGGGATAAGGAACACCGTCACATCTCCGAGTCTGGGGGCTGGACGACGAGATATGTATTATAGATATTTATACGTACGCGTCAAGGAGGATATGAACGTTTCCAGGTGTTCGCCGAGCCCGTCGACGACGTGATTGTCTTGGACGCACGGAGCGGTGATCTGAACCAAGACGGACACGGCGTCGGCGAGTTCCTTTTCCGAACGCGTGTTGCCGCTGCCCAAAACGTCGGCCAAAACGTCCACGCCGCCGGCCTGTGTCGGGAAGAAACCAGACGGTGAATAACGCGGCGATGACGCGTGCATCGTGATCTCGCCGAGCACGTACCTTTCCGAACTGCCCGACGCTGTCCGACGTGCAACACACCGTGGCCAACGTACGCAGTGCGGCCGACCTGACGGTACTGGACACCGCGTCCAGACAGACGGCCAACAGCGATCGGATCCCGTTGCATTTGGTCACCAGACCGCTGAGATGAAAACTCTCCAACCCCATGTTGTTGATGCTGGACATGGCCTTGATCAGTTCGACGTCGGTGCTCGGTTCGTCCAACACGTTCACCAACGACTGTGTAACATCATAGAAAACGTGATTTTTCCCACCGGCCAAGTCCCATTATTACTACAAGACCACAAACCGCGCACGCCCGCCCGTCCGAGTCGTAATACCGTCGTCCGACATACCAGAGTTCGTCTCGCGGACGGCGACTTCAGAATTCCCGAGCGCGCAGCGGGCCGATACGATAATAACATATATATATACATAATATAGACGACGGGATTCTATTCGCCGACGTTGCGCGTACCTGTATTCGTTTCATTAGCAGAGCGTCGACTAATTCGCCGAAGATCTGTCCGAGCGCGGACACGTCGTTGAGAATGATTTTCCTGTTGCCCAGACGTCGGTTCGCGTGAATCCTCAGCTTCTCCGAAACGTCGACCAGGTCCATGCACAGCTCTTGACCGTTCTCGGGTAGGTCCGTCTCGTAGTCGCCCACAAAGTCCAACAGCAGACCGGTAAGCATTTGGACCGACGGCCCGAAACTGTCGTTTCGACACTTGTTCAGATCGCTGAGCGGACAAAACGAACGGAAAAACACGGTGTACGGAATTAGTCACGGCACCGCGAAAACGGTTCGTCACGCGCGTCGTACTTGTACACCCTTTTGAACTCGTCGGACACGGCTTTCGTACGGCTGTAAAGGTCCCGCACGACTTCGGAATCCGTGCAGACGATCATCGTGGAAATACGGCAGACGTCCTCCGAAGTCGCGATCGATTTCGACTGTAGGGCGGTCATACACTCGGGTTCACATCTGAACCTCAGCTCGTTTAACCACTGGCCGACGGGGATCTCGTTTTCGCGTTCGGTCCTGCGAACCAATAACACGCGCACATTACTGTTAATGTAATTCTATATTACCGTCGAAGCCCGTCGTCGGACGTGATCCGGACGTTTCCACGGACACAGCGGCGAATTTAACGGATGGCGTTTAAGGGATCGGGGACGTTTTCCGCCTTACTGGTAAGCGTACGCGGTACAAAATGTCGACCATTCGAATTATTAAATTTCGTGCGGTTCTAACGCTTTCGTGACCCGCGTCATTTGGTTTTAAACGTCGTTAAAGAGCACATTTTCAATCGCGCGTGTCCGCACAGACAGCCCCGTGATAAGGCGTACATGACTACGAACTGAACGGAACTGCGCTCTGTTTAACGTTCCTAATTCACGAGTGCCTGGAATGCGTGTACGCGATATGAAAAAGGCAAACGCGTCACACGTGCGTGTGATTTCCCCGGGAAGAGTCTGCGATTCCGCCATGGAAACTTCTCGACTCAAACGGTAAAAAATGTTCACCTGCGTTCGACGTCGGCATTTTGCGGTTTTCTCAGCTGTAGCTGTTTCCTGTAATGCAGTTTGGGCGTACAACATCTGTTCTTGGTCGATTTGGGCGTAGACGTGTGCTCGGGAGGCGCGTCCGGCCCGTCGGACAGACTGTCCACATCGTCCGCGCGGTCCACGAACGGCGTGGGAGGATCGATGATCAGCTGACGGCCGTCGTCATCGTCGTCGTCGTGCTCGCCGATGTTGCGGACGTTCTCGACGACGGTAACGTTTTCCGACCGGTCGAAATCCCCGTCGAAACTCGGCGTGGACGGCTGCTGCACCGCGGGGACGGCGCCGCCGCTCTTGGGCAACTCGTCCACGATGAAGCACGTCCGGTTGGGCGTGCGCGGTTCCTCCGCGTACCTGTTGCCGCCGTTGGCCGCGAACGGCGACAGGACGGTCGCGGGTGCGTCGCACTGGTACGACCGGAACTTCCTGGACAGTTCGCACGCCGGCAGGAAACAGTCGCACGGTTCGGCGGACGGCCCGAGCCGGGACGGGGACAGGATTCCTCCGGTCGCCGCCGCGGGGTCATCTCCGTCGGCCAGCGGCGGCCCGTCGTCCGGCGAACGGACGGCGGCGGAGACGCTGAAGCCTGCTCGGGGCGGGCCGCCGGCCGACCGTGCGGGCGGACTTCCGCCGCTCTCCGAGTCCGAGAAACCCGAGTCCTGCGACCTGTGACTGCCGTTGCTCGGACTGCCGGACGACACGCGCCTGCTCTCCGGCGACGAAGACGGTTGCCGGCGCCACGAGTGCATATGGTGATGATGGCGCTGGTGGTCCGGCTGCTGCTTCCGCTGCTGTTGCGGCTGCTGCTGTTGTGGCTGCTTCTGCGGCCGGTAGTGCGCGACGTCTTCGTCGTCATCGTCCAGGCTGGGAAACCATACCTTGCTCCGGGTACGCTGGAAGTCGGTCATGACGTCGTCGTCGGATTTCCTCACTGAAACGAAAATACGCGATCGATTATATTACCGTACGTGCACAGATCTGAAGTATATTCTCATCGCTATCGTCATGTTCGAAAATTCGACATCCAACATGATTGTTATTACATTAAACGACGTAAATTATACATTATACTCCGTATCATTGTCATTCGGCTATTTTCTAAAAACTTAAGTTTTAAACTGACGACTTTAAACATTGAGGTTTTTCAATTTTCAAATTTTTCTATTCATAGTGTAGCACATGTCGATATAGAGTAGTCGCTAACGGTGTACGGCACGTCGGTAAGGCGCCATGGACGTCTATAGATATATCACCGTTTATTATGTCGTCGGGATTATCTAAAATCTCAAGTGCACTTATGGGTGCGTTCGATTTACGTTGTTTGCTGGAGAAATGTTTTCAAACTCGTTTGTTACAACGCTGATATTAGACACACAATGACGTAACAACGCCATCGTATTGTTTGCAGCACAAACATAACTAATATTTTTATGAACAGTCGATGAGAAACGACGTCAGCCGTCTGTTTTGAGAACTTTTAGGTCGCCGGGGAGAAATTAAACGTGTTAAATGATAATATAATGTATATACGTTTTTGACGGATGACATTGTCGATGAATTCAAAACCGATCACCTATGAATCGAGATTTCCTTCGAAACCTATTGTTCGAGGTCATGTCCGTGCGCTGAATTTTTACGCTATAACAATGGACGCGCGGATATCCTCCGAGCGATAATATTTCGGCGATATCGGAAAGTAGCGGTTTCGCGGTAAGTAGTATATCAACGAATTTGATGTAAAAAAAAATAAACCCCGTATAAAAACAAATAGGATACGTCAGGACTCGTAGAAAAAGTATTTTTTTTCGCTGTGGTAAAATCGTACGAACAGTTTTACACGGAACGTATTTATTATGAAAAACACGATGTATATCGGTATCGGTTGACCGGTAGCTACATCGAAGTTCGTTTGTGAGGCTTGCCAGACGTGGAAATAATGACAACGATGATAATAATAATACGTATCATATTCGTTTTATATTGTTCCCGGGACGTTGTGTGAGGGCGTGACTGATTTAACGTCATAGAACCTCGGACAATAAACTGTACACAACACGCGCGCGTATACATAGATTAGTTTTCTGTGCGCGCGCGCGCGCGCCTTTATAGCCGTGACCGAGGGTACACGACAACAACGCAACACGACCGGCGTTGTGGTTTTGGAGAGGCGGTGCTAGGGCATGGGGTCCGCTCGGTTTTTCGTCATACTTCTCGAAACCGTGTGACGGAAAACGAAAAAGAACGGCTCGGGCGGCGGGTACACAGAGTTTTCGGAGTGTCCGTTCTACCGCGATACGGCCGACGCGGCTCCTCTAGGAATGCCCGTGTAGTAAATATACAAATCGTGTGCGCGTGTGCTTTTTTTTTATTTTATCGCCGGGTGTATTTCGGTTTTGGGTTTTTTTCCGTCGCGTATTCGTAAACCAGACAGAGACGGTAACTATTATTATTATAAAAAAAAAAAACCGCCAATTACCGGGTTTCCGCGTTTTCCTGAGCGCGAGACGGCGTCCGTCTTATCGACGAGATTATTACGTAACACGCTCGCAGTAACGTCGTGCGCGATCGCCGTTCGAATCAAAATTACGCGTCTCGTCTCGGCGGGCCAATCGAATTCGTGTACACGCTCGCGTACCAGAAAATCGAAAACGAACATTAGACCAATACGCATTGTTAACGCGCAATGATAACGGGCGCGTTACGGACGCAAAACGGGTTGTCGCGCGAAACCGACGACCGCGCCGTTATCGTCAATCGTATGGATACACTCGTACCGCGTTTATATTGGTATTCGATGTTTTACCACTTGGGTCGCGATAACACGGCCGACCTTCCGAGCGGTCAACGCGGCCTCACGCCGGGCGGCCCCACACGCATTACCCGCGCGTTATCTGCAATATCCGATCTATACGATGCCTATACGACGTTATCCGAGAGGACGCATATCGCAGGTTGTAACAGCGCACGCATTAGGAACGGTTATGACGAGTTACGACATTCGATTAGTAGTCCCCCGAGACGCGGCTCCTCTATATACGATACGATAATGCCGGTCGGGTGTTTTCTTGTAGGCGCGTATGGTTAAGGTTATTCGTCCGAACGACTTAAACGATAGACGTTACACTATACTGGTAATCGATCCGGTGCCGCGTTGGCCAGACTACATAGACGCGTGCAGATAACGGTGGCGCGTTCCTGTGTAAACGAAACTTCGCCGAACATGTTTTCAAAATCGAGTTACTATCGAATTATTACGATTAGACGCGCGTCTAAGTCTAAGACGGCCGTTTGATCTAAGGCGAAATCCTTTACGAGACCTTGAAGTCTGTCGGTTCCGGAATTACAATTCATAGTGTTCGTACTCCCTTACAAAATGGAAATTGGAAACCCGTAATAAATTCAACTGATTTCAATCGCAAAAAGTTCCGTCGGGAGGATAGGGCTCGATCTGTTCCCCCTCCACTAAATGCGCGTTGTCGTAACCGAAGTCCCGCACACAACCCGCGTCACATGTATCATGTCGAATAGCAACATCGCAATAACATTTTCGGCGATCATTATTCAAAAATATACAATTGATCGTGAAATTATAAATTGTACACGAAAGACAAAACGCGAAACCCGTTGCGGAAATCGTAGATTTTTCACATTACGAAACGTAAGTTGTTTGTCATCAACGTGTTTTTATACATAACGGATTTTAACGGAAATTAATTTTTGTCGTTTCGATCATCGTCAACAAAATAACGATTATAGTTACTAACAACGCATTGCGGATAGGCGGGTAAGTGAAATTCTTCCGAGAACACTCACTGCTGGAACGAAGCCTGTGTGCATTTACAATCTACATTTGTGTGTATATCATACAACGGTACGCGAGTTGCACCGTCCGACGGTATCTTTGTCCCGCGTCTTTGTACGTGTGTTAGGGTATTATGTCGTGTACGTGTATGTACACGCACGTTGGAAAATACGACGCAGCCCCCAGATAAATGTGTCCGGGATGTTTTCCAATTATTATCAGACGAACTACAAGGCGACGCGTACACGCGACTTGAGGTACAAAACAAAAGAATCCAATTTTCGATCTATACCCCATGCACACGTCGTAATGTACAATACGTATATTATACGCGCGATCTAAAACAGATTTTAATATCGTCCAAATGTCCCGAGGCCGTGTTTTACATGAATCAATGTTTTTTTTTTTCTTCTTCTTTCCATTGTATACGATACTAATATATATATATATATATATAGATATTATTTTATGGACGTTATATTGTATACACGTCTACGGCCGGCACACGTGATGTGACGGACACGGCGCGACGACGGAAAGTATGATATAGGTATGTGAAAAAAAAAAAAACATGTCGGAGAGACCGTCCCGTTTTTCTGGGTGTCCGGCATTCGAATACATACACTTTTCATCGGTCTTCCTGAACGCGTACGCGGCGGTTCTTATATGTGTCACGACGGATTCCTCGAGTCTTTGTATTATTAAGTGTGTATATGTAATACACACGCGGTTTAGAAAATTCCTAATAATAATAATAATAATAATAATAACAGTACCGACGCGAGACGCGATAAACCGTTTCGGGTTAAACGAAATTATGTGCGCGTAATAAAATTAATTAAATTTTCGCCTCGGATTCCGTATAAAAACACACAATGGAGAAGATACATGTCTTAAATTGTAATTATTTACCATATCAATATTACGCGTCTATCGTTTTGTCTTTTGTACGCAACTGAATAAATACAGTATTTGGGTTCATAAAGGTATCTTACAAATTCGTTTGTTCGCGTCGTGTAGCACGTTTAGACACCGACTTGCCTATATTTGGGCGTATTCTACTGCAATCATTTAAAATCGTTAAATTCCAATGTTTATGTGACTTTTTTCAACGTGCGAAAATGCAAAATTGCGTAACAGTTTTATGTTAATGCTGTACATACACAGTGTTGTTAAGTAAATTCGAGTAAATGTAATTAAATATTTTTGTTAGAATTTGATCGGAATACACTGGTTTTTTTTTTTTTTACGAAGAAGTATGTATTGTTTTTTAAATTATCGCTTTACGCATACACCGGTAAAAAAAGTTATCTCAGATTTTCTTTTATCGAAATACTATTATAATAATTTACTTCGAAAAACTAAAGAAATACCTGAAATCACGGTGAACGTTGATTGAAACAAAAATCAAATATTTACCAATAAATTCGCAACTTTTAGTATTCGAAATACTTTTTTTTGGTGAATATTCGAGTACCGAGTAAAATATTTTGTCATGACACTCGCTATGTTATATTAACAAATATGAAACGTTAGTTTTCGATTGATTAACTTACTGCTAAAGAATTACGCGGAGTTTTTTTCCGAATAATACTCGTATTGATTCACAGACATTGTGATCCGGAATTTTAAACGGATCTAGTAGGCTACATATTTTGCAGACGCGGCGACGTCGTTTACCATTTAAGTTCGCCCACTTCCCTGTACGCGGTTACGCCGACCCGCCCGCGTTGAAGTGATCGAGGACCGTACACGGGACGACGATCGGACTTAAACACTCAAAGCACGACACGTCTGGAAGTACAAAATGCGTATGAAAATCGCCTTTTTTTTTATGATCGTCCTGGATAACGTTGAAGAAACATTAACGTGCTGTGCGAACTCGGGAAAACGCGCCGTTTAAACTGCGCGTGTATCTGAAGAGTTTTAAACACGCGGATCTTGTTCGCGAAAACGAAAACAGAATTCGAAAGTAAATTGGTATTTCGAATCGGATTTGGTAAAATTATGTCTAGACGTGAACACAAAGTTTGTTGATACGCGTCGTCGGTCTGCGGTTGAATAATAATATTTACTCGACGAGTTTTTGCCAACACGACTAAACATGTGACTGGTTGGCTGACATCATTTGTTTTTCAACGGTTCTACACGCGTCGTAAACAATATAAAAACAACACGTTTCATCAAACGTGTCCCGAAAAATCTAACGGAGCGTAAAAAACGAAAAAAGTGAATGTATCGATATAAGAAATTATTATTATTTTTTTTTTTTTAAATACGGAACGCGCGATCGTACATTCGTGTACGTTTTTCTTATACGCGAAAATCATTGCGAAAAAACAATCAAACAGACAAATAATCGCGTTTTATCGCCCGTCTACCCGAGTATAGAAGACAGCTCCGCCGTCGCGGTCACAACGGTTCGTGCGGATCCACCAGATGTACGCATGGTACTAATAACAAACAGTCCCGTGAAATTACGCGCGTAATAGTTTGTTTTATCTCTCTCTCTTCTAATACGTTTTACGAACGACGAGGAATGTGTAGATGCGTGCTCGCGGCGTTTATCGCGGGATCGTCGTCGTTTTTTTCTTGTTGCGATCGCTAGCGGGTTCGCCCGCGGTGTTATCACGCGACAAGCCGACAACCGCCGCCGCGGCACGGGTGGGCGCCGTGGCGTGAGGGTGCGGCGGGGTGTGGGCCGTCGTTACGCCGGCCCGTCGTTATCGCGCGCGTTATCGTCACACACACGACACGGTGTACGGGTCACTTTCTTCCCGGCCGTTCGGAAACGTGCGCGGCGCGGCCCCGTTGAAAACACGAGACGTGCCGCGGAGGAGTCATTCGTTATTTTAATTTACGACACGGTACGACGGTGCGGTAGCCCGCGACGCGGTTATCGTTTGGCCGTCCGTCTCCGTCCCGTCGCGCAAGGTCGCGATAACAACGACCACGAAAATCGAATTTCGATACGGCGCTTTGTTTCGATTCGTAAACGCTGTGCCCGCGATAAAGTGTCGCGGACATCGTCGTGCGCAGAGATAGAACGTCATCGTTACACACGCGTTACGTGAGAAATGAATGATTCGATCGGCGAATCGGTTACGGTATTTACTTTCTAGGCTTTAGGGTAAACGCACACGACGGTGTCGACCGTGGTAATACGTACTTTATTCCCGACGCGTTTCATTCGAATAAACATACACCGTCGATCCGACTTACGAACGTACCACGGACTGGTGTAAATACGTCGTTTTACTATGCCTAATTGTTATATTGTAAACGTAATTCAGACCACGTTGGTATCGACCGTCATTACATTACATTCGTGTTTCGATCTATTGGAAACGTCGTACGTTCGAATTGTACGATTATCGGCGATGTGATCTCACTAATTTATTTGTAATTTTCATTGACAATAAAAAATATTTGTTCATCGGCGAGAAGACTTCGCGACGACACGTTGGCGAAACGGCCGAAGTGTGTTATCAACACGATTCACGCGAAGGTGCGCGCCCGTCAATGCGCTCTGACGGAAGAACTCGTCGTTTGTTTCCGTACGATGTTACAAAAATAAAATATTCGTTGCGATTGTGTACGATTGTGCTACGATACGTTCACATACGCAAAAGGCCCCGCGGGGGGTACTTACGCCGAACAAGGCGTACGTAATTCCAAAAGCGTTTTAAACGCACTGGATTTTATACACACGCTCACGGCGTACAACGTTATCTGTAGAGCGTGCGTTTTTTTACTACGGTCCGTATCGGTATCGACAAATTTGTTACATTAGCGGCCGCCGCTATACTAGTACCTATTATACGTTATTATATATATGCATACGTACGCTATAAGTATAGAATTTTCTAAAGAATTTCATTTCACATAATGAAAAATATATGCGGAATACGTATACCGCCACTTTACGGCAGGTGTCGTGCGAAACGGTGTGATACCGCGGTGTGCGTTTATGACGAAAAAGAATGTGCGCTATATTACTGAATGCCTTTATAGTGCGTCAACATCCGTTACGTTATGGCCATTGTTATACAATGCTACTAGTTTCCAGTTAACCGATAATGATTTTTGTCGTAATATATTATGTACAGATGTCGAAGAAAAAAACAACAACGACTCGGGTACTGTTTGCGAAAAATAAACAAACATGATTAGTTAAGACCACATCTTTCCCTTTACGAATATCCGAAAACCGGTGGAACTTATTGTATGACATGTGCAAACACACGATTTAAATTGATGAATGCATTTGTTGATAGTTGCACAGTGTTGGGTTACGGTAACGAAATATGCATAACATTCACAAGGACGACGCCGTTATAGGTCAATCGAAATAGTTTTTTCTAACGTACATCGCACACGTCAGCTCTAACAAATAACCATACATCGTGTTAAAATTGTTCGAATGCGTAATACGATATATATATATATATATATACTCGCATATGTATATAATATAGCTAAAAGAATTTATTCTTACAGATATTTTTGTTAATATAAGGAAAACGACAAAACTTATTTAAACTATAATTATTTTTCTTTTACTTTATACGATTTCAAAAACTTTTTAATTTCAGGTATATATGTAATTTTACCATGTGATAATAATACTTGAAATAATAGTAATACTACTACGAAAGTCTTTAAAATTTCATAAAACAACCAAATTAAGATAAAATCTCATAAATCTTACACTCTAACCCAATCTACTTCGTAATTGTTATTATTACATATTTTATTTTATTTATGTCGTCGATGATCGATCTTAATTGACTATTTTAAATGTAAAATCATGTAATAGTAATATATATATATGTGTGTGTGTGTGTGTCTGTGCATATGTAACTTTTCTGCTGAAAGGCCATATTAAATAATTTAATTATTTATAATTGCATATGAGTACATTTGCATTTTCATCGATATAATATCAAATATATATATTATTATGCAGGATGTATATATTATATTTAATCATCCGTCTGAATCCACACAATCCGTTCATTTGTATTCGTGCCATAGTAAATTGTTTTCCATAGATATTTCAATAATAAACGCATACAAGGTATCTGATTGAGATTTATTAATTTCAAGTGTTGGCGTATGAACGGCACAAAATAAACCTTTGTATGTACATATTGCACTTTTTTGTCCATTAGTGGTTATCTTACACATCAAGATTAATATTAACATATATACTATACTAATTACTGTTATGTTTATTAAAAAATCATATATACATACAATGCTTATAGAATAATATCTATACACCCAAAATCTGATACGATCTCCGTTTAATTATAAAAATTCAAGAGATGATAAAAACCCGTTAGGCGGAGTATTATTTTCATTTTGAAATTCTATTGTATTGCGCGTGTATACTCATTGGATTTTTAAATTTTTGTTTAAATATTATAATCCATCCATCACGAAATTATTCATAGACAACTACTTATATAACTTATAAGAGTGCTAAATCAACATGGAACAAGCTGCGAGTATGCGTGCATGTGTGTGTGTGTGTGTGTGTGTGTGTGTGTGTGTGTGTATTCGCGCGGTCCACCGTGACAAGACATATTATCCATCGGTCATGTGTAAACTGTAAACACGCCGTAAGTCCATATTGGAGGTCTTTGGCCCTCATATGTGGTAAGACCGGCTAGTTTTATGTTATGATATTATTTTGTCCGTCTATTCTTTTTTCCATTATTATTATTTTTTTCTTTTAGAGACGCGTGGGTGCTTTTTTCGGCAATGTTATGTGTATTATAGATAATTGGTGTATATATATATATATATGTATATTGACGGAAAACGTGACACGTAGTGGCGGTCCGCCACAACTACAGGTCAGTTATAGGCTGTATTTTTCCTGCAGCCATCGCAAAATCGATTCGACAACATAATGATAATTTCCCGTTTTATTATGAAAAAAACAAAAAGAAATGTACACGTAGAAAATCGCACACAACAAAATTGTCGGTTTTCGTAATAATGATTTCGCCGGAAAAACAAAAAAAAGAACAAATAGCGTATTCGTAATATCGTATTAACATGTCTTACGGTATTGCCGTAAACCTACAAAAAGTTCGTCGTTTGCATATCAGAGAGTCGTGTGATCGCGGCGTACAGATCTTCTTTGTGTCGTCCACAGGGATATGTCCTGCACAAGTCGCACCATAACCGTCGTGTAGTTCCGGTCGTCGGTAGCGTACAGAAGACGCGAACATCCGTCGCACGTCATCAGATAAGAACGCATCGGATAAACGCGTTATTTACTATACCCGCACCGCGGTGGTTCCGAGAACGGGCAACAAAAATACGACTCGTATTTCTCTCTTCTGTCGGGTAACTGTTTGGCGACGTGTTATTTTTTCGCGATCGAATAATCTCGCATTGATACACTCCTCTTCATATATTACATGTACGCCATAAAACCGGTTTGAAATATATATCACAAAATATAACAATAACAATAACAATAATAATAATAGTAATAATACTAATAATAATAATAATAATAATAATAATAAGAATGATAATAATAATAATAATAAATATACGTACAGAGACATCCATTCTATTCGCGCGTACAACAATATTTTATATTCCATCCGTATACGTTTTATTTTTAATTCTCGACCGCTTACAGTTCGAGTTAAACCACACTATATTTATATTTTTATTGGCATTGTTTTGCGGACGATAAAAAGCAATAATAATAATAATATTAATAATAATAATAATAATAATACAAATATAAATTCAAAATGGACATTTTTGCATAATATAACGTTATACGTATATAATATCAACTCTTGTTTATACATACTATTGATCTTTCGATACGTGTAAATATATGTAGGTAATAGGCATACAATATACTTATTAGTTATTACTTTGTGTCATTGAGTTTCAAGCTGATATTATTTATTCGAATAACCTCTGCTCTTTAAGAGCCCGTGGTGTTTATCATTATAGTATGTACATATATTTATGTTTTCTCTATTTCGTTAAAGTCTTTCGTCAAAATATAATAATCAATATGGCGAATAAGCGTACGTACACACACACACACACATACATACATACATAAATATATGTATACTTCAGAAATACCATATTTATAAAAAAAAAATCATTTAAAAATATTTTACTGTATATAAAATATAAAAAGTGAGAAGAAATGTAATTTAATAAAATGTTTAAATATATATTCGTATGTTTATTTCCCATATAGGCGTAAGAAACGTAATATTTAAATTTATTTCTATAAATATAATCGCTAAACGACAAAATGTTCCGGCACACGACGTGTTATCTAACTTCGCGTCGATCCTATACTACAAGTCCTAAAATAATTGTATGCACTACCATAATGTACAGTATAAAAAGTAAAAAGTGTAGTATGGAATTCGAAAGTTAGTTGTAAAACATTTACTATATATTATTCAACGTTTTGAAGTTTAATTAATCAAATTCCAAATTTTGAATTATTCCAAAACGATATTTATTGATAAAAAAAAACAATAATTGTCAAGAAGAAGCTATGTACTTAACGTTTATTTTCATTATTTTACTCAATCTGTAAATAAAATTTAAAAATGTTGTTTTTAACAACATTTTATTTCGAAACACGGATAATTATTTACTCAGTGTACAGTATTAAAAAGCGAAAAATGTAGACTTTGCTATACAATGATAATAATTGTACTATATATACAATATGCGTCTTTTGAAAATACCTCAGTGGATGAGAACATGTTTCGACATCGGAAAAAACCTCAAAGGAAATTTTAATCGGAGATACTCGATTAGGCATAATTTACAGGTTTTGTAATGGCAACCAATATACAACTTGAAAACAAGTGATAAAATGTGTCGATTGTCATTCAAGTTCAATGTTAAAGTTCAAGAAAAAGAAAATTTCGTTTTACGTGTTATTTGACATTACACGATTAGGTTTAGATATTTTATATGGATACCTATAACATAAAAAACCAGACTTTTATTAGTATACTCGGCGGTGTATATACTGCGCCACCGTATTTATAATATATTCGCGAGCGTGTGTAAATGTGTAGAATATGTTATTATCACGCGGAAGTTTTTAGCGGATTACAAAAACGATCGCGCGTTTATTAATTATATATAGTGGCATTCACCCGTCCCCGACTATATGCGAATCTCGATGTTTCGTATATATATATAAATATAAAATAATCCGTTGAACGGAATAATACGTATTAGATATCCATAGAAAAAATGTTTCTATACACCGTATATATATGTGTGCAATATACATCGCATTATATTATATTATACATACATATCTGTATACACGCGTGTTGTATTATTTCTAAACGATCGGCCCGGGAAACACGGGCAATAGATATTGCAGCAGTCCTCGAGAGTACACGGGTATAAATTTTATCGACGTTCCCCCAGTGGAATGGTACATATATAATATAAGTACGTATATATTATATTATATGTGTATACGCGGCGTCCATCCGCGGCCAAGATAATTAATTAACCACTCGTCGGCATACTGTGTATATTGTACGTACGTGCATTATAATATATATATATACAGTTTATACGAACACTTGATATATATACATGGACTATTCTTGTATAATAGTATAATAATACGTCTGTTTAAATTTTTTTCTCTTTTTCTATACTAGTTATATATTTGTATATATATTTAAACTCGGATGCGGTTTTAAATCAAAAATTTCGCACGGATAGGAGTCAAAGAATAGTATATTCATTATAAGATAGCCATTTATGAGAATATAATCATAGTCTTCCAACGTTTACACAAAAAAATTGTTTAAAATATTTTGTTGAAAATAATCACCTATTATAGCAATTACACGTCACTGTACGCCATAAAATAAAGCTTATATCGATTTCAGGAAACAAACAAAATAAACGTAACATAGGCCAAAATTAAAACGAAAAACATATACGACACGTTTATATACAATACGATACTCATCGAATAATATGAATATATATATATATATACATTTATAAGCTGGTAATCTAGGGGGAAAACGTTTAACAGCTAATTACGTTGCACGTCGGTCAAAACGATGACAGAGATTATTTTATCGAATAGAAAATGAAAGTCATCAATATAGATATATAAAAATGTAAAAGTACGATGTCGTTAATTTATATATATATATTATGCGACGACCTGTAAGAACTAGTCCTGGTCATATTATTATACTATATAGTTTGTTTACAAGATGCAAAAATATTTTCGGATATCGGATAATAATTAAATTTCGAAGAAGAACAAGTTTAATCAATACTTTAAGGACAAAAGTCGTAAAAATTACGATTAGAAAATATGAAAGTTATTCGGTCAAATCTCAGTTACAATTCATATGTATGTAGACTTATTAATTATATAATCAAGAGAAAGTATATAAATAAATAACTTATATGATATGATATATGTGCATTGAAAAATTATGTTTCAATAACATCGATCAATGTGAATGGTCTTCAAATTCACTTAACAATTTGAAATATAGAAATATTATGTATTAAATCCTATGAGATGTCCAAGGAAATCGTGTTGTGAACAAATTATATCGCCAAGGCCTTTCGAATATATTTAGTGCTTCCGAATAATTTACTATTTGTTCTTTCCGACATTAGTTCTGTTTGGGCTCTAATCATATGAATTACTAGTATTTAATGAAAACAATATATTTATTTCAAATTATTCTAGTTTTCTTAATCCGTTTGACATATACATTATACTAGTACATAAACACGTATAGTAATTTTTTTAAAAAAATCGATTATATGCCTAAGTAAATGATTTTATACAATTTTAATGATATGATAAATAGTAACAATACAATACCAAATTGTTAGATGCGTTATTTGGAAATCAAAAACAATATTATTTTAAAACATCTGAAGTAGTTCGATAAATTATGAAGATAAAGCAAATATTTGTATTAAAATTGATTTAAAGTAATAATTTTAATATAGTACGTTATATTACTCATATATTTGCATATTATTAAAACAGTGAATCACACGTCTAAGAATCAATGAGAGGAGCGACGAAATTCAAGGCTCGAAAATTGTCGTCAGTATATATCAACATTCTTAACAATAAAGTCACTCGCGTGTTAATCCATGAGCAATGTTAAATTAATCACAACTCATAATGCATACACGTATATGTATACGTATGTATGTACAATGGTGAGGTATATTTGGGGAAGATCCAAGACCGTTATATTGGTTCGGTTATTTCTATACACGTGGTGCGATTAATTTGATCGCATTTAAAATTTAAAACAATTAAATTAAAGGCCTGTTTAAAGGCAAGTATATATTTTCAGCTGGTCAGTGTTATTTTTAAATATTAGTCGTATTCGTTCAAACACGTTTTATTTATGAACACCACACACACACGCACACGCATGCATGATATTATATATTATAACATTATCTACGACGAAGATCGGGCGCAGTTGCATCCGATTTTGACGTAAAATACACGTGCTTGTAATTCGTATACGTATACGTATATAATATAAAACAAATGTTAAATTCAATTCAGAAATCGGACGTAATAAATATTGTTTAAAATGATATCATCGAAATTCCGTTAATATATTTTATATGTACGCAAACGATAAATTATGTGATGGGCATTACACTCGGCCGGTGTATGATAATTATAATGTATAAGTGTATATTTCTAAACCACGACGTACCTACCTATTGTGAAATGCATGTGTATGTATAGTTATCGTTTCTGACAAAAATTATTGTCGGTGTGGTCTCTTGCACAACCGCGCGTTGTCGTCATGCCGTAATAGTATATAGCACCGAAATAGTAGTGATTTAAAATCGTATAATAGGTGTATCTTATACGTGAGTATAACGCGGGCACCGCCGTCGACGTAAAAAATTCGAGAGAATATTATAATAATGTAGAAGAAACAAATTTTTCATACACATACACATACATATATATATATATATATACGTACGTACGACGTCGATCAGCTGCTATATATTCCGACTGATCGGTCATCGCGCGTTCGCATACACTTATACGTGTATATAATATACTACAGCGCGGTGCATTTCTCAAAGGGCAACACACCCGCGCGCGCTCTCATTACGAATTCTGCTCTTGCCCGTTTCTGACCAACAATGGCGCGTTCGTTCTCCGGCCAGGACTAATATATACCTATACGCGCGTACCCATATATACGACGAGACCGCGGACTAACCTTCCTGTTTACCGTATGTGCGTAATAAATATTTTACCATTATATTTATTATTATACCGTTCGCATCCCAATTATTGACGTGCCCCGGCAAAGGATTACATGCATTATGAGAAATCACAATCAGAACAGGCGCGTCGTACGCATACCTGTGCACAACGTACGAGAGGAGATAAGTATTTATTTACGTGGCGGTAATCCCGACCGTGCGGCAGGTGTATAAAATAATGTTTACGCGTATGAGCATAATTATATAATATAATCGGTATGTACTATCGTATATTATAATATACACATAAATATGTACATGTGTACGACGGTGTCCGGTGGACAAAATATGAGCGTCATATGTGACACGCTGCAACGATATAACGGCCATGATGTCGTCGTGACGAAAAACGTTTTGTGTGTAACTGAAATGAAATTCAACAATAAGATATATTTGATTTATATTCGTCACATCGCACATATGTATAATGTATACTAATTTTCAAACGACAACTGCATGTCGAGTGTTATACAATAATATGAAAATGTCTACACTTGAATATTCAATTAAACTATAAAAATGTTAATTTTTAAAATCACGATCTTTCTATAAATATATTTTCAGTCGTGATAGTATTGAAAATTGAGGAAACGAGAAGGGACAATAACCGGTATATTTATATATATATATATATATATGTATATGTACACACGAGTCATGGGTATTGAGAAACGAATAATAAACTAGCGGAGTATATTTGAATAGATCATAAGAACATGCGTCTACGGATTACGACTATGAGTTATGACTATTTCATGTCAAATAAAAATCAATTATGAAATGTTTACAATCGAATTGAAGATTTGAAATAAGAAATTATAATCATGGATCCATACATTTTTTATATTTAAATGACATCGATAAAGTATTTAATAAAATAAAAAATTTGAGAATGCATTTAAACGCGTATAATATATAACTACACTTATTATACGATTAATATTTGTAGTTAGAAAACAACACGCTGATTGATGACATCCATATAGGTATACATAATCTATAATCGATTATAGATTGTTTGCTATTAAGTCTTGATTTTCAAAGAAATGCAATTTTTTTACATAAATCTGTCAATTAGGTAAATTATTATTATTATTATTTTACTATTTATTGCCGAGTATACGTAATATATGCATTAACTGTTAGTCAGCTTATAATATGTGTACAGTTGATAATACTGAAAATTAGTGCTATTGATATTTTATGTTTGATGTTCACATATTAATATATAACTTAAATTAAATTATTGTCGATCTTTTCAAAAATACAATAAATATCAAAAGAAAAAATACTTATACAATTAAATCATTGTATATATGAAACAATACATAATAATTCACTACTCAATAATTCGTAATTTTGTTGTTAAGATGAAAAGGACTTTAGTCAGAGAAACCAGGAGATCGTTGCTAAGTTCATTTTAAGAGTTTAAAATATATTTTTTATCATCGCAAAATTTAATTTTAAATATTATTAATATTTTAATTATTCTATTGAAATTTAGTCGAATTTTTACGTTTAAAAACCTTCTAAATGATTTTCCACAATTTTAAAATCTCTTTATTACTAAATCGCTTTCTCGTACACGAAAACATTAGATATATTAGATATATTAGAATTTAACTCTTCTCATCGAAATTCTTCGACCCGTTTTAGCGTTCGAAATATATATTATATATATATATCAACTTGGGGACTTAAAGCTGATGACATTTAAGTGTTTTATATACATGTTTGTCTTTATACGGTTTTGGTTACGAAAAAGTAATATATTTTATACATTATTATATACGATTTACAACCTACACACACGCAATATACACACAACGACCGCATAATGCATGTGTAACAGTTAGTTCGAAGACAGTTCTTGTGTATATATATATATATATGTTTGTCTTGTTGTAATTGCAAGTTATGGTATTGCACTGCGTGCAGTGTGTCAACGAATCATATAAATATAAGAAAAACCATTCCGGTCTTCCGTTATAAACTCGTGATCATCAAACAAGGTATATAGACATAATATTTTATGAAAAGGGTGACTAAACGTAAACTATACGTACTTGATATATGTATAGCAGCTGAGTAACAGATTTAAAGATATCCTATTCAGAATAACTCGCGCGGAAAGTAAATTATTGGTAAGACATGTGATTTTTTTTTATATAGTATAATCACATATGATTATTTTAATACAATTCATTAAAATGTTTTTAATTTTTTAAATATTTTATATTTTTATGTTTTCCACTGTATTATAAATATATTATGTATATTACTATTTATAGTAATGTTATACCTAATTAAAAATGTATATAATACGATATTACCTTAAAATGTAATTATGAATTAAAATTATTGAAAAAAAACAACACGGATTTAATTTTAATTAAAGTTAAATTAACTTTACAACATTTTTCTATATTGGAAATTGGTACGAAATGAATACATGAATAAATTCATATATATTTCATTATTTCATAATTTACATTTAAGGTGAACGTACGGACATATGAGAACTGTCATTAGCTATTCAACGTATATACCTTTACATATTATTTAATTATAATAATAATATGGTTGTTGAAATAAAATTGAATTTCATAAACTCATCAATAATACCTATAATAATATGATTATTTTTATATATAAAAAATTTAATATAATTCGTACAAATTTATAGTTTTAATTTAAGTTATTTAACAGAAGTGTATTTGTTTATGGTAGTATTTATTTTAATATTTAATAAAAGACACTTCCATTCATAAACAATGTATTATTAAATAAATAATAAATTCTTGTTCGTGATACACACGAGATGCAGATTATTGATTTTGCGTGCTTAAGACTACACAACGTGGAATACCTAACGTATCTACACATGTATTACAACAAATTTTAGCTATTAACCAATTAATACTTTTGTTTCTACAAAAAAAATAACTGGTTAGTGAATTATTATAATTAAATATTTAACCATATATATATATATATATATGGCCGGTTTCGATTTGTGTTACGCCTGTAAACGAACATTTGGTTTCTTGTTTCTTAAATATTGTAACGTTGTAAATTCGTTCAGAAAATATAAAAAATTCGTCACTCTAATTTGTCTTGTAGTTACAATGTTAATATATTATTGTTTACGTATTCGAATTTATTAAGGTAAGAACCGCGTGTAAGTTAGATTTTAATGTCAACCAATTTGACTATACCACTTTAATATAGTATCAAAACAACAATAAATAGTTTTTTGTTTGGCTATTTTTCAAATGTAATCATGTATAAACACTAAATATTATAACTATTGTATGTGATATAAATATTAGCCACTTACTGTGTACATGATATGGACACCCATCATTGATTGTTTTTTGATCAATCTAAAATCAAAAACAAAATATTGTATTACATATATATATATCAAACAAGTTAAGTGTTCAAATTCACAGTTATAAAATTGAAAACCGATATTGTTAAAAAAATATGCAGATATTTATACAGGTAAAGTATATAATAATGTATTGACGTTTGGTCATGGTTTTTAGAAAAATCAGGTTTTTTATACTTACTAGTCTATATGTATAATATTTAAGAAAAAAAATATATATCTTTAGAGAGAGAGAGAACTAGTATAACTTATGTCTCCAGACATTTACCCGTTATCGTAAAACATTGACAACAATAATTAATATTCATATAAAAACAGTGGCGCTGCAGACGTTAGTGTACAGATGTACATATACGATGCAAATACAATAAATTATAACCATATAATTGCATTGTTTAAACGTGTGTGTTGTTCTAAAATCCAGACTTTTGAGCTGTATAATTATAGATTTTTATCAATGACGATAATCATTACCTATGACTGTGATGGCACACATTTTCATTGATTTATAATATGAAATCATTATGTTTAAAACTATATTATATTTTATAAAACAGAAATGTAGACAACAATTATTGAATGCAACTTTAAAATAATAATTGATCTAGGTTAGTGTTATGCATGAAACGTACTGAAGAAATTATTATATACAGACGTTTTTGTTTTTATATTTATTTTTCGTTGTCGTGATACTAAATCTTAAAAAATAAATATTTAATTTTTCTTTAACAAAATATAAACATCCATTTTTATATTCTTCAACTAAAAGTTTAATTGTTATTCATCGAAATTTATTGTTTCTATAATTTTGTACACAAAAATAATATTATAGATAATAAAATAACAGTAAACTATTGGTAAATGATTATTTAAATTTTTTATGTGTCAAAAATTATTTTACATATTTTTATCAGTAGAATTATAATTTAAGACACTGCGCAAATGAAATGTCGACAAAAAATTGTTGGTAAAAGTATGCAAATTCGATAAAAAAACTCTGAATGAAAATGATATGGTTTTTTATGGAAAACTTACTCACCCTGAGTTAGGTACAAAATAGACCTAACCAATACATATTATAAATTTGGAATATTCAGTTTTGTCCGTTATCCCGCATTCTTATACGTAATAAGTACACGTGTGTGAATAAGGTGTAACAGAGTATATCGATGTATACCTACATTTGAAGAATATGCTGGCGGAAACAAAAAAACATCATAATATCTAACGACTCGCTTAAATTATATAACTTTGATAATAATTGAGTGTTTTAAACATGCGTACATACTACACAATATGTAGGTCATAAAAAATTGAAATTAGTACATTATGCAGTTTGATATATGATGCCGTTTATTTATTATTTATTTATTAACTGTACTGTGTGTGTAAATGTGTGTGTGTGTGTGTGTGTGTGTGTGTACGTTCAATTGTATTACAATATTATATTTCACGACTTACGACCTAATCTTGTTAAACATTTAGCCTATAGAATTTAATTCCTAAATAAACCAGTATATGTTTTATAACGGTTTAATCCTTTTATTCATGTTTTAATTAAATAAAAAAGAATGGTTACTATCACGAGAAAGTCAATATTTACAAAATGAAATAATATTATTGAATAACAATACTTCACGTTTCATCAAAAAATAAAAATATAAATATAAAAATTAAATTATATATGTTATATATTTAAGATGGTTATGCCATTATATATATATATATATATACACAGGAATATGGCCGTTATAAAGAAATAAAATATATTTTATTAAACAAGTATATATATATAAATATATAGGTACCCGTGTTTGGGAATCATTGTGAACTATGGCAAATAATTGAAAGGGGGCCAACGCTATGTACTCGCGCGCACCCTCAAATCACGATGGGGCGAAAAAACCGTTACACGTCATCGTGGGACGGTATACATCGCATCTACACGCGGCAACCGAGCACTTTCAATTACAGAGGAGAAGAATGGGAAGTGAAGAAATAACACGAAATTTTAAACACGCATAATTCAAAAGCAACGCTAGTATATATATAATAAACTATATGATGTGATGAAATGTCATTCGGTGATTTTAACGCTGGCATCAAACAATTTATGTGGTTTATACAGCAATATTATTTTCGAGTCGAAAACAAATTGATTTAATAACAGGCGCACACACACACACCTACACACACGCACGCACACACCGACACACATATGTATATATATATAATAAATTGACTACATTATGCACAACTTAACTGCTATAACGCGTATTAATAAAAATAACCCGGTAAATATATAATTTAAAATATCTTTTAAATTCAATGCACGGAAATTAACATATTAAAATATTATTTATACGCGCGATATAATTTACTATATTTAACTAGAATTTTGAAACATATATTAGTTAATATTTTTTTTTAATGATAATTATATATTTGGACAAAAACCAACAAAATAAAATAAAGGACATTTTAAATTATAATGATTAATATACACGTATATATACGTATATATAATAAAACGCGATTAAAAACGTTGATATGATATATTTTGTGGAATTTCTAACGACGCGTCGTGGAAATATGTGTATATGTGAATATTATATAAATTACCGTAGGTAAACCGATGGTTGAAAAATTAAACATTATGCTAATGTTTTACAAAATTCTATAATTTCGTCAATAACGATTTTTATTTTTTATAAGATATATTTGGATCTAATACACCGTCACCCATTATATGGTATACAAACATATCGTAAATTCATATGTGAAAAACGAAACAAATAATAAACAATTTCGAACAATGTGTACGTTTTTCAAAATTTATATTCAGGTATTGTGTAAAAAAAAATTATATTATTGTATTGTGTATTGTGCATATGTTTGTAATAAACAAATAAATAGACATTATATTATGTAACTTACATATACATATACATTATACTTACAATATATATATACTCAACAGTCGAATATATTCATATAAATTATATTTCACCAAACACGATAAGACACAGGGACACGTATTGTATTCAAGATTCGTTTGTAAAAAAACAAATCCATAAAAAAATAGATTTGTTTACTTATAGATGTATGGTGAAAGAAAATCGATTGTGCGTGTCATGACGGGGGGAAAAATCTTGTAGAATATTTAAATAAATATATGCGCCCACGCCACACTAATATATACAAAAAAGAACGTCATCCGTATTGTTGGCAGAATCCAAAATGCAATGCGTTCGCATTTAATGTAATATTGTATATCGACTAATGACAAAATAAACATCCCGTGCGTTTTATGAATCGATGTTCGATATCATCGCGATGACGGTATATACTATAAATAATTAATATGGCCAACATTTCAACATTAATATATAAACAGTGTATCACATACGTATCGTAATGTCCTTAGTGTCTCCGCAATTATTTTTTTAAATATAAGTTTTTTGGTATTTATATCTATAAAAAAAATCTAGTTTGATAGACAACAATTTCAAGAAATTCAAGAATAAAAAAAAAGAATTTCATTGAATTTAATTTAATTTTTGAAAGTGTCGTTTTTAAGCTTATTTTACAATTCAAATTGAAAGAAAAAATTATTCAAAACAAGTAAAAATTTATCAAATTACTGCAGATTAAGTTTTTGATTATTTTTATTTGTAATAACAAAAACAAAAATCGAACGAATTTGTCATAGTCGCTTACATATAATTATTTCACAAACTATTATTTGATACTGTGATAGATCAACTACCGATTTCTGAAAATTGAATAAATCTTAAATTGTACTCAAAGCTAAATAATATCAGATAGATGTATTTCTATGGATTATTTTGAGAAACTGTATTTGATTTAGATTCAACTATATGTATTGTTTGCCAATGAAAATAAAAAACTCAACTCTACTCTAACTTGATCAATTTTTATTCAAACTGAATAATTGTTATGTCATCCGATTGGAATTTTCTTATAGAAAACTGTTGAAACACCAGCGTTCAAACTTATTTGTTTGTTGCCGATGTACTCGAAGGATGATACGAGAGATGGGATCGAGTGCGGGAGGACGTACTGTATATACTCGTAGGAAAGGAAATAGTAGACACACTCGGTGTATAGTATGACTGCGTAGTCGTATGTATATGTAGGTACTTGTATACATTAAAAATATATTATAAATGCGTACATACATAAGTCTCCGGGAAAAAAATACGTTAAGTACAACGCGCGCTCGCACATCTGTCAAGGGATCTCGCGGGGGCCAGTTTCAAGAGACCGCACGAATTCGATCTACCGAATCGCGTGTGTATACGACGACACACACGCACACGACAAATAATAATGATAATGCGTGTGGTAACGTCGGGGCTGTGGCACATGTGCGCGTGAATTTTCCATCATCTCCGCGCGGCGTAACCGAATAAACACGTTATATAATATTATTATACGTACGAACGGCTGTGGCGGCGACGCGTGGCCGACGGCAACGGCGGCAGCCGGCGAGTCTCGCTCCGCACGCGCCAATTCGTAACATGTAAAAAGCACGCGTCGCGCCGATCGTCGTCATCGTAATCATTTTTTTATTCTTTCCCCCCGTTCTATACGGTCCAGTGATCGTTTCTGCACAAACGGTCTGTCGGACATATTAATCATATACATATATATATATATAAGTAGTTCGTCACTTCATCGCGCCTTCACGTGTATATAATTATACGTATCGTGTGTACACGTGTGTGCGCGCGCGCTCGCGCGCGTGTAAATTTCTTTTCCGGAGATATAGTATAGATAAGTTAAGCCTAATATTTATTATGACAACAGAGGACAAGAAGTGCAGTGTCTTGCGTTGCGTATTCACTCCGAAATATTGTTCCGTTTGCAATCGTAATAATGCAACATCAAAAATACATTTTTATGTTGGCGTCGTAATTTTTGAAATGATTTGAAGATTAATTTTCGATGAAATATATAGCGATTTGAAAATGTCATTAATTTCTGGGGAGAAGTATGTTGGTATAACGCAATACAGTGTTTTATATTATATTTGAACAATATTTTAAAACATTACACTTATTATACTTTTCTTTTTAAACGTCTTTTACTAGTTCAAATTTCGGACGAAATAAAAAATTTTCGCGTAAATATGTTGTTTAAAATTCTAAATATTGTATTCAATATTCTCATCTTGTAATTTATACAAAAATATATAATTATTCTAATGATTTGGAACGAACACATACACATAAAATGTCGGTTTTCATACGTACACGCTTCGGGTGTACGCATACACATTATGTGTATTATACGTATTATGTGCACGAACAAATGTGCAACCGTGTAAATTTCCATTGCCGAGCGGTTATATTATAAGTATATTATATGTATGGCGTGCGCATACGGGCAACGGACAATTGGCTCTTGGAAAAGACTTCGAGGAGTTTTTTACTCCGTCAAATAGGATGCGAGAGTTTGCGGTCTTATACGTTAGGTGTGTGTACACGTGTGTATAAAACTGCGAAACTGTGAAACGTATTACTTAGACGATTTAACCTTGTGTACACGTATAACTATTACACGTCATGACGGTCGTTTATTCTTTAACGAACGCGTTGTAATTACACAAGCTTGTGTTATAAAAAAAACAACAACAACAAATAAATTCCTAATAAAACATCTCGTTATTACACTACTTATATATTCAAACAATTTTTTTTTATTTAGAACAAATTATAATACGTCAGTGTCATGTATTATGTAGAATTTTATATCAAAGACCAGAAAATTTAATCTAGCCTAACTAGTAAAAAAAAAAAAAACAAAAAATAACATGCGTTCTAATATATGTATACATAAGCTCACACTTCAATACAATATACGTTACATTAGGATAAATACCTAATGAAAGAAAATATGATTAGTAATTACTATTTCGGCCTAAGACGTATAATAAGGTCTCTTATTATCTATTATAGTTTCGGGACGAGGAACGCGTTTTACTTTTTTTCCGCATACTAGCTGAATCACGTCTTGGAATGTGCGTGATATCTTAGATGCGTTGAGTCATCCGCTATTACGCCTCATTGCTATTCGCTTTATTATACATATCATACAAGGTGACGATTGAAGACGAATCTATTATTGCGTTAGGTGCAAAAATTACTATTACATATGGTTGAGAATGTACGCTACATTTATTTTTACTTTTTACTAATAAAAAAACATACAACATACATAATATACTTATATTTTGATCACTTCCCATATCCTGTTCTTATCACCTTTACAATGTTATTATTACTATTAAATATAATACTCAGTACCGACGACATCAACAAGAATAATAATTATTGTTATAATAACAACAATTGTATTTCATTTCAAAATGAATTATATATTGTAATGTATAAATAATTAACAAAATTCTTTAAGAAAAATATTTTTAATTTTTAATTTTTTAAAGGAATCTTAAAAATCTGTATAAATTAATAAAAATAACTCGAGAAAAAAAGAAATACAATTGATCCCTTCCCACCAAAAAAAATCAGACGTCTGGTATTTTAACAAAATTGTATACATCGATTAATAAGCAATATAATGTGACGTCATTCATTCGCAATATTTTAATAAGAAAGTAAAGTTAAAACATTTGTTCACATTACTGTAATGACATATTATAAATATATAATATATAATAAATATCATTTATAATATTAATAACGCAAATATGTCATTACGATAATGTGAACAGATGCTTTAACTCGGAGTTTAAATATCTTGAAGTAGGTCTAGACGTAGACAATAGTAAACATGAGGAGGCACAGAAGAGGATAAGTGCAGCCAATATCGAAAATATTGTCGAAACAATTAAAATTGAGAATGTACACAGTGCTAATATACCAATTGCACTATATCTTAGCGAAGCATGATCTTCGATAATGTCTGACAAGAAAAAATTGACTGTTTTCGAAAACATACGAATGTGAACACAAAACTAATAACGATCTTACATACTTCTTTATTCAACTAGACATAGTAGAAATCATGAAATGCTATAGAAGTAGGTAAGCTGGTCATGTATAGCGAAAAAGCAAGGTTATTAAAATAAGTGACTGAATGGAAGCCCAATAAATAGTGTCCACTAGGGAGACCAAGACAACGAAAAAACAGCGATGAACAGAGATAGATAGGAAAAAGTGGTAGTTGAAGTAAACGGCCTGCAAACCCTATATAAAACCAATAATAATAATAATAATAATAATAAATAAACTACAACAAATCTTAGAAACAAGATATAAAAAATTAAAAAAATATCTTTAATCGTAATTTTAAAAAAAAATCATAACCGTTCAACCCTACTACACATTTTAGTATGAATGGATTATGGATTATATGGTTTATTCGTAAAATATACAAATTGTATAATGTATAATAAATAATATAATTTTATTCAGAAATGTTGACATCGAAGCTTCGCCTATAAAAGTTAAAAGCATAAATATAAATGCATTTATCGGACGTTCAATCTTATTGAAAATTCTCTTACAGTACTTCGCCAAAGCCACCCACTAAACACATTGCCTATACTATAACACATGTCTGAACATTTTAATGATATGATGCCAAAAAACACTTGAAAACTTGAGTCAACAGACAGTTCTATTATTATTCCAAACGCAAAAGCTTACGTTATTCTAGTGAACGCATAAAGTTAATTTGGACACTGTAATCAAATAATTTCTAAACTCTGTTTACTTATAATTTACATCACTAATTGATTAATAATTACTAATTATCCTTTAAGGTTTTCTCAGACAATATTATACACAATATATACAAATAGGTTGGTGCCGGCTATTTTAGGAGGTGAAATGTATTTATCTTTCGAAAGTAATACTTTTAACAATATTGTAGCATTACGTATAGATTTTTAACTTTTTAATAATACTTATAATTTATAAGTATTTTAATCGCATTTCCCTATAAATATATAATACACATATAGTTTATAGTCTAAAATTATATTTTTATAGAGTTGATTTTAGATATATTAATACCATCAACCGATTATATACTATCGTTTCGCATGGTCAAATTTTCGTCCAGACCCTATATTTCAAGGATGTGGTGCCGCATGCACCGTCAAGTGCATACAATACGTACCCACTATATATATATTGTTATGAGCTCCGCAACATGAACTCTGTGACATTTGGTGTTTTTCCCTGACAAGTGATGCAGTCTCCCTAGGCACTTATTCCCCAGAGCAAGCGTTACAAGTATAAACTGTGAAAATAAAAGATTTAACACGGGGGTCAAGAGGATTAATATATTACATACTACGTTTACATATTAACTTCCCCTATGACAAAAAAGACAATATAACGTTAATGATGTCATGGGAAGCGCGAAAAACCCTGCAGATGTTACTTTTATGTTGCAGATATATTTATAGATTTATAATTCACTATAGAAAACGTGTGTGTAGACGTTAGATGTGTGTGTAGTAGTTAGATATGTATATATATATATATATATTATTAAGTCTATAGTGAATTAAAAAAAAAATTAATTTATATATTTTGGTAACCATCTGATATGTACACGGCACAAAAAACCGAACCCTTTGCCTCCCTCACTCGCTTATTGTTGTGTATATGCTAACATCCGAGAATAATTATTTTCTACACAGAAAAACTTATATATAAATTATGTTGTATGTATTAGTCATTAGGTTATAAAAATAAGCGTTTTTGATTGTATAATGAATTTGAAAACATCCCGTTCAAATTTAATAATGATATTTTTATGTAATTGTATATATTAATTTCCAAAAAAACAAAATTAGTTTTTCATATCAATCAAATAAATAATAATATTTTAAATATATATTTAGGACTTTGCATGTTTTTAGATGGTATTTTACATGTATACTTCGATAAAAATTTGCCAAAATATAGAGTCCATATTCTAAATATTAACACTTTATGTTTTGCATATTTCTCCAATTTTGATTGATAAATGCATATAACTACTTATTTTTTAAATTATACTTAACGTTTTTGATATAAAAACATTTAATTCCCATTTCCATTTTTTTGTAGTACTAACAACATATTTAATTTAATCAACATTTTTTTTTATAACTATTAGTTTATTTTTTATATTTTACTGCGTGAGAATTGTAAATGTATAACACATAGTAATAACTTATGGCCGATCGCACATCCTATAAACTAAAATATATATATATATATATATATAATGTAATTTTAATTATATTAGTATAATTTACGAATTCCTATATAGATAACTCGAATGTAAAATACTTTTTTTTTAATAAACTACATTTATATTTAATTGTATATTTTACTTTTTTTTTTTGCGTATAACTACTTAAGTGCATAAACATCCTAACTCTAAGTTTATATAGCAATGTTTGATAATAATAATTAAAGATTATATATTATAAGTTAGAAATGAATTATATCAAATGTAATTACTGTAATATTAGAATAAAACTTTATGTACTTAATATAAATTATAATATGATTGTTTAATGATAATGTCGTGAAATTAATATCATTATATATCTATAGAAGTATATATAGTAAAAGATCAGACCGCTTAATTATAGTAATTAATTATTAAATTAAAAGTTAATAGTTTTGATCTGAACATTGATAAATAATTATGAAACTGATTAAATATATACATATATAGGTTATCATAAGAAAAAAAAAATTGGAAATTAAAACGTGTTTCAAATAAACTTCCTACGTGTCTCACATGGTGTTATTGAAATTTGAATACAATAAATTATTTCTAAGTTAATTCGGTTTTATTTTTCCTGAACAACCTATTTAAAAAAATTGTTAACATGACTCTCTTTCGTTTGCAAAAATGTAACTAACGTATGTATATGGGACATGTTCGTGATACAAACAATAGATTTAAACTTTGCTCTTGTGATTATATAATTTATAACTATTTTCCTCGTGATATCACTTAAAGGTTACGTAGTTTTTAATATATGTTGGTATACTGTATGCAGTCGGTAACCGAGAATAAACGGATTTCTGCAACTTAAAGATTAAGCACGAACATAAAACAATATATTTTAAAACTTGTATGACATTATTATTGTTATTACACATATGATATGTACGTAGATTTATTACATTACAGATTTAAAAACTAACAATTATTTAATATATATATACATTTTTTTTTTTGTTAAACGTGATTATTAACATTTTTACAATTTTTTTTTTTTTTGTAAACAAAACACGTCAATGTCATTCATTTTGCAATACCTATATTATTATTAAGTTACCTGCGTGAATTGTAACGCATTCATCTAGTTAAACAATAACAGTTTATAACTGATGGATGTATCTATATAAACGTGATTATTCAAAAAGCGGAAGTATACAAAAATAATCAACGTGGTCATTTGCAAGGTTGAGCCGTATACAAACTGCGAGCAGGAATAAAAAAACAATATAAACGTTTTGAAATTAAATATAAGTTGTTACTTAATAAATTAAGTCGGTGTACTGAATACCATCTTCCATTTTTCTTGTTTATAAAATTTGATAATCTCATTATTATAAACCAAGTATTTAATAATATATAGTTCATATTACTGAACAAATTGAAAAAATGTACTCTATAAATGAGCTAAAAATGATAAAATTTCAAAAATATTTGGAATATAACTGAAGTGTATAAGTATAAAGTAGGGTTAAAATTTATGCACTTAAAAATGTTATTATCTGCATTTACACCATAAGTGTAATAATACTTTAAGCATTTCTCCCCTAATTAAATATACATCAAATCATATCAAAAATATATTTATGATATAAAATGTATTTAATTTATAAAACAAAGTAACTAAATATTTACTGTGCCTGAGGATATTTATTTATTTATTTAGTAATTTGCAAATCTAATTAATAAAATGACCTAAATATTTAAATATGGTAAAATACATGTAAAAAACAAAAATGATCAAAATATGCAAAATAAGAATATCAAATTTTAAATTTTTAGCACGTAAATGAAACAGATTACTTTACCAACACTGCTATATCTTAAGAACTAATCAAAAAAATATACAACATTCTATAACATCTTAAGCAAACTTATAAATTAAAACTTTTTTCATGGTCAAAAATATCAAACAAAATAACTATATTATTGTATAATTTACAAAAAAAAAAAAATTGGAAAGTAAAAATATGCATATGAATAATATTGAATATGTATTACCAATATATTGTGTGTCATGGAATTGTCTGAAACTAGGAAACTTCAAATATAGCACATTTACGTCATGAATAACCATTTATTTAAAAAAAAAATATTTTCCCTGCAGGTGTGACTATATGGTAAGACATCTTCCATTTCAGACGTTGTGAATCGTGTACAATAAGGAATATGATTATACACGCGTAATGGTATATAGCCTATAAGTGTTACCATTTTGCTGACGAACAAGATAGATTACGTGATATGCACACAATGCAACATCATTCAGAGATGGCGATTATAAGAACAATGATAATTGTCAGACAACATGTTTTGTAAGATTGTGAACAATTTTTTTTTATTAGCATTTTTATAAATATATAATATTACATTCGTTTTAAATGGATTCTTATTTATGCAGCTCTTTATCAAGGCTAAGAAAAATAAACAACTATATACACGCATAGTGGAAAAACTGTTCATATATATTAATATTAAGTAACCCGTTATTCTACACATTTTTGGACTGTTATTAAAATTTAGCTTAGAATTTCAAGCTCTCGAAATTAAAATTACAAACAATTTTTCAAACTTCTATGTACTTATCTCAAATATTAAATAATTATTTTTAATTTATATAAAATCGATATATCATGTCTAAAAACTTATTATTTTACAAATTACAATAAAATCGAAGAAGATACTTCATTTTCAACAGTTTTTTGTTTTGTTTTTTTGCTAAATCTCCCTTTGTAAATTGTTTTACTTTATTACTTAATATTACATAAAAATTATCGTAAAATTCAGAAATAGTAAATAAAAAAATTATTTATATATAATAAATATAGATAGACCCATTTAATTTACATTCACTTTAATAACTTCTCTCTTACTTTCTATAGAAAACACTTATAAAAATTATCGCCATAAAATGCATTAAACAATTGTAGAAATTTCTGGAAAGTGTAAACTGGTAGCTAAAATCAATTAAAAATGTATTTCCTTATAAAAATTGATTCTCCGAGTACACTCATTACATACGTGTATATATTACAAAAAAATAGTGGGTATAGAACAATATTAGTATATTTTTATGTTATGTTTAGCATGTTTACCACGAAATTATGAATTTAATTTAAACTCGTGAGACACGATACAAAACATATACATAGGTTAGGTTATAAATATTATATTGTATTTATAAAGATTTAACAACATTGTATTTGTTTGCATTTAAACGTACCTAATGTACTTAAGTCTATGTATAGATAACAAAATGATTTCCTATATAAGTTAAGTCTATACCGATTGTATACTTAAGCAGGTAGGTGATATAGGTACTGCATGATAAATATATATGATGCGGTTATTAAATTTCACTCTACTTGTTAAAGCGTTAAACAAATATTTTTAGATTTATTTAAATCGGAGGATATAATAATACCAATATTATTTAAATGTATATTTACAAAATTCATTATTCGATTAGATATGATTATAAATGTATTTCACTATGAAATATAAATGAACGTGTTATAACATACACACACATATATGAGTAAGTAAATTATGTCAACTATAAAGTATTTGATTGCGTAATTAATCAATAAACCACATATCGCATTTCCAGAGATATTTCCTATTGCTATAATTTACAAAAGTGTTAATGTAATAGCCTAATAACATATATTGAACTCGATTTAAGTTCATTTATATTATTTAATAATCAGCATCGAGTATAATATTCGATACAATTGCATATCATTGGACATATATTAATGGTTTATATATAATATATATGCAATATATATTATTGTAACGTTTTGCAACAGGTTGGGTCAGAATTAGTTTTAGAAATCGGATTTGAACAGTTTATAATACTAAACGAACATGGGATATATCTAGAGTCAGACAGTCAGTTGTTAATGATCTTATTGATAAATTGACAAAATACTACTTAAAAGTATTCAAACATAAATAGTATAGAATATAAAATTAATAAATATTTATCAAAATATTATATTAAATATTAAATTTGCCGCGTGTCGAAAATATTTTATTTCATTAAAGTTTATTGTATTTACTTTTTTTAAATTTTGAGTATAAATATATACCCAAAATTATGTGTATATATATATAGGGATAAACGGTTTTTTATATTCAACTATTAGAAAAAATCTATTAGGCTCGGCAGTTATATAAAAAACAATAATAAACAAAATACAATTAAATTAAATTATAACTCTAGACTGATTGAAAAAGGAAATTATAGAAAGAATGGCGGGAATAGAACGAGGAGAGAGGATTGATTAGGAGTTAAAATTAATTTTGAGTGAGTTGAGAAGTAAGAAGAGGGCTTGACGTTGAGGGAGTAGATGTCGCAAATAGCTTCGGAGTTGTGAAGAGGGCGAAGAGGGGACTCATTTAGCGATAGTTTATAAGCATAAGGGATAAAAATTAATAGATATATACTAATATATTTATCTGCACTAATTATACGCATTGATATTAAAAAAAAAAATTAACTACCCAATAATCATAATAAGTAAAAGTAGAGAACAAATGCAATAACCTAAAGAATTAAAAACCCAATATCAAATTATACAATTAAATATTAATAAGTACCTAAATGTGATTATAATTAACTATTTTTATTATTCTTAGTAATGGGAGCGAAAACTAAATAGAAACGTATAAAGATTAATGCACAATTGTGTACAATTAAACTATACTGTAAATATAATTATTTTTTATATTTACTGTCATTATCTTAAGGTGATTCTAGATAAAGGCTAAACATATAAACCAATAGATAATATTAAAGGTTTTGGACATATTTAATAACTTATATTTGGAATCGTTGATTTCTATGTAAATGTCAATATAATAATAAAGCCTTTTAATTCTTAAATTATTCATTATACATGACTGTATACCTAGAAATATAAACAACAATAATGAAACGTAATAATGTAAACTATTCAAATTCTCTAAACATAAAATCGAAATTTTAACATAGCACATACGTCATACATATAGAAAATCCAAATATATTTATATACAAATACTTTATAATATTAGTGTTGTACATTATAAGTTGAAGTTTTGTAACACGTCATAATTAATGAGCCCAGAAAGGCTTATTATAAGGCTACATTCGATTGAGATTATTATATTTACTATATAATATAGTAAAAATAAAATAACAAACGCCTTAATCACTGTGTTCGAATGATTTGGTCGGAATATAAAAGGTCAAATTTATATAAAACACAAAGTTTACAAGCATGTGTAATCGATTGTGAGAACAAAATCGATTCGTCAGACGTTTATAGATTTATTAGAAAAGTCAAAGACCGAAATGAGAAAAAAACAAACGTAAATATATTCGTTCGTCGTGGATAGAACATACATGCCTCCACGGAGTCCATGGACGATATTTTCACGCCTATTACATATATATATATATATATAATATGGTGATGTTCCATAGAGTAATGTCGTATGCAGACTTTTGCGTTTTCTTAGTCAATATTTGGCCGCAGATAATATATAATTCACCTACTCGTAAACATGATACGGGCAAAAACCGAAGTCGAGCAAACCTCAGAAATGCCCACGGAACACATCGTGCAGTATATGCCCAAAGCATTTGAGGGCAAATGTAGACGTGACTTACGTCATATGAGCAAATCTATAGCACGGCATTTTTGACTAGCTTTTTCGAATGGTGCGTTTATACACGATGTGCGATAACAACTACAAACGTAGTAACGCATAAACGTTTTCTGTTATCATTAGTAACTATAAGTAAGTGCAATGGTATATGCGGAATTGTTTTCGGGAGGAGGAAGGGGGCGGGTTAAATAAAATATAACAACTTAAATTGTTCTGCATTTGGTGTAATCATTACAGACTGACAGCATTGACATTTCAACACGAACAATACTGTTATGAAAAACGCTATCGAAATTCGAAAAAGTATTAAAAATACATTAGGAGATTAGGAGCTCTATTTTTGACACGTAATGATTATCGCGGGGCGCTGCACCGACCGATTTAAAATTTAATCTAAACGGGTAACGAGGAACAATTTTTATTATCTGCAAATGATTTTATTCGATAATCATGATAGTCCACGATACATGCAAATTTAGTTATTACTCGTAAATTTTTAATATTTATTTTATTTTATTTGTACATATTCGATATTAATAGTATTATTTGACTATTTAGCAACAATTTTTGGAGGTAGGGTACAACCTTCTAAACCCCTCCCCAGGATACGCTACTGGGTACTTAATTACTGTCTACTGTCTAATAAGCTTAATTCGTGTTATTTATGCTTTTAAAACAACATTTAGTTAATTAAATTACTAATTAACTATTACTGAAAATTACTGATTAGTTATTGGGTAATCCAATTGTATAGAATACACAGGTTTAATTAAAAACATAATTTACCTAATCCAAATAAACTTTAAGGTCTATGTTTATTTTTTTTTCTTAAATTTTACTTGTTATTATTCTGTCAAATAGCACTGTTAAATGCATGTTACTATCATTTTTTCAATCACCCACATTTTCGTTTTAATTTGATTTCGCATAATAGGTACGAAAACGAAATTAAATTATATGTATAGATAATATAAATATAAAATAATTATCGTATAATAGAACTTATAAATTTGAACGTCTAAAAGATTTTAAGGTGAAACTAGTTTTTTTTAACATCTGTAACATAATAATTTTACCCGAGAAAACAGCATTCGTTATCAGACTTTGGGACAGGGAATTGTAAATTTAAAAAAAAATCACCGTTCGATATTTCTTTTATACATGACCGAAATTAAAACGTTATACGTAATTAAACATATCACTAGTACAGATATAATAATCAAACAATCCATAGAACTCGACTAAAATCCTGGCAATGCAGACTCGCGATTTGCAATCGATCAATATTGAATATATCTAATCCCTTATATTAAAATACGAGTATAGTTGTTTAAAAGTTCGATTTGAGTACATTATAATATATCTTAAACGTATACGTCATATATGTAATGGCGTGTGTATATATATAACTTACCGTAGCCGGTTAAGTCTCGTGCGTAAGTACTCCAAATACGTATGAAGTATATTATATATTTCGTGGCTATCTTCCGTCAATAATTTGATTGTATATATATATATATATTTATATATGTATTAAATATACATATAATTAAACACGAACACTAAGTTTCCGCAACAACAAAAAAGGTATTTCGTCTGGTTAATTTGATGCTATTTCAATCGAAAAATAATATCGGAAAAAACTTCGCGCGACAGTCGCTGCAATTTCTACGGGAGGGATCACGCGCACAGTGACACCAAGTTACACGGATGAACGCGAGATTTCAACTAAAGGCGGCAAAACGTGAACGTGTCGTGTGGAGCCTCTCGCGCGCGTTAATGCCGACAGATGTCACTACTATTGTGCCGGTCGAGCCGATGGCGCGGGGACATACTTTAAACACACCGTTCGCGTATCGCGTGTTTGGCAACACTGCACGCCACTCGCCGCCGCCGCCGTCGTCGTCGCTCGTCGTTCTATGTCGGCGGCGGCGGCGGCGTGTTTATCTCGAATTGGCGAGTTGATTAACAACGCGATAAGTCGATATTCCGATAAGAGAAATGATACACATTATATTGTTTTCTAATATCTCCCGATGAAATGTTATGTCTCGCGAATAACCCGGCGACGTCGACCAGTGTTTTCTGTCACCTTCCTGTCGCGTCACGCCTTATCCGAATACAACGGATGTTTGGGTCCATACAATCCGTCGTGGACCATCTGACGTGCGCGATGTGAGGATCTTTTTTTTTTTTTTGTGCAATCGGACGGAACAAAATAACAAAATACAACAACCTAAATAAATCGTCACTCTTAGCTGACATGGCCTGAGATTGTACGTTATACCGTCGTCTCATAACATGGTAAGCACTCTTTATCTGATATTATTTAACTGCGTCCGATCGAATCGTCTGTATATACCTGTTCTCCGGACAAAACTATCATTTTAGCAAGATCATGTACAATCTATCCCAATTTCGATTACCCATTTTCGCAATATAATCCTCGAAATATACCTTGTTAGCTCTCCTATAGTCATATAGTCATGTCCTCTTATAGTCATGTCTTTTGTGAACGACTTGTACTGATTGGAACCGTGATGTGGCATAACACTTCAGTTTTTTTTTTTTAATTTTTATAAAATAAGTATTCAGTTTTAATCATTTTTTTATACCTAACTTATACAACTTTTCATATTTATTTATCTACTAAATTTTTAAACCATCTCGATCACAGCATGACTTAATCGTCTTATTGTTTTTATTTTATTTTGATTTCCATAAAATAACTAATTATATTCTTTACTGTTTAAATAATAATATAACATATTTTATGTATTTAAGGGCGGTAATGTATCGCAGCTAGAAAGAGAAATTGGATCAGATCAGTTTCCACCTAATGAACATTATTTTGGTTTAGTTAATGTAAGTTATACTTTTGAAATATATTTTAAATTTACTATAACCTATTAGTCATGCAATCTGTTTTTTGTATCGATAAAAATGTATTGTCAAAAAATAATAGTGTAATTTAGGTAAATATTATGGTCTAGTTGTTTTCAATAGTATAATAAACCTTGCAGTAGGAACATTTTAATTCATTATTTACCCAACCACAATAACTTTGTATATATACATATATATATATATAATATTATTAAATAAATTACAATAAATTTTAACCCATGAAATACTTAATTACATAATTTATTCACACATTTCTCATTTTTTATACCGATGTATCAAATTATCACCTTAATTAACATATTATTAACACCTCTTATAATTCTGGAGCAAATTGAAAAATAGATATTTGAATTGATTGTATAATGACTGATAATCGATATCTATACCATTATTTATGTTTAAAACTATTTGTTCAAACTATAATTTACTAATTATATATATATTAATTAATCTAAATTTATCTTAGTAGGTTTTTAGGAATTTTTATTATTTTATATAATATAATATTATATTATATATCCTATAAAATAATCATTTTTTCTATTTAAGTGTAAGTTGATAATTTTAAAATGTACATATTTTTCCCTGATGAATAATAGTTTTGTAACAATAGATAAAATGGCTTCTTAATCTATTTAATATTATTTATTCACAACTCTCTTATGTAATCCTTTACATGCATACTATGAATAAACATGTTTTTTTCTAGTTTGGAAACACATGTTACAGTAATTCAGTTCTTCAAGCACTTTATTTTTGTAAACCATTTCGAGATAAGGTATTGGAGTATAAAGCTCGTAACAAGAGAAATAAAGAGACGTTGCTCACGTGTTTAGCTGATCTATTTCATAGTATAGCTACTCAAAAGAAAAAAGTTGGGTCTATAGCCCCAAAAAAGTTTATTAATAGACTGAGAAAAGAAAAAGGTAATGTTTAAGTTATCTATTAAATAAATGAATGACAGATAAAATGTGTATTTTACTTAAAAAATAATTTTAATATTTTGCTTAGTCCTAGTATTACCTTATAATAATAATGATAATGAGATGGTAAATAATCTAATTATTATTTATCAACTAATTTTGTCTGCAATAACCAAATACTTACAATAAGTCATTGTTAGTAAACAAAAAATATGTATCAATTACATTTATAAAACATATGCTATGCAGATATAATAATATTGTTTATAAATATCAAATTTTTTTTCATTATTTGCTGATAAAGTTTTGTTGACAATTGTCATCTAGATTTGACAAATAGCAAATAAAAATATATTATATATGTCCAATCAGTTAATTTCATGATAAAACAAAATATAAATGAATGATTTAACTATTCAATATTTTTATTTATGTCTACATTTTTGATTTTATCGTTTAGTTCTGAATATTTGTTTATTTTACAGAAGAATTCAATAACTACATGCAACAAGATGCTCATGAATTTTTAAATTTTCTTATAAATCATATTAATGAAATCATTCTTTGTAAGTAAAATAAATTTGAAAATGTAATAAAAGAAATATATAAGATTTATAAATCGTTACATTATATGTATAGCTGAACGTAATCAAGCCAATTGTAATGGTAAATCTAAATCCATTACACCCAATATCATCGATGGAGAATCGACTACTAGTAGCATTACTAGTTCGAATAGTCAGAATCAAGATCCTACTTGGGTACATGAAATTTTCCAAGGAATATTGACAAGCGAAACTAGATGTCTTAACTGCGAAGAAGTATTTATTTTTACAATATTTTAAAATTGTATTATTGGAAATACATTTATTTCAGGTCAGCAGTAAAGACGAAGACTTTTTTGACCTTCAAGTAGATATAGATCAAAACACTAGTATTACACATTGTTTACGTTGTTTTAGCAATACAGAAATGCTTTGTAGTGATAATAAGTTTAAATGTGACAATTGCTGTAGTTATCAAGAAGCTCAGGTAATAATTTCTTTTTTGTATTTTAAACATTGATTGAATTTCTATCATTGTAATGTTTGTGTGTATGTAAATTTCAGAAATGTATGCGTGTCAAAAAACTGCCAATGATATTAGCTTTACATTTAAAAAGATTTAAATACATGGAGCAATTTAACAGGCACATAAAAGTATCTCATAGAGTTGTTTTTCCTTTAGAACTTAGGTTATTTAATACGGTAATTAATTTTTAATGTTATTATTTAAAACAGTATTGTTAAAACTAAGTAACATTTTAAAATTGTATTGCTTTGTTTTATACATAGTCTGATGATGCTGTTAATCCAGACAGAATGTACAATCTTGTAGCTGTAGTTATACATTGTGGAAGTGGGCCAAATAGAGGTCATTACATCAGCATAGTTAAAAGTCATGATTTTTGGCTATTATTTGATGATGATATGGTTGACGTAAGATATTGAAATTTGTTTTTCGTTTAATAATTTAATCGTTTTTAATCAATAGTATATAATAAATTTAACAGAAAATTGATCAATCTGCAATTGAAGATTTCTATGGCCTTACTTCGGATTTACAGAAATCGTCGGAAACTGGTTATATACTTTTTTATCAATCTAAAGATGCTACAGACATTTCAAAATCTGGTATGGCTGATTCAAAAATGAATCATTGTAAATAAATGTGTTTTTTTTTTTAGGGGGGAGGTATTTATTATATTACCGTACAACGTGATAATTATCACGAGTGTTTATTAAAACAAAAGTGATATTAACTTAATTACAAAACTAGTTAGTATAATATTATTAAATATTGTTATGATCCGTGATATAAAATATTCTTTTGTGACGCCTTGTTAGTCAACTAAACAATTATTTATGGTGATATATTAATTATTTATACTTTTAAGTTTACATTTTATTTAATCAAAACATAATTGAACAAAATTTCTAAAATCACAATTTCTGAGATACTAAACATACAGTTATTGCAGTAATTATAAATTCAATCATTTATATTCATTTTTTTTTTTTAATAATTATAAAACTTTAATACAGTGGATTTTACTTGTTATAATCACAATCGTTCTAGAATAATTGTTTTTTTTTAATTTTGTTGTTTTCATAAAAATATACTAAACATATTCTATTAGTGGCTCGAAAAAATTATATAATTTTATCATAATTATTTATATGGAATTAACATTTTTAAATATTCATTTTTGATTAATTGAATAATCTTTTTTTTTTTTTTGTATTCCCTATATTTACTTGTATTATGCCATTATTCGTTAGCTTTGTATTGAACTGCCACTTTCATCCATTTTCATTTACATTAACAGCTTTAAAGTCTTATTTTTCCCCTCTTTCAATGAAATATATTTTTAATTTCATTATTTAGAGCTTCTTTAGTGTTATAACATGTGTGATTTTATGATTACATGATTACAATAATTAAAATCGTACTGTTATACAATATTCTATAAATATTATTTACATTGTGCAAAAAATATTCAGCAAATACATTTCTTTATGTATACTTAAATGTTAAAGTAACTTATTGTTGTATTATTTTGTTTTTGTTTTTGTTTTGTATTTTTCTTTTTCTAAATTTAGTTGAGTTATAATGTTTTGAAACTTATCTGTCCTATATTATAATATTTATTATATCAATTATTTTATGCATATATTTATTCATAAAATTTTTGATTATAAGTTGGGTATACTCGTTTCCAAATAATATTAATTTTGTATAATGTTTTCATTAGTCAATTTTCATTTTGAATAATACTCATTTTTTGACTGATGTTCATAATATAATAATTATGAGTATTGTGATTTTGTGACATATTGTCTATATAAAGCTCATTCACTGAGGTATATTTGTTTTCTGTTAGATATAAATAATAATACGAATAGCCATTTAAGTGTTAGAAAAATTACTATATATTATATACATTTAGATTCATTTAGTATTGTATAGTTTTTTTTAAAAATATTTTAGGTTTATTTAAAATAGTTTTTATGTTCATAGTTTGGAAATCCCAGATATACTAAACATGTGATATGAATTTTGGCGATTAATTTAAGGAATTTGAGTTTTTATTATACTCTGCACATAATAAGAATTTAACCCCGCATCTAATAAATGGCTTATGAAAAATACAGTCACTGCTGTATTCAAATATGTAAATTGTATTCAAATGCGTGTCCAACCATGATGAGGTTGTGATGTGGAGCTGGAACCATATACATTATTACTCCATACAGAGTAAAGTTTTATATCCAAAATAACTTAATTATTAAGTTATGTCATTCATAACCCATAGTTTAGTAATTTTATTAAAATAATTTGTTTTACGTGTAAATGATTAATGTTCAAGTACTACAAAAAAATAATGTTTAATATTTTAATATCTAACACAATATTTGTAATATTTCACTAAAAGTTACCATTGTTCATTTACTTAAATTATTTTTTTGTACTGAATGTAAATTATTCATACTATGTATAATATAAACTATTATTATTTAGTAATGTGTATAAAAGAAGCAATAAATTGTTATCAATGTTATATTAAATGGGAATAATATTAGTGTACAGTGTTAAAAATCATTTTTAGTAATTCAAAACTGATTGTGTAATATCTTGACACATGTTAGAATTTTTAATTGTTTAATTGTTACTGTAATATTTATTATTTTTATTAACAAACTTGTCTAGTTCAAAAAAAAAAAAATAATAATATTTTTATTATTTAATAATTGATAATTGATGATTTTATTGTATTTTGTTTCTCCCAAATATACAGACAAAAAATTTTCAAAAATGGTAATAAGAAATTTTGTATAATTTGGAATTATCTACAAATCAACACTCCAAAACAAGCTAGAGTTATATAGGTTTTTAAATTAGCAAACAACACATAAAATCGTTCAGATAATTTAATTTGTTTACTGAAATGAAATTTTTTTAGTAAAAAATGTTTATTGAATAACCAAAATTAAAGTTGGGCATATCATTTTCCTTGGATTATTACTACATATATACTTTAAATCTAAATACCTATCTGTGTCTCTGATTTACATAATAATCCATTAAACTCCAAATATCTTTCTTGTTATCTACAAAATAATCAATATTATAATTATAATTTCCACACTTACAAAATGAAGTTATTTATATTTAGTATGCCTACCCAATTAATTCAAATGGAAATATCAAATTCAAATAATGGAAAACACTAATGCAGATGGTCCATAATTTCTTAGAAATGTAAATAATTAATAAATCAAAAAGGAATATCAATAAAATATATTTGTTTATTTCAATTTAAAAGTTATAATATGGGAAATTTTTTTTGAAAATATCTGAATATAAGCTGTTATGATCACAGTACTCCTATAAGTGAACTCTGAAATTATTGAGGACTATGTGACAAGTCTATTCTAAGATGTCAGCAATTTCCCTTTGGATATTTTCTTTTAGTGCATTAATTGACCTCGGGTTTGTGTCCTATGTTTTACTCTTAAGATAACCCCATATATAAAAGTCCAGTAGAGTTAAATCCGGACTACGTGGTGTCCATGAAATGTTTCCTTTTCGAGAAATAACTTTGTTTGAGAATAGCTGATTAACGATCGGCATAGACATGTTAGAAGTATAGGCCGTCGTTCCATCCTATTGAAAGTAGGTCCGCATATTGTAGCCTGAAAAATTCTGCAACTCTGATGTTAAAAACGTTAATTATAGCAACATACCGCTCCGAAGTGACTATAATTTCACTGCCTCTCTCTTCAAAAAAGTAAGAGCCTGTGATGTCACGTGCTGACAGTGGCCCAAATAATCACTTTAGGGCTATGTAAATGTCTTTGATGTTTATATTTTCGATTTTTGGGGCTCCAATAGCAGCGGTTATGTTTACTTAAATGCCCATTAATATGGAAGTGAGCTTCATCAGAAAATAAGATGTTTCTGAACAATGAAAACCTACGAAATTTTTCATTTACGAAATTTAACCTCTATTCAGCGTCAGTAGTTTTCGATTCCTGCACCTACTGAATTTTGCAAGGATACATTCGTAAATCTTTCTTTAGAATACACTGTAGTGATGTTCTGGATCCAAACGTCATATGTGCTTAATTTATAATTAACATTTCTACGAATTTATGGGCCACCCTGTACAATCATTATAGCACAACTGTTTTTTTTTTTTTTTTAAAAAGAGCGGGGTTTTAACAGTGTTTTTGTCGTGGATTAAAACATAAAACAATCCGACATGATATAATTCATATCAGATATGAGACAATGGTTATCAGTCTATACAATGAATGTGTTTTATCCATCTTGTAGTCTGTACAGGAAGTGAAAAAAATACTTATTACTAATTATTAAAGTATTAAATAGTTTTAATCTTCAGAATTTTCAATGCTAATTTCTGATTAACGACTGTTACCGTCTGGAGTAGATATCATGTAGTGAATATTTTTAATGATTATTTAGTATTTTCGTTCTAATACTTGCAAGACATTCGTGTATGAATAAAAAACACATAAGTACTCAATTATGGTTACGTTAAACACATTTAATATAAACAGATATTTTTATCAAATATTTGCTCTTATTATTTAAGTTAATTTATTATATTGTGTAATGTGTTTATTTGTACTACAACAATTTACAATTCAGTGTAAAAACTACATTTTTTTTTTTTTTTTAATATACAAATTTGTGCGACTTACAACTATTTTCATTTATTAATATAATAATTTATATAATATGCGATATTTGAATCTATTTTCAATCAAATTTTAACTAGTAAAAGTGTAATACTTATTTCGTTGAACATGAATAACAACAACACAATCATATCTGGAAACTCTGTAGTTTTTTTAGATGTGGAAATTTCACAAGAAAAGAGTACGTCAAATGTTTATTTAAGCTATTGTATATATATATACTGTCATTAGATAATGAATTATGTCAATTGAATTATACCTGATTATTTAATTCTTGTTTTATTTTTTATAGTTGGAAGAATTGTTATTGAATTATATGATAATTTAGTACCTCGAACTGCTGAAAATTTTAGAGCTCTTTGTACTGGCGAAAAAGGCATTGGTTTATCAGGAAAGCCTTTACATTTAAAAGGATCACGTTTTCATAGAGGTATTAAAATTTATTAAATTACTTGTTTATAATGGTATTTATATTAAGGTATGAGGTTATTACTATTTTCAGTTACATTTTTCAATATAATTATTTACTATACATAGGCATAATCTTTAAAATACATTTAAATATTTTGATAAATATAAAAGTTGACAAATTTTTAAGAGAACAAACGTATCAGTTACTTTTTACATATTTTGTATATTAATATTATATCTCAATATATAATTTTAATGTTGAGTAAAGAAATACAAACATGTTTTATGTATATAATAGATAAATACAACTTTATTCATTTGATAGAATCTAATTTTGTACTTTTATTCATTTATATATTTTTTATAGGCAGCTCAATATTCAAATTTATATTATTTGCTAAATAAACATTATCATGGCATGAATCAAAAGCTTTTAGTATATAATTTTGTGTATATTTATGAATGTTTAGACTATATTCTATCATTTAAATAATTAGTGATTACTTAAATTTTTATTAGAAAAAATATAGGTATTTTAGTAAACTTTTAAAATTAAAAGTATAAAAAAAATGTTATTGTATTTGTTTCCATTTAATGCTTAAAGTCATATCTTTTAGTTTAATTATATTTTTATTCAGTTATTTATTTAAAAAATAAATAAATATGGATTTGAATATATATTAATATGTTTCATTGTATACATTTTTTGTAATTCCATTATAGCTGTTCCAGAATTTATGATCCAAGGTGGTGACATTACTGTTGGTAATGGAAGTGGCGGTGAAAGCATTTATGGTTTATTTTTTAAAGATGAAAACTTTAAATTGCTGGTAAATATTTTTATTTCATGTAGTTTATTACTATTATATCTTATACTATATTCACAATATGCAATGAATTCTATACTATAAGTTTCAATAAAAAATATAAAATATTTCTATTGTTGTAGTGTCTTATATACTTGATTTTTATTTTCTGAAATACAAGTTGTTTTTTAATCTTTTTTTGAATTTATATTGCATGCAATATCAGATATAACAGTGCTTTAATTTAATATTTGGCTTATGTGAGTTTATAACTATATGACATAAATATACCTTTAAACAACAGTTTTATTAATCACCTTTTTTCTAATATGATTTTTTCAATAAAAACATTATTATTAACCATTTAATTTATAATTTAATATTATGATTTAGCATGAAGAGCCTGGAATGCTAAGTATGGCAAATACAGGTAAAAACAACACCAATAACTCACAGTTTTTCATCACGATTGCTCCATGTCCACATTTAGATGGTAAAAATGTTGTTTTTGGAAAAGTGAAAAAAGGATTGTGTATTGTGCAAACAATTTCTGCTACACCAACCATAGATGATGTCCCTATTAATGTAAATAAGTATTATTATTATTATTATTATTATTATTATTATTATTATTATCATTATTAATTAGCTACTTATTTTACTAGTAAAGTTTAACAAACGTTCAATATAAATATTATTTTAATGATATTAGACATATACTATTTAAAATAATGTTAAGTTTAATTGATTTTTACGGTTCTCTTACAATTTCAGCCTTGTATAATCACAGATTGTGGTGAGTTGTCAAGTGATATTTCAACTTGGAATATTAATGAAAATGATAAAACAGACGATGTTTTTCCACCTTTCCCAGAAGATTGGGATTTACAACAAAGTGATATTGATGTAAGTATTAGTTAGTACTGTATTTTAAACTTCATAGTTTATAAAAAAAATCTGTAAATCTTTATCTCAAGGTAAAACAGTTTTGCAAAATACTTAATCAAATTAAAGACTCTGGAAATCAGTACTATAGTAATAAAAATTATTCTGATGCTAGAAGGAAATATGATAAGGTGTTGCGATATTTTATCTGGTAAGTATTTTTTTTATTTTATACTAATAAACTGCAATAATTTAAACTGTTTCTTAACAGTAATTAAAATGTAATTTATACTATATTATACTAAAATAATATACATATACTTTAATACGTTCACTGCTGGTAACGATCATTCATCGTCATACGTTGTCTGTAATATCCAACAGATGACGATGCGTTGTCGTCAAAAAGTATTGATTTTTTTATTTTAAATAAAATATTTAGCTATTGGTAAACAATTTAAACTATTTATATGGCTATTCAATACATATTTATAAATCATTGTATACAGTTGGTTGTTGTTTTTCTTTTCTTTAGTGAGGAAAAACATTTATTTTCCAAACTTTAAATTTCATTTTTTTTTACTTTTACATTAAAATATGAATCTTCCTCCTGGTCCATTGAGAATAAGTCGATCTCGAAGCCCTGTGCGAGTCAATAACAATAAATTTATAACTGATGATGAACTTCTACTTATGTTAGAAAACAATAAATTGTATTCTTCCGAGGAAGAATTCATTAATGATTCAGATGATGATTATTTAGCAAGCAATTTAGATGAAAGTAAATATTGTTGAGTTATTAAATACATGACAACTCCTGGTCATCATCGGCTATTTATAATATAATTCATTCAGAATAGCCAATGACGATAATGCTTCCTTATATTGTGTAAAACTGATAAATTATGCCGTGGTAAGCGGGGAATTTCAGATAAGAATCAAGTGAAGCTGAACGTGTTAATTGTTTGTAATTAATAATTATCCATATTTTAAGATTGTATTACTTAGTTTTAATATTATTTAAGAGTTATTTTTTACATTCTCAAATTTTATATATATATAAAAAAAAATTATTATTAATTAATTCAATCAATTCAATTTTTTAGGTATAAAAATTATTATAAGAATACAAAGATGGATTTAAATATGCTTGAATCAATCAAAATTAATACATTATTAAATTTATCCAATGTTCATTTGAAAAACAATAATTACAAAAGTTCCATTAGATTCTCAAAACAGGTAACTTTTAAATTGTTTTCCAATTAATTACATAGTTTTATACTGTAATTAAATCATTTAAAGTCTGTGATCCATTATTACTAACAAATCACCAAACTTAGCTTATGTTAACCATGTATGTGACTGAAGTAATTTGTTGTTATTAAAAAATAAAGTTATTTTCTATTACAGGTTTTAGATTTAGACTGTAACAATGGAAAAGCTCTTTTTCGCCTTGGTCTAGCGTATGCTTCACTTAATTACTATGACAAAGCAATTATTTGTTATAAACGAGCTCTAAAAGTAGTTCCAAATGAAAAACATATTTTAATTGAGCTAAAAAATGTTGAAAAAGCTCAAAGAAAATATTTAGTAATTGAAAAAAGAATTTACTCAAAAATGTTTACGTCATAGACAAATAAGTTCTTAAAAAAAATATATTATTTTTTTATATATTTCTAAGAATTTTTATTATTTATATAATAAACAAAATTTAACTTTTGATAGATATTAAATTTTATATTATAATTAAATTTTATATTATTATTTTAATCATAATATTTTGTTATTACCATTGTTATCATTATTTAGTTACAAAATTTTATTATTAAATTGTTTTAACATAATAACAAACATAAAATCCATAAAAAACTGGTTACATTTAGGAAATTATATGTTATTTAAACACTTCCAAAATGATAAGTATTTGAAATATAGTTTATTAAGTTTTAGATAATCTTATTTATGTTGACATTTAGTTCAACAAAAATAGTTTTATGCATATAGCAGAAAATAAGTGCAATATACATTTTGTTTAAACACGCATGTTATTTTATAAATTATAAGATAAAAATTCTTGTTTTTTTGTTTATCTTCTAAGTTCTCTTCATACATAGTAAATTTTTATATTCATTAGTAATTTTAATTTATAAATATATATATATTTTTTTAAAAAGTTTTGAGTTATATTTTATATTGACTGAATAAGTGATATACTAATTGATTCTTTTGTATAAAAATGAACTAATTGTATGTAAGTGTAGAATTTATTTAAATTTAAATATATATATATATCTGTATTTAATCTAGATTTTTTAATTTAGGACAAATATTCACTGTTTGTGGAATATATAATAACATTTTTTTATTAGAAACTTATTGTTAACTAATAAAATAGTTTATTTTTATCTAAATCAGTAGCAAAAATAAGTATGTATTTTAAACAAACTTAATTAATTACTTATCTCTACTACATCATATTAATACTAGAGATATTGAAGAAATGTGTAATTTCTATTTTAAATTAAGATAGACCTATTAATTGCATATTAAACAATAATATTTGCCAACTTCTTTAATTCAGTGGGGTTTTATATTATTTTCTAATACATTAATATATCTTATTTGTCAGCTGGCAAATTATTCTATATTTATGTATTAATTAAACTTGAATAATATTTTTTATTTTAATCTAGACTGATTTTGTTATTAAAATATGTGCATTTAAAATTGTTATTTGTTATCTTTTAGGCGTCGATTATTTTGAATAAAATTTATTTAATTTATTTTTTGATAATTTATTTTAAAGTTGATAAATAACAATAAAAATAATAATTGAAATTATCTTTAATACATAATATTGTGGAAATGATGTATTATTTAACTTTACATATTGTCATGCATTCGTATTTTACGGAAAAAATTATATTTAAAAACATGATTTTATTTATTTAATTTATTTTATAATTTCTCCTTAAAATGCATTGTATTACTCGATCAAAAATCATAATATTACAAATTCATATTACTTTTAGATATTTGTTATTAAATAAATATTTAGTTTTTAGTTTACAACATTGTTGTTTTATATCAGTATGAAAAATATTCGATTATTTCAATAATTCAATTATACTTTATTATTTTTGGAACAAAATCTATATACAATAATAATAATACCTTTGTCTATATAAAAATGCATCCATATTCGATTTTGTTCATACCTTTATGCTAAAGTTATGAAAATGCTTGACTATATGTATTAAGTGCCGATTAGAAAGTTTTATTTTTATTTCAAAATAAAATTGATTACACTTTTATTTGTATTGTATTAATTAATATTAAGTCTGTAGACACCTACCGTTTTCTATTGTTCAAAATAAGACTGACTGAGTAATAACATAATACTTATTAATGTGATAACAAATGTGCACATTGAAATGTGTATTAAAATTTTTTATGTTGAATTTCTGTTTATTTTGATATGTCTATGCGAACATTAGTTTATTTTAAATGTTACTTTTAATGGTTGTAAAATAATATTTAATAATTAATAACTGTAATATAAGTATGATTTACAGATTGTTATTATTGTATCAATGAGACAAATACAAATATAGTAAAGGCCATTAATTTTTTTGGTATTTTTGTAAGTAACATTTATTAATAAAATTGTACAATTGAATGAAAAACAACAGTTTGTTTGTATTTTAAATAATTGAATTCAGTTATTGTAAATTGATAAAAACAAAAAATATATGTTCAGATGTATTTTATTTTATTTCTAATAAAAGTAAATTTTAAATAAATAACTTGAAAATGTTTATCATTATTATATTTTACTCTTCAGTAAACATTTATGAAATATAAATAAATTTGAAATGCAATTTACTTAAGTAAAATGTACTTGATAAACTTTCATATCAGATATTTTTTTCTAGGTTTGAATAAACTAATCAATATAAAATTGATTGTGTTTTATTTTTAGAAATTGAAATTGTAGAACACGTTGCTTGTTTAAAAATGTTTCAAAACACCAAATCCTTAGTTCACATATACTGATAAATCTTATTTGTGTAGAATTTCTAAACTAAGATAAACATATATGTATATTAAAAGTATTCTAAACAATAATTATGTTATATATAATTGATCAGTTTTAAAAATATAACTTTTAATGATCAATTTAAAGGGAACCTATAATTACAAAACTTATATTTAAAATATATATATATAAATATTTTTAAAAAACTTTTAAAGCATTGAGACCAAAATGTTACAAAAATAATAGCTTAAAAAAAAAATAAATAAATAAGCTAGGATCAAAACACATGAGTAATGACATTGATGGATACCTTTACAAATAATGTTATATAAAAGTCTCAAATTATAGATTTGTATTTTATAAGTTGTTGATTTTGAATATTTACACAGGGATTTTGGATAAGATCGTTTGAATAACGATTGTTGATTTTAGCTATTGGTATATTTGTAAAACTACCAATTGCAAATGATATCAATATCGATTCGTATAACAAAAAACAAAAGATTTTAAATAAAAGAAAAAAAAATGAGGCGTCACTGGACGCCTGGCAGATGTGAAACATCGCAACTATTTTGTATAGAAAATATGCATTAAATGATTTATTAAAAGAAATAAATATGGTATAATCAAAAACAAAATATTCAGATTATATTAAAGAAAAACCATTCTTTATTTAAATATATATATATTAATTTAATACTAAAAATAAAAATTTAATAAAACATTTCTTAAAAATTGAGACAAATCAATTCTTTCAATTTGTTGCTTCTGTAATTGTAATATTCGATTTTGCCTCTGACGGTATTACTGTGACAACTCATAATAAATAATAATAATCATAATCAAAATAATAATAATAATAATCACCTAATCATTAAAAATAATCAAAAAAAGAAAAATATTGTCGCTCCACCCCGTGGCTGTGTACAGCTGGCGGCGATAGACGCGAGCAAATTTAGGCGGCATACGATATCGACGTGCACTTATATACATATAATGTCAAGCAGCAAAATATTGTTTTTTTTTAACGGTGAAAAAAATTATTATATTTACGTAGGCGAAAGTGCTCATGATATTTGTAAATATTTATATAATAATTATATAATTCGTGGGGTACAAAAAGTATTGTCATATGTAAGGCCGTAGCGGAACAAATTTTTTTTTTGGGGGGGGGAGTTAAAACTGAATCATATATTTTCAACTACTAGATTATGTTGTGTACAATAAAATAAAAAACGGACAAGCAATCGTCGTGTGCGAAAAAACTACATCTAGTTGCCCCCACGAGGCTTTTGAAATCTTCGAGACTGCGGTTTTCTAATACTTCCCACCCCACCTGAAGTAAATGTTATAAACAACTGATCGTGAAAACGCCACTTGTGCATTTATTTCTTTTTGTTCTTGACAAGACAATATTTTATTCATTTATTTTTAATTACTGTGTATATCGTCGTGTATATACAGCGCAAATTAAAAATTCCGGAATTTATCTGAAAGTATAATTCAGGTCAGCATCGGGTTTTTTTTTTATAACAGTCCAGACACCATTATAAAAATTATTATTTAAATGCTACTTGATAGACAATATCAATATTTGCACCGGCGAGAAATAGCACGTTCAGAATGGTTGTTTTAAATTTTTTAGTCACGCAAATTTTCCGTTAGAAAATGGGTTTTTCGAATATGTTTTTATCTGCTACGTTTTTTTTTTTTTTTGTCACACATGAATAATGAATATCAAATAGTCGATATGCAATTTAATGATCGCATGTGCCCGACACACCCATGGAAACGGAGCGTTTACTAAATTTTTAAAAACCATACACACATATCTGTGGCCTGTGGAGGTACTGTTTTTTTTTTATCAATATACTATGTAGGTATATTACTAATTACTAACGTTATTTCATCGATTTTTTTTAACGCCAACGACTACAGTGAATACTGAATAAATAATACTACAAACGTCAGTGGCGGCGCTAGAGGGGGGCAAGGTAGGGCAAGCGCCCTACACAAATTTGGTTTTGCTCCACTTTTGCCTACCTGTTGAAGAATGAAAATTTAAATTTCAAGTATAATAATGTTTCGCTGTGTAACTCGTATTTTTTTTAATGTGCATTTGTTTAGATAATACACCACCATTTAATTTGATTTCGAAATTGATATTTTATCAGAAAACGCTAATAATACAGTATTTTTCATGTATTTTAATAATTTATATTACACCCATATAGACGGGTTTTCACTAAATTCCATGATCAATTTGCCATGATCTTGTCCCTACTAGAAAAAATGTTTGGTGCCACCATTGACAAACGTCATTGTTACAATACATATATTATTTACACTGTTCGAATTTAAACGTGGTGACTACGAATTGTCGTAACTTCTACGATTTACGCGAACAACGTTGGAGGACGAAATGAAATGATATTTTACTTCTATTTTACACAAAATTCGTAGATCATCCATTGTCGGATGATGTCCTTTGATTCGTATCAGAACACGTAAACCGTCAGCTGATCACTTGATGATAAGGTAAAATCATTTGATAAGCTTTGATAACGCTTACCAGCTCTTCCAAATTGTACGGTTCACACAGCGACCACCACCACACTTCGAAAGTACGCGGCAGGCGTTTAGTCGACCGCTACGTAGCGTACGTGTATGTATATATAGGAATATTTTTTTTCAAATTTCTTTGTACAGACCTCAACGGTGAACTATTAATATGTAATCGAATTTTGAATGTGTGAATACAGTCGGCCAAAAGATCAGTTTTTTTGTACAGCTTTTAAAATTATCACGTAGAAATGGCTTCAGTTCTTAAAAAGCAGATTTTAAAACAACTGTCCAGGTAAATAACATAAATGTCTTGTATGCCATTTGTGCACTTTGTTCTGAAACAACGGTTTTGATAACACATTTTAGGTTCACCAAAGGTCTAAAAGAAGAAGACATTAACTTAAGCACGTTTAAAGGCGAAGGCGAACTGACATCATTAGAGCTCGATGAAAATGCTTTAATGGACGTATTAGACGTACCGTATTGGGTACGGATCACTAGCGCCAAATGCGATAGAGTTTTCTTTCAGGTTCCATTCATGGCCATCAAGAAAGTTCCAATGTCCTTGGTAATTAGTACATAGTAACTATCTACTATTAAACATTAGAGTATAGGAAAAACTGGTTACTGTCATTAATCTCATTTATAATCTTATATGTTTTTTTAGATGATAAAACATATTCTGGTTTTAGTGGTTTTAGATTTGAAATAATATGTATATTAAAACACTTATTTACATTTAAAAAATTCTTGATTAATAAGTTTTTTATTTCAATATAATATTATTTTATTATTAATTAATTTTTTCTCAATATTATGTAATGGTTTTATCGGTTTCAATGAATAATAGCCAAAAACAAGTTTGAGAGATAAAATATTTACAACTTATTAGTCATAAAAAACAAAATAGAATAATTATTTTTATAATAAATAAAACAATATATAAGCAATTTAATATATTTTCATATTTCTTTGCCAAAATTCACATCGCTAGATTTAGTTAATTCAACAATAATTGTAACCATTTATAAAATAATTAATTAGATTATCACATTATAGAAATTTATGAATTTTTATTAATATTTGTACAAAAAAACTTAAACATAAATTAATTTATTTTGTCAAATTATAGTTTTGCCTTTGTACATTTAAAAAATAATGTAGCATATTTGTTTTTAATAAATGAAAACCATAATTTACTTTTTATATTAAATTTATACAAATTGTTAAACAAAACAAAATATAAATACTTTAGTAATTTTATAAATTAATTTTTATTGTAATTTAGAAGTAATAATACTATGTACACTTTATAGACTCTAGATAAAGTGTCAGTTGAAATTGAGACTTGTAGTAATGTGGAATCAATGGCGATGAGGGAAAATGTACAAACTTTACAACCAGGAAAATATAAATTTATTAATCAAGTTATCGATGGCATGACTATCCAAATTAATGAAGTTAACATTATGTTTAGAGATCCAGTTTTTTATGCTTCTGTTCAGGTAATATATGGCTTGTCAATCATTTTAGGTTGACATTTTATATAACTTCATCAAATCATTATGTTATTATATCAATATCATTATGTTTACCAAAAATATATCAATTAATTATTATTTATTTGTTTGGATACCATTATATTACTATTGTATTTAAATATTCTATTTTCACCTAAAAGGACCAACATTAATATTTATACTTAATTTTTTAATTTATTATTTTATGTTCGATATAACTATAAAACTTTTTAATGTATCTTAATAAATTAATCTATATAAAGGATATATATTTTTAATATAACTGTTTTTTATAAGTAGTTTTGTTAATAATCATTAAAAATGGGTATTAAAAATAATTATAAACATATCTCGTCTTTAAAACATAAATATCCCTATAATCTACAAAAATTAATAATTTTAAACTTTGTTAGTATTAGTGTTGTTAGTTTATGTACTTGTGGTAAATTACTTTATACATAAGTCAATAGTTATAAAATGTTGATCTAATATAAATTATTTATTTTAGATTTTAAAAATATTAGTACAATCCAAGTCTCCTAACTGGGAGTCAACAAATTTAAAAACAACTAGATTAAAAAATGAGCAAAAAACTCAAATATTGATATTCAAAGAATTAACTTGGCAGATGATACGAATTGAACTGTATTCTATTAATGATCGAAATAAACCTCCTATAAAACTATTTACAAATGATGTAATTTGTCGATTAACTATTAAAAAAAGGCTTTCAGGTATTTCATATTTTATTTCAATGATCTTTGAGTAATACTGATTTAAAAACTGATTATTTTATAGATTGTTTTATTTTGGGATGCAAGTTAGCAATTTTAATTGAAGAATTATTGTGCGTTTTCACTGATTCCCAAATGAAAGCAGCACTTCATTATATAGATTCATTGGCGGGTGTTGTTCAAAAATCGACAGTTCTTTCTCGAAAGAAAAAAGCTATTAGAAAGCTAGAAGTAATTATATTTCATTTAAATATTATAATTTGTATTTATTTATTAAAAAATCGATATATATATATTTCTCTAGTGTTTACCTGAATATCAAGCTCAATTAGATCAGGAAAAAAGAGGAAAATTTGTATCTAGTTCAAAAAGTTCATGTCTATTTAGTTATCATGATGTAATTGAAACATCGTATCATTTTGTTGCACAGAAAATCAATCTTCATCTTAGTGATGACCCAGGAAGTAAGAAATAACATATTAATTAATTATTAATTTAATTTAAATGTATTTTAATTATAATTTTCAATTATGTAGGTCGTTCATTGCATCCTGATTTAGAAAAGGGTGGTTCTATACAGATTGAAGTAACATGTTTTCAAGTGGATCTATATCCCTATCATTTGGCCAACAGTGATAGGGTACATTGGGGTCTTTACAAAAAAGCTAGTTCATCATTTTTTCAGTGGTTAAAAGATTCTCAGAGTGGATTTTGGGAAAATCTATGCAGAATAGTGCGAGAAAATTTTCAAGTGCCTGAAATTCAAAAAGGATCTATTACTAAATATTTGAAAGCTCAATATTCAAAGCTTATGACAAGTTGTACAGTATTAAGAATGTCTGACTTCACTGTGTTTAGAGTGCAATGTGGGAAAAAACAAGAACAAATTGCTTTTATTAAAGGTAAAATGTTATAATATATTTTAGATTGTATTTTTTGTAACTTTTGTTAATGTGTTTTAGGAGATAAAGAACGTCATAAGTTGCCTCATGATTCTAAAGTAATACATGCAGAATTTACATATTATTACTATCCCGGAGACATTGCGTTTCCATGTAAATCAAATACAATTATAATTCCATACTTTACATGTATAACATAATAAATACTTATTCGATATTTTTTATTTTTCCAGTGCCTCCGTCAAAATTTTATGCACAGTTAAATCCTGTCCAAATGAACTTCGATGCACTTACAGTATTGTGGTTAAATACATTTGCATTAAATGTTTACAAATCACTAATGACTACTAATGTGGCAAACCAAGATAATTTAGGCGATATGATTTATTTTGATATTCTCATTGAGGCAATTATGCCTCGCGTAAGTAATTGATTATCAGATGTATCAGAAATATTAATTGATACTAAATTTTAATTTTAAATTCTTTTTAACACAAATATGTTTTAACAGTTTATTGTTGAAGAAGCAAAACAACTTTGTAATAATCAGAAGGATCGTCCTAAGTCATTAAATTTACAAACAAGTAGAGCTACTTTGAGTAATGTCCGTAGTAATGAACATAGCATGTCGAGATCTGATTTAGTTAATTGTGTTAATGGGTTACAATTTGCATCACTTTTCTATTCTTCTGAGTATCCAGCGAAAGAAGAAGATTATCACCCAGTAACAGAAAAGTTACTAAACCATGCTCAAGGTAAATATAAGCAATACTATGAACATATTCATTAGTAAAAGATGGTAATTAATTTTATTTATCTTGACTACACTAAAGGTTATTTTGGATAATTAAGTCAGATTAGAAAATCTTAAATACTTGTTTTAATAATATTATAATATTCTGCATTCATTCTATAATGCTTTTGATTTTATTTTTATAATTATATATTTATGATATATATTCATTACTATTAATTTATTATGGGTCATTTTGTATATCTCAATTGTTTAACTTAAAATCTTTGATTTTTAACTTTTATCAATAAACAATATTTCAACATAATATAATTCGTCAGCCCTTTACTTTCAGTTATTAATTAATATAATTTATTCATAAATATAGGTTACTATCATCAATATGCACAGTAATTTCCCTGTTACATAATGACTTACCAAGCCGAGTGAAATTTTCTAATTTATTTTTCTAATTCATGGGTCATAGTATTGATTTTACCATTATACGTAAATGGTGACTGTTTTAAACATAGCCTTATTATAATTATATTATATATGTGTTTACAGTATTGAATTCAAATTCCTATTCTGGTTAGGAGTAATACATATATACATTGTTGTATTCATAATATTGTATGTATATTTTACACATATTTTTTTGATTATTTTTGTTCTAAATTTACTACTTACAAAAAAACATAATAGTCCTTGAATACAATAAAAAATATTGTTTCAATTTGTTTTTTAATTCACATTCTCAAGTGAAGAATTTCGCCCCATCACTCATTATATGTGAATTTAACGCTGTATATCTATATGATTTTTTAAATCAATTTTAGCCAATAATAATGAATAATAAAAGATTAAAATGTATATTTGTTTAGGCAATGACAATGTCCGAGCATACCCAAATAATATAATAGTTTCTTCGTTAGAAGGATTTATGCAAGAACTTTGTCAAGAACTTTTATGGATTGAAGCTAAAGACATTTGGTATGTTTTTATATTTTTTCTTTCAATGTGAAAGTTTTTAATTTATATATTTAGTTACCAATTTCATAACATAAGTTTATAGTTAACCTGATTAATATGTAATATTGTAACTGACTTCAGATACACAAGTATCTAGTATTTAATAGTATCTTTTTTACAGTTATCAAAGTTAGTATTTTTAAATATATTATAGCTTATAAGTTGTAATTGTGATTGGTGATGAAAATCAAACCAGATCAAAACCCTTCGAGTTTAAAAAAAATTAAAGATCGTTCAGGTTGAGGTAATTCTTCAACTTTCTAAATTGATAAGCACAGTTGATCTTTTTTCTTATAGATTTGTTCATTGTGAATTTATACTAATGATGGGCATAATCGAATGATTAGTAATCAAGATATTTTTATAATCGGGAGAATCGGGAGAAGAAAAAAATTATTCAAAATTTAAATCGTTTATTTGTTTCATAAAAATAATAGACTATTTTTACTGATCGAGTGACTCAAAAATATGTGCCTACTAATAGTAAATAAATAATTTAATTTTGCTTTTATTAATTGTTAATATAATATTACTAATTAAATTATAATTTAGGAATAATAATAACATAGACGCAAATAGTGGGGAGGGGGGGCTAGAGGGCTAAGCTACCTCTACATTTTGTATAAACCCTCCAAAAATTGATGACTGTCAATATTGTTATGTATAATTTTTTTGAGGTTTTTAAATTGGTATAAAAATCTCATAAAAGTGTTTGGAATAGATTTAGACTTCAGCTTCTCAAATCTCAAACACTATTTGTGCCTATGAATAATAACCATATTAATACTGCATTATTAATTAGTTATAGGAGTCTTAAATAAAAGGACACAAATTTTTTTTTTTTTTTAATAGTTTAATAATTATTGTTCTCAATTTAAATTAATCTCTTTTTTTAAATACTCTAAATTCTTAATTATGTATAAAATATACCTATTATACCTATTTATAATTATTTATTTAAAATAAAACATTAATATTTTACAAATGTATATAACCTTTAAACCCAGTTTAAATGTTCAGTTAAATCTTCTGTTTATAACTGAAGTAAATATGTACTAATGTGTATACTATTATTCAAATGTAAAATATACTAAATCGATTACTAAATTAATAATAATATTTATCAATTGGCAGGCTCAACAGTCGACAATTCGAAACATTCAGAGATCGAAAGAAAAATTCTACTATTTTACTCATATCGAAATTATTTGATTATTCGATTATTTTACTCATAATCGAAATTATTCGATTATTCTATTATTTTTATCATAATTAAAATATCTTAACTATGCCCTTCACTAATTTATACCTATATGGTAAAAAAAAAATTGAACTGTCTTTTATAAAACGGATTTAATTGGATTAACATAATTTTAAAAAGTTATTCATGGACTAGTGTTCAGATTTGTATGTATTTGCATTTTTTTTCTGTTTGATCATATTATATGCTAGGTTAGCATAGGGTTTAGTTAGCATGATATACATTTCATTATATTTTGAATTAAAATACAGACATATTTTTTGCATTTTTTTAAAATATATTTTACAATTACAAGATTATATTTTAATTATTTAATGTATATTTTGGTGATTTTGATTTGTCACATTTTGATAAATATATTTCCAAACAATTTACAAAAAGTTTATCGCTGAGTTGAAACATCAACTTGTACTTGAAGGCAAAAATAAATTACAATTTTAAAAAAATGTAATCATTTTCCACTGATTTGTTTACTTTTTAATTTATAGTTGTATAAAAAAATGTAAATATAATAATTGTCTATAAAATTATTCATAAAAACTATTAAGTTTTTTTTAAAAACATTTTTGGTACTTACATGTATATTTTATAGACTTTATTTCGTAGTGTTTTAATGTGTATAAATCTGAACTCTATTCATGCCTATTGTACCATAATTTGTATTTATTACCTTGAGCATTAATTACATTTTCCAATCATTACTTCACATTATAAATACACTTATACTTTATTGTGTCTTGTGTATATGTATAATATACACCTCGTATTTATTGTACCACTTTTACATAGTAATTATTACTATACTATATTTTTTATTTGATATATATTTGTTTTAACATATTTAATGAATATTTTTAATGAACTTAAGTTAATAATATTATAAACATATCAATTGTTATTATTTTTCCCCCATAGTCAGTGAACATAGTAACTGTCTTAATATTTTTAAATTATCTCACTTGTATTAGGTGTGTGCGACTAGATCCTGTTTGGGGTGATTTTTATGGTGCAAGAGCAGTTGGATCTACACCAGTACCTTTTCTTGAAGCCTTTCCTCTGACTCTATGGATTCAACCACCTACCCTAACAAAATCTGAAGTGTTAAACACCGGTATAAAATATGGTGATATGACAGTATTATGCCATGTTCCAAATTTAATCAGCCTACAAATCAATCATTTTCAATATCTTTTTCTTTTGCGTGTGGCTGATGCAGTTGATGAAGTAAGTGATCATTTAATTAATTTATGTTATAAAATTGGTTTATATTAAAATAATCTTAAAAAAATTTAGCTGGCTACATACGTTGTTGCTGACCAACATAATATATTAGCAAGTAAAAAAAGTGGATCATTCGTATTTGCTGCACTATATGCTCAAGTTGAAGTGACATTTGTCACTAGTGCTCAGTTGGATACAATGGGCAAGTCTGGAGGAGTTGACGATGTTAGTTCAAGTGTTATTGCAGATTCATCTAGTATAGCAACGCAAAGTGGTAACAGTGCACAATTGAGCAATAATGTACAAAACACATATGAGGTATGGTGATCATTTTTAACAATACGTTTTTAAATATTTACATTATTTTATTTTTTTTCAAGGATGTTGGATATGTATATGATATGAGTCAAGCGTTCAGAATACCAATGGCTATATCGGGATCAAGCAATTCTAAACGCAAAGAATTTACGTCACATAAGTCAACATCTGTCGTGTATGATAACGTCAAAGAAATGTCCCAAATTAAAATGGCTGAATCAATTACAGCCGATATTAATTTGCCAACTTTCAAAGGCATGAAAAAACGTTGGTTTAATTTTGGTGCGTCGGTTGATCTTACAGGCAAACAAAATATAGAAGATTTCAACGATAATGTTTCAGTCAGGTATTATACCATCTAAGTTGTAGAAATATTACTCATACAGTTAGTAAATTAATCTTATTTGATACTAATAATAAATTCCAGATCCGATATGAGTTCAGACAGTGAAAGTTTAATGGACATGAGTTTAGACACAAACGATGGTGCAGATGTAATATTTAAGTTTCCTTCAGCACAAAGATCAACAGTTGGATTTATTAAAAATATTGAAATGGCTTCTGAAGCGTTTGATGACATTTTCGGAGGAGGAGAATTAACACCACCAACTACGTCTAGCGAACGAGATTCAATTGGAAGTTCTATTAAACGAAAAGATTTGGTAAAAAAGAAATATTTTTAAAGAATATTTTAATAATTTATTATTATCATTAATATGCTAAAATTTAAATTTCAGATTGCTATTACTACATTAAAATTTGGACGGGTAGAAATATTACATCAATCAGAAGGTTTAAATTCAGTTGTCAAATTACAAGTTACGAACGTTAATACAGAAGAATGCCCATATATACCATGGGATGAATTTCAGGTATTTTATTGTATTATTTACATGAAATATTTTTTATTCGTAATTTTTCTTATACCTTTTAAATTTTTTCTTCATCAAAACTGCTGCATGTTGTCATTAACCAGGTTAAATATGTATAAATAATATTACTTCTTTAAGTCCAGTAAGTGATTTGGATCTTTCTTTGTATATATTATTAAATTTTAACAAATATTCTACAAATTATTGTAAATAAAAATATCATAGAGATATTTATATTTATAAATATTTAATATATATTGTATAATTTATATACCATTTTGTCGGAATTTATAAACTTGCTGTGAAGTATTTAAACAAAACATTATTATTAATATTTTTAATTTGCCCAATTAATAATTGTACTTTTTTATATTTAAATTCATACAATCAAGGTGTAACAGTATTGTTTACTGCAAATTTTGTATCATGAATATAAAATTTATCCCCAAAATTGATCGTTCAAGGCTCTAAAATTTGTATATATTTATCAAAAACCTTTTTTTTTTTATGAAATGGGTTGTTATTAATGTATAAACTATAATTGCATGATCATTATTGAGTTTAATATTCATTTTGTTTTAATTTTATCATTTACCCTTGGAATGCAATGGGTGTGCTTACACAAATAATTTGCTGTTCATTTCACAGCATAAAAAGGTACTCATATAACTAATTTTTGTATAAATTTGTTTTTTCGATCTTTTATTATTATTATATTATTAATAAAACATATGCTAAATGGGTGGCTAATTTTTTTTTTAAAGAAGGAAACTTGTTACTTTAAAGATCGACAAAACAAAAATTAATATAGTATCACACTTAATTTTAGACTAGCTAAATAGCAATGATAGCATTAATATATATTTTAGATTCACAGGCGCAGCTAAAGCTCAAATTATGTGATTGTGATTATATTTCCCATATTTGTTGTTAAATTTATCGACATATTATAACTATAATAATTTATATTTCTAAATTAATCAATAATTGTCAACAACAGATTGTAACTTACATGTTTTAGGAAATAATATTTAAAATTATATGAATTGTCAAATTAATTAAAAATTTGTAACTTCTTGGTATTTATAGAATATTATTATATGAGGCGTGTCGGTAAAATAACTTGCCCAATGCAATAACTACGGAACACGTGTTTCTAAGCAAAATCCGGCAATACCACCATGTAGGTTAGTCTCCTCCATTACCATTCCAGTCACTGCGTCCACCGCTGCGACTTTTAGTGATGGCCTGACAGCCATCAGCGATGAATGTTTTGATATCTGTCATCTCCAAGTGCGAGTGATTGGTTTTTTGAATGCAAAAAAGGTAGAACCTGAACATTCATCGCTAGTTGTGTAAAATTTATGGAGAAAACTGTATGAGTGCCTAACAAGTCCGCTTTTGGTGTAAAGAATTTACTAATGGCTGAACAGATGTTCATGATGAGCAGGAAAGCGGGAGACTGTCGCAAAAGTTGAGGAAATTTTGCTCGAAGATTGAAGAATCACAATCCGGAATCTTGCACTACATTTTCCAAAGATATGCACAGATTCCGTCCACAAAATTGTGACCGAATAATTTAGCAACAACAAGGTCTGCGCCCGGTGGGTGCCGCGCATGATCACAACTGACCACAAGGAGCAGCGCATTGACTATTCCCGGGTGTTCATTCAAAAAAGCACCAACAATACTGACAAATTCCTAGACTTAATTGATGTTTACACTTCACTCTGGAAACAAAAGAAAAATCACGACAATGGCGCCACACCACTTCTCTCAGGCCAAAAAAGTTTAAACAAACGCAATCTGTGGGAAAAATTATGGCTACCGTTTTTTGGGACAGAAAGGGCGTCTTGCTAATCGACTTTATACCTCCGGAGACCACTATTAGTTCAAATCCATACTTTGAGTCCCTTAAAAAACTCCGAAATGCAATCCAAAATCGCTGAAAGGGGAAACTGTCAAATGTGTAGGTTCCACTACGACAATGCACATCTGCACGTCTCCAAGCAAACCAAAGACCTCATCGCCTAAATCGGCTGAACTGTAGTTCTCCACTCACCCTACAGTCCCGATTTAGCCCCTAGTGATTATCACTTGTTCTCGAATTTGAAGGATCACTTGAGCGGACTGAAATTCAAGACGGACAACAAAATAAAAGAAGAAGAAACGAATTTCCTCAATGGGTTGGCAGTGAAGTTCTATGAGGAGAGTCTACAAAAGTGGATCGTGGACCTACAAAAATGCATAGATAGAAATGGCGATTATGTAGAAAAATAGAAGGGAAATCAAGCTTTCCAGTATGGGAAGAGCCAAATAAAACATGTACACTGGAAAAAAATGTGAAAAAGTTATTTTACCGACACACCTCGTATAATAAATAAGAATTTGGGTTGTTATGTATAATCTCTGCCTTAGTTGCGCCTAAAATTAGATTAATTATTTAAATAAAAAATTTAATATATTTCTGTGTACAAACGTTTGTATTTTATCGATTAGGATAAATTTACGACCAGAACACGTGATTGGAATGAAGTTGAAGGTGTTGCAGGTTTGCCACAAATACCTAGGGTAATGGTTCGATTAGAACATAATATTATGCCTAAACGTGATGAAAAACTGGTTCATGTGGATGAATGGAAAACTGATAATCTCACTGTTAAAATCAACAATGTGTCTCTATCATTAAACTCTAACTCATTGACCAGTTTAGCAGAATTTTTTGTTGATGAACAACCATCAAAATCATTACCGTTTGAGGTTTGGTTAAACCTTTTCAAAATTGTTTTTCAAAATTAATGTCAACATGTTTATTTTTTTGTGTGTGTATGTAGGCAACCATTGAAAATACAATGGTAAAACTATGTAGTGCAGCACAAAATGATGTGTTAATAGATGAAACAAGTGAAAAACCAACAGATACTGAAATTCACCTTAGTAGGCTGAAAGTGAAACGCAATAGTGATAGTCTTATTTGTGTGGAACCTATGGTAGACAATTATGATAATCCTGATAACAGTAATCAGCTTATAGAAATAACAGAAGAGTTAAAGAAGTTTTCTATCGAGAATGAATATCTCCACAGAAAACTTGGTGTTCTTGAACGATTAAAAGAAGAGAATTTAGACTTGCACAGGTTTCAAGAAGAAAACAGAAGCCTGAAGTCAGTGTCTTAATATTTATTTTTTTATTTGTTAATAAATTTATTAATAAAATGTAATGTTAATTGCAGATTATTGCTAAATGAGGCACAAGATAACATAAGCAAATTGTTGGGAGAAAAACAAAATCTGTTGGATCAGGTACATGTTTTGAAGGAGTCAAAGACTAATATGATAATGACTTCGAAAAGATAGCGCATGTGTTGGTGCTTTACTTGCACGAATGATAGATCACCAGTATGACTGTTACATAACAAGGTTCTGTTTTTAAAATTGTTGTTTCATGTTATTGTTAATTTTTTTTATTGTATAATATGTATAGGCTTGAAAACATGGGTACAGTATATAATTACTGAATTTCTTGTTCACTGTAAACTTAACTCAAAGTGTTAAACCTTTAAAAGTATAAACAAAATATTTTAATCATTGGAAGTTACTTTTCTTATTTACTAATATTGAATTTACAATTATGACATGTTATACAATCTTTACAATATTTTATGGCAGTCAACAAAAAGAAAATATTTAAATTCATTTTTATAGTTAGAAATTAAACGATACAACTCATATTTTTTAAACCAGTTTTGGGTCCTTGTGAAATTCATTCTAATGTTTATGTTGAACACTATGTAAATGATTCTTTAGTATTCTTGATTTAAAAACACTAATTACTCATTCAAATCAAAAAAACTGAACAATGTTAACCATTTGTATGAATAAAAATTCTGCTATATCGTAACTATGTTTTCAATCTTATAATATAAAGACTTTTGGTACATTAATTTAAGCAGGTAAAAAAAAAATCCATAAAGAATGTTTAAACCTTGCACAAATTAACGTGCTTAATTTATTAATTCTTGTATTTTCTGTGATTTTAATGATTGATTTATCATACGTATATGTACTATAAACATTTATATCTTATGTTGTGTGGTGGATTTTCTCAGATTTTGTTAAATAGTTTTATTATGCTAATTTTATAATTTATTTTATTTATTACATATTGAACATAGCATTGCACATTGCACATGCATATGCAGTATACAATTTAGAATCTAATAATTTTACTTTAACATTATAGGTATGTTTATAGGTTTTTTCCATTCTTAACTAAACAAACAGCCTCTTTAACATTTTTTAATTTCTGATGTATGACAATTTAAAAATCTTGAATATTTTAAGAATTTTTGTTTTTTTGAAGTAAACTGTAAAATCTCCTTAATTGTATTATATATAACTTAATTGAATTTACTCAAACGTGCATTGTCTCAAAAATATGATTTTATTATTATATCCATATTTTTTCAGAATTTAATATTCTTTTATTACTTTTAATTGTTATTATTATTATTCCGTCCAGAAATTTTGAAATTCTGTATTTCTATTACCGGGGGGGGGGGGGTTAATATTATTTAAATTTAATTCCCTGTATATTTCTAAAGCGTATATTTAAATTTTTTTCACATATGTGTAAAACAAATAAATGTAATTTTAATCAAATTAATATATATTAATATATATATATATATATGTAATCACTAAACTGATATTCTTATTTTGACTAAAAATGATTGAATGATTTAGAATTTATCCATTCATATTTAAGACTTTTTTTAGTTAATATTCACAGAATATGAAATTAAAACAAAATATTTGGTAATCCAGTCTTAAAATTTAACTATATTTAAATTGATCTAAATGTAGTAATTTAACCTCTTTTTTTAGTAAGTACTATCCCAAATATTTTAGTTTCACAACTTTTATTATTACTAATATTAATCATTGAATTTAAACAACATTACATATCTTTACCTTTATTTAATATTTTAAGCAATATAATACGATTTAATGAGGCCTTAAGAATAAAAAAGTTCAAACTTCAAAATTTTTATATATAACCTTGACGTTTTAATGGAATTTAATCAGTTTTTGAGTATTTATTATTGCAACTTGTGTTCTTGGTATATTTGTTTTAGTAAAGTAATAAGTTTAATATAACATAATATATTGTTGTTTCATAGTAACAAAACACTTATTTATATTACTAAATTGCTGCATATGTATAATGATCAATATGTAAATTATTATTAAATAAAATATTTTAAAGTTAATTAATATGGTGTACAACAATATACAAATATCTAAAATTGTATATCTATATGAAATGTTCAGTGTTTCTAATGATATTTTTGCAAGACTTTTATCTTATGTATTACATTGAATAGTACTAGTTTAACTCGTAGAGATTTTTCTCTCTTGGATAATAATTTTTTTTTCAATAAATATTTGAAAGTATATCAATTATATAAGATATTTTAACCAAAATAATATTTAGTTATTTATATAGTATCTGTCATGCATTTTTTTACATCTACTATTAATTATTTATTTATTATGCTCTTTTGTTTATCTATTAAATTTTTGGGTTTTTCAAATTTTCTATTATATATATATATAATTCAATTTTGTTTAAAAACTATTGAAAATAATTTTTTACTATTGTTATTATGCATATTTATAATCATGTTTTGAAAAAAAAAAAAATTATTATGTAACTACATTTGTTGTGAACTTTATTAAACAAAAAAATTGTTGTTTATTTTGCAGATATTTAATAGTTGAACCAATATTTCCAATTTTATTCATCCACTAAAATAAAACTGTAATTTTAGAATGTTAAGTTAAAAACTATTTAATACTAACTATATTAATACAGTAAAAATATCCGTGTATAGTAGTTACAAGTAAACACCATTTACAGGTAATATAGACACAATTTTATAATACATTATTAGAAATTTGACAACTTTAATTCTTCCTCGATGCTCTTAAAAATGAATTGTAGGATTGACAGAAAAAAAAAAAGAAAAAAAAATACCAGAATTTTCATAAAAATATTCTTCATGTCCCCTTACTATAGTGATGGTCGTTTACATTACCAACTCAAATAAATCCTATCTTTATCAATAACTTAGCAGTAAAACAACGACTAGAAATTTTCTTTTTTGATTATAACTTTTACCAATGTTACTTTTAAGAAAAAATGAAAATTTAGTTTCTGCTTATAACTTCAAAAGTATTATTTTACTATTGTATTAAGTGTTAATAAATATATTATTTTATTAGTTTTTTAGAAGTTTTTAGATTTTTTTCAAAAAAAAAAAAGGCATTTATGAATTCCATACCATTGTCATTCAACTTATTAAAATACGTCATCATTTTTTATAATTTCTAGTTTCATTTTTTTGTTTAATAAAATTTGAAATTAAAAAAAAAATTATATCACGTAATATAATGACAATATTCTAACAGTTTTAAAAATAGTTATTCACAATTTTCTTTTTAATGTTTTAAGTTCAATCTTGTGGAAAATTTTTTTCGAATGCATAATTATCAATTTTTACGTTAAGAACGTAAAGGCGCGTACACACGTGTAACATAACGCCGTAACGCAACTTTGACGCGTAACAACAACCTTTGTGTGGACGTGAAGGCGGAACAGCGTGGCGTAACAAAAGTTACACCTCGTCCCACGAATTGTCTGTAAATTTTGATCGCATCAAAGAATGTCACGAATAGCGTGCACGTAATAACGCAAGGTACACTGCTTGGTAATTGATGGAACGCTACGCGCGAATGTTGCAAGTGTGTACGCGCCTTAAAATTTATTTCGTTTCGTTTTATAGTTCAACTGACTCGACGCTTTTTGTTATCAACAATATCGCGTTATCAACGGAAAACTTTCAGTATCTATTGTCTATCATGTACAACGTGCTATTTTCGCATATCAGTTAATAAAACGACCGAACAATTTTTTTTTTCATTCCGTTTTTGAGTAATGATGTCTATTTTTTTTGGATCGATCGAGTTATTTTACATCGGAGTTCTTGTAAAAAAAAACCCATCTCCGAAGTGAATAGTGCAATATCGTAAAAAGATCGTATCAAATCGAAAAAAAAAAACAGGAGTATGTCGGATTCCGAAGCAGAGTTCGAAAGTGCGGATGAAGGCAGTAAGGGCGACGATGGATGGGAAATTAATTGCGATTTTGATCTGCCTGACGTGCAACAACCGCCCGTAGACTCCAAGCCGTCAGCATGTCTGGAAGAAAATATGAAGACGTGTAAACGCGTGGACGTTAAGTCTTCTGGAAAAAACTCTACGGTCGACGCGATACCAATGATACAGTCTAAATTAGACAAACTGGCAATGAGTAACGATTCTCAACTACATATTTCTGAAGAGAGCAAAGTGATTCAAAACGACATAAAATCTCCAACTACACCAAATAAGGTAAGTAATTATATTTCAAATATATTATTTTCAAAGGTCATAAGAAGAACAATTTGATTTGATGAAATTCCCTAATTGATTATTGAGTTAGAATATTGACATTTAAAAAACCAAAACATCTACCTAACTTTATTGAAGTATTTTAAATTTATATAAATCATTCAATAAATACTCCAATAATAATGTATTTCAAACTTTTATTATTAGAATCATTTACTTGTACCAAACAAGTATATATTTATAGTAGAACTCTGTTTCACGTGTACCTGCTTTCATGTGTTTACATATATTCATGTATTTTAGTGTTTTATATAGATTTATCTTAAGATTAAGGAATAATTATATTAATATAGATATAAATTCACTAATTATTATTAAAAAATATAATATTAATAATGTTACAAAATAATTCCATTTATCACAGGATTATAATTAGTTAATTTGTGAATATGCAAATAACACATGAACACGGATAGTAAGTTCACGTGTGTATTAATTCACATTTTTAATCGAAACCTCTAATTTATAGTAATTATGTAACAAATAATATATTTCATTTAAGTTTGGTTGGTTTTATTAATCTTTGTTTACTTCTGTCATCGTTCATGTTAAATAAACATTTTCACATAAAATTTAGTTTTTGGGTGAATAATTTAATTTTCAGAGTTGGGGTGGTTGGTCTAGTGGCT